>CM053033.1:51574718-52174718 GCA_028564925.1 Lithobates sylvaticus
ACCTATGGATGTGGATTAGCTGAGAAGCCAAATAGTAGGATTGTAAGTTGGGTAGTGCTAACCCGCCTCCATGCACCAACAATTATAAGGTTTCTAGGGATATTCTAGGTGTGGTGAAACCCCAGATAAAGGAGGTCAACAGGGTATTAAATATCTGTAAAAACCTTCTTGGGCAAGAAAATGGGAGCATGCCGGCTTAACTTTAAGAACCTCTACAAAGATATCCCAGAAGAGGCACTAACTGTGGAACAAAGACATCAAAAGGACTAAATGATATGGAGTTCAAAATCAAGGACTTCCAAAACCCCCTAGATGTACTGGTTATAGTACAAGAAATAATGGAGAAAATGTAATACCTGCAAACTTAAAAAGTCAGTGGAATGGATGGTATCCTGCCAGAGATGAACATGGCTCCCCAGATGTACATGCTGCAATATATAAAGTGTTCAATCTGGTCCGAGTGCTGGTTAATACTCTAAAGTATGTGACCAAGGCCTCATAACACCCATTCATAAGAGTGGAAACCAGTATGATCCAGCCAACAACACAGAGGTATGAGTCAGCAGCACACTTGGAAAATTATTCAACAGGATCCTGAACAAAAAGTATCCTCAACTTCTTAAAACAACAGAACGTCCTCAGCAGTCTCTTCAAGAACCATGCACACAATGCAAACCATGGAAAGATATTCACCTGTTTTGAGGACTTTAAGAAGGTCTTTGACTCAAACTCAAACTATTGACGTGTGGAATAGGAAGGAAAACATATGATGTCATCGAGAGTTCATATACCGAGAACAGCTGCAGCATAAAGGTGAATGGGAAAAGAACAGATTACTTTTAAACCGGCCCGTGGAGTCAGACAGGGCTGCAGCCTAAGTCCAACCCTCATCGACATCTACATCACCTGGACTGTTTCTAAATGACACAGGAGGTAAAGTTCCTGCTGTATACGAATGACTTCCTACTACAGTCACCAACAGAGAACGGACTACAAGACTGCCTGGAAGAGCCGGAGAAATACAGTGCCACATGGGCATTACCTAAGAAACTCAAAGAAAACAAAACATGTACACTCTTACAAAAGGAAGAACACAAATCAGACAAAGAGCCCTTCTGTAACTTTAAACAAGTGCAGTCTTAAAGAAACTAACAGCTACACATACCTCAGCCTAGAAATTAACCAAATCAGGAAGTTTCAAGTCGGCCATAGAGGCCCTAAAAGACCAGACATGCAGAGCCTTCTTTAAACAGTGGTTTTAGGTGGTACAGCTGTCTCATGATAGCAGAGTATGGCTTAGAACCTTTAACAATGGCATCACCCCAATCCCTTATGGCAGTGAAGTTTCGAGTCCCTTCACCTGCTCAGGAGACACTCATTTCCAAAGACTCTTATTCCTGATTTCAATTCTATAAAGGGAAGAGGAAACTTCAAAAATTCTACTGTGGGAAGAGGAGCGAACAGCAAAAATAGCTGCACAATATGTGACAGCATGTCACAGACTGAGAGGGACATGAAAATCTGTGGACTTCGAAATCTTTTACGTGGCCTCGCCCCACCATCCCCCTATATATTACCCATTATCTGTGATCAATGGCTACATACTTCATTAAAAGCTATGTGGTTTCAGAGATAACAGTCTAACTTAGCCCTCAAAAATTCCACCTGCTCGCATTTTGCGAGTGGATTTTGAGGGCTGGCAAGCTATGGCTGCCTGGGAAAGGGGGGGGGAGCACTGCCGGCAGCCTGGGTGGAATGGGAGTCCTTCTCCCAGCGATCGCGGAGGGGAAGAGAGAAAAAGCCGCCCGGATTATCAGAGCGCAGAGCAGGGAACACAACGATAATGGCTTTCATTTCACATCGCCTTGTTCCCCACTGCTCGCTGTCAGATACAGCCCTTTCTCCTGGTCCCGGGACAGGTGATCTGTCAAAGTACGAATGTATCTAAATCTACGAAAATATGAATGTGTCCGAATTTCGAATAAACGAAAATTAAACTAAACGGAAAAACGAATCAACGAAAAAATAACTCTTACGAAAATACGAATCGTTACGAATACGAACACCGACGAGTTACGAATTTACGAATCGTTACGAATACGAACACCGACGACTTACGAAATTACGAATCGTTATGAATCAACGGAAACGAACAGAAACGAAACGAAACTAAACAAATTTTTCTATTGTGCACATGTCTATTACATTGACAGACCCTTTGTGTGTGTGTAGATATAGATGGGATTCCAGTCTTCGGGTGAGAGGGCAAAGTCAATGTCTCGCTCCCATGCCGAACAGGCCTTTCCTGTAATAGAAGGCCTAGCAGCTGACTGACCCTTCAGTCTACCTTTGTGAATTTCTCCTGCGGGAGAAATACTTTCTGGGGGGAGGAAAGCTCAAAGGGCAATGTTTAAAACTGCAGAGTTGTCGTCCCGTCTGGCGTACACACTCCGAGCCTGAGAAACTTCTAAAAAACCCTCTGCAATGGAGATGTGCAGGCAGGTAGGCACCCCTAAATCTATTGAGGTCATGAAGCAGTTTGGAGGAAGGAGACCCGACTGAGAATATCGAGTCCATACGGAAACTCTTGTATGCAATGGACTCAACGGCCTGAGATTCAGGGTGAGGCGCAACTTCCCGATGGCTTCCTGACCACAAAAACCTGGGTGTAAAATCCCCTGTCCACCTCCAAAAAGGAGGAACTGGGTCCACTACTTCCTGCTCCTCTAACTTCAGCAAAGCAGTGAGCAAGGGTGAATCCTTCTCTGCACACCTTGGAAGCTCTGTGACTAACTCTCTCTGCGGCGAAGTAACCAACCCCTTGCAGCAGAGTGGTAAAAGAGGACAAGATTTCCTCCTTGGGCAAACCTGCAACAATGTGGACCTGTAGCTGTGTGAGCCAATATTCCATGTTCCTAGCAACCACTTTAGTGGCTATAACTGGCTTTAAGTTAGCGAGCGTGGAGTCCCAAGACTTCTTTAAGAGGGAATCTATTCCTCCTATCCATAGTGTCTGTCAGCATTCCTATGCCTTTGAAGGTCAAATTGTTTGTCGCCACATACAAGAAATCTGCATAGAGTTTTTGACATTTATTCCACACCGATGCTGCATCCTCGTTGAAAGGGTACCTGCACTTTAGCATTTCGAAAAGAAAGGCTTCCTCTCAGGCTCTTACCATTCTTTAATGGACTCCAACAACTCATGCATGGGAAACACTGTTTTTGCTCCCCCAGACCCCTGATACATCTGATCAAGCAAGGAAACGTTTTTTTTTTTTTTTTATCCTCCTTAATCTCAAGGGTGGTGTAAATTGCCCACAACAAATCAACCACCTCCTCCAGGTATAGTTTATATCTGGAGTAGTTTATCGACTCACTTTCTAGCCCCTCTGATTATGATTCCACCTGGGAACCCGAGGCTAAGGAATCATCATCCTCCCTGGATCACATCAGTTCCTTACCACTGGCCAATGCGGAAACCTGGAGGGCAGGTGCCAAAGCCTTCTGGACTGGTGGAAGAACATTCTGGGGCTGCGGCAGAGAAAGGTTAGCTGTCAATGTTTTAAATGACTCTAAGGTCGCTGATAATTCCTTCAGAGTTAACCAATTTGCTGCATTGAGGAGGTAACTGTTCCTTAACCAACCCTTTAATACAGGCCCCACACAGCTCCTTGGTCCAGGATTCGCTTAGCATAGCCCTGCATGAAGGGCACTCTTTTGTTCTGTGATGAGGTTTTGCTTTCTCTTGTGCTTTAACCTGTAGCAGAACACAACAATGGCAGACTGCTACTACAAGGGACCCCCCTTCCCCCACCAAACACCACCGCAGTAATTCACCACACCAGTGCGTGGAACTCCCCACAACACTGGACTCTCCATGTCGTGAATCCTCTTACCACAAAAAAGGAACCACCACCACCAAACAGGCAAGTACAGCATGATCACAGGCCCTTCTGGGTGGTCTGCCACTGCAGAACCATTCTCTGTCCGCCACTGTGGCCTGCAGTCTCCCACACTAGCCTGCTTCAGTGCTTGCTTTCACAGTACTTTCAGCTGGAAACTAAAAGCCTTGTTCACAGGAGAGGTCCCACCCCCAACTGGAAGTAATGTCACCTGTCATGCAACCAAGTGCCAGTCTCCACTGCTGGCCACTTCCTCCATGAAGGTAGACAGCCCTTCACACACTGACTCCTGTGTCCCATGGTAAGGGGACTTTCCAGAGATTCCTTCCCACCCCAGGTGAAAATGGATGAGGGACCCACACAGCAAAAAAATATGACCCTGCTTCCTGCACTTAGAAAGCACAACCGGGCCTCCCTTAGCTCCCCATGAGATACTCAAGCCTCCCATCATGATGATGAGCTTTAGCAGCCACCTCACCCAGGTTTCCATGCAGTGTCTCCCCCACTGGAGGAAACACCAGAACTAAGGTCTGGTGGGGAGGCTGCTTTTTGAATTGGGTGGAGGCACAGTTTCCTGAAGAAGGCAGAAGACTTGGTCTCTCATGGGTGCTCTCAAAGACACTGGGGGGAAAAAAACAAACCTAATGCCAGAGGTGTGAGGGTAGGAAGTGGCCTTGCGAAAAAGAGAAAGCATCCTGCAAGGTCTAATGTGAAGTTGAAAACAACCTAAATGGGTAGGAAGAGTCTTCACAATCTCATCTAGATCTTCATAACCTAGGGTAATGATCAAAAATAAACCTGGATTGAGGCCAGAAAATGAGTTCTGCCCTTCAATTTAAAAAATGTATGGATCAATATGTTGAGGTAACCATAGGTCCATACATTTTATAGAGTGTGATTTGACAACAATGAATTGTGTCAGGGGACGATTTACATATTCTCCACTTTAGACAATGTATGAGGAATGCATTGTCCAAGCCATTCGGTAATTTGCATCATAGATCAGGAGATTGTTGGGCCACATCACATATCAAGAATGACAAAATCTAGTACTAAAGTTGCCCGTCTCTGGGTAGGAAGGAAGGTGGGGGATTACTTTCTGAGGTAAGGCCTAAACTGAAAGGAAAAGTGAAAACTACCATGAAAACACTTCATTATTGGAGAGGATTAAGAACTTCTCTCTACACTCCAGCTAGGGCTGGGGATGTTTGATAGTCCCAGAATCTCAGGGAAGATCCCTTATGCACGGAAGGAGTGCATGTCCCTGGATCTACCTTGTATAACAGAGGATCAGGGTAAAGGGTAACAGATCTAAATATTCTTTCGTAATTAGTTATGAAGCTGAGAAAAAATTGGGCATATCGAGGAACCCTAAAGAAAATGCCAGGTAATTATGTGGAATCAGCCAGAAGTGTGGGTGTGAAGAAACAGAATCTTACTAAAATAAATCTGACTTTTTTGGGATAGGAGTAAGTCCTTTTTCGCACAAGAGTACCAATCAGGTCAGCCTGTACATTTTTCAGGCAGACCGGATAGAAACTCCATTCATCCCTATGGACAGGGGGTCTAAAACTGGTCCACAAAAAAAAAAAAAAAAAACATGGAGAGGGACTCTGTCCTCTGTTTAGGTGGAGCATATCAGAGGTAGTCAAGGTAAACAGGCAGCGGAGTACATTTAATCTTGGCTGTCCATACAGTAGAGCTGGTTCTGTCTGTGTTCGCTCCGCAGAAACTGATGGTGTCATCCGTCCACTCTGCTCTGATCAGCAGGGGATCTATGAGCAGATGTGAAAGGGCCCCAAGGATAAGCCCAAGTATTACAAACAGGGTTGAGTGAGACCATGGGAGGCAGTGTCTAACCCAGGTGTTATCCGTACAATTAGCCTTACTGACTTTTATGGATAGAGAATTCTACCTGCATCAAGAAACTTGCATGAGTTTATGGAGAGTGTAGAAATTGCAGGCTTCTACAGGCTACTCTAAGTATAGGACGTAACCAAATAGACTTGATCCATTTGTTAGAAAGTACTGCCAAACACTAAGGATTAGGTATGGAAAAAAATGTATTCCTGCGCCAACTCAAATGAATAGAAGCAGATACTGCAACATACACTGGGGGGAAATGTCTGAACCCAGAGAGAAGAATATATAAAAAGGAGGTAGTGATGCGCTGTATAGAGTAAATAATAAAGTGCAAGGTGCAGTAATAGCAGCACAAAAGTGAAGAGAGGCAAGTAAATAAATCCTGGTGTGAATAAACCACAAAGTATTCGGTAATTCTTATCCAATGATGTGGAGTAAGGTAAAACTATGAAGAACCCAGATTGGGGTGGCAGTGATAATAAATGTACAATCGCACACTATATAGATCATAAACAGTGTAGATATATGAAGATATCTATGAATGGATAATAAAGTGCCAAGGTGCTCGAGTGAATAGATCAGAAAATGTGGTGTCTGATACACAGTGATCATAAATAAATCTAAAAAGAATAGCGTATAAAATCACATAAAATCGCATGGAAATATAATATAAAATATCGCATAGAAATAGCATAAAATAATAATAATCGCATAAAATGATAATCGCTATAAATAGTAAAGTGAAAAAAATGATCAGTAGTTCTTCTAGTAGAGCCTATAGAAAATATATATGTTCAGTCCACAATACTGGTCATTTCTGTGCAAACAAATGATACTAAAGTGTCCGTGAAGTGATTCCCTTTTTCTTTAGTGAATGCACGGTGCAGCATATAATGTGAATGTATGCATAAAAATTAAGGTGCAAGTGCTGGCGATTGCGTCATGCGATGTGGTATGGGTGTATTAGGTGACTTCTTATCCTCCGTGAAGTCTGAAGTGTGGGTTTCCCCTTACCTTACGGCTGTAAGGTAACAGCGTGTGGAGTAAAGCCTTTTGGTATAGGGGTCCCTGGTGGTCGTCTCAGGGTTGCATCTTTGGCTCTGCTGGTGTGTATCTCTTGCTGGCAGCGTCCCCTTTTAAGGTCCCTGGAGATGTCACTGGAGATGTCTGCAGTATATATGCCTCACCAGTAGGTCATATAACAGGTGTGGGGGAATAGGAACATAGATGCCCAGATAGTGTAGTATGTAATAAATACATATTTTACTCAAAACATACTACACTATCTGGGCATCTATGTTCCTATTCCCCACACCTGTTTATGACCTACTGGTGAGGCATATATACTGCAGACATCTCCAGTGACATCTCCAGGGACCTTAAAAGGGGACGCTGCCAGCAAGAGATACACACCAGCAGAGCCAAAGATGCAACCCTGAGACGACCACCAGGGACCCCCATACCAAAAGGCTTTACTCCACACGCTGTTACCTTACAGCCGTAAGGTAAGGGGAAACCCACACTTCAGACTTCACGGAGGATAAGAAGTCACCTAATACACCCATACCACATCGCATGAAGCAATCGCCAGCACTTGCACCTTAATTTTTATGCATACAGTCACATTATATGCTGCACCGTGCATTCACTAAAGAAAAAGGGAATCACTTCACGGACACTTTAGTATCATTTGTTTGCACAGAAATTACCAGTATTGTGGACTGAACATATATATTTTCTATATGCTCTACTAGAAGAACTACTGATCATTTTTTTTTCACTTTACTATTTATAGCGATTATCATTTTATGCGATTATTATTATTTTATGCGATTTCTATGCGATATTTTATATTATATTTCCATGCGATTTTATGTGATTTTATACGCTATTCTTCTTAGATTTATTTATGAAGGATTAGGTATCCCTCTTACTAAAAAAAAAAAAAAAAAAAAAAAAAAAAAAAAAACTTTTGTAACTGGTCTGTTAGGAAACTAATCTACAGAATTGGAGTATGGAATTCTGTGATTCGGACTCAGAGAGAGGAAAAAGAAAATGGAGGGAGTAGAGATGCAACTTTACATAATTCTGAGTGGGAGCTGGATTTACAGATTAGGGGCACCTGAGCCATAAGAGCATACATAGCACGCATGCTGTCACCCCATACACACTCCTAAGAGCGAGGAAGGGACTTCAGAGAGGGGAAGGCATTGTAAAAGACTTGTTAAGCCTTAGACTTCTAAAATACACAGTCATCCGCCTAAGCCCTCAGTGGTTAAGTTTTAAAGCCAAGTTTACACAGATCTGAACTACATTCCAGTATGTCCGTTATGAAAGAAATGGTCAGAATGCAGGCCAACACTGTCCTACCTCTCCATGCTGCTCATCCCTGCAAAGGGTCCAGGGCTTTTCCCATTACTGTTGGCATAGCCCTATAGCGGTCTTTAGGAGCTAGGTTCCATTGTGATGGACCATGGCCTAGGGCCTGTATAGCACACTATAGCTGACTCCATCACCTTTGAAGGTATATGAATACTATTCTATGCCTGTGTCCTGTCCAGAACACCAAAACATATAAAAAATATGTATTTCTTCGAAAATGGAACAGTGCTCTGCTAATCATTAAGTCAATTAAAAAACTTTTTTTTTTTTTTTTTTTTTTTACAACCGCTACGTTTGAATCTATCTAGGAACCCTAGTCCTTGCATATGGGCATCTCTCTCATCCCTGGTATACAAGCCTAACAAAAATAGTCACCGTCTCTTAACCAGCGCCTCTCTTCCTGTTGATTGGCTCTTCTTCATCTCCATTCCTATTCTCATGACCAAGCACTTTCTTCTTTCCCCTCCCTTCTCTCCTACACTATGGTCCATTATAACAACTGAAGTGGACCCTTGGGTTAGTCACCTCAATGACAGCCTGACAAATGATCTTTCCCACGGGGGGTGAAGGTTTGGTACTAGTACTCCTCTACCCTACGCAAGGCTCATCGTCTAACCATGGTTTGTTGGGGGTGGTCCTCCGGGCACAGAATGATCCCATTAGGGGTGTCGGGAGTACTTCATCCAAAATCCAGCTACAATTGTCAAAATGCGAGAGGGCCCATCAAGGAATATGAAGCCAAACCAGGGCGTACTGTCTTACTATTATCTAAATCGCTGGTTTTACATGCAATCACAATGCTTTTTTTTTTTTAATGCTTTGTTGGAAATGGTGTATTTCATGTACTTTTGTATTGAACAAATACAAATCTTTGAAAGAAAAAAAAAAAAAAAAATGAATCAGATACTCACAGTAAAATCATTTTCTTAGAATCCTTTGAGGGACATAGCTTGATGATATTTAAACGACAAAGGATTATACTGCACCACTTACAGGAGAATATGGACACTAGGCCCAGAATGCCAGCCCACTTGATGCTATAGCACCCCCCCCCCCCCCCCACACACACACACTCCTGCAGCAAGCAGTTCAAAAAGAAAACTAGCATAGGAGTGAAGTGAAGTGAGCTGTGTACCTCATTGGACTCTGGGAAAAGTAATTTTTTTGGGCGAGTATAAAAATCCTGCTCTCTATTGACCATGAGAGAACACAGGATTGATAATTAAGCAACCTAGGGAAATCCAAAACCCATCCAACTGCGGCACAGGCATGTCAAACAAATGCAGGCAAAAAAAAAAAAAAAGGCAGGGCATTAATGGCCACTTGCAGAACCTTCCATCAAAAACGAGCATCTGAATGCAGACACATTGACCTTTTTTGTCAGTGGTACAAAAATGAGAGGCCTCAGGACAAAAAGGTAGCGAAAGACTTACTGCCAAAATGAAGCAACTTTAAAAAAGGAACAAATTGGTAATATCAATTCATAGGCCTGAACTCAGCATTAACTAAGCAGGTGTGAGGTGAGAGGGGCCATTGCCTCAAGGGGGCTGGCCTTCAGTTTTCTATAGGCAGAAAAATAACTCTAGGTTGCTTAAATATGGACAATGGAGAAATGTATTTTGCATCTGCTTTACTAGAGCAATATGTAAAGTGCAAAACAAATCCATACATACCAATGACATATCCATTATTCCTTATATTGTTTGAGGAACAAAGTGAGAAGGTGGAGTCGGTGCAGCCAAGTAGCTTACTTGGTGAATATGACCAGAGTTTACTGTATTGTGTATCCGAGGAGAACTGCTATAAGGTGGGCTTATAGGATGCCATGGTCCTACATAGTGATATGTAGGCACAAAAGGCACACATGAGTCAAAACCAGGTAAAGGAGGTTGGTTATATGGATCAGGCATAAAAGGGTAATATACTGGTCCAGGTGGAGGAGGCAGAGAATCCACATTAGGAAATGATCCTGCAAGATACAAAAAGAGATACATTTTTTGGTGCAGGATAAAGGGATACTGCCAGGCTTATTATACAAGAAATTAAGCTGTAAGGGTACAACTCTAGCCACACAGTGTTTAATGCATCTGCTATGAGGCTTAGGACTGCCTGGCTACACAGTGCCAAGTGCTATTGCTACCTGCATAAATCTGGAAACCTCTACATAACTTTTATTTAAAAAATATATATTTTCTTCACTAGAACAATTGCTTTGGGATGGAAATTAGGGAGACCAGATTGACTTCATGGTTTTCTATAAACCCCTTATCACACAGTGTTACAGCTCTGTAAAGCAGTGAACCAGATTATGCAAGTTCTTGTGAAATACAGTGCATCCAGGAAGTATTCACAGCGCTTCACTTTTTCCACATTTTGTTAGGTTACAGCCTTATTCCAAAATTGATTCAATTCTTATTTTCCTTAACAATCTACAAGCAATACTCCATAATCACAATGTGAAAGAGGTTTTATTGAAATATTTGCAAATTTATAAAAATAAAAAATAAAATCACGTATGTATATTTCACAGCCTTTGCCATGACACTCAAAATTGGGCTCATGTGCATCCCATTTCCACTGATCATTGAGATGTTTGTCACTCTATTGGAGTCCACCTGTGGCAAATTCAGTTGATAGGACATGATTTGGAAAGGCACACACCTGTCTAGAGCAAAAACCAAGCCATAAAGTCCAAGGAATTGTCTGTAGACCTCCAAGACAGGATTATATTGAGGCACAGATCTGGGGAAGGGTGTAAATACATTTCTGCAGCATTGAAGGTCCCAATGAGCACAGTGGCCTCCATCATCTGTAAATGGAATAAGTTTGGAACCACCAGGACTCTTCCTAGTGCAGGCCGCCCGATCAAACTGAGCGATCGGTGGAGAAGGGCCTTTCTAAAAGAGCTCCAGTCCAGTCTCTGTGGAGAGAGGAGAACCTTCCAGAAGAACAACCATCTCTGCAGCACTCCACCAATCAGGCCTGTATGGTAGAGTGGGCAGACGGAAGGCACTCAGTAAAAAAGGCACATGAAAGCATGCCTGGAATTTGCCAAAAAGGCACCTGAAGATCTAAGCCCATGAGAAACAAAATTCTCTGGTCTGATGAAACAAAGATTGAAATCTATTGCCTGAATGGCAAGCGTCCTGTCTGGAGGAAATCAGGCACTGCTAATCATCTGGCCAATACCACCCCTACAGTGAAACATGGTGGTAGCAGCATCACACTGTGGGGATGTTTTTTGTTAGCGGCAGGAACTGGGAGACTAGTCAGGATTGAGGTATAGATTAATGCAGCAATGTACAGAGACATCCTTGATGAAACCCTGCTCCAGAGCGCTCTGGACCTCAGACTGGTGAGAAGGTTCATCTTCCAAAGGGACAACGACCCTAAGCACACAGCCAAGATAACAAAGGAGTGGCTATGGGACAACTTGGTGAATGTCCTTGAGTGTCCCAGCCAGAGCCCAGACTTTAACCCGATTAAACATCTCTGGGAGATCTGAAAATGGCTGTGCACCTCCACTCCCCATTCAACCTGATGGAGCTTGAGAGGTCCTGCAAAGACGAATGGGAGAAACTGCCCAAAAAAATAGGTGTGCCAAGCTTGTAGCATCATCAAAAAGACTTCAGGTTGTAATTGATGCCAAAGGTGCTTTAACAAAGTATTGAGCAAAGGTTGTGAATACTTATGTACTGTACATGGGAATTTTTTTATTTTTTTTTTAAATTGCAAAGATTTCAAACTTCTTTCACGTTGTTATTATAGGATATTGTCTGTAGCATTTTGAGGAAAATAATGAATTTTATCTATTTTGGAATAAGACTAACATAACAAAATGTGGATAAAGTGAATCGCTGGGAATACTTCCCGGATACACTGTAGATGTATTTAGCTGTTATCAGTGAAAGGGTGGTCTGAATAGTTTATATATAGAATATTTTAGGTACAAAATTCACCAGTCCCATAGTATAGTATGGCCCATTACGCCCCTATAGGGTCTCAGGGCTCATAACCCATACTTACTTCCAAACGTAAAAAAACAAAAAAAATAAGGTAAAATAAAAATTGAACATACCACCAGATTCCAGTGTCTGTGGTCTGTTTTCATTGCACACTGTTATCACAGATTGGTCAACTACAGGAACAGGTTCTGGAAAGCTCTGATATGACTCAATGTGTGGTGGAGTTTGGACAGGCTGCACGTAGACCATGGAATGCCAAAAGCTCTGATGATAACACTAGGAATAAAAAAGGAACGAGATGTGTGGTTATATAAAAAAAATATTGGATTATGGTTTCATCTGGAAGACAATAAAAAAAAAAAAAAAAAGATTAAAAAAAACAAACAAAACACACACACACACACACTTGTTACCTGTTTAGTGCAACTCCAGTCAACTTCTACACCCCCCCCCCCCCAAAGCCTTCTTGCTGCACATAGTCAGAATACTTTTAAAAATTGCCTACAGCTGGTGTGTGTTTGCTCCCTTAAGGCCCCTTTTACACGTGCAGACAGTATGTCCATATTTCATCCATCCGTTTTCGGATGAAATACGGACATGCATGCCTCCGCTGACACCCAATATCATCCGTCCCCGCTATGGTCCAATTCTGCAGACGGATGAAAATCCTATTTTTCTATCCGTCTGCACAGCGGATCGGATAAAACGTGGACAGACAGCCGTCGTTCATCCGATCCCCCATAGAGGAGAGCGGAGATCTAACAGGGCGGTCCCTGCACAGTGTGTCATCAGCCGGCTGGGCGGGGATCAACGGAGCGATCCCCGCTGAGCAAGAGGATGTTCACGGGGCCTAAATCTTCTGATCTGGTTGTTGCAGTCAAGACAGTCAAGACAATGAGCCGATAAAGAGAAGTCATCTGTGTCTAATGAAAAAGGATAGTTTTCTGGCTGTTGTGTAGTTCAGGGGTTCTTACACATTTTAATGCAATGATCCAAATAAAAAAAATAAATTACACAAACTGGGACCCAAAAACAGAATTACGAAAAATGTCAGCAAAGCCATAAAAAGATGAACACCTACTGTAAAAAAAAAAAAAAAAAAACATGAACAATAAATCTTTGTTTCTATTAAATCTAGTTCTAAGAATTTTCCAAAAGCAGAAAAGTGAAAAACATTATTAATAAAAACAATAGATTCCTAAGCATCATTCTCATGTAAAATTGCCAATATACAAAAACGAGTTAACCACTCATGTAGCGGAAAGAGTTGCCCCCTTAATGACCAGGTCATTTTTTTCGACACGGCACTGCGTCGCTTTAACCCAAACAAAATTGATGTATTTTTTCCACACAAATAGAGCTTTCTTTTGGTGGTATTTGATCACCTCTGCGTTTTTTATTTTTGCGCTATAAACAAGAGAATTTTGAAGAAAAAATAAATAAAAAAAAGCAGTTTAGACCAATATATATTCTTCTACATATTGATTGGTTTGCGCAAAAGTTATACCATCTACAAGATAGGGGATAGATTTATGGCATTTTTATTTGTATACTAGTAATGGCAGTGATCTGCAATTTTTAGCGAGACTGCAACATTGCAGCAGAGAGATCAGACACTTTTCTTTACACATTTTTGGGACTATTGACATTTATACAGCGATCAGTGCTATAAAAATGCATTGATTACTGTGTAAATGTCACCGGCAGGGAAGGGGTTAACACTAGGTGGTGATCAAAGGGTTAAATGTGTTTCCTGGGAGGTTTTTCTAACTGTGGGGGGATGAGACTGACTGGAGGAGGAGAGAGATCGTTGTTCCTAATCACTAGCAACAGCAGATCTGTCTTTCCTCCCGTCAGAATGGGGATCTGTCAGTTTACATTGACAGATTCCCTTTCTGGCTCTCTGTGGAGCGATCGCGGGTGGCCATCGAAGCTGTGCGAATCTGCTCCGGCGTTGCACGCCTCCTATCGCTCTTAAATCAGCTGACGTCCACCTACGGCGATTCGCCTAGAAGAGCCAACCTGCCACGGTATTACGGCGGCTGGTCCTTAAGCGGTTAAAGGGTAAGTTCATCTTCAACCACTTCAGCTAAAGCAGGGGTGCCCAACCTTTTAAAGAGCCAGGGCCACTTAAGCGACTTAGTAACCAGTCGTGGGCCACAATGAGTGGAGCGGGCGGATGACAGGTCCATGTCCGCCCTGCATATGCAGAGCAGACACGAACATGGCTCGCTCTACTCTATGGGCCCTCTGATCTGATCTGCCATGATGGAATGGGATGGATCCCCACCTTCTGTTTTTTTTAGTGGACCGGATTGGAGGTAGGTGGGTGTATACGGCCACAAGTCCATTTACATCTGTGGCTCAATAGAGGTGAACGATTGGGTCCGATTGGGTCAGCCGATTATGGGGGCCTAATGCTGCTTTCACACTGATGCGCTGTGGTTTACCTGCACTGCAGGTGCAATGCAGTACACCTGTGACTTTCCTGCGGGTTAGCTGCACTTTGCCTTAGACTTCCATTATATCCTGCAGGTGTGGTGCACTTTCTGAAAGCTCACCACACCTGCAGGTAATAACAGAATCTATGGCTCAGTGCAGGTAACCCACAGGTGTTCTGTGATGCACCTGAGGATCAGTTTGAAAGCAGCCCAATAACCACTGCAGAAGAGATATGCCCATATATACACTGTGATTTTAGTAATAAACTTACCTTTAATAACAGTCTTCCAATCAGGTATCGCCGGCTGTTGCTGTCCCAGGCAGAGTGCATTTGGTATCACTCCGCCTGTGACAGGAGGCGGCGCTATACAGGAAGCATCGGTTTATGCAGCTCTGTAGCCACTTGTTTTCTCCAACGCTGGCTTCATTAACAATACTGATGCTCTGGGATGGTGGGTCGGCAACCCACCATCTGGGCTTGCCAACCCGTTATTCCAGAGCAGGAGGTCACAGGCAACATCAGAGGGCTCCGCGGGCCACACGTGGCCCCCGTGCCACTGGTTGGGCACCCCTGAGCTAAAGGAAGTTTTTACCGCCTTAATGACCAGACCATTTTTTGCTATTCGGTACTGCGCTATTTCAACTGGCGATTGCTTGTCATTTAATGCTGTACCAAAATGACATTTATACAATTTTTTTTTTCACAGAGCTTTATTTTACTGGTATTTGACCATTACTTTTTTGCTATATAAATGAAAAACCAACATCAAAAATCCCAATGAGTGTACATTAATTGGTTTGTGTGAATGTTATATTGTCTACAAACTATAGTATATACAGTCTTTTGGCTGCCCTGGCATTTCCTGAGGTGCTAAAATGCCAGGGCAGTACAAACACCCTCCAAGTAATCTCTGCACCGCATACTAGCACATTATGTGAAACTTATCTGAAAAAGCATTCCAGCAATGCGATGTCATCACTGGAGGCAGCTTCCATCTTCACACGTCTTCCTTCCGGGTCCGCAGACTCCGGCTGCCTGACTGGCAGGAGCCGCTATGTCACTCCCACGCATGCACGGGGGAGCCGACATTTATGGCACAGGATTCTGAAGGAACGGCCCGGGTGGCCATTCCTTCAGAGCGCATGCACCGTCATTGGCTGCATATATAGTAAATATCTCCTAAACGGTGCATGTTTAGGAGATATTTACAGTACCTATAGGGAAGCCTTATTATAGGCTTCCCTATAGGTACAAGTACAAGATTGAGGTTTACAACCACTTTAATGCAATGGAGAGATTTGTACCCTGTCAATCCACTTTTTCCACCACTGTTCAAAATATAGGGGTAAATGGTTTCCCTACATTCCTCAGGCGGTAGCGTGTTTAGAAATTCAAATGGAACACGCCTGTAGAAAAGACAAGACTAGACCAAACCATCTGCCACCCTTGAAGTTTGCAAGTCTTATTAACCACTACTGGTCCTTAGGATGTACCTGTACATGTTCAGATGGGAGCGGCGATATCTGGGTTATGGCTACAGCTAAAAAGTAAAAAAGGGACTGTACAGCCGCACAATTTTTTTACAGGCGGTTTAATTGTTTTTCCGGGTCTCCCACCCCCCTTGCCACCACCTTTACTGCTCACTCTTGTCCCACCTGGGGTGCCTGATGTCTAGACAGAGTGGGGGGGAACTTCCATTGTTTCTCCCCCCCCCACCCCCCAAATTATTATACCATATATACCATTAGAACAGGAGGATACCAGAGGGCAATACCAACTGTAAAAAATTGGCTATTTGATAAAAACTGAACCGTTCTTTTGGAGGCATCTCCAGGACCGAGGAACAATGGGAGAGAGTAAAGGGACCGCTTTGGAGTAAAAAAAGTGACCGATGGGATATAGGTCCTTATCCGTCCACCAACTGAATGCCCCAATGTCCATACCGGGAGAAAAATCAGGGTTATGAAAAATATGAGCTAGAGGGGTAAACGCGAGGGTCAGCAAAGGACTAGAAAGCAATTGATCCTATATAGCAAAAGAGTGGGATAGCATGGGCAACTGGATTAAGTGTCTTTCTTTGAGAGGGCAACACAGGAGGAAATCAATTGTGAATGACGAAATAGCATGACATTCCATTAAAACCCAGCGTGGTCTCTCGTGGCGGGAGTAAACAGTCGACAGTAGCATTATTTGCACTTGTCCCTGTGCACCTTGTCTTATAGTAGGTGTAGAAATCGGGAACCAAGATCCCCTCTTGATGGGGGAGCAAACAAAGTCAATCTATGGTCCTTAGTGGCCCATATAAATGTTAACACTTTAGCCTGAAAGCGGAAAAAGGTCCGACCTAAAGATCCTTACCGCTAAAAGCCTGAATAAATAAAGTTTAGGCAAAAGTGTAATTTTGATCGCATGAATTGTACCTAGCCATGTGAGATCGTAGAGGGCCCAACTAGAAAGTAGTTCTAGGCGCCTAAAACAGGAAGGACAATATGACGACCTAATGACGATGAGTACGAAGAAAATGAATCCCCAATTATGGAAGATACCTCGTGCCACTGAAAGTGTAAGGATTCCCGTATACGTGAGAGTTGCGAGTCAGGAACATTAATATTCATCGCAGAAGATTTTGTCTCATTCACTCTGAGCCCAGAGATCTTACCAAAGTCATGTAGAGTCTGAAGAATGTTCGTGATTGAAATAAGGCGAGGTAATAGCATATCATCTGCAAATAATGCACATTTATGTGTATGGGGACCACATGGCACTCCTTTAATATTCGGGTCATCCTGTATCACCACAGCCACAGTTTAGAACGCAATAGCGAAGAGCAGTGGGGATAGCGGGCACCTCTGTTGCGTACCGCATTCAAATGGTGATTGGATCAGAATGGTATCCTAACAAGTTAACCCTGGCTTGTGGACGAGAGAGTGATCCCAGGATACGCAAGACGAGAGGACCAAAGCCCCAGGTCTTTAAGACCTGAAACATGCAAGTCCAAGACACTGAATCAAAATCTTTCTGCAAGTCTAAGGACAGGAGGATTCTCTCTTAAAAGATGCCCCCAGCCCATCCCGATGGCAGAAGCTTGATAATTTCCACTGCTCTTCTAATCTGATCCGGCCCCTGGTGACCCAGGATGAAGCCCACCTGATCTCTATGTACATAAAAACTGATAAAAGGATGACAGTCTATTAGCCAATATGTTGGAAAACAGTTTAAGGTCATTATCTATTACTGAGGGGTCTGGTAGTCTTCAACTTTTGTATCCTTTTTGGGCTTTGGAATAACAGATATACATGCCATATAGGAGGTGGGGTCTATAGCGGGCCCATCCCATAGAGCAGGGGTCTCCAAACTTTTTAAACAAAGGGCCAGTTTACTGTCCTTCAGATTTTAGGGGGTCCAGACTGTGGTCAGTAGGTCAGGGGGAGTAAAAAATAAATGATAGTGCCGGTAGTCAGTAGGAGGTGGAACAGTGCCCCATAAAAAGGTATTAGTCATAGTAATAATGCCCATCATTGCTTTAAGTGGAAGGAATAGTGCCCCATGTTTGGTGTCAGTAGGAGGAATAATACCCCATTATTGGTATTAGTGCAAGAAATAGTGCCCCATCGCTGGTGTCAGTGGGAGGAATAGTGCCCCATCTTTTGTGTCAGTGGGAGGAACAATACCCCATCATTGGTGTCAGTGGGAGGAATACTGCCCCATCATTGATGTCAGTGGGAGAGATAGTACCCCATCATTAGTATCAGTGGGAGGAATAGTGCCCCATCATTGGTATCATGTGGGAGGAATAGTGCTCCATCGCACTTATAAGTGGGAGGAATAGAGCTTCATATCTGTAGGAGGAATTCCCAAGGGCCGGAAAAAGGCATGCATTCAGCCCTGGGGGCACAGTTTGGAGACCACTGTCATATAGCATTAAAATACCGAACCAAGCGAGGAACCAAAAGGTCCTGAAACTTGTGATAATAGGAGAGCCAGAAAGCCTTCCGGTCCCGCAGTAGAACCCGTCCTTGTGGATTTAATGGCAGCTATAATCTCCTGTGACATGAAAGGTACCTCCAAATACCCTCTATGCTTCACAGAGATTTTGGGGAACGCAATAACCTGCAGGTACTGTGCACAGGATTGAGGATCCTCCCCTCCCGGGAGTTTGTATAGGAAGGCATAGAAGCCTCTGAAGGCTTCGAACACTTTACGAGGGTTTTGGGAAAACGTGCCATCCGAGCAGCGCACCCTGGGCACTGCAAAGGTTCGCACGAAAGTGTTTAAACATTTGACATAATGGTGTTTATTATGTATGGTACACATGCTCAAAGTGTTCATAGGTGTGCGATTAGCGCACATCAGGCGTACAAGAAATTTTTGGCTGTTTAATATCGCAGACTGCTAGCAGCTTTTCACTTGTTCCATTTTTATCTTTTTTCCACAAGTGTGGTTTCATTCAGTTTAGAACAATAGTTCCTACTACTACTTTGGCAGCAAAAACAAAAATGAAAGACAGCTCATAAAATTGAACTAAAACTATAAGGGTTTCTAAGAAAAAAATGAATTCCTGGCAGAGTTTATAAAAAAACAAGAAAGATTGTATGTTTCCAGTGCTTACCATGCAGGAAGGGGCCACTTTCACCTTCTTAGGCCCATTATTTTTGTGTACGGCACTATTTTTTCTTTTCAGTCTCCCTGAGTGCTGCTAGGATACACCATCGCTAAAGCATTGTACTTTATGTAGTTATACTGTACAAGTGTAGAAAGTAACCAGTGCATTTTTAACATGTTCACATGGACTCTCAGCTCTATACAGCATGTAGAGCTGTTTATTTTTCTGTACTTGTGCTAAGCTGCATCCAGGCAGGCCATTAAAGTGAAAGGACAAGCATTGGCCGTACAGACTCACATGCATAGTTGGGTTTGACAGGTATGCTGGGAAAGGTGTATGGTTGCAGACGCAGAAGCTCTGTGTCCGGGCCCATGCACTTGTCCCTATGCACCCTGTCAAATTCCGCTCTGTGGAGGAGTCTGTACAGCCAATGCACGTCTATCCAATTAATTGGACTGCCTGCATGCAGCTCTGCGCTAGTACAGAGAAAAAAAAAATGAATCTCGCTTCATGTTGTACAGGGCTGAACACCAATTTCAACAAGCCTTTAGATTATTTCCACTAATGCATTACTATGTGCTCAGTCCTTTAAAAGCAAACATACCATGCAATACAATTCACCCATCCAACCAGTTATGCTCTACACACTTCTGTTCGATTTATGATTTACTTACTTGTAATCCTAGGTTAAAGTAATACTGCAGTACTTTTGTGTCTAAAAATAAATAATAATATAGGTGTAAACGCCTCACACATACAATCTTAAAGTTTAAAAAAATTCTTATCTAGATCTATAGTTAGTTCTTAGTCAAATGATTTTTAGCTGTTGAGAGATTCATTTTATGTGGTTTAACTTGAAGAGGGTTAAGTGGCTAAACAATTAATCTCCTTAAATGAATCAAATCTGTGGAAGATAAAAGATAAAGTGCCAATTCAGTTCTGAAGTACAGCCCAATTGTGTCACTGTTCAAGGACAGATTAAATACTGAAATACACAATTGAGTAGCAGTTCATATTGGTATTAGATGCAGCATGATGCATCTATTGCAGTCGATTACAAGAGATTTTAGCTGCTCTGTTAGAATAAAATTTCCCAAGCGGTTCCAAATTTTTAATTCGTAAAATGTTTTCTAAAACCATTTATGAACAAAAGATTTTCAGTCATGTTATATGAACATACTTGCTGCTGTAATGCTGTAAAAAGAAAGATTCAACTTGAAGTAGTTATAAACCTCTGAAATGAACAAAGCACATCCTTTTAGACCGTGAACTTGTCTCAATCCAGAGCCAAAGTGTAATTTCTGTCTCCTGCATGAGTCTGGCAGTCTTTCCTGACACCAAGAGGGAAAAGGGTGAGGGGGGGAGCTCAGCGTAGAGCCTGTGATTGACAGTCTTAGCTCTGTTCCGGTGTGCTGTGTGAAGGAGGTGGTGTCCCTTCCCTCCAAGCAGCTCTTCTCACTGAGCTCTGCAGGTTGTAACTTCAGCTTCTTGCACCTGTCTACTGAAAGCTCAGACAAGCTGTATACATTTTGCATTTCTGAACAGCTGTAAAGAGAAGACTGCAGATAGACAGGTACAACTTATGTAGGATTTGTTTCATCTCTGTTTTACCTGAGGCCAGTCACTTCACTGGGTATATGTAAGGGTTTACAACCACTTAACATTAGTTGGCCCTGTTTTATAGTTAAACAATAGAAAATTATGAAACAGCCCATTTATAAGAACAGGCAAATCCAAGCAGCCTGAATTTGCAGGTCATTATAAAAATGACAAAAAAAATGTCAACCGTATTCAAGCATGTGATGTGTAAATATAGCTTTTCCCACTTACCTCTTGGCAGATCGTTTCCATTTGGGTCACAGGAATAAGGAGGAGGTGGAAGAGGACCTGTGCAGTCTCCCATCTCACCAGATCCAGGGGGAGCTATTAAAAACGTGAATGCACATTCAAATATAAATATCATGCATTGAGATGTTGAAATCAAAACATTACCAGCTTCTCCAAAGGTAATCAAAGGTTATGGAATTCTATCATGAGCATTTTTATCCCAGTAAGTTCACCTACATCATTGCATGTCTTTCCCCCTTCTTGATCCTGTCCCAAAAACGTCACCTCAAATCACTGTTTGCCGCTATAGTAATTTCAGCCCATTCACACTTGTGCAACTTTACCCTGTAACTTGATGCGACTTTGTAATGACTCTGGCTTTGACCAACATGATTGTTTTGTTTGTGCTGACAGAATTTAGGATTTCTTGGCCATTTTTCAGAGAATATGAATAACACAAAAAACATTTTTCATTCATGGTTAGCGTTTGGCTGAAGCCATTTATTATCAATCAACTGTGTTTAAACTTTTTAAATCATATTCACAACAGAAACTACCCAAATGAACCTGATCAAACGTTTACATACTCTGGTGATTTTGGCCTGATAACATGCACACAAGTCGACACAAAGGGGTTTGAATGGCTATTAAAAAGGTAACCATCCTCACCAGTGATCTGTTTGCTTGTAATTGGTGTGTGTTTATAAAAGGTCAATGCGTTTCTGGACTCCTGACAGACCCTTGCATCTTTCATCCAGTGTTTCTGGATTCTGAGTCATGGGCAAAGCAAAAGAATTGTCAAAGGATCTGCAGGAAAAGGTAGTTGAACTGTATAAAACAGGAAAGGGATATAATAAGAATGCCAATCAGCAGTGTTCAAACTCCAATCAAGAATTGGAAAATGAGGGGTTCTGCTGAAACCAAAACTAAAATTTCAGCCACAACTGCCAGGAAAATTGTTAGGGATGCAAGGAAACGCTCACAAATAACTACAGGTGAAATACAGGACTCTGAAAACATGTGGTGTGGCCGTTTCAAGATGTGCAATAAGGAGCTGTAGATGCAGCAGTCTCTTCCTTAAACAAAAACTTAACTTGTCAGGTAGATAACGCACAGAGCTTAAAAAACCCTGTTGACAAGAAATTTGAGTCATTATTAAAGACTTCCTTTTCTTTGGCCAGTTCAGCTATTCAGCCAGCTTTTGCAGCAATTGGTATTTGCCAGTCCGTAAAGGATCAGGTCAAATGGCCAGATAGGCCTAACCAGGAGGATGATCTGCCTGAAAGTAAGAAAGATATTCTTCGAGCGCTGTGTTTTGCTGTTGATGCAGTTTAAAGGATTCAATACAGCAGGTTTCTCATGTGGCTCTCTTGTCTGTACATATGCGCAGAATTATGGCTTAAGAACTGTTCAGCCGAGCTTCCTTGGTTATTGGCAGGTTTCCCATTTCATGGGGAACATTTATTCAGTGATCACTTGGACAAATATATCCAAAAGATTTGTGGAGGGAAGAATTCTCTACTTCCTGTGAAAAAAAGCACCAAACGTCCCTCGTTTAAAAACCCAGGGACTGCTTCCTCAAAAGGTCTCAGCATCAGGGTGGTTCCACCACCAACGGGGCACTAGGGCCAGGGGCAAGCCGCAAGGCCAGTGCCAGAAAAGGCCCTGGGTCCAAAATTCTTCTAAACCCAGCACCAAGCCCTCCTTTTGAGGGGACACCCCTACACCAATGGGTGGGGGGGGAGGCGGCTGCACTTTTGGAGAACAATTGAGAACGAGTGGATCACCTCAATTATATCTCGTGGTTAAAAGCTGGAGTTATGGGTGTTTTCCCTCAGAGGTTTCTAAGATCCAGTGTTCTCTTGGATCCTCCAAAAAGAAAGAAACTTACTCCTTGATGCACTAGATGTAGTGCCTGAAGCAATGATTGTAGAGGTTCCTGTATTTGAAAGGGGCACAGGGTTTTACTCAAACCTGTTTACGGTTCAGAAACCAAATGGGGACACAAGGACAATTTAGGACCTAAGGTCCATAAAAAAAGTATTTATTGATAGTCCTTTCGGATGGAGTCTGTCCGCTCATTAGTAACAAAGTCTGGGGAATGCCCAGGAAAAAAACCCAAGCCTACTTACCACCAGCTAGCAGAAAACCAAATTAACCTGTCTAACAGTAGGTGAAAAACAGGGGTTTAGTCCGCACGCATTTGCAAACGCATGCGTAAGCCACAGAGTCTCGTCACGGCACCCTGATATCTGTGGTCCTAACACTAAAATATGGAGCGTCCCCACAGTGGAGGCACATGCATTCTAATGGATAGATGAGGGCAGGTGGACTGAAGGGGAGCCCACCCCTTCTTAAAAGGTACAGGAGCACACCAAGCACCCAGACAGGTTAATTTGGTTTTCTGCTAGCTGGTGGTAAGTAGGCTTAGGTTTTTTTCCTGGGCATTCCCCAGGCTTTGTTGTTATCTGTTTCAGCCTTCCAATGCTGCTTACTGCTATAGCCAGCTATAGATGAGGGTGGTAGCGAGTTTTTTGTATCATTATCACGTTGGTATTTGTATTGGTCCAGCAACGCACCAACACCTTTGCAGCCATTGTGCAATCTGCTGGGTGCTTGGTGTGCTCCTGTACCTTTAAGAAGGGGTGGGCTCCCCTTCAGTCCACCTGCCCTCATCTATCCATTAGAATGCATGTGCCTCCACTGTGGGGACACTCCATATTTTATAGTGTTAAGACCACAGATATCAGGGTGCCGTGACGAGGCTCTGTGGCTTAGGCATGCGTTTGCAAATGCGTGCGGACTAAACCCCTGTTTTTAACGTACTGTCAGACAGGTTAATTTGGTTTTCTGCTAGCTGGTGGTACGTAGGCTTGGGTTTTTTTCCTGGGCATTCCCCAGGCTTTGTTATCTGTTTCAGCCTTCCAATGCTGCTTACTGCTATAGCCAGCTATAGATGAGGGTGGTGGCGAGTTTTTTGTGTCCGCTCATTAGTAACCTCACTCCAGAGTGGAGACTTTATGTACCTATCTTTCAGCCCCAGAGGTTCCTACGTTTTGCAGTAGAGGAACGTCACTTTGTGGCTCTACCCTTCGGCTTGCTACAGCTCCCCGGATGTTCACAAAGATCCTAGCACCAGTACTGGATCTTTTAAGGGCCCAAGGGATCCTGGTGCTCGGGTATCTGGATGACCTCCTGCTCAGAGATCACCCAGTGCAGACTCTAGAACAGAGCATAATATACACAGTGAGGTATTTGAAAAGCTTAGGCTGGATCATAAATACCGAAAAGTCAGTCTTGAGACCAGCTCAAAGTCTAAGATATTTAGGTCTGATTCTAAACATGGTCCAAGCAAGAGAATTCTTGCCACCCGTAAGGATCTGTGCCCTGAAGGATCAGGTGCGTCAGATAAGGGGCACCAGACAACCCTCCATTCGGCTCTGTATGAGTCTTCTAGGGAGGATGGTATCCTCCTTCGAGGCAGTGCCCAATGCCATTCCAGGCCTTTACAATAAGACATCTTGTCGGATTGGAACAGAGGAAGAAAAGGCCTGGATTATCCAATGTGCTTATCTCCTCAGGCATGCTTAAGCCTAAACTGGTGGTTGCATGATCAGAACCTGCGAAATCGAAAATCCTTTCTCCCGGTAACTTGGAGAGTACTGACTACAGGTGCCAGTCTCTCAGGCTGGGGAGTGACCCTAGACTGGCTCACAGCTCAGGGGAAATGGTCAGGGACAGAGCAGACACTATCCATCAACGTCCTAGAATTACGGGCAGTACGTCTGGCCCTGCAGTCCTGGACGGTGGAGCTTCAGGACTGCCTCATCAGGGTTCAGGCCGACAAAGCCACAGCAGTGGCCTATATAAACCACCAAAGGCGGTACCAGGAGTCATTCAGCACTGAAGGAGGTGAACTACATACTAGCCTGGGCAAAGGGACATGTGCCAATGATATCGGCAGTCCATATTCCTATGGAATAGTAGTAGAAAACTGGAAAGCAGATCTCAGCCGCCAGCAGATCTGCCTGGGGGAATGGTCCCTACACCCAGAGGTGTTCCAGGAAATTTACCAACGTTGGGGGTGGCCAGAGGTCGACCTACTGGCATCCAGGTTCAACAAGCTACAGTAGTTTGTGTCTCGAACAAGAGACCCTCTGCCAATTGGAACAGATGCTCCGATAGTTCCATGGAGCCAGTACTCCCTGGTTTATGCTTTCCCTCCGAGCCCTCTCGTTCCACATTTATTATGCATGATTCAGAGAGGGGGTTCCAGTCATTCTGGTGGCACCAGCCTGGCACAGAAGACCCTGGTTCCCAGAGATTTTGAGACTGATGATAGACGGGCCATGGACGCTTGCATGTCGCCCCGATCTACTGGCTCAAGGTCCCAGAGAAAAGCCAGAAAATGTCTCGCTCGAAAATTTGTGATTGGGAGAATTCTCTTTGCTACAGTCAGCTGTGGAAAGCAAATTGGCTTTGAGTTTAATCAGGGGTCAGGTTTCGGCCCTATCGGTATTCTTTCAAAGGCCTTTAGCCTCCCATTCACTGATCCAAACCTTTATGCAAGGGGCAACTCGCTTGCTTCCCCCCCATTAGATCACCTATGTATCTTGTGAACTTGGTGCTGTCTGTGTTCCAGAAACAACCATTTGAACCTATTAAGGAAATTCCATTAGACTTGCTGTCATGCAAGCTAGCCATCCTGATGGCTATCACCTCGGCTAGACGTGTGTCGGAGTTGGCGGCCCTTTCACGCAGGGAACCGTATTTGATCCTTCACCATGACAGAGTAGTGTTAGGACCTGTTCCATCCTTTTTGCCAAAGGTGCTGTCGGCCTTTCATTTAAATCAGGATATTATTTTTCCGCCTTTTTCTCTCGGCCTCGTTCGGCGGAAGAGAGACGACTACATTCTTTGGACTTTGTCTGGGCAGTCAAGGTTTATCTGTCTAGATCTGCAGAGATCCAAGGACCAGACTTTGTTTTACCAAAAGGACCCAAGAAAAGGCAGGCAGCTTTCAAAGCTTCCATTGCCATTTGGGTCTGTCAATTGGTCATTCAGGCCTACAGTCTGAAACACAAAGCGCCTCCCTTTAGGGCAGGGGTCTCAAACTGGTGGCCCTCCAGCTGTTGCGAAACTACAATTCCCATCATGCCTCTGCCTGTGGGAGTCATGCTTGTAACTGTCAGCCTTGCAATGCCTCATGGGACTTGTAGTTTTGCAACAGCTGGAGGGCCGCCAGTTTGAGACCCCTGCTTTAGGGAGAGAGCTCATTCTACCAGGGGTGTAGGAACCTCCTAGGCTTTTCACCATCAGGTATCTGTGGCTCAGATTTGTAAGGCTGCTACCTGGTCTTCAGTGCATACTTACCACAAAATGTGGTAAGTGGATGTTCGAGCAGCCTGTACTGCGGGCTGCGGTATAAGTTCTGATGGCTATTGTTTGGCAGGGTGTCTCCCTCCCCTCAAGGCTATTGCTCTGGTATGTCCCAGCAGGTAATGAATATTAGCCTGACTCTGTCCCATGATGTATGAAAAAGAAAATAGTCCACATTCTTCAGATCCCTCCAAACGATAAATTTAACAAAATATCTATGGAACGGTAAAAGACCCAGATGTGCCCATCTAAAACTAATTAAACACAAATTTGCGGGAGGCACAGGATACATAGACTTCGAGGACTACTACCGAGCAGCCATCCTAGCTCAACTACCCACCTGGTTCCATCCCCTCCAGACCTCATCGTGGGGTCAAATAGAGAAATTCTCACCCAGCCTGCCTAACCTAAAAACCTGGTTACTAAGCACCCCCCTTGGCGCCCCAATACCGACGTCTAAATCCCCAACAATGAAGGCCTCAGCCCATGCCTGGAAAAAAATAAAAATCACCCTCTTGGCACACACCCCCACCAACCCACAATTCACTATTCCTTTAGAAACCCTCCTGCACTTGACACCAGACCTCCTACTATCACAATGGACCCACAAAAGGCATACACTCCCTACAAGACATGCTACAAGATAACCGCCTCCTCAAACCCTTCTCCCAACTACAATCCGAATACGCCCTTCCTACATCAGAACACTTTACCTTTTTACGCATACACCATTGCCTGCGTAAGATACCCCTCCCCCTCTACGACATACACCCTAAGACCTGGAACTATCAACCCCGCCACCAAGGGTCTTCTACAACAGCCTACACCAAAAATGCACCTTCTCCAAACTGAACCCACACCACAAGTGGGACACTGATCTTGCATGCACCTTTTCTGACACACAATGGCAACACGCACTCAAGACCGTCTACAAGGCCACCAAATGCTCAACTTTTTGGGAGCTCACGCAGAAAATATCATTATGCTGGTGCATCACCCCAGCAAAATTAGAATCTTTTAATCCCCAAAACATGCTGGAGATGTAAATCTGCAGCAGGTGACATGTTCCATATTTTTTGGACATGCTCCAACCTACAGAAATACTGGAAAGACATCTTTAAGCCAATATCAAAAATAACCAAAATCACTATTCCCCCATCGCCAGCACTTGCAATTCTAAACCTGACCATTGACAACATCCCCCACCCCCTCAGACACATAAGAACCCATATAATCCTAGCAGCTAGACTCAACATAAATAGACAATGGAAGTCTGACAACCCCCCAACCATATCCCAAGTCATCGACTTAGTGGCCCTACACTTCATTTATGAGACCATAACAGCCGCCAGCAATGGTCAGGCTGCAAAAACCCACATAAACTGGCAACCATGGAACGATTGAAACAAGACTGCAACTGTCAACTAACGTTACTGAATCACAGTTCTTTTTCTTGACCGAGCAATACCAGTAAACATCTCTACAGTTATATGTTACATGATCAAGTAAGTTTCTACTAGGAAATTTCCATCAACATATGGATTATGTCAAGTGAGTCCTCTCCACTCCTGTGGCACTAAAGCGCCCATTTGGGGTGCCACACTAGTGGAGTGGATTGATTACATTTCTATGAGCTACTATACGTTTATTACGTTTGAAACCTGTTAGTGAACATAAGTTATGTTGAAATGTATACACCGACGACGTTGCACGAAGTACAATACCTAATTGTACAATGTACTTCATATGTGAAATCAATAAAATATTTGATAGAGAAAAAGAGAATAGTATTTTTACGTTATACTTGCCTGTAAAATCCTTTTCTTTGAGTACATCATGGGACACAGAGATCCCTTCCCTCTTTTTTGAGGATTTAGTGCTTGCTACAAAACTAAAGTAGTTCCTGTATGGGAGTGGTTATATAGGGGATCACTTCCTGTCTGAAGACCTTTGGTCTACCAGTGTGAATTCACCTGATGGAGTATAACCCAGCAGGTAATGAATATTAGCCTGACTCTGTAACCCATGATGTACTCAAAGAAAAGGATTTTACAGGTAAGTATGACGTAAAAATCCTATTTTTTAAACATGGAATAAATTTATATATTTTACTGTGTTTTGGGTGTACTGTCTGCCCTTAAAGTCACAAGCTCTAGAGGGGGTTCCTAACCTGTTTTTACATGTTTTCGGGATGTTGGCATACTGGACACCCAACTACTAGTGGGAACTATTGACTGACATCACCAGTGACACTAATACAGTGATCGGTGCCAATATACGCAGTCTCTGTACTAATGACACTGTCTGGGAATGGGATAACATTTAGGGGCAATCAAGGGGTTAACCCTGTACCCAAGAATGTTTAGTGTGTGTATTGTTTTACTAAGCAATGTGCCGGTTTTTACTTCCTGCTTTGCTTTGTAGACCAAAAAAGGAACTGCCATTCGCTCAGCGGGTTCAGGCCATAAATCATTGGCTGGAACCCACTGATCGTCTTGTGCTGTTGCGCTGACAGCCGTGGCCCCTAACCGGAAATGCAAATCAAGTATATTTATGTGATTCTGCACAGCCGAGCTGCCCTGTAGCAATCAGGCTACATGAGGCGATCGGCAAGTGGTTAAAGTTTGAATTTAAGAAAAAAAATGTTTCTACTTTTTTTACTTCTTAAAAAGTCCTCCGGCTAAGTGACCACAAAGCCCTTTGTTTTAGGGCTTGTTCACACTTAACTAAAATTCTAACACTTAACAAATGCTCCAGTATGGAGTTAGTATGGGCGTTAGACTCCAGGTAATGAGCTTTAGTATGGGGGTTAGACTGGCATTTTAAAAATGCTCTCCAAACGCCCTATGGGCAGTTCTGAAGTGTGTAATGAGCGTTAAAAACACTCCACATAAGCCTATTCCATTACAGGAAATAAACTAATCTTAATGATCTGCAACTGCCTGCCAGAGCATTTGAAGCCTTTCAATACCTCCCATTCAAGTCTATGGTAACCCTTTGCAAATGCCTCCTGACTCGACATGAGGCTTCAATTTGAAGCGATGCAATGCTAATGCTTCATGTTTTGATAGAGTGAACAGTAGCATTTTCATAGGCCGTTGAGGGGCGCTTTTAATGCCTCTCAAACGCCTGCTTTTAATGCCATTGTGAACTTAGCCTTTGTTATGCAGGGCAGCTATTGGGCGTGTCCACTGCCTCCTAGGATCCTCCTTTTCAAAGTAATGTAACTAGCCAAAGTGGAGGCTAGGAAAAAGCTCCAGCACATTGCGGTTGATTGTACTGATGGCTGGAGCGGAGACAGGCGAGGATAAGGCTGGGTAGGATGGGGTGTAGCTACTCAGAACTGTGCTGAAATTCTTACACAGGCATAGACAATAGTTTAAAGAGGAAGTAAACTTGTTAAAAAAAAAAAAAAAAAAAAAAAGACATAGCATACTAGCCCATTATGCATTACTTATCTCAGATTGAAGCCCCCCTCGTCTCCCCCTCTGGCCACCATGTCGTCCCGGATTTACTTCCGGGTATCGCGGTCCTTTGATGACGCCCTGTGGGAGGGCGAAATGCATTGACGTGACGTACTTCCGGTCTCGTGGAACGCCGATAACAGCATTTGCTGCAGTTTTATACCATTTCCAATGCCTACTTTTAACTTACGTTTGTAAGTATGCCCTTGTACGTGCAATAAATCCCTTTTCTTAGCATACTTCACTATTGGTCCCTTTCTTTCCTCTATGGGTACCTGTTTTTCTCATGATTGAGAAATAATGTGGAAGGATCGTTCGTTTCCTAATTTTCATCAGCCATTCCTGCCATCCAGCAATTCCCGGTGGATACTGTTACAAGTCTAATCTGACTCCCAGACTGCAAAGCTGGGTGTCATCGTGATCCGGTGAGGACACGTTGGGGTGTTTTGTCACACCTGAACTTGTCTGCGATTTTCTGCCTTGCATCTTTGATTATTAGATGTGAAATATCCCCTGCAACTTTACACTTTGGATGTGAAGCACCTATTTAGTTGTTTATCATTTCCACGTTCACATGGACTTTTGTTACATATTATATATCATTGTTTGTTTTCACTTATATGGATACATATTTGTTAAGCGCTATATTATTTATTTTATTATGTTGTGTAGCACTTTGTGTATAGCAGCTTCATTCACGTCTGATTTTGTTTTTCCTCAGCGCGAGTTATACATTTAGATATATATTTTTCACTGAACAGGCACATTGCTGATTGTCTAGCTTAGACTGTGGTTTCCAAACAACCAGCAAAATAATGCATATGATAAAAGTTGTTCAACATCCTAAACCAGGGCAAATTTTAATTCTTGACAGGAATTCCACTTTAAGGCTGCATTCACACCTGAGCGTTTTGTCGCCCTAAGCCTGAAGCTACAAAACGCTCGAGGGGAAAAAATACATTATGCTCTATGGAGATGGTCCACATCTCCACTCCATGTCGCCTGAAGCCGAACGCCTGAAGCTCAAACAAGTTCCGGACCCTTTTTTGTCGCGCGAATCGGGCAGATTTGGCCGTTTGTATCCCCATAGAAACTAATGGAAACGCTTGATTCAAGCGACTAGCGTGACAACGAGCGTTTCTACGGGCGTTTTGTCACTGCATCTGCTCCCAGGAAGCAGTTGAACAAAATCTAAAAACATAGAAACAAATGATGACAGTGATGATCATTTTTCCTATTGCCATCAAGAAAAACACCGAAGTTGAAAAACGCCTGACAACGCCGTATGCAAAAACGACCGTATTCGCGCGACAAAACGCCGGTAAAAACGCTCGTTCCGCTACGCTCAGGTGTGAATGCAGCCTAAGAGTACAGTCTAAGTGGAGAAAAGGGCACATATCTATCAAGTTCCCAAAGCAAGTTTATCAAGTGCTTATTTTGCTACTTCATAACATTTTTGTTTCAACTAAAAAATTTACCTGGTCTTCCGGTGGGAGGCTGAGACATAATCATTGGCTGCACAGCAGTCTGTGGCAGGACAGTGGATGTTACAGTGGATGGAACAGAAGGGCTTGAAGAGATTACGGTTGCTGGTGTAGCATTTACACATGAGGTAGAAATTACAGAGGTCACCTACAAAAGAGTAACAGCTGAGTAAGGCCTGTTCGCAAATATTTTAAATCAGACAATGGGCATTTTTTTTCCCAGACCCAAAAAAACTGAATAAAAGTCTTCAGGAGGGAAAGAATCTTGAATTAGGATTCCCACAAAATGCAGTCACAGGGGAAGGGTTGGATTGAAGTTAACATTTCTGAAGTACAGGCTGCTACAGAATCTAGAACTATTGGGAAGGCTAAGCTTCAGTAGGGTAGTCTGGCTTTTTTTATATAAATTATTTTTATTGCAAAAAGCTGCATATAGGTTATACAGTATGCAAGAATGTCTCCTGGATTGTACATAGTCTAAGTTGCCATCATCTCCAACCGACTCCTGCCCACCGACTACTCTTCTTATTGCCCCCATTACAGCGATCACTCAAAAACATACTGACTCATAGCTCCAGGCCTGGCATAGTTAAAAACCTTCTACGCTTTGAAGAAAGCCCCTGGTTGTAGCTCAACAAATCATCCACAGAGGTCAGTGCCATTCTATTTTACAGTGGGGCACCCATGCCCCCCCTCTACTAAATCTCAGCAGCAGATAAAAACTATTCTATTAGGGATCGAGAACTATAAGCCTCCTTTATGGTCTTCCGTCAAATCACAAGAGCCTTCTGCAATGAAGTAAATCCATCAAGTCAGTGCCCTACTATTTTAGACCTCTGGTGTGGCTAAAAACCACCAGTATGTACACAGTGTGTGGCCTAATTCTCAGACAAACCCATCTGAACCTTTTTTTCCTTGGTTCAACTTTGAGATCACTTTCAAGCCCAGAACCTCCGACTCTTGGGCCAATACTTACACTCCTTTGATTTTTAAGATTTCAAAGCTCCTGCTAAAGGCCCAGACCTCTTCACTATACAGGAATCGGCTATTCCCCCTAGAAAGACTCCAGTGCCTCTGGAACTCCTACACTGGGCCTACAACTCCAAGCCTTTAAGTTGTAGAAAGTTAGAAAGAACTCACATTTTTCACCCTTGCACTGGTGGCCCAATCTCCAAATGTAAACCAAGTCACCTACCCATGCACTGGCCTCTAAATCTCTATATATCTATTATCCACAAATCAATGGACAGAAAAATCAAATACCTGAATTATTTGCAATACTGTCCAATCAGTCCTTTCTGACAAGGCAGAAGACCTGGTTTGTCTCTTCTGCAGTTAATACTTGCAGGTCTTGCTCTCCCCTAGCCTTTTATTGGACAGCAGGGGAAGCAGCAGCTTGATTAGATTAACTGTCACCTAACTCTTCCCCATCACCATGTTCCTCGTTAGCATTGCAGAACACTGATTCTTGTGTTAATGTTTCTTCTCCCAGTCGAAGCTCTGCTGTTTAGGCAATTGCAACAGGCCGATACCAAATTCATATACTTACACTGCCTGCATTATAAAGTACATTTAATTATGCATTGATGAATACAGAGCTGCACTAATCTGTGCCTTCTATATCTGCCCGAGGATCAGCCTGTTTTACAACCATAAAAAAAACATTCCAAGTAAAATAAGCATAGATTGGGATGCTAGAACAAAAAAAGTTGCTAGCCACAAAAGGTCAATTGATGTTAATCAATTTTAGCAGTTTGTGAAACATTTAAATTGTTAAATGATTTGGGACCTATTGTCCAAAGATTCCTACTCTGCCTTTGCTAAAGGCTCACTGCATCTGGGTTGGGAAATTGGGCCACAGCACCTTCTGAATACAAAAGGGCTGTGACAATCTCTGGAATTAAGGATCCACTTCTGCCTGACACTTTGTATAATACATAAGCGTTGAACAGAGCCAATTGAAATAAGTATACAGACACTTTTGTACCAGCGTCTGGCCTTACGGGGAATTAAGTACGGCCCCATCATCTGGTCCTTGAAGTTCACCCCTCCCATTTTAAGGTTGTATTCCTGCACACAGTGGGGCTTCTCAACACCAGTCGCCAGAAGGCGTCTGCGTGAATGGAAAACCGTCCGTTTGTCCTTCCACCTCACTGCAAGCAATTCATTGGAACTCAAGCAGGCTCTCTTCCCCAGTCTAAGTTGGGTATTTACAAACCGTTTGGGGGAAGCCCCCCGGAAATGATCGCACAGTGCCAAATGCATAAATACCTAATTAAAAGCAGTGTCTAAAAAGTGGAACGCTTGTGTAAAATTTGTTCACCTATAAATGGTACCCCTTTCGAAATAAGAGGGACATCAAGTCCCACACAATCTTGCCGCTACTCCCTTTGTAATCTGGGCAGTTGGGGGCTCCACACTGCAATCTTTTCCCTTGTAAACCAGGAAACTCCATGTATAACCTGTTGCCCTGTCACAGAGCTTATACATTTTGACCCCATATTTACGAGGGGATGAATTTTGTGGAGCTGATCATATTCAGGGTCACCCTGAAGACAACACATTTCATGGCCATTGAAGTGCATGAACCACAAGATTTGCTCGTATCTAGTCCTGGCCATGGCAGGAGAGAACATGGGCATATGGTGAATTGGGTCAGTGGACCAATATGACCGGAACTCACTTTCTAGTAATGCCCATGAGGAGTAGGCCTAGCAAGGTTCTAAATTCGGAAACAATGCTAAGCTTCCATACAAATTCTCTGGCAAGGGTCCAATTTGGGTTTGCAGTGATAAATTGACCAGCATATAAATTGCCTTGGTCCACAATAGATCTGGGTTGGCCAGTGAATGGGAGAAGTACGGGCGTTGCAGAAGTGGTGGGCTCCCAATCAGGATTTGCAAGCACATCGGGAAGGGCACTATGAGCTCTACAGGCCTGTGTTTGAATTCTTGGTGGCTGCGGGACACTACTTGTGCTAGCGAACGAACCAGCTTGAACTGCACTTATGGGACTCGTCATATCACCAAGTGTTTCTGCAGTGCTGGTTTGTCTATGACCAGGATTTACTAGGCTGCTGGTGCTCACCAGTTCACCAGAAGGTAGAGCGGGACTAGTACTGGCACTCTGCTGCATATGAGAATCATGCGATTGTTGCACATCAGTAACCTGGGAATGGGATTGTGCATGCCTAACCTTAGCAGGGACCTCTACTCCATCAGAGCTATCTGTCAGGATGCCACTGCTCTCTACAGGTTTGAATACTGAGCCTGAATCGGATTTGGACAATGAGGCTTCCCCTTTGCTCTCATTGCTCATGATCAGTATCCTGTAGGCCTCTTCATTAGTGTACCTTTGGATAAAAAAACAGCTATAATAAAATAAATAAATAAAGCATACAGGGGCTCACGTGTTTCGGCTTACAAGCCTCGATCACAGCACAAATTTTCAAGTTGAAAAACAGAACATATATACTGTTTGCCAAACCACACCTTCCAATTGTCTCATTGAAACAGCAATTAAGAGATATCCAAAACAGAAGGCGAGGTGTAGCACTGGTAATACAAACATGGAAAATACTTTCTAGCAATGGATGTATGTTTATGCGCATTATCTACACAATAGAAAATGACAAAGTGCATAAAACAAGACAAAAAAGTTCCTCCAAATAAACTGAGACACAGGCCTGCATATCTTAAAGTTCAAGCCATATGTATAGTCATGCTGGCATATGTAGTCCTATGCTGGCAATAGGGACATGGAAGATACTTTCCAGCAATGGATACAAGTTTAGATAATATGTACACACAATAGGAAACAGAAAGTGTGCAAGAAAAAAACAAAATGTTCCTTCAAATAAAATAAATGAGAAACAAGTCTGCATCATATCTTGATTTCAAACCATATGCGTAGTCATGCTGGAATATGCAGTCCCACACGGACTATTTGAGAAAAACAGATCTACATGATATCTTGAGTTTAAACCAGATGGTATTCTAGAGTGGAGACTAAAAATCCACCAAACCTCTCTTTCCAGCAGCTTGCAGGAGAAATCTCCACCCCTTGGTGGTTTTCTAACTTTTTACAAACCTCAAAAAGAAAAAAGATCCCGTCACCAGGATGTTCATATTTAAAATGTCTGGAGACATGGGATACTCTTATACATAACATAGGAGGCCACATGGAAATGCTCACCAATTCCGATTCTCGTAGGTCTAGACGTACAGCCAACATACTATAATTTACAAGATGTACATTCTATTAGGTAAATTACATTATTGCTGTTGCAGTTAAAATCCTTTTATGACAAACTCTCTGCCAGTCGCACAAGAGACAACAGCTTTGTGGTTTCTGGCATGTTTATAACAAAAGCGGCAGTTGTTAGTGTTGCAGGTGTATGATCCCGTAGCACGCAGCCAGGTCCATATATGTCAAGATAAACAAGGAGACAAGACACTGCCCAGGGTGCTCGCTCGGCGGCTAGAAAAGCTACGTCCTGAAGAAATGACAGATGCCAAATCCTGATCTATATTTAGGACATGTAAGGAAAGGTTTTGAAAAGGTATTTTTTACAGATCCAAAATCAAGGGGAATATGTGGTCACAAAAGTAACAGGTTTATATGCACCAGCACCGTGGACAGAGCCACGCCCCCCATGTAATGCACCATCTAAAGGCTTAGATCTGTCCTTGACAGCAGCGATATGAATAGCTCTATCTGCCATCTTTTGTATCCACGCTCTCCAAGCCTATGTGTGACGTTGCTGCATTCTCTCTCAAAACTGGACTCGTCAAAGAAAATTCGCCACACCCTTTACTTTTCCAGGCAGCAATTGGTGCTGGTTTCCTATCCAGGATTATATGTGGTGGGAGCCCAGGGAGTGTTGGGTGTTATTTATACCCCCACTGGGAGTCTTGTTCACATTCTGGCTTTTCTCTTCACACATGCACTTCATGTTTCAGAGCGCGTTTCTGTACGATAGCACCAGGTAACTATTTCCGATTTCCTCTCCATCACATCCATCTCCACGTGCAGTCTCATTTCTTTGCTTCCTCTCAATCTTTTCACCCCAGGTTATTGCATGATTTTTATGCTATTTTTCACTCTCTTGATTTGGTTCATTTTCACACACCTTCTTGCACTCAATTTTCTTATTCAGTTTATTTAATACTCATCACTTACCTTTATAATTATATTTACTTTCTACGGCCCCAATTTGGTTTTTGTGATCACACATCTCAGCCTGATGCATGACTGTCCCTTGGAGGGTTGCCTGTTGGGCAGGCTGTCACTTAACATACCATCTCCGCTCCTGGAGGAGATGTTCCCCATGTGGGGATATTCAGGACCCTCAATATCGTACCAATTGCACATGCAAGTATCATATAGGGCGTTTTATCCCCCCCCCCCGCATTTCCTTTTTTATATTTTTCACACCTGTGCCTATAATAGATCAACTAGAAATGCAAAATATATCACTACAGAGATATCTTGCACGTGAACACGCTTGCTCGTGATGAGACATCAAGTCACGATACGCATTGAGCTAACAGATGTCGTGTTCAAATCGCATACTTCATCCTACCACGTCATTGTATATCCCCAAAAATGTATAGTATTGGCATTACTCAATATTAAAATCCAAAATTGAGGGAATTGTTCATGCGGGTTGCAAGATCCAGAACAGCACTGTCCCAAATGAGAATCAGATCATCAATATAATGACCATACCATTTAAATAGCAGTGCCGCATGGGTTGGTGTGAGAACAAAAACTCTTCCTTCCACTAGCCCATGTAGAGATTTGCCAGAGATGGAGAAAATTTGGCGCCCATGGAGGCTCCCTTGCATTTTAAGAAATAGGATTGGTCAAACATAAAATAGTTGTGCTCTAAAAGAAAAACGTACTGACAGACAGTGATAAATTCCCTAAAATTTGAATCATTTGAACTGTAATGCTGCAAATGAAATTACAATGCAGTTATTGCCAGACCATGGGGAATGCAAGAGTACAACGATTTTACGTCTATGGTGACCCAAATGTAACTATTCTGCAACGCTATATCTTGTGTATGTGATAGGATACTAGAAGTGTCCTCGATATATCCCTGGAGTCTAGTTACTAAGGGTTGTACTGTAGGTATTGATCAACCCATTGACCCAGCCTTTCAAAAGGAGGGATCCAATACCTGCCTCTATGGGTCATCCCTGTACAGGAGAAACGGTCTTATGGATCTTTGGCAGATGATGAAATTTCAGTACTATCGGGAAGTCAACCAAGAGATATTCCACTGTCTTAGGGGTTAAAACCCTAATTTCCAACCAAGAGTTCAGACAACTAAATCCTAAAGACAGATGTTGGATCGCTTTTCAAATTCTGATATTTAGTATTATCACTTAGTTGTTGTAGTGCTGTGCTGTAATCCTGTAATCCTCAGCTGAGAGAATAATAACAGCCCCTCCTTTGTCCGCTTCCCGTATTATAATATCCTGCGATTCGTCAGAACCGGTTTCAAAATGAAAGCAGGACTTCTCATCTCTAGTTACGTTATGATTTGTCATGTGTGTGAGGGCTGCCGTCACTTTTTGAGTTTGACAAGATGTCAGAAACCATGAAATCAGACAGACCGAAGTACAGTTAAAAGCACACTTGTTTAAAAATAAAAGTAAATAGAACATAGTCAAAACATAGCCAGAGTTCAGGAACTGGAACGGATAGTCAGACAAGCCAAACATCAGTGAGCCGGAGATGAGCGTAGTAAAACAGCAAGCAGGATCTGGAGCCAGAGGGTATGTCAGCCAAGCAAGTCTTAACCGGAATGAAGGAGAGCATCTCTGTGATGTTAACTAAGGCAAAGGCAGAGATCCTCTGGGCTGGACGGCTTAAGTAGGCCGGACTGACTAGCAGGATATCAACAGCTGAGTACCTGGAGAGATGGGAGCTGACAGCTGAGTGGCCAGCTCAGAGAAGGAAGGGCTGAACCCAGCCCTGACAGTACCCCCTCAACGACCCCTCCCCCACAGAGGACCACCAGGCTTGAGGGGAAAGCGTCTATGGGAAATCAGACGAGTACAGGGGCATGTACGTCTAAGGATGAGACCCAAGAGCGTTGCTCTGGACAGTACCCCTTCCAATGCACCAGGTACTGTATGCACCCACGGAACCTACGGGAGTCAACAATGGACTGTACTTCATACTCATGGTTATCAACCTGTGCAGAGTGAGGACGTGGCACCAAGGTGGTAAAGCGGTTGCAGACCAAAGGTTTTAATAAGGAAACATGAAATACATTAGAAATACGCACGTTAGAAAGAAGGCCCAATGCACAAGCCACTGGGTTAATCCTGCAAAAGGATATGGAAAGGCGAACTTCAGTGAGGGAACATGAAGTCGGAGGTTGCGAGATGACAGCCAGACCCTGTCCCCAACCTGGTAGGAAGGCCGGGGCAGGCATCTGCGGTCAGCATGGAGTCTGTACCTATCATTAGAATGTAGCAAAGCCTCCTGGACTTGACCCCAAATTGAACGAAGACCACAGAGATGCTCCTCTAATGCAGGAATACTCTGCAGAACAAATGAGTCCGGCAACATTGAAGGTTGGAAACCATAGATCGCCATAAACCGGGACAATCGGGAAGTAGAATTCAAGGCACTATTGTGAGCAAACTCACAATAGGTCTGACCAGTTATGATGGTCAGAAATATAGCAACGTAGGAATTGCTCCAAGGACTGATTGGCTCGTTCAGTGGCCCCATTAGACTGCGGGTGATACGCAGAGGAAAAAGCAAGCCAAATTCTCAACTGTGCACAAAAGGCTAGCCAGAACCAGGACACAAACTGACTACCCCTGTCCGAGACAATCACCTTGGGAAGCCCATGTAAGTGAAAGATCTCCTGAGCAAAAATAGAAGCCAGTTTAAGTGGAATACAATGACACATCTTTGAGAACCGGTCAACCACCATAAGGATTAATGTATTGCCCTGGGAGTTGGGTAACTCCACAATGAAATCCATAGACAGGTGGGTCCAGGGCCTCTTCATTGGGTATGGGTTGCAGGGTATGGGTTACATCAGCACGTAGACTAGGCCACCAGAATTGTTGGGAAATGGCCCAAAGGAGTAGATTCTTCCCAGGGTGGCCAGGAGCCTTGGGAGAATGGCAAGTCTGGAGCTTACGGAGACTCTGGGACAAAGCAGCGGTCACAGGGTTTCTCAGGCAGAGCATGGACCTGAGCAGCAAGAATTTTGTCACCCAAAGGAGACACAAGACTGGTTCGAACCGTAGCCAGAATACGATCAGGAGGTATCACAGGAACCGGAACCGACTCCATCTTGGAAGAAGTGGAGGTAAATTGTTGTGACAAGGCATCAGCCCTTACATTCTTAGTACCGGGTAAGAATGAGACAATGTAATTGAAACTTGACAAGAAAAGTGCCCATCACGCCCTTCTGGGAGCGAGGCGTTTAGCCTCAGACAAGAATGTGAGATTCTTGTGGTCAGTATACTCCTCCATGACCTTATCCTCCAAGACCGACAAAGGGTAAACCCGGTCACGAGGGGGTATGGCACCAGGTTGAAGATCAATTGCACAATCATACGGCTGGTGTGAAGGCAAACTACCGACTTGACCTTTGTCAAAGGGATCACTAAAATCGCGGTATTCCTCCGGCAGGGAGAAGAGTGAAGAGGTGCACAGGACCTTGGCTACCTTCTGGAAGCATGCCTTACTGCATTGGGGTGACCAGGAGAGAACCTCAGCATGGAGCCAATCAAAAGGGAGGTTGTGCCTCTGTAACCAAAGATAACCAATAACCAACGGTAACTTAGGTGAGGAAATAACTAGGAATTGGATTATCTCATGGTAAAGAGCCCTTACGGCCATGGACAATGGAACAGTCTCATGAGCCACACGGGCAGGCTGTAGGGGTCTCCCCTCAAGAGCCTCAATGGCAAGTGGAGTGTCACGCAGCTGCAGCGGAATCAAGTGCTTCGATATAAAGGCAACATCAATGTACAGGCCTGCAGCCTGAGTCAATTAGAGCCTGTATCTCAATGGACCCCTTAGCCCAAGAAAGGGTGACCGAAACCAGGGGCTTATCCTTCTGGATAACTGGGGACAAAACAACGCCACCTAAGGTCTGGCGTTCCCTGGATGGGTAGGACAAGACTTCAAAAAGTGACCTGCCTGGCCACAACAAAAGGCACAATATGCACCTCCTCCTAAAAGGTTCTCTCATCCACAGAGAGACGCATGAAGCCCAAGTGCATGGGTTCATCTTCACTGACCGACTCGGTACTAGGAGGCATGGGAGGTGAGGGAGGCACAGGTGGGACTGCAAAGCTTGGAGGCAAATGTACATTAGAGTCTTTCTCTGAGTTTGGAGTCAATGAGGATAGCAGACGTGATCAACTTCTCCAGCTCAGTGGGTATATCTCGAGCTGCTATCTCATCGCTCAGACCATGAGAAAAAGCAGCTACGAGGGCCTCATTGTTCCAAGCATCCTCTGCTGCCAGGGTACGGAATTCAAATGGCGTAGTCGGCAACAGTTCTCGTGCTGTTTGATGGACATGAGGCATTTGGCAGCAGAAGCTGAGCGTGCGGGAACATCAAATACCCTTTTAAAACAAAGCCACAATCTCAGGGTAACTCAAGACAACAGTTCTTTGCGTCTCCCATAGAGGGTTTGCCCAGGCCAATGTTCTCTCAGAAAGCAAAGATATCACGAAACCTACTTTGCTTCTGACCGTGGGAAATGCCTGGGGCAGCATCTCAAAGTAAATCTCAACCTGGTTGAGAAACCCTCTGCATTGAACTATATCACCCCCAAATCGCTGGGGAAGCAGAGCAGAACCAGACATACCTCTTATAGAGGTAATACTTGAGGTGGGTGTCTGCACAGAGACTGGCGCAGCAGCAGGGATGACCTGCAACTCAGGTTGTACCGGAGCAGCCACAGTGGGAGATTCCAGGCGAGCTGTGCGACTCAGGAGCCTTTGTAACGCCATGGCAAACTGATCCATGTGGTGATCTTGCTCATCCAAATCTGGAAAAAATATGACCAATAAGTGGATTGACTATCTTCTGAATTCATGGCCTTTGCTTAGAAACCAGGAAATTAGACCGAGACAGAAGTACAACTAAATCACACTTGTTTAAAAATAAAAGTAAATGGAACAAACGTAGTCAAAAACATAGCCAGAGTTCAGGAACCGGAACGGATAGTCAGACAAGCCAAACGTCAGGGAGCCAGAGATGAGCGTAGTAAAAAATGGCAAGAAGGATCTGGAGCCAGAAGGGATGTCAGCCAAGCAAGTCTTAACAGGAATGCAGGAGAGCATATCTGATGTTGGCGAAGGCAGAGATCCTCTGGGCTGGACGGCTTAAGTAGGCAGGACTGACGAGCCGGATATCATCAACAGCTGAGTACCTGTGGAGAGATCAGAGCTGGCAATTAGCCAACAGCTGAGTGGCCAGCCCTGACACAAGATCCCTCGCTACAAAAGCTTGGAAAGTTTCTACAGCTGTACTGCGAGTGTGTACTGAATAAAAGTACCTATTTCCCTTCTGTAAGGTGTGACTCGACACCATACAAGCCTCTGATGGCTTGTAGGGAATATATGGCAGGTATCCTGACCCTATCTGGGACTGCCGCTGATGCCAACTGGCGTCACCAATGACCCCAATACAGTGATTAGTAAAAAAAATCTGTATACTGTACCTAGTGACACTGACAGGGAGTGAAAGGTTTAACTGGGGGTGCGATAAAGGGGTTAAAATGAGTCTAAATGTGTGTACTGCTGTCAGTGAAGTTAAATTTGCTGTTTCCACCTGAATCCTGGGTTGGACAGTGAATGGGGGGGGGGGGGGGGGGGGGTACGGGCGCTGCAGAAGTGATGGACTGCCAATCAGGATTTGCAAGCACATCAGGCAGGCGCACTATGGGCCAGTGTTTGAATTCTTGGTGGCTGCGGGACAAGCCACCGCACCAGCTTGAACTGCACTAATGGGACTTTCCACATCACCAAGTGTTACTGCAGTGCTGGTTTGTCTACGACCAGGGTGTACTAGGCCGCTGGTGCTTGCCAGTTCACCAGAAGGTAGAGCGGCACTAGAACCTGCACTCTGCTACCATGCGATTGTTGCACCTCAGCAACAGAAAAACAGGGTCGGTATGCCTGACCTTAGTAGACAAACATTGGAACATAGTCCATAACAAGGATGTCTCCAGTTTATTTATTCAGGGGATTGAAGCTATAGTGACAACCCCTAGGGGAGGTGATCGATTTAAAGCCCTTTGTAAGGCTCCATTCACACCAGCGCGTTTTTTGATGCATTTTGCAGAAATGCAGGGACATTTTTTAACATGGGTTCCTATGGAACCTGTTCACATCAATGCATTTTTGTGCCTCTGCATTTTTGGAAAGGGTCGGGGACTTTTCATGCAAAATGCAGCGTTTTGCATGTAATAGAAGTCAATGGGCCCGCATCCAAAAAAAATGTAAAAAAAATAAAAATACAAAAACGCAAAAACGCAAATCGCGGTAAAAACGCGTGTCCAAAAACGCGGCAAGCATTGCAAAAAGCACTGCAAAAACGCTCAACAGCAAAATGCATAAATGTGAATCGAGCCTAAAGAGGGAAGTTTACTATATTTTTTTCCTCAATACCAGGAAACCAGCAGCATTACATTTTTAGTGGGATGTCTCATTACGATTAACTCTCAATTGAGGTTGAATTTTCATATATACATTTTTTATGTTTAAACTGATGTTTTATGGGGGTTTTCCTGCGTTTTTTTTTTCTGCCTTTATTCTGCATTTTTCCGAGTCTTTTTTGCGGTTTTGCCGGTTTCTGATAGTCTTCCTGCTGTTTTTCTGTCGCTTATCCACCATATTTCAATCGTTTGTGTTTACCGGTGATTATATATATCCCAATTAGTCTTCGGGTCTCCCGAGATTAAGATATCTGTAGGGGTTCTACTAAATATTTTTGCATGTTCATGTGGTTAAATGGCAGTGTTCTTTGATGTAGTCATCACTAATTAATAGTTTTTCTAACTATTTACTAGACATCACACCGCCACTTTGCATTTGTATTTGTGCCCTTATTTTGTGGCACCTCGTGAACTGAAGTTCCTACATATAAACATCGTATGTTCCAACAAGTTTTGGTTGACTTTTAGACATTATTTATAAACAAGGTTTTACTATTAAAGGCTGCTTCGGAACAATTTGCACATGTACTTTTGTTTATAAATGCGTCTAGTTTTTTTATTGTTACAATTTCATGCGTTTCCCCCGTATTATACATGGTGATGGTTTACTATGTCTTTATTATCATGTTTTTACTTTGACTACTTCAAGATATTGGATTTTCTTATATACCGTATGCGTTTCTTTGATGATATGTACATGTATATATAGCAATCCCTTTTTCTTTTTTTGTTTATGTTAACCATTTCATGGTCTATTTCCATGTTGTTTTCTCAAGGGCATCGCATGTATGCATGCATGCATGCATCTCCCCCCCCCCCTCTTTTTTGGCCACGTGTTTGCAATTTAAAATCATTGAATGCATCATGTGACATGTTTGAATCTGATATATATTTGTCAAACAATGTGTGGTCATTTTGCTATGTCTAAGCAACTAAGCATGATGTTGTGAAACGAGTCAGCTGTTCATCCTGCTTCTGTTGTCACACGAACGTTGACTAGTCATTACAATGAAGGCTTTTATCGGAGAGCAGCAGTCCAGAATCCATTTCTTCAATATTGCTCGTGCTGAGCCTGCATCTGGCTTCCACTTTGACGAGGGCATTTACTTCAGTACACCACCTGGAGCAGTTGACCCACTTGTTCAGGGACCTCTACTCAGTTGTCAGAGCCATCTGTCAGGGTGCATCAGATTCTGATAGTGAGGTTTACCCTGCACTCTTATCGGTCATACTCAGTATCCTGTAGGCCTCTTCACTAGTGTACCTTTCGTTTGACATTTCAGCCACTAAATTTACAGGTACCTAGTAAGTCTAATTGGACTTTGATCTCACTTTATTTTATCGTACATTTTTTTATTTTTTTTTACACATATGTCACGGATGCACCTTGATATATGATTTTAGTCACAGCAAGCTAATATATGTGATTAATGTGTTTTTTATTGCATCTTAACGCACTTTCTAAATTAAAAATTTTTTTAGTACTACGTTAAGGCACGTATGCACTTTATATTTTATTCAATTTTGTTTAGAATTTGCTTAATTAGTGTTTAGCACTTTTGTATATTTCTTTATTCAAGTATTTATGAATTTGGTATAGGGCACGTATGCACTTTATTTGTCCTAGTTATTTGGCATTTATTTTGTTATATGCACCTAATTTATTAGGTTACCTATCTGGAGCGCAACATCATATATTGATTTTTCCTTACTTATACACTTGGGGAGGGTTTGCACCCCTGCCGGTGGTTGGCTGCAACCATAGTTTAATTTATATTTTTTTTAATTGAGACATATTATTGGCGCGAGAATACCTCACAATTTTCTTCTCTAGAGTGAGCCCAGCAAGAGAAGACCTTCCAGACCTTGGCGTAAATCTGTCTAGTGACTCCCTTTCAAACACCAGGCCGTCAGGGAAAGAAACCCAGGATCTGGGTGAAAAACTGGTCCCTGGTGGAGGAGATCACGACTGGAGGGGAGATGGAATGGAGGAGCCACCAACCATCTCTTCAGGGTGGGGAACCATGCCAGTCTTGGCCACCAGGGCGCAATTAGAATAAGTCACCTGTCTGACCGGGATAGTTTCTGTAAACCCATGGTATGAGCACCAGGGGAGGAAATGCATATGCTAGGGCAAAATCACAGCTTTGGGCTAGTGCATCTACTCCTCAGGAGCCCTGCCCCCTGGCCAGGGAGAATAACTTGTGAACCGTCCTGTTCTTCTTGGAGGCAAACAAGTCTGCCAATGCTTTGGCAAGCCGGAGATAAACTAGAGAAAACACCTCGTTACTCAGCTCCCACTCCCCCGATGAAGGGGTTGCCTGCTGATAAAAGTCTGCCCCCACATTGAGGACCCTCTCATGTGGACTGCCGAGATTGAGAGAACTGTTTTCTCCGCTTCTCCCAGTATTTCCTGGGTCAGCCTCATTAACTTGTTGGACCTTGTTCACCCCCGGTGATTTAGATAGGACACAGCTACTGCGTTCTCCGAGAAGACTTGTACTTCTTGACCCCGGACTTTGTCTCTGAAAAAGCTTAAAGCGGTTCTGCACTGTTTTTTTTTTTTTTTGGGGGGGAATATACAAAGGATGATTACCTAAATTGGGGGACTCACCTGTTCCATCTTCCATCTCGATCGCCCTCCGTTTTCCTCCGATAAGATTCTTTATATTCTTCTTCTCTGCTGGGGGCCATCTTGCCTGTGGGCATGTGAAACCCCACAGGCACTTTAGATGGCCCAGCATGCACCGCCGTTACTGCGCCGAGCTCGCGCGTGCGCAGTAACGGCAAAGTGCAGCTCACGTTCTCCGAAATCTCGGAGATGTCGGCACATCTGCCGACATCTCGCGAGATTTCGGAAGATGTGTCCGAAATCTCGCGAGATTTCGGAAGATGCCCGCAAAGACTCCTGGGATCAATAACACCAGATCCCAGGAGACAGTGCGGCGTGACGAGGATCCCCGCACAGACCCCGCCCACCCCCGCAGAGACTGAGGACAGGAAGTCATTGATTACAAGGTAAGTGAAAAAAAAAAAACACATTTCATTTAGTACTCTTTGCCTGATTTGGAAGGCAAAGAGATTTACTAAATGAAATGTGTGCCGAACCGCTTTAATGCTTTTCCGACTGCTAGCATCTCTCTGAAATTGGAGGAACAAAGCTCTGCTCCCAGTCACAAGGACCATTGGTGAAGAGATCTCCTAGATGAGCTCCCCAGCCCCAGGCACTTGCGTCCGTAATTGCATTCAGCGGGTCCTCCTGGTTCCAGGTCCGAGCTCCTGACAGGTTGAATGGGTTGAGCCACCAGTCCTGAAAGAGAGAGATACCCTTATGTCCAAGGATCTCCTTCTCCCGTCCCAAGAGTATAAAAGGAATCCCTGGAGCCCCCCAAGAGTGGAACTGGGCCCAGTGGACCGCAGGGATGCAAGATGACATCAGCGCCAGAATACTCATAATGGTCTTCAAAGAGGCCTCCCCTCTAAGAGTGGACACGGCCCTCTATACTTTTGTAATCTTTTCTTGGGGAAGGGAGATTATCTGGGTCACGGAGTCTACCCAGTACCCCAGAAAAATCTTGGATTGTGCAGGGTCCAGGGAGGACTTCTCCTGGCTGACCAACCAACCCATATTTTTTTAGAGTTGACAGCACCCTGTCTCGGTCGGACTGGAGCTGTTCTCAGGTTGGGCTGTAAATTAGCATGTCGTCCAGGTATGGGATCAAGGCTATCCCTTGTAGGTGTAGAAACTACACCACTTCAGTGAGGACCTTTGTAAAGCTCCTCGGACTGGCTGCTAAGCCGAAGGGGAGTGCCCTGAACTGCCAGTGTTGGACACCCGGGAAACGTAAGAATTTCTGATGTTTCGGGGCAATGGGAACATGCAAATAAGCATTTTTTAAGTCTAGCTTGATCATGAAGACTCCTTCTTGGGAGGTGTCTGACCATGTAAATGCTCAGTATAGCTTCCCATCCTGAGAAGGGGAGCTCTCCCTAACGGAAGGGGCTATGGAACTGGGCTGCTGCTTCTCAACAGAGGCTTTGAATGACTGGAGGGTCACCAGCATCTCAGCCTGTAGCGCCCGGCATTCCTTCATAGCCTGCGCAGACTCTTTCCCTGCTAACCTATAAATGCATCTGAAGCGAAAGGGTTTAGCGTGGTCTGGACGGATTTTCTCATTACAATTACCATAACGCTTAGATTTAGTTGTGGCTTTCCTAGACCTACTGGCCGACCTCTGAGCAGGGCAATCCATCTCTGAAAGACAAAACAATACCCTATGTCAGCCCTTACCCTCTCAGGGTATCCTGTGGGGGGGGGGGGAAGGGGCTACCCCAAAGCCCCCCCCCCCCCATCAGCCGAGTCACTCACCCCAAGTGGTGATCTCTGTTGCTGTCAATTTTGGTCCATCCTCCTCCATCCTAGCTGACATACCACCCAGGCAGGATCGCTTCTGGAAAGGTTTGGGGGGGGGGGGCACAGGACCGTGGACCCCTGCTCCATTACCGCTTTTATGTATCTGTTCCTCAGATCCCGCCACGCTGCTCGCGGCCATTTTGCAGAGGCCGGCGTAAATAACATTCCATGAGCGCACCTTCCACTTCCGGACATGCGCACTCTGGCCGAGGGATGCCGAGCACACAGCGGAATGCCCAAGATCACCTGGTGCCGCGCCATCCAGACCGTGTCTCACAGTGCAGCATGAGGAACTCCATTCTTCCACCACACAGTGGGATAATCCAGCGGCCCCTCCTAACCATCTGCCACCGTCAGGTAGGAGGGGAGAGTGGGGTGCAAGGTTCCTGGGGCAGTGGAGACCCTCACCGAGACCCTCATCAGTATCTCAGGAAGGGGAGGAAATAAGGCGGAGGGGGGAGGTTGTAAATCTTCTCCCGTCACTTGCCATATCTCCCTGAGACATCTCTAAAAGGGAATGATCCCCCTTGGAGAGAGCAGAGCTCTGCAGCCACTCTGCTTTAATCTGACCTCCCAGGGCGAGACCTCGGTCCCAGACCTTGGTCTTTAAAGAAAGAAAATAACAAAACGGTTTCGCTGCCATCCGGTGGAAAACTCAATCAATAACTGAGGGACAGAGGGTAGGGAGGGGCCTTTTAAAACTTGTTGGTTGTGTTTTCTGTCAGGTGGGACTCGTCATCTCAGGTGTGCCGTCCTGGAAGATGACTGGAGAAAAATGATTAATAATAATTATTTTATTTATAGTGCAAAAAGAGCGAGAGCAATAATTCTAGCCCTAGACCTCCTCTAACTCAAAACGTACAACCTTTTTAAACATCGCCTATGGAGATTTTTAAAGGTAAAAGTTTGTCACCATTCCATGAGCGGGCGCAATTTTGAAGCGAGACATGTTGGGTATCAATTTACTTGGCGCAACATTAATCTTTCACAATCTAAAAAAAAAATTGGGATAACTTTACTGTTTTTTTATTCAAAAAAGTGTATTTTTTCCAAAAGAAGTGCGCTTGTAAGGCCACTGCACAAATACGGTGTGACAAAGCATTACCACGACCGCCATTTTATTCTCTAGGGTGTTAGAAAAAACATGTATAATGTTTTGGGGGAGAATTTGCTTACCTGGATGACATTGCAGTGTCCAGATCTACCTGCATACATGTCAAGTCCTGGACAAGCTGTCAGCTGCTAATCCAACTGGTAAACCCAATGAGTGTAAAATAGGTATGACAATAGTCCAATACTTGAAACTAGGTAGGAGGAAACTTGAGAACTAAGACAGTCGAGGCCAGCCTAGCCTACTACTCAAACCAAGACAATTGTAATGCTCTTGGGGAAAGCTGGCTACTACAGGAAATCTGTGTGCAATTGTAGTTCATTGAACTACCTCTTGAGTGACCACTAACCAAGAGAAAAAAAAAAAAAAAAAAAACAGTCTAAGCTGGTGTCCTAGATAGCAGCGTGTGAGAAAGCCTTCCAGGCTTTAGAAGGCACTGGCCAGGGCTCTTGGACTTGTAAGCTCCAGATTTCATATGTATTTATTTCTGGTTTAAACCAATACTTCTGCCTGTGGCTTAACTGTGATCCTGAGTCAGGAGAGGGACATCCTATTCTTTACCCAAACAGAAAGCTTCTTCCCAGAGTAGAAGTATATGCCATTATCGAGGAGTGCCTTGTTTAACACTAATAAAATGTTGCAGCTTCACAGTGATCAATGGTCACAATCCACTCAGCTGGTTACACCGCACGGGGGGGGGGGGGGGGGGATTATGCTCCTTCAGAGCTTGAGCCTTTAGCAAGGCAATTTGTCCAACACTAAAAAGTGACCCAGGGCAGCCTATGGAAGATGACATTTGAAGGTGAAAACAAGCTGCAGTAGGGATCAAATAGACCCCTGATATTGCCAAATAGTTGCTTGCCCAGTGCTATTTATGGGGTTTGTCTGCCCCCTTGTTAAATAACACAAAAAAATTAAAAGTAAGGCTTATGATCTGTATTTTTTCACCTCATCAAGCTCGGGACATACTAGACAAATCCAAATAGCTGAAGAGGTTAAGGAATCCACATCTGAGTCATACTGACCAAGAGCTGAACTTGCATACATCTCAAACTCTCAACTCCAATTAATATCACTTAAGGCCTTGTTCACACCAGCTGCTGCTTTGCAATGCAGAGGCTGGGGTGCAGTACAGTCCGGCCAGACCAGTGCAGTGTTAATGCCCACTGTTCACTTTTCAAACTTATTAAAATGTCACATAGCGACATTTCACAGAGTACTATCGGCTGGCATGTGGCGACACGCGCTGCCCTGGGGAAAAGTACTGCACGCAAAGCAGAGGTGTGAAAACGGCCACACCAGAGACCAGGCATTTTGCCATGTCTTGTGGTGGAGATGCCGTGTGACTGCACGTGAACAACTGTCCAATGCAGTCCCATAAAACCTTGTGTAAATGGACCCTAACCCCCTACAGTAATGGAGTTTATTTTCTAAAATAGCTACACTCAGACACCAAACATGCCTATACTAGAAGGTCCAGTGGGTTAGTACATGACACATTAGACCTCCTAAGAGAAAAGATTTAGATCATAGTTGGTATTTAACCAATCAATTTCATTCTGATAAAAATATTTGCCAAACTGGGAAACCTTGCAATCTGGAAATATAACTGCAATAGTCCACTGGGCATAATATACTTTCCAGCACACCTCAGACCATTTGATTGGGTCGTATTGTCTCGGAGACACCCTCTCCAGGAACAAGAAAAGATGGCTCCATCAGCAGCTGTGGGCTCAAGTTTTAATCGAAACACTAAGCATACTGGGAGTCAATTTCTGAGGGCCAGCAACCCATGCAAACACCAGGTTGGAAATTATTCTGAAAGTTAATTCAAACTCTGCACTGAGCCAGACCAGACGAACCCCTCATTTTATTGTTGCCCATTTTTGTTTTCATAAAATATATCACTCTGTTTTTCTTTAGGCTGAAAATTTAAATAAATATAGTAGGAAACTACCGCGCTCACAATGATAGTGAAAAATTATAAACCAATTCTGCTACTTAATAAACATATAAAAACCAGTGAAAATGAAATTATATATATATATATATATATATACATACATACACACATACACACACACACATATACACATACCGTATTTATCGGCGTATAACACGCACCCCAAGTTTAGGAGGGCATTTTAAAAAGGAAAAAAAGTTTTAGGAGGGAAGTTTAGGGGGGGGGGGGGGGGGGAATAAAATAAAAATAACCTTACATTTAAGTGTCATTTGCAGCTTGCCCAGCGCCATTTGCAGCCTTGCCCAGCGCCATTTGCAGCCTTGCCCACGTTTAAATTTGCCTAGAAAGACCGAGCGAGCGCCGCCGGAAAAGACCGAGCGAGCGCCGCCGGAAAAGACCGAGCGAGCGCCGCCGGAAAAGACCGAGCGAGCGCCGCCAATAAATACAGTACATACACATACACCAAAGTGCATTAATAAAAGAATTCACAGTAGCGCAACACCACTTAGTGAATTTTTTTTATACTGAGTTGGAGATATATATATAAAAAATATGTGGGAAAAAAAATTATAGTCCTTTGACCAATGAATTATATTATACAGTCCTCTTTGACCAATGAAGAAATGTAATAGTTCCCAGTGGTATCTAAACTCTGAAATACACCGTAGATATCCACCACCATGTTTGTCACATCAGATCCACTTCCATCAAGTGGGAACTCACCAAATATAATTGCCTACTAGTCTCATGGTTAGGCTAGTAAGCCATAAGAATCAGTTAAGATTCCTTAATAAGTCAATCCACTTCTACACAGTTCTTGGAGTAAAGGTACACATCCATAGGTACATAAAGAAAGGCTTCCCTAGTGTAATTATTGTCAATGCACAAGGTGGAGACACTGAGGGGGATCGCTCGATTATGTCATGAGCTATACAATATTTGATACAAAGATTGTGCTTTGACAACTAGTGGAGCCTTTCTTTATGTACCCATGGATGTGTACCTTTACTGCAAGAACTGTGGAGAAGTGGGTTGTTTTTATTAAAAGAGAAGTATGATTTATTACATTTTTTTTGAGATTCATATTTACCTAGGTGGATGCAGTATCAGACCGATGCTGCAGCGGTCCTCTAGGCATCTCTGCACTGAGAACGGAGCCACCGCACACCGCTGATGGCTCAGTTCTCACTCCTCCCCGAGCAGGGATCTGCTGACTGTCAGCATCTCTCCTGCTCTGTTCCTCCACACTCATTGGAGCGCTAATCTGTGGAGAGGTGGGAAGCGGCTCAACGAGCTGCTGAGACTGCCATCAGTCAAGGCAGCTGGTGGAGCCCGACTTCTGAAGTCGGGATGATGCGCTGCCTCGACCGATTGCAGTGACATCAACGGAGAGTGGACTTCAGACCTCTCTCCGCTGAAAACGGGTCACAGGAGCGCAAAAAACAATTGCACTCCTGTGACCCATAGGAGAAGCCCAGTCTAAAAAGCTCAGACTGGACTTCTCCTTTAAGGAATCTTTACATAACTGATACTTGGACCAAACTAGCCTAACCCTGAGAGTGGTAGGCAGTTATAGTTGGTAAGTTTTCACCTGATGGGAGCAGATCTTATGTGACACATGGTGTAGATATCTACTGTGTTTTTCCTAATTAGGATATCATTGGGAACTACTATTACATTTCTTTATTGGTCAAAGGGGACTTTTATTGTACATTTTTCCATTTCTCATTCTATTTTTATAATTTTTTTTCACATAGAATATGTATATATATTCTTTCACTATATTTTTATTGAGCATTGAATGAATTAGGTGTTACTGTTGTACTACTGTGAATTCTCTTATATATGCAATTTGGTATATAGATTTCGTTTTCACTTGTTTTGAAACTCAATGCTCCAACTAGGAAAAAAAAAGCCCACAACCTTCCACTTTGAAGAGGCTGCAGATTCTTTGCAGTGACTTCCTGCCTACAGGCATTCACTACATGATCCAATGTTGTGCCTAATCTGCGCTTGGCAAATTAAATGAAGGTAAGCAATAAAAAAAATCACTGCAGCATGCACCGATATTCACACATAAATATCAAAAAGACAACTGGAAAGAAAATAAGCATTGCGCTGTCAGGAAAACCTCAAATTCAATATAGTGTATAACAAACAAATAAAATAATAATAAAGTCTTACAAAATGAAATATCAATGTCGACCAAAAGTGATTATAATGACTCTTACCGAGTCCTTAGACCCCACTAAGAGATCTAAATAAGCATTTACAAGATGTCAAATCCCACATAGATGGATGGCTCCAACTCTCTCTCACACCTCAGCAAGCCTCACTCACTTATGAATGTAATGCCCCAAAAGTGGTCACTGGATCGCTTCCCATATACCAGTCTTGGGGAAAAAAAATAAAAACATACCAAGGAAAGAGCAAGGAAATCCCATAGTGAAATACTGTTTAAAAACAATAAACCTAGTGGGTACAAAACATACAGTATGACAAGCATATCGCACAGCACTGCCCCCTCTCCGGGCAGGCATGATAACATCACCGCTAAACTCTGCCCACAGAGGCATGCCATTCATGAGAGTGAGGCTTGAAGCTTACGACAGAATACAACATCAGAAGTGACGTAATGTGTTGACTAGTTTTGTAAGTATTCTTTCGTTTGAGCATGCGTAGTCTTGCTCTGATTTTTTTGTGTGCGAAAACCGTACTAATGAAAACGTAAAAATAAAAAAAAATAAAAAAATCGGATGTTGCGTTCACATCCGACAAAAAATTAATAGTCTGCACATTCATCTTTGTCTGACAACAAAGCGGCTGTCAAAAGCATTGTACCAACGATTCTGAAAATCGGCAGATAGAAAAATCGAATGGAAAAATTCGTACAGCTATCGTGTGTATGGACCTTTAGACCTCTTGAGTTGTGGGGGTCTAAGGATTTGGTAAGCGGCATTATAATCACTTGGTGGATGGTGCACAGCAGCTTCATAAAGATTTTGCACACTTTTGGTGGACTTTGATATTTAGTTTGTAGGAATTTTTTTTTATTTTTTATTTTTTTATTATACATGTACAGTATATTAATTTGGAAGTTTTCCTGATAATTTTTTTCAGTAGGAACTCACTACAGCAATGGCAACATTGGATTTTTATGGGCAGATATTCTGATGGCAACCTAGAGTGGATCATTGGGATCTATTAGAATGCTGGGTGACAATGCAAGGACACAATTTGACAGGGAGAGAGATGGCCAGACAACAAAAAAAAAACACAAAGGGCAAATATTATAGGGGTAATAAATTAACCCTGTGGGTACTTGGTATTGATTATAATCAGTGAGGCTCCATGGTCAATTGCCAAACCGTACAAAACAAATAGTAAACCAAAAATGGTCAGCTCAAGGACCATGTAGTAAATGAGCCTCCGGGACTTAAGTGGGTTCACTTAAGTCATGTAGGCTCATTTACATGGTCCTTGAGCTGAACATTTCTGGTTTGCCATTGTTTGTACAGTGAGAGAGATGGCACCTAAAACAAAAGTCTCTTAACAAAAGGTCTTGACCTCGGTTAAGGTTCATCCTGCATTTAAAAAAAACTCTAGAGAAAAATAGAATCTGCACCACGGTGATCAACTTTACAGGCTCCCTTTCGCTCTCATCAGAGATACTGTGTGTTGCCAAATGGTGGCCCCCACCCCAACCCAAATCTGGTTAAATTTCAAACACACTGCTAATTTGGTGCTCTTACATGTCAATATGGGGAAAGGGGGAGGGCATAACACTTTTTTGCCAATAAAATGTTAGATACATATTTAGGACTTAGACCCATTTCCTAGAGGTTTACAAACAATAGAGTAACTATCTGTAATGTACAATTACCTGTTCTGAATACTTATATGAGGATATGTCTTCTTGAGAAGGTACGGCCCGGGCCATATCATCCTGAATGGACTATGAAAAAAAAAAAAAATAATGTAGATAGCATGCAAGTAATTGGGGTTGTAAGAAAAGTGAAGTAAATTACAATCATAATAAACAAATTCAGTAGATACATTTAAAGTTGCAATCTCCAAAGGCATTTTCTTAATACATCAGTCCCAAACTAGACCAAAAACAAAATTGTTTGAATATGCCTTGGAGACTGAGATCAAGTATAGAACTACAAGGTCTATAAAAAATAAAGTTTCAATTTTAGGAAATGCACCTGTCACAAATTCTATTTTCATCTACATTTTTAGCCAATAGGTTATTGTGTGAAGGCTCTGATTTACCGTATTTATCGGTGTATAACACGCACCCCAAGTTTAGGAGGGAAGTTTAAGGAAAAAAACCTTACATTAAAATGCCCATCAATGCAGCCTTATCAGTGTCCATCTGCAGCCTTGCCCAGTACCTTTGCAGCCTTGTCAGTCTCTTTGCAGCATTTGCCTGATTTAAATTTGGCGCCGATTTCCACTGACTGTGAGCGGATAGCGGAGAGGAGCGAGCGGAGCCGAGATGCAAAAAGCCGGGCGTACTTCGGCTTTACTCGACTCTACTCACAGTCCCACCCATCTCCACTGATTGCGAGAGGAGAGGAGCGAGCGCCACCGACATACAGAAAGCCGAGTGTACTTCGGCTAGACTCGGCTCTGCTCACAGTCAGGGACGGGACTGCGAGAGGAGCCGAGACTAGCCGAAGTACACTCGGCTTTCTGTATGTCAGCGGCACTTGCTCCTCTCGCAATCAGTGGAGGTGGGTGGGACTGCGAGAGGAGCCGAGACTAGTTGAGTACTTTGGCTTTGTGCATCTCGGCTCTGCTCGTTCGTTTCCTTAAAATCAGCGGGGGATCGGCGTATAACACGCACCCACGATTTTCCCCTGATTTTAAAAGGGGAAAAAAGTGCATGTTACACGCCGATAAATACGGTAATCATAGAAATATACCAAAAAAAAGCAAGAGGTACAATAGCAGAAGCATTTTTATTCAAAGCAAACATTAAAGGGCTCGTTTACACTTGCTTCAAAACATGGCTTCGGACACTTTAGGGCTCATCTAGGTTCGGTTCACACCTATGCAGTTTGCTTTTGCTCATTTCTACACTGCTTTTTGCTGTGCGTTTTTGCACACAATTTTACTGCGATTTCACGTTTTGCATTTTTTTTTACACTTTTCTTCCCTGCCAATTTGTTGGGCAGATTAAAAAATGCAAACACACTACATGCTTTTCTGCAGCTTCTCTATTGAAGTCTATTAAACCAAAAAAAAGCATGGTTGTGTTTCCAAAAACACAGTGGCTGAAAAAAAATAAAAAAAGCATAGATGTGAATGTGTCCCATAGGAAACCATAAACTGTAGTGATATTCCGCAAAAAGCACCAAAAAAAAAAAAAAAAACGCATAAGTGTGAACAGAGTCTTACACTTGCCTCAAATTCACACATTAAAGCGTCTACCGCGCCAACATGCTTTTTTGATGTGTTTTTGAAGTTTCTGCGATGCTTTGATTATGTTTTTTTAAGCTTTAAATGAAGCTTGACACATGCCCTGTGTGTGATCTCATACCTGCAATACCTCCAAAACAAAGCAAAGCTATAGCTCAATTAAGTCCCGTTTACACCTTGCTTTTGCTTAGCTTTGTTTCAAAAATTATACCCCATGTCAATTTAGCGGTGCGTTAACGGGTTCTGGACCAGCGGCCGCAGTTATACTGCTGCAGGTTGGTCCGGCTGCACGAAGCGTCGTAGCTATATGTCGTGCGCGCAGCCGGCGTGGGGGGGGGCACTCGCGCGCCCCCCGCGACGATTGGATTAGATCCAGAACCGATCAATCTTCAGGCCAATGGTATCTGGCCTGGACTTGGTGATCGGTCCTGGCGAATGAGCTCCTTCCCCTGTCTGTGTAAGTGTAAACACAGCAGGGGAAATGATGTCATCACTCCTCGTGTAGGTCTTTTTGTTCCAGACCGAGGAGAGAGAACATCTCATAGTAAGTGCACCAACACTGCACTGACACCAGTCCACGTAGGTAGGTACACTTGCCGCCCCCCCCCCCATGTTGCAGAATCAGAGGCGATAACGTGATAATTATTGGCCTTGGAGTTATTGCTTTGACCCAAGTCTAGTCCAGGAACAGGAGGAGGAGGATTTCTTGGACCAAAAATGGGTTGCTTTATTAATCGTGATCAATTATGTCGTATGCCATTGCTGCGGGAGCTCCAGGAGAATAATCTGGATGATTTACGGAATTATCTCCGGATGACGGACCCCTTCTTTCACCAACTCTTGGCAATGTTGACCCCCTATATTAACCACTTCAGCCCCGGAATATTAGGCTGCTCATTGACCAGAGCACTTTTTACAGTTTTTCAATTTTTTTGTAAATGAAAAAAATGACAAAAAAATAAATTACACAAGGTTGTCACTAAATGATATATTGCTCACTAATGCCATGGTAATATGTGGATTTACACCCCAAAATACATTCTGCTGCTTCTCCCGAGTATGGGGATACCACATGTGTGAGACTTTTTGGGAGCCTAGCCGTGTACAGGACCCCGAAAACCAATCACTGCCTTCAGGCTGATTTCACTTCTCACTACTACTAAAAAAAATATATAAAAAATTTGTTAAAATAGTATAACAAATACTGACACAGTAAAAATTTCAGCAAACAATGATTAGTGCAAAAAAAAAAAAATATATATATATATAATTTTTACTGTGTCAGTATTTATGTTATACTATTTTATTTAACTAAATTAAAAAAAAAAAAAAAAATATTAAGAGTGATTTATTTACTTGCCGTTTTTTTGCACCTTTTGTTATATTGTCGCATATGAGGTGTGTTTTGCATTATTTCACTGGATGAGCACGTTTTATTATTTATTATTAATTCTTAATTATTATATGACAATTTGAGGATTATTATTGGGAATTTTTGATGAGAACCATTACTATTTTTTGGGAATTTTTTATTCAGTGATCATTGTGGATATATGAATTATTTAGGATATTCTTTGTCGATCATTTTTGAGATTTATTCAGTGATCATTGAGGTTCTATGAAGGTGAGGTTATTGCTTTGAGAGCACTATTGAGTTTTACACTTATTTAAGAGTTTTTTTATTTTTTAATTTGGAGGCCTGAGTGTTATGTGTTGTCAGTTTACCCGTGCTTCCCTACTGAAGTCTGTGAGTAAAGGGGAAGTAGGTGGTTGCTCATTGATTGTTAGAGGCTGTGACAATCTGGTTGCTGTCCTCATCTATGAGATATCAAGCCTTAGACGCTTCAAATCCTTGGAGTTATATTTTTTATGCAATACCTCCAGAGGATCATTTTATTTAACTAGTTTTTGGTAAGCGCCACATTCATACCCATTATAATAATTTTTAGCACAAAAAAATGTGCTGAAAAACTCGGCTATACTTGAGTATATACGGTACTCTAAAACGCGTCAGGAAAATTACAAGAACTTTATAGTCAATCATTGTGGTGATTCTGTACCTAGCACACAGCTATTGTAACCATTCCAATATACCTTTGTTTTTATTGTACTTATTGTGTTTAATAAAATATATGTTCTCTACAAATTATGTTCGTGCCTTAAAAGTCCACCTAGGGGGATTCTCCTTTTTGTCTAGCTAATTTGGATGTGGCACCCTATAGGGACACCTCCACCGATATAATAATTTATATTAGGTTAAAGGAACATTTTGTGTGATTTGGAGGGTGACCATCTCGTTAAACCTTCTCTCTGTCAGAATTACTTCAGCCTAAATCCCAATTTGTATTAATTGTTAAATTGATACCCAATTGATTCCTGGTGTAAAATTTAACACTATACAAGGATGTAAGAACATTGCCATTGTATATCTTGTTCCTACTTGAATAAAGGGTGAAGGCTATATAGCCCAAAACTGTTGTATTTGGAATAATACGTAATTTATTACATGTGAACTTTCTACAATAAATTCTTATTGTGCAGCAATCCCTGGAATTGTGTGTATATATATATATATATATATATATATATATATATATATATATATATATATATATATATATATATATATATATATATATATTTTTTTTTTTATTTATTAACCACTTGCTGTCCCGCTTTGAATGACAATTGTGCGGCCATGCTACACTGTACCCTGTACCCAAACAAATCATGTTTGGGTCTCCGTGTGTTTAGTGGGGAGGGGCCTTGGGGGGGGTACGGAGCCCAGGCACCCCCTATTGATGGGTTGCCACTGCCTCATATGGATCCAATTCTGAATCAGATGGTGTGGCTTCGGCTTCCCCTTCATCTTGCCACAAGTAGATTCCCTTTCATGCCATTCAATGAATTTGATATGCCACACTTCTTGAAAGACTGGATTACTGTTTCTGCATCAATATCATTCCAGGCTTTTATGACAAAGTTACACAAAACATCCAACTTTTTGTTTCTTTCTTTTGTGAATGACTTTACCGCTAACCATCCACTCATTCCACTGTTCTCGAATGCGATCTTTAGGCCCCTTTCACACTTGTGCGACTTCAAAGTCGCGCGATTTTGCCGCGATTTCAAGGAATGCCTGTGTAAGTGGCATCAAAATCGGACCAAAGTAGTGCAGGGACTACTTTGAAGTTGGAACAACTTGAAGTCGTACTAATATGAATGGCTGTCATTGGAAATCATGGGGAACAACTTGTCATGCTACTTTGCAGTCCCAAATCGTGGGACAAGTCATACAAGTGTGAAAGGGGCCTAAAATGGCTTGTTTAGGCCATATCCAGTGTCTGTACCAACGATGTCAATCCTGCAAGAATAACTGCTGCATCTGTATTTATTCTTGCCAGCCTTTTCTTTGTGCTGGTAGTTAAATGAGCCCTGAACATATCCCACACCAGTAGGCTACATTCAACGAAGTCCACATGGTCGCCTACTTCACACATTATCAAGCCATAGCTTTATCCCTTCATCCATCAGGCCTTCCACTCACATGTACAAAAACTCCAACAGGGAACCTGATTTTCAGCATAGTTTTTCTTTTAAAAATAATCATTGGTCTTAGTTTGGCGCATTCAGCTGTACATGCCAGTACCACTGTAAAACTCGACTTCCCATGTTCTGTTTTAATTAACACTCTTTTTGCACCTTTTGAATTGACAGTTTTATTTCCAACCATACTGAAATTCATAGGAGTTTCATCCATATTTTCGATATTACTTAATGCATAGCTGTGTTCCTTGCACTGTTGTATTACATATCGATGGAAATTACTTTGCCCTTGAGATCTGCAGATAATTTTTGTGCAATTTTGATCTTTATGCCTTTTCAAAAACCTAGTACACCAGGATACAATGGCCTTAAATCGTTTGCTGTGATCTGGGTTAGATTTGGCCCACTGAAGTGCAAACATACAGTACATATGTTGTTTCATGTCACTACATAACCAATTTGACAATGCCCGTGCATCAGGTCTGCTACATGATTTTCGAGTTCTGGTCAATGTGGGGTGCCTTTTCTTAATGCATACTTACTCGTTGGCATACTCTTTAAAGCAGGGGTAGGCAACCTTGGCCCTCCAGGTGTGGTGAAACTACAAATCTCATCATGCCTCTGCCTCCAGGAGTCAAGCCTGTGATTGTTAGGGTCTTGCAATGTCTCATGGGACTTGTAGTTTCAAAACATCTGGAGGGCAGAGGTTGCCTACCCCTGCTTTAAAGCATCTTCATTTGCTTTCCAGTCTCGGACCATCTTTTGTTACTCCATAATGTCTTGCAGCAGCACAGTTATGTTCCTTGGCAAAGTTTACGACTTTCAGCTTCAAACTTGCTTCATATTGCCTTTTTGCTGGTGGAGCCATGATGGGGTCTTGTCTAGCAGCTATTTTGTTTACACCCACATGGTGACGTAAAAACTACTGTCAAATCATACACACTAGCAACGTCCTGTAGGTCACAGGATTTAAGGTTCACATTTTATACTCCTTGTACAAGACGACCCCCCCCTCCATTTTTGGGGGATGCTTTTAAAAAAAAGGTTAAAAAGTCTTCTTATACACCGGCATATATGGTACATACACTTTCCAAACATTCAGTCACAAAATTTCTACCCTGCTGCTTCTAATTTTACCAAGACTGGTCAAAAACCAATATCAATTTGACCCCACTGACAATTGGAAAATCTCATGAACGTTCTTGAATGAAAATTTATAGGTGTATGGCCACATAAACAATAAAGGCACAGAAGTAAGGCAAGTAATAAAAATAAATACCATATTTTGAGTGGATTCCGTCACACTATACAAAGAGGAGCTCTCAAATGCACCATCTGAAAACAAGAGTCAAAAAGGATGGGAGCATTATCAAGACATCGGCCTTTAATAAAAAAATGATCAAAGCAGACAGTCAATACACAGAGCATACAAAATGTATTTTTGAAGAGTACATTTAAATGTTTCATGAAACAGCTGAAGACCTATGGAAGCATTCAGGTACAATCTCATCCGCTGAGATTAGTGACTTGCAATACATACAAAACAGAAGTGTGATATGGTGGGCAAGCAAGACAAAATAATGGCCTAGGGTATTTTTCCCCTAGATCTTGCCCTTCTGTGCGGGGTGCGCTGCACTATGATACACTGGAGGAAAGAAGAAAAACAAGGGAGGAAGGGTGGCTAAAGATAAATGAGGTGCCCTGTTCCTTCCCTGCAGAATCTCTAATTTTACTATAGAAATTGTGCCCATCTGTTAGGCCCCTTTCAAGCGACCGATCAGGTCTGCATGTCAGTTTTTAAGGCAGACCTGATCGGAAGGTCAATTCATCCCTATGGACCAAGGGTATAAATGGACTTGTGCTTATTTACACCTGTCTACCCCGGATCCAATCCACTAGAAAGAAACGGAAAGGATCCATTCTCCTCTGAGTAGGCACATTGGAGGGCAGTCGGGGATAAAACTGATAGCAGAGCGGGCTCTGCCTGTGTCCTTTCCTGTGTCCACAGCATTTATGCAGATGGCTCATTACCCACTCTGCTCTGATCAACAGGGGATCTGTAAACAGATCCCTTGCTGATCGAGATGGAATCCACCCGTTGTGAAAGGGGCCATAATTTACCTCTTTTTGATCAGTGTTTGGTGGCAGATCTTACGTTTAAAAAGGTTTACACACTAGTGATACATGGCTGTTACTGGTGTTGTATACTATTTAGGGAGTACACACCCAATGCAAACATGCAGGGTAGGGCATGCTTGTGTATGTAAACTAATTGTGCCATGACTTGACAGGTTTGGCAACATATGGAGTGTGGGATCGAGTACATAGATACCAAACAATTGGGTAAAATATTGTGTTTGTTTGCATTTGAAAAATAGCTGTGCAAATATGCAACATACAAAAACCGCAATTACTATTATTTTATTCTCAAGGGTCTCAGAACATGCAGATTAAAGCATTTCTAGCAAAAGAAAAATTCCTGGATTTTAAACGTGTGCAGAAAATGTAAAAAAAAATAAATAAATTATATATATATATATATATATATATATATATATATATATATATATATATATATATATATATATATATATATATATATATATATATATATATATAATAATTTGTTTCAGAAAATTCTACATTATTAAAATGGAAAACAAAATGCTACATCAATACTCAAGCCTTTGGTGCTTTAAAAAAGCAAAATGGGGTTGGCGGTCAAGGAGATTTGAAAATGCGTACCTGGGTAAACCACTCAACGTTCATTTAACTAAACATTTTTATACTAACCTGGAGTATAAATGAAATCTCCATGATATTCTCCTGAAAAATTGAACAGCAAATGTATTACCAGAATAATCAAACATGTATATTGTAATAACATGTAAAAAGGAAAAAAAATGTAATAAAAAAATAAATAAATAAAAAAAAGGATGCTCTATGCTGTTAATTAGATAACAAATCAAAATATTTCTCACAAAAAAAAAAAATTGTATAATATGGTGTCACAATCCTATAACTTATACCACACTGGTAGATGAATGTATTACATAAAGGAAGCATGCCGTCAGACTGAACAGTTTGATCACAGTCTGCAGTGCATAAATACTAATTTTTAAATAAAATAAAAAAATCTTTTCTACAAAACTTTTTTTTTTGTTGAAAGCACAAGAAAGCTTGAGTAAATACTACCTACTTGGATCATATTCTCTTTTTTAAAGTGTAAAATAGCCCTATATTACACACACCATAGATGAAAAAAAACTTTAATTTGCCTTAAAATTCCACATCTTGGAGTACAGTACAAGACACAGACTGGATATTCATAGACTCTGGGTTACAGGGTGCTATGCTACCTTCATGTGACTGGACACTGGCAAAGCTTTTGGACAATTCCCTCCCCATTAGTGTACCCCTAAACTCAAACTCACGCCATTGTGTTTTTGGCGGAGGGGTTTTAGCAAGCAATGCAGAGTAAGCGAGAACAGAGGCAGAGGGTGGCCTGTGTCCTGTACCCCAAGATAATGAATTTACAGGCAAGTGAAAAGTCCATTCATCCTAATCTTAAAGTACAGGACACTGGCTAAATGTTTATCAACCCTTTGATGTCTCCACGCAATGAAATCCCAAGGGCGGGCAACAAAACATGTCAAAGGGCACAACAAAACAGATGAGGCCACTGAAAGTACCTTGTGGCTAAAAGCTGCCTTCACTAAGACCTGGACAGCCACATGATAGAACTTAGAGAATGTATGATATTAAGACCAGGTGATGGTCTTACAAAGCTGAGCAAAAGGTGCTCGTTATCGGAGAGCCCTGAAAACCACCACTGATCTGGAGGAGTGAGCAGGTAAGGGTACTGAAAAAGCATGTAAGCTCTTAGAGTGGTCTTAACCATACTTTGAAGCAGGGTATCCTTTGAGACCCTGTTGGCAAGTCAGTTTTTCGTATCAAGGCTGTGGCTTTCAGATAGCTCTTTTTATTTCCAAACAATGGAGTGCAATGTCCTTAGGAGTAGTTTATATGGAAGGAGAATGTCTTCATTAAAGTGGACGGTTAATATCTTAGGGGGAAAGAGGATAAGACCACTTTATTCTTGTTAAAAACTAAGAAATACTCCTTACAAGAGAGGGCTGCCAAAACAGAGATGTCAAACAGAGGCAATAGCCTCCAAGGAGGCCACTTTTTAGTTGAAATTACCCAAGGGAAGTTACCCAATAGGTGCAAAGGGTGGTTTCTGCAGGGAAGAGAGAACAAAAATTGAGATCATAAGGAAGCACATGGAGTGCTATGAAGGGGGTCAGACAAAAAAAATCAGTTTGAGGGGTCTTAACAAGTTACAAAGTACTGCGCATATACAATATAGTGCAAAGTATAAATAAAATATAGTGCAAAGTATAAATGGAAAAGTAGGGAATTCAAATCAAATCAGTGAAAAAAAGTCCAACAAAAAGTGCCAAATGTGAACGGTGTGAAATCTTTATATTCATACACCAATTTGTACCTCCAAACACTAAATGGCTCCTGCTTACCAGAACGCTTTGACCCCCTATTACAAAGCAGTCAAAAACAAGCTTGTTATATGGCCAGGCTTCCATAGCTGCCCGCAATATTCAATTTAGGTCAGAACTCACGGATCCCCCTCCGGTTTAACAGTGTATCATAATGTTGCCTGATGCGGTTATGTGAAATTTTCATTAATATATCTGTAAAATATCTTTTTGCTTGCAGCTATGAAAGGTGGGCAAAAGCCCTCCTCCCAAGCTCTTGTTAACTGCAGACATTGCGGTGCCGAGACTTGAAGGACAATGGGGAGCCAATTAACATTGTTTGTCACCTATTCACTATAAACGACCCCATGCCGGGATAAATAATGAAGTCTCACCCCAAGTTTCATACTTAAACTCCCCGGGACCATTCAAGTATATTTTGCATCACTGGTGGGAGTTGCATGTAAGGGGGCTGGCTTAGACTAAGTAACCAATCAGAATTCACGCTAAGCCAGCCAATGAGAGATCAGCCTGGATTCTGATACTCTCAGAGGAAGGGAGAAAACGCTCTCTTTCCAGGAAACCAGCCAGCAGAAGATGGAGCCGAGGTAGGATGGCAAGTAGCAGGGGAAGGTATGCCCTGCTACTTGTAACTAAACATGCTTGTAGATCACGGTCTGAAGGAATATAATCTATATCTATATATATATATATATATATATATATATATATATATATATATATATATATATATATATATATATATATATATATATATATATATATATATATATATATATATATATATATATATATATATATATATATATTTTTTTTTTTTTTTTTTATTTCAACCTAGCAGTTTATGCCTTGATGTAAGACCATAGCTAGAGATTTGTGTATTAGCTTGACTTTTAACTACCTGTAATAAATGTTATTATATTTAAAGCCTTTCCTCCTGGTCAATAGAACGCTCATTTAACCCATATCATATTTTGTGATTGATAAATCAGAAATAGAGATTTTAGAGGTTAACAATAATTAAAAGAAAAAACAGGGAAACCACAATGTAAAACTGATAAAAAAAAAGTGCTTCTCATTTAACTGGTTCCCATCTGACCTATAGCAAGATATGATGTCCTCCCGAATTGGGCTGAGCAGCTTTGCGATCTGTCACCGGCTGCATCCACCGGACACAGCCAATCACTGTACCGGCCTTCTGCTGGTACCATGTGACCACTGTAACCAATCACAGCAGGTCACATGACAGTTGTAAACGATAGTTGGTTTCCTTTCAAGCCATCCATTGTATACAATTGTGTTGCTAGCTGTGATTGGTCAGTAAGATAACATGGTACAGACTTGGCCAATCTCAGCCCATCTCCAACATGTGATTAGCTCTGGCCAATTGCAGCTAATCACAACCAAAACGGACTGAATGAATCACTTTCATTCAGTAAAATGCTTGCATTTTATTGCTCTATGCAAACAATGTGTAAAGAAATAAATAAACTACTGATCACTTCCCCAGAGTAGTACAATGTTATTATGGTAACATTATATTGCTGTAATCTGTGTTTAAAAAAAAAAGGGGTGCCTTCTGATTAAGTCTGACAATATGCATTAGGGCGTGACCACCAGTTTCGGTCAGTGAGTGGCAGTAAGTGTTGCTCAACCCGGGATCACCGTGAGCAGTCACCCTGCGAGCAGTGAGAGCCTCACACTCAGACTGATCAATGATCCAAAGTGTTACATGCTTACATGCTTTTAAAGAGTTTTAATATTGTAAGTTCATTACTTGAGGGGGGATTTGTGGGATTGATGAATTTACAGAGTTATGCTAGGAGACCGTTTCCATTGCTGGGTACTTTTGACAAGGGGAGGTTCCTTATACCTTGGACTTCTGTGGGAGAGGTTCCCTGTGCTTAAGGTGTAGTGGATACCGGTTGCAGCCAATCAGAGGAGGATTCCAGTTGGACAAAGTGGTTGATTCTAAGGTGTGATTTATACTTTGATCTGATGAGTGCAACATCTATAGGGAGTGGGACCCCACGAGGTGTGGTGATGGGATCTTTGAAGCAATTATGATCATCATTTCCTGCCCTATATGGTGATGAAATTAACTCTTTGGACTCACTCAGATTAAAAGGAATCATATGACTGTTTGAGATTTATTATTGCAGCGCTGCTAAATAGGGATGGGCCCGGTGCTCGATGCGAACCCACGTTCGCATCGAGCACCGGGCGTTCGCTCGCTCGGCGAGCCCAGAACTATTTTGGCCGCTCGCATCACGTTGGTGTGATGCGAGCGGCCCCGCAATGCATTGCGGCCGGCGCGGCCGACGCAGTGCATTGCTGGCTGATGATTGGCCAAGCATGCACTGTGACCCCGCATGCTTGGCCAATCACAGCCCCGGAAACTCGAAGAGCCATAATTGGCTACAGGCAGGACGCCTGTAGCCAATTACAGCTCAGGGGCTGTAGTACACGCCCCCCCCCCCTATAAAACGCCGCCACGCCGTCTGCGCCGGTCACATGCTGTTCCGGCGCAGATTGAGCAGGCTGATTCTGTGACACTCTGCTGCATTTAGATAGTTAGAGAGATTCACTTACAGAGATTGAGTTAGATAGATTCAGTTACAAAGATTGATTGAGAAAGAGGGGCTTGTAGTGTGCTCGTGGCAGGCAGGCAGAGCTACTATATTTTGTTACCAGAAGCACCTATAGGACTTGTAGTGTGTTCGTGGCAGGCAGGCAGAGCTCCTATATTTTGTTACCAGAAGCACCTATAGGACTTGTAGTGTGTTCGTGGCAGGCAGGCAGAGCTCCTATATTTTGTTACCAGAAGCACCTATAGGACTTGTAGTGTGTTCGTGGCAGGCAGGCAGAGCTCCTATATTTTGTTACCAGAAGCACCTATAGGACTTGTAGTGTGTTCGTGGCAGGCAGGCAGAGCTCCTATATTTTGTTACCAGAAGCACCTATAGGACTTGTAGTGTGTTCGTGGCAGGCAGGCAGAGCTCCTATATTTTGTTCCCAGAGGCACCTATAGGACTTGAAGTGTGTTAGTCCCATTACACACACAGAGCTATATTTTGTTCCCAGAAGCACCTATAGGACTTGAAGTGTGTTAGTCCCATTACACACACAGAGCTATATTTTCTTCCCAGAAGCACCTATAGGACTTGAAGTGTGTTAGTCCCATTACACACACAGAGCTATATTTTCTTCCAGAAGCACCTATAGGACTTGAAGTGTGTTAGTCCCATTACACACACAGAGCTATATTTTGTTCCCAGAAGCACCTATAGGACTTGAAGTGTGTTAGTCCCATTACACACACAGAGCTATATTTTCTTCCCAGAAGCACCTATAGGACTTGAAGTGTGTTAGTCCCATTACACACACAGAGCTATATTTTGTTCCCAGAAGCACCTATAGGACTTGAAGTGTGTTAGTCCCATTACACACACAGAGCTATATTTTCTTCCCAGAAGCACCTATTAGGACTTGAAGTGTGTTAGTCCCATTACACACACAGAGCTATATTTTGTTCCCAGAAGCACCTATAGGACTTGAAGTGTGTTAGTCCCATTACACACACAGAGCTATATTTTCTTCCCAGAAGCACCTATAGGACTTGAAGTGTGTTAGTCCCATTACACACACAGAGCTATATTTTGTTCCCAGAAGCACCTATAGGACTTGAAGTGTGTTAGTCCCATCACACACACAGAGCTATATTTTGTTCCCAGAAGCACCTATAGGACTTGAAGTGTGTTAGTCCCATCACACACACAGAGCTATATTTTGTTCCCAGAAGCACCTATAGGACTTGAAGTGTGTTAGTCCCATCACACACACAGAGCTATATTTTGTTCCCAGAAGCACCTATAGGACTTGAAGTGTGTTAGTCCCATCACACACACAGAGCTATATTTTGTTCCCAGAAGCACCTATAGGACTTGAAGTGTGTTAGTCCCATCACACACACAGAGCTATATTTTGTTCCCAGAAGCACCTATAGGACTTGAAGTGTGTTAGTCCCATTACACACACAGAGCTATATTTTCTTCCCAGAAGCACCTATAGGACTTGAAGTGTGTTAGTCCCATTACACACACAGAGCTATATTTTCTTCCCAGAAGCACCTATAGGACTTGAAGTGTGTTAGTCCCATCACACACACAGAGCTATATTTTCTTCCCAGAAGCACCTATAGGACTTGAAGTGTGTTAGTCCCATCACACACACAGAGCTATATTTTCTTCCCAGAAGCACCTATAGGACTTGAAGTGTGTGTTAGTCCCATCACACACACAGAGCTATATTTTGTTCCCAGAGGCACCTATAGGACTTGAAGTGTGTTAGTCCCATTACACACACAGAGCTATATTTTCTTCCCAGAAGCACCTATAGGACTTGAAGTGTGTTAGTCCCATCACACACACAGAGCTATATTTTCTTCCAGAAGCACCTATAGGACTTGAAGTGTGTTAGTCCATCACACACACAGAGCTATATTTTCTTCCCAGAAGCACCTATAGGACTTGAAGTGTGTTAGTCCCATCACACAGAGCTCCTCTATTTTCTTTGCAGAAGCACCCATAGGACTTCTAGTGTGTTAGTGGCATCACACAGAGCTCCTATATATTCTTCTCAGCAGCACCCACAGGACTTCTAGTGTGTTAGTGGCATCACACAGAGCTCCTCTATTTTCTTTGCATAAGCACCCACAGGACTTCTAGTGTGTTAGTGGCATCACACAGAGCTCCTCTATTTTCTTTGCAGAAGCACCCACAGGACTTCTAGTGTGTTAGTGGCATCACACAGAGCTCCTCTATTTTCTTTGCATAAGCACCCACAGGACTTCTAGTGTGTTAGTGGCATCACACAGAGCTCCTCTATTTTCTTTGCAGAAGCACCCACAGGACTTCTAGTGTGTTAGTGGCATCACACAGAGCTCCTCTATTTTCTTTGCATAAGCACCCACAGGACTTCTAGTGTGTTAGTGGCATCACACAGAGCTCCTCTATTTTCTTTGCATAAGCACCCACAGGACTTCTAGTGTGTTAGTGGCATCACACAGAGCTCCTCTATTTTCTTTGCAGAAGCACCCATAGGACTTCTAGTGTGTTAGTGGCATCACACAGAGCTCCTATATATTCTTCTCAGCAGCACCCACAGGACTTCTAGTGTGTTAGTGGCATCACACAGAGCTCCTCTATTTTCTTTGCATAAGCACCCACAGGACTTCTAGTGTGTTAGTGGCATCACACAGAGCTCCTATATATTCTTCTCAGCAGCACCCACAGGACTTCTAGTGTGTTAGTGGCATCACACAGAGCTCCTCTATTTTCTTTGCATAAGCACCCACAGGACTTCTAGTGTGTTAGTGGCATCACACAGAGCTCCTCTATTTTCTTTGCAGAAGCACCCATAGGACTTCTAGTGTGTTAGTGGCATCACACAGAGCTCCTATATATTCTTCTCAGCAGCACCCACAGGACTTCTAGTGTGTTAGTGGCATCACACAGAGCTCCTCTATTTTCTTTGCATAAGCACCCACAGGACTTCTAGTGTGTTAGTGGCATCACACAGAGCTCCTCTATTTTCTTTGCAGAAGCACCCACAGGACTTCTAGTGTGTTAGTGGCATCACACAGAGCTCCTATATATTCTTCTCAGCAGCACCCACAGGACTTCTAGTGTGTTAGTGGCATCACACAGAGCTCCTCTATTTTCTTTGCATAAGCACCCACAGGACTTCTAGTGTGTTAGTGGCATCACACAGAGCTCCTCTATTTTCTTTGCAGAAGCACCCATAGGACTTCTAGTGTGTTAGTGGCATCACACAGAGCTCCTATATATTCTTCTCAGCAGCACCCACAGGACTTCTAGTGTGTTAGTGGCATCACACAGAGCTCCTCTATTTTCTTTGCAGAAGCACCCACAGGACTTCTAGTGTGTTAGTGGCATCACACAGAGCTCCTCTATTTTCTTTGCATAAGCACCCACAGGACTTCTAGTGTGTTAGTGGCATCACACAGAGCTCCTATATTTTCTTCTCAGCAGCACCCACAGGACTACCGACTACAATGGCTGGAAGACCGCCAAGGGGAGGCAGAGCGTGCAGAGCCAAGAACACAGGGCAGGCAGGCTCTGTTTCTAGTGGACGTGGCCGTGGACGTGGACGTGGTCGTGCATCGTCATCAGCACGTGGCCATGGGACACGCGCGTCTTTGTTTTCGGCAGCTGGACATGTGGAGCCGCATCATGCTGAAGGCTTGGTAGAATGGATGACCAAGCCCTCCTCATCCTCCTCATCCTCTCTCACCCAGGCTCAGGGTACTGACAGAGCATCATCAGCCACCCCTTCCCTAGACCCACCATGTCCTCCTGAGGAGTCCCCCGAACTCTTTGAGCACAGTGTTGGGTACATGCTCCAGGAGGATGCCCAACGATTCGAAGGCTCGGATGACGATACCCAGCTTGAGGAATCTGGCAGTACAGTTCCACCAGCTGCAGCTTACTGCCAGGTTTGCTCTAGTGGTGAAGAGGGAGGGGATGATGAGGTCACTGACTCCACGTGGGTGCCTCAAGGGAGAGAGGATGAGGAGGAGGACGAGGAGGAGGAGGATGCGGCGTCACATGTCCAACGAGGCAGGATGCCCCCTGGAGGCCAGGTAGAGGCCAGCACAGCAACTGTACAACACCGCAGAGCTCCGCCTGTGCAGGGCGCTGCCTCTGCACGTTATCAGAAAAGTTCTTTGGTGTGGGCCTTTTTTGAGACGAGTGCAGCAGATCGCACCACTGCTATTTGCAATATTTGTCTCAAGCGTATCTCGCGTGGCCAAAACATCAGCCGCTTGGGCACGACAAGCATGACCAGACATATGGCGACCTGCCATGCAGCTCGTTGGCAGGCACACATAAAAGACCCACACCAAAGAACTAAGCGGACCTCTCCTTGCTCCTCCTCAGCTGGGATCTCCATCCCCACTACACCTTCAGTCCTCTCTGAAAGCTGCTCTGAGAGGACTGAAGGTGTAGAATTCGGTGTGTCACAACCAAGTACTTGCAGTACACCGACGTCCGAATGCAGCAGGCAAATTTCCCTGCCCCAGCTGCTGGACCGTAGAAAGAAGTACACTCCCAGCCATCCACATGCCCAGCGGTTGAATGCTAGCCTTGCTAAATTGCTAGCACTTCAACTGCTGCCTTTTCAGTTGGTAGACTCGGCCCCCTTCCGTGAGTTTGTTCAATGTGCGGTTCCTCAGTGGCAGGTTCCCAAACGCCACTTTTTCTCGCGGAAGGCGATTCCGTCTCTCTACCGGCATGTGGAGGGCAATGTCCATGCCTCGCTGGACAGGGCGGTCAGCGGTAAGGTGCATATTACCGCTGACTCATGGTCCAGCAGGCATGGACAGGGACGGTACCTTTCTTTCACGGCCCATTGGGTCACTCTATTGGCAGCTGGGAGGGATGCAGGACAAGGTGCAGTAGTGTTGGAGGTTGTTCCGCCACCACACCTCCAAAACGCGACTACTGCTACTGGTTGTGACACACCTCTCTCCTCCACCCCCTCCTCTTCTTCTTCCTCCAGTGCTCTGTCCTTGGAACCAGCGGTGCTCCGTAGGCGTACAAGGGGCTACGCAAGTACGCAGGCAAAAAGATGCCATGCCGTGCTTGCGCTGGTGTGTTTGGGGGACAGGAGCCACACTGGGCCAGAGGTTCTGGCAGCTCTGCAGGGGCAGGCCGAGAGGTGGTTGACGCCACGTCAGCTTAAGCCAGGAATGGTCGTTTCTGACAATGGCACCAACCTCCTCTCCGCCCTGCGACAGGGGCAGCTCACCCATGTGCCCTGCATGGCTCACGTCCTCAACCTGGTGGTGCAGCGGTTCTTGGGCAGGTTCCCAGGCTTACAGGATGTCCTGAGGCAGGCCAGGAAAGTCTGTGTGCATTTCCGCCGATCTTATAATGCCAGTGCTCGGCTGACTGAGCTGCAAAAGGAGCTGAACCTGCCCAAGAACCGCCTAATATCTGACATGCCCACCAGGTGGAACTCAACGTTGGCCATGCTGCAGCGACTGCACACGCAGCAGAGGGCCATCAATGAGTACCTTTGCGACTACGGCACCAGGACAGGGTCAGGGGAGCTTGGTTTTTTTTCCCCACGTCAGTGGAGCATGATCAGGAATGCATGCACTGTCCTCTCACCATTTGAGGAGGCCACGAGGATGGTGAGCAGTGACAGTGCATGCATCAGTGACACTGTCCCTCTTGTCCACCTGTTGGAGCATACGCTGCGTGGGATAATGGACAGGGCACTTGAGGCAGAACAGAGGCAGGAAGAGGAGGACTTCCTTGCCTCTCAAGGCCCCCTTTATCCGGACAGTGTTCCTTCTGTCCCACCCATCACACAGGAAGAGGATGAGGAGGAGGAGGAGGAGGAGGAGGAGGAGGAGGAGGATTGTGTGAGCATGGAGGTGGAGCCTGGCACTCAGCATCAGCAGCAGCAGTCTTTTAGGGATGATGTACAGTCCCAACAAGCCAGTGGACTTGTACGTGGCTGGGAGGAGGTGGCTGGCGATCATGTCATCCTCAGTGACCCAGAAGACTCCGGACCGAATGCCTCAGCTAACCTACGCTGCATGGCCTCCCTGATCCTGCAAAGCCTGCGGAAGGATCCTCGTGTTCTTCGGATCAAGGAGAGGGACCATTACTGGCTGGCCACTCTCCTTGATCCGCGGTACAAGGGTAAGGTTGCGGACCTTATCTTGCCGTCGCAGAGGGAGCAGAGGATGAGACATCTCAGGGAGGCCTTGCAGAAAGGTCTGTGCAACGCGTTCCCAGAAACTGGGAGGCTACAAACTCCTGGTCCTGGGCGACGAGTTGCTGAGGCTTCGGTCAGTGGCAGAAGGAGCGGTGGGGAAGGTGGACGTCTGACCGATGCGTTCAGACAATTTTTTAGTCCGCAGCCCCAAGGTATGATCGGTTCCAGCAACCATCGCCAGCGTCTGATATACATGGTGCAGGAATACCTTGGGGCAAGGTCAGACTTGGACACCTTTCCCACCGAAAATACTCTGGCTTACTGGGTCCTGAGGATGGATCACTGGCCAGAGCTTGCACAGTATGCAATTGAGCTACTGGCCTGTCCTGCCTCCAGCGTTCTTTCCGAACGCACATTCAGTGCTGCTGGAGGATTTGTGACTGATCATAGGGTGCGCCTGTCCACCGCCTCGGTTGATCGACTGACATTCATCAAAATGAATCAGTCTTGGATCACCACCAGCTACCAGGCACCTGAGGCGGATATAACCGAATAATTTTTCATGTCACATCCCTTCAAGACTGCCTATGCTGATGCTGAGTGACTGTCCTCTTATGTTCACTGACTATCCTCTTCCTCCTCCTCAATGATCCATGCCACCACACCAGTGCCTAAGGCACAATTTTTCAGCCCCTGTTTAACAGGGGCGTGTACTTACAATTTTTAAAAAAAATGCTTCGCAACACGTGTGACTGCTGTGCTCCAAGTACAGTCTCTGTGAGGGCCGTGTTGCAGTGTTGTGGCACCAGCACCAGTGCCTAAGGCACAATTTTTCAGCCCCTGTTTAACAGGGGCGGGTACTTACAATTTTTTAAAAAAATGCTTTGCAACACGTGTGACTGCTGTGCTCCAAGTACAGTCTCTGTGAGGGCCGGGTTGCAGTGTTGTGGCACCAGCACCAGTGCCTAAGGCACAATTTTTCAGCCCCTGTTTAACAGGGGCGGGTACTTACAATTTTTTAAAAAAATGCTTCGCAACACGTGTGACTGCTGTGCTCCAAGTACAGTCTCTGTGAGGGCCGGGTTGCAGTGTTGTGGCACCAGCACCAGTGCCTAAGGCACAATTTTTCAGCCCCTGTTTAACAGGGGCGGGTACTTACAATTTTTTAAAAAAATGCTTCGCAACACGTGTGACTGCTGTGCTCCAAGTACAGTCTCTGTGAGGGGTTGCAGTGTTGTGGCACCAGCACCAGTGCCTAAGGCACAATTTTTCAGCCCCTGTTTAACAGGGGCGGGTAATTACAAATCTTGATCTAATAGTTCACAGCAGGGCCCATTCCTGCGCCCACCAAGAGTAACTATGAGGGCCTGCAGTCTTGTGGCAACACCGTCCACCACCACCGCCAAAGGCCCAATTTTTCTGCCCTGTTCATCAGGTGCTTGCAATTACAAATCTTGATCTAATAACTCACAGCAGGGCCCATTCCTGCGCCCACCAAGAGTAACTATGAGGGCCTACAGTCTTGTGGCAACACCGTCCACCACCACCGCCAAAGGCCCAATTTTTCTGCCCTGTTCATCAGGTGCTTGCAATTACAAATCTTGATATAATAACTCACAGCAGGGCCCATTCCTGCGCCCACCAAGAGTAACTGTGAGAGCTTACAGTCTTGTGGCAACACCGTCCACCACCACCACCACCACCCCCAATTTTTCTGCCCTGTTCAACAGGTGCATGCAATTACAAATCTTGATCTATTAACTCACAGCAGGGCCCATTCCTGTGCCCACCAGTCTTGTGGCTACACCAACATCTAATAGGGCAAATTTCTGCAGAGTATATACGCCAGACCCCTACTTTCAAACATCCAACTTACAAACGACTCCTACTTGCAAATGGAAAGAGAAAACAGGAAGTGAGAGGAAATCTACCCCTAGGAAGGGAAATTCTATCCTGTTAGATTTAATTTGGGAAAAAGGTATCTCCTCTCTACTGATACTTTATCACCAATCCTTGTTTCAATTAAAACCCCACTTTTCCAAAAACATTTGTCATTGGGACGGAAAGTGAGGTGACATGTTCTGAACAGATGTGCAAAGACAGCAAATGTTACAGGGGTGATAACCCCTCCCTATGTTCTCCAAAAAGCTTAAAAATAGATTTTTTTGGGATGGAGCTACACTTCATAATGTACCTGTTCAGATTCTACTTAAGATCAAACCTAAAGCCGCAAGTGGTTTTAAATGGCTTCTTTTTTTCCTTTACAAATGTCATTTTGTGCAAGGACAGTTCTAAACACGGGAAACACATGCCACTTCACAGGCATACTTTAGACACCCCCCAGGTACCATATTTAAAGGAAAATTTCACTTTTTTTTTTTCACTTTATGCATCATTAAAATGACTGCTCCCGAAAAAACGTTAGTTTTTAAAAGTTCTTTTTGCATTGATATATGTCCCCTGGGGCAGGACCCGGGTCCCCAAACCTGTTTTATGACATTAACATGCATATTGGCCGTTGTAATTAGCACTTTTGATTTCGAACGTTCGCGTCCATTATAACGTATAGGGTTCGAAAATTCGCGCGAACTTTCGGTCCGTTCGAAGGTTCTGGTTCGAACCGAACCCGGGGGTGTTCGGCTCATCCCTACTGCTAAAGCTTTTTCTATTTTGGTAGACAAAGCACATTGTATGGTTTTTATGTGAAATCTATTAGTAGCCACTACTCGTATTACAATCTTTATTTATACATGTGCACTAACAGAAGTGATAGTGTACACATTTATGTGACATATTTCCTCAGGGATAACTCTGCATCGTATGGGTATAATCTAAGAATAAAAAGTCACATCGTATTAACAAGCATATTCATATACAGTATATACCCAGGCATCACATACCTAAAGCAGTGGTGAATTTAGGGATGCTGCTTGCAAAATGTCCCCAAGCTATAACAAGACTGGTCACAACAAAAACAAAAAAGTTGCCAAAACATCCAGCAAGTGTATCCTCCAAAGGTGTTGCCGGAGGAGTGGGAAAAGATTGCACGGTGAGCAGAGGCAAGCTCAGCAAAAACTGAGACCAGGCTCTCCGAGCCTTTAAAGTCCCACCATACAGGGAAAACTTTTTTTGTATAAATATACTGTATAGGGATGTGGCCATAGACAGCAGACTTCAAACCTTTTGTTTTTAATATACAATTAGGTAGCAAATACAGCCCCCTAGTCATTTGAAATCTGAGGTTGTCTGCATAACATTCTACCTTTTTGTACTATACTTTGTTCTATTATGTATACCCGCTAAGGGGGACTATAAAGGCAAATGGGAGTGGGACAATCGAATCCCGGGCTATTTGAGAGAATTTGGACAATCTGAACCTATTGCATCTCTAGATTTGAGTTTGGATAAAACTTTGGAAAATAAATCTTTGCTATATTGGCACATTCAATCATTTGAGAAATACATCAGGGAAGGTATTAATCCCTTCCGTCTTCGTTCAAATCTTTCCAACGTTTGAAAATATAGACGCAGATTAAAAAAAAAGAAAAAAGGAGTAGCAGAAAGTCTTAAAATTGAAGTTCTCAAGGCATGTCGCCACTACCAATTACAGCATACAAACAATTTGGTGATCTGGACAGGGATTTGGTCCAGATTAATGTACAACTTCAGCCCTTAAGGACACATGCATCTTATGCTGAAAAAGAGAAACACACTTAATGAATGTTTTGAGACCATCCTAAATCAAAAAAAAAAAAAGAAGAAGAAGAAGAAGAGAGATAGGATTTCCTTTAGAGAAGGGAAAGCATACAGATTCCATTTAAGACAAAACAAACCAAGAGTACAGCCCAATACTTGGAGGAACAACCATTCCAATGTCTCCCGCTTACCTTCACGTTTATCTTCCTTTTCTATCCCCTCACAGGCTTCTTTTAAACACAAGGGCAATAGGTGATTCAAAAGACAAAGAAAAACGGCAAGGGAATACAAGATCAGATGGCTAAAAAAGCTTTGCTGGAACAGAACCAGCATCCGAAATCCAATACTTTGTTACCTGATGCCGCAGAAGGAAAACACCCTTGCTGCTCACAGGGTGTGGTGAGTGAACTTTCCTCTATATCTTCTTTTGACGACACACAGGGGGACATTAACACACAAGAAGCTACCACAACATGTTGTAGTGATGCTTGCTCAACTCCTCACATAGCAAACCAGAGCCATGCTTTTCAGAATCGCTCAATTCTAAACACGGCCAAAGGCCACAAACCATCAAATAACGTCACTAAAATGATTATTGTGAACTTATCCTCACATCCCCTTACCACTCACGAAAACCCAACTCCTAATGAAAGGTATAGACAAATTTGATCTGATCAAAGATCGATAGCTTTTCACCCACAAACAGCTATTGAAAAGCATGTATAATAGATAGGGTAAAGACCCAACACAACTTCTTAGTAAAGATGAATGTACAGCCATTGCCATCTTGTATCCTTACTTGAGTAAAATTACCAGATTTTATTGATCATATTGACATTAATCTTGGCTGCGATTCTCATGCACCTAGTTTCTGCCCTTTGCTATCAGTAAGGGTATTCTTCTGCAGGGTACTTACAGAGTAGCGTGAAAAATAGGGTAAGTGTGTCCAGAGAGCGATACACAGCAACACAGGAGTTGATCATTCTGTAGTAAAGTCATTGTGGAAAAAGGGTGGGAGGAAGTGCCAGAGTACCTTATAATGGCTCTGGGCAGGAGTGATGTCGATAGTGCAACCTGTAGTGTGATTTAATACCTAGTCAGCCACCTGAAATTTTGGTGGAAATTTTTGTGGCAATTTGGAAAGTTTAAAAACTCAAAAAACAATTCACAGTTTCCTGATAGTTTTAGCATAAAAGTGAATACCATTCAGGTGACACTAGTAAGTATACCGCAATGTTGGAGATGTTGGGTCTCATACTTACCAACAGTACAAGCGTGTCTCACCTTTCAAGATCGCTGGTCCCTTTATGGGTCCAGACTGCACTCGTCACAGTGAGCATACCCCCTTTACGGTCTAGGAACCACAATAAAGGGACCATAGCCATGGACTTGTATAGCACCTCATGGCCAACTTCATGCATTGCACTAAGTGCCGAGGTGAGCACCCAAGCAGAACAGGCTGTCCCCACAGCATGGGGTCAGGGTACGTTTCAGAAAAAATTACTGAGGTTGCATTGATTCAGATTCACTGCTTTGCTTGTACAAGGCAGTAAAATGCTGATTTAGGCGTTGATTGAAGAACATAAACTACAAAAACAAAGCAAAAACCAAAGGCGCATGCACCTAGTGCATTACCAAAAAACATTTATTCAAATAAATAAAAAAGTAGGTACTCACAAAATTGCAACCATCAATGAGCCATCAAACCACAAGGTCAACTATCAATGAGCCATAAAAAACACACAATGTTAAGCAGTGCGGGGACACACAGTTTCACATCAAAGGGTATAAACTGATGCGTTTCGGGGGCACACCTCCTTCCTCAGAGCTAAGCTGCTACTACTAAGCTTAGCTGAGGAAGAGGGTTTGCCCCGAAACACGTCAGCTTTGTGCGTGTCCGCGCTGCTTAACATTGTGTGGTTTTATGGCTCATTGATAGTTGCCACTTTGCGAGTACAGACTTTTAATTGATTTTATTGAATACATTTTTTTTGGTAATGCCCTAGGCGCATGCGCCTTCCATTTTGTTCTTGTAGTATCAATCGGATTACCCCGAGGAGGGTGGAATCCACTCAGGTCTGGAATACTGTTGTCCTTGCTGCTTTTTTTTTTTACCACAGAAGACCTCACAGCGCTGGAAGTGAATACTTGCCTTTGAAGAATTTAAACTAGTTAGAAATAGAAACCTCTCCAAAAGAGACAATTTTATGGAAGTCCATCAACTAGAGCATATTAGCAAAAAAAGTGAGGTCTCACAAAGTGGGGGGGTAAGCGAAGGTAAAGGAAAGCGATTCTGGTGGTCGGGGACTCAATTCTTAGGACAGAGGACAACCTGTGACAAAGACCTGAAACGCCGAACTGTATGCTGTCTACCAGGCGCTCGGGTTTGTCACATCAAGGATCTGGTTGACAGATTACTGGGAGGGGCTGGGGAAGACCCGGCTGTCATGGTGCATGTTGGCACCTGTGACAAAGTCAGAGGCAGATGGAGTGTCCTAAAGAACGATTTTAGGGACTTAGGAGCTAAATTGAGGAAAGGGACCTCCATGGTAGTATTCTCAGAAATACTACCGGTACCTCAAGCCCCATCAGAAAGGCAGAGGGAGATTAGGGAAGTAAACAAGTGGCTGAGGAGCTGGTGTAAGGAGGGTTTGGGTTCCTGGAGAACTGGGCCGACTTCTCAGTCGGTCACCAGTTCTATAGAAGGGACGGACTTCACCTAAATGAGGAGTGTGCAGATCTGCTGGGAGTGAAGAAGGCCGAAAAGTTAGAGGGGCTTTTAAACTGGGCGACGGGGGTCCAGAGGTAGAGATAGTCAGCACGGAACATATTCCAGAGGGTAGTATTGGGGGCATTAGTGGTAGGTTGACTAAAGCACATAAACCCAAGGTAGGTATAGTAACAAGTCCCATTTTCAATCTCGCAACACCCAATAAGAGGACAGTATGCGACCAGTCTAAACTACGTGGCATGTTTAGATTGTGGGAATTTCAGAGACCTGGTTCAACAGCTCTCATGATTGGCTGGCAAACATTCAAGGGTATCCCCTTTATCGCAGGGATAGAGAGAGTAAAAAAGGGGAGGGTTATGCCTGTATATCAAGAATAATGTACAAGTGAATGTGAGAGATGACATCACTAAGTGAGCTAGGGAGGAGGTGAAATAATTATGGGTAGAGCTCCAAAGGGATAAAACGAAGAGGAAAATAATAATGCGAGTATGCTATAGGCACCCTAATCTGAGGGAGGCGGGGGAAACGGACCTCCTATCACAATTTATATTAGCAGCAAGGATGGAAAGTGTCATAATGGGGGATTTTAATTATCCAGACAGACTGAGCGAAAGGAACTGCGCATTTGTCTAAGGCTCGCCAGTTCCTAACTGTCTTGCAGGATAATTTCATGGGTCAGATGGTAGACCCACCAACTGGAAACAAAGCGTTACTAGACCTACTGGATTACTAACAAAGCAGACCTGATCACACATGTGGAAATAAGGAGCAATTTAGGAAACAGCGATCACAGGTCAATTAGCTTCATTATAAAAAAATCACACAAATAGGAAACATAAGGGGAATACAAAGACACTGAATTTCAAAAGAGCCAACTTCCCTAAACTACGAACCTTGCTAGAGGATATAAATTGGGATAAAATCTTAGGAACAAAGAACATGGAGGAGAGATGGGTTTGCTTTAGGAGCATATTAAATAAGGGCATTGGCCAGTACATCCCATTGGGAAATAAACTTAAAAGTGCGAACAAAAGTCCTGGATGGCTTAACTCCAATGTGAAAATGCATATAAAAGAAAAGTAGAAGACCTTCAAGAAATAAAAGGCTCAGGGATCATCAGCATCCAGACTTTACAAAGAATGCAACAAGAAATGTAAGAGTGCAATTAGGGTGGCTAAAATAGAACACGAAAGACACATACCGGAGGAGAGCAAAAAAAATCCCAAGAATTTCTTTAAGCATATAAACAGTAAAAAAGGGAGGACAGACCATATTGGCCCCATAAACAATGAGGAAGGAAATCTGGTTACAAAGATGGGGAGATGGCGAAGGTATTGAATTTGTTATTCTCCTCAGTCTTCATGAGTGAAATCAGGGTGCTCCAGTAACCAAAACTGCAGTGTTTATCCTCCTGACACATCTCAGGAAGCAGCCTCTTGGCGAACAGAATTAGAAATAAACTTGGAAAACTTAACATTAATAAGTCACCAGGACCAGATAACTTGCACCCAAGGGCCCTTAGTAAAAATTAGAAACAATGGTCTGGCAATTACTTGGCTGAGTTCCCTGACAGTCTACTGACTGGAATGGTACCAGCTGATTGGAGAAAAGCCAATGTAGCACCAATATTTAAAAAAAGGGCCTAAATACATCCCTGGGAATTACAGACCAGTTAGCCCAACATCAATAGTATGCAAGCTCTTGGAGGGGATAAGGGACTATATACAAGATTTTAGTAATGAAAACTGTATCATTAGCAGTAATCAGCATGGATTCATGAAGAATCGTTCTTGCCAAACCAATCTATTAACCTTCTATGAGGAGGTGAGCTGCCATTTAGATAAAGGAAGGCCCGTAGATGTGGTGTATCTGGATTTTGCAAAAGCATTTGACACACTTCCCCATAAACATTTACTGTACAAAGCAAGGTCCGTTGGCATGGACCATAGGGTGAGTACATGGATTGAAAACTGGCTACAAGGGAGAGTTCAAAGGGTGGTAATAAATGGGGAATACTCAGAATGTCAGAGATGGAAAGTGGGGTCCCCCAGGGTTCTGTGCTGGGACCAATCCTATTTAATTTGTTCTTAAACAACCTGGAGGATGGGGTAAACAGTTCAATCTCTATTTGCAAATAATACCAAGCTAAGCGGGGCAATAACTTCTCCGCAGGATGTGGAAACCTTGCAAGAAGATGATTAATGAGGTGGGCAACTACATGGCAAATGAGGTTTAATGAGGTTTAATGTGGAAAAAAGTAAAAATCATGCATTTGGGTGGCAAAAATATGAATGCAAAATACTCACTGGGAGAAATCGAGGATGTAAAAAGGGACCTGGGGTCCTAGTAGATTATAGGCTCAGCAATGGCATGCAATGCCAAGCTGCTGCTAACAAAGCAAACAGAATATTAGCATGCAATAAAAAAAAAAAAAAAAAAGAGGATTAACTCCAGAGATAAAGCGAGAATTCTCCCACTCTACAAGGCTCTGGTCCGGCCTCGTCTGGCGTATGCTGTCCAGTTCTGGGCACCAGTCCTCAGGAAGGATGTACTGGAAATGGAGCGAGTACAGAGAAGGGTAAAAAAACAAAAAAAAAGGGACTGGAGGATATTAGTTATGAAGAAAGGTTACCAGCACTGAACTTGTGGAGAAGAGACGCTTGAGAGGGGATAGGGTTTTAATTTACAAATACTATACTGGTGACCCCGCAATAGGGATAAAACTTTTCCGCTGAAGGGAGTTTGATAAGACACATGGCCACTCTAATTAAAATTAGAAGAGAGGTTTAATCTTAAACTGCATAGAGGGTTCTTTACGGTAAGAGTTGGAAGGATGTGGAATTCCCTTCCACAGGCGGTGGTTTCAGTGGGGAGCATCGATTGTTTCAAAAAAGAAGTATTAGATAGGCACCTGAACTACCACAACATACATGGATTAGGGTTGAGCCCGATGTTCGAGTGGAACTTGTGTTCCACTCGAATATCGGGTGTTTGCCGAACAGCGAACATTATGCAGTGTTCACGGCAAATTTGAAAGCCGCTGAACACGTTAAAGTCTATGGGACACCAACACGAAAAACCAAGTGTGCTTATTTTAAAAGTGTTTGGGGACCCGGGTCCTGCCTGAGGGGAAGATGTAGCAATGCAAAAAAAGTTTTATGAACTGCAGTTTTTTAATAATGCTTAAAGTAAAATACAATAAAAATTAAATATTCCTTTAAATATCGTGCCAGGGGGTGTCCTTAGTATGCCTGTAAAGTAGCGCATCTTTCCCGTGTTTAGAACATTACCACAGCAAATATACATTTCTAAAAAGGAAGAAATCTCATTTAAAACTCACGGCTGTAATGAATTGTCGGATCCCAGCAATATAGATAACAATCTAATAAAAAGAATCTTTGGGTCTGGTATGAATAAAGAAGAACCCTGCACCAAAAAAATAAAATAAAAAATGTGTGGGGGTCCCCCAAAAATTCCTACCAGACCCTTACCCGAGCATGCAACCTGGCAGGCCGCAGGAAAAGGGGGGGGGGGGGGTGAGGGGGCCGCTTGGTGACATAAATCGGTGACCCCGTTTATGTCACCGGTGGCCTGCCCTCAGCTATATAACAGCTGTCATTGCGAAGAGGATTCAGTCGGCGGGAGCCCCATATGGAGGTGGAGTTGTTGCGTTGATTTTTTCCGGTTCTTAGTGCGGGACAAGGATTTGTCCCAAACTGTCATTTTTACAATTTTTTACACTTTTTGGTGAATGTGTAGGGGTACAATGTAACCGCTACGCATTCACATGGGGGCGCCGGGATCTGGGGGTCTTAAAGGGGGCTTCCAGATTCCGATAACCCCCCCCCCCCCCCGCAGAACCCCCACAACCACTGGGCAAGGGGTGTGGGGACGAGGCCCTTATCCCCATCAACATGGGGACAAGTTGTTTTGGGGGGACCCCAAAGCATCCTCCCCCATGTTGAGGGCTTGTGGGTTTTCCTGCAGCCTGCCAGGTTGCGTGCTCGGGTAAGGGTTTGGATTTTGGAGGGACCCCCACACCATTTTTTTTATTTTGGCGCATGGTTCCCCTTAAAATCCATGCCAGACCTGAAGGGCATGGTGTGGATTTTGGGGGGACCCCCCCCCCCCCCACACTATTTTACATTTTGGGTTCCCCTTAATATTCATACCAGACCTGTAATGGACTGGGGGGGACCCATGCCGTTTTTTTTCAATCTATATTGCCGGGATCCGACAATTCATTTCAGCCGTGAGCCGTTTTAAATTAGATTTTTTCCTTTAGAAATGTCATTTTGCTGTGCTATTGTTTTAAACATGGGAAAGATGCGCTACTTTACAGGCATACCAAGCACACAACCCCCAGGCACGATATTTAAAGGAATATTTCATTTTTATTGTTTCACGTTAAGCATTATTAAAATCACTGCTCCTGAAAAAACTGCAGTTTTTAAAAAAAAATTTTGCATTGATACATGTCCCCTGGGGCAGGACCTGGGTCCCCATACACTTTTTATGGCAATAACTTGCATAAAAGCCTTTAAAATTAGCACTTTTGTCCTTTCGTGTTCGTGTCTCATAGACTTTACAGGGCTAACAGGGATATACAATGTAATACTGACATATGATCACACACATAGGTTGGACTTTTCAACCTCACCTACTATGTAACTACTATGTAACTACATTGATTCTTAAAACCCAAATCTATTTACTATAGGTCATACAGTAACATTTTTATTGAAACAAGGGACCAAGATAGTTTTGTGTAATGGTTTTACCATTGTCACTTGGCTCATCAATCTCATCTTCAGACGAATTCAGATTTGGTTTGCCATGGCCAATAGGGTTGGGACTGCTCCTTGCAACCCAAAAACCTGTAGCAGGAACTATTGTGCTAGTTTGATTCTAGAAAAAAAAAAAAATAATAATATCTATAAATATAATATACACACATATATTACACACACACACACACACACACACACACACACACACACACACAACTATGTAAAAGTTTTAGGCAGGTGTCAAGAAATGCTATAAAGAGTGCTTTCAAAAATATATACTTAAATTGCTTTGTATCAATTTACAAAAGGCAAAGCGAGTGAATAGAAGAAAAATCTTAACCCAAACAATATTTGGTGCAGCTATTCTTTGGTCTTAAAATTAGCATCAATTATTACACTTTGTACACTTGCAAAGTCTGGGATTTTGTAGGATGAGAGTCAGGTGTATGATTAACCAATTTTCCCAAGCAAGTGCTACTAATGATCATCAATTTCATCTGTAGCTTGGAGCAGTCATTAACCAAAAGAGCTGTGTAGGAGGCTTAAAACTGGGTAATGAACAGCCAACTGGCAAAACTGAGCACACCAACAAGACATGGTTATACTGCATCAGCAAGGTCTTTCACAGGCAAAAGATTTCAAAGCAGACTGGGGTACGCTGTTAAAGCTCTTTTGAAAAAGCACAAACAGGCAACGTTAAAGTCCATAGATGCAGTGGTCAGCCAAGGAAACAATGCAGCAATGAAAGACATGCTTACTTCCCTTCAACATCGGTAGATGTGCAGCAGTGCCATGGACAGAGAACTGACAGAAACCAGTGGGAGTCAGGTATACCCAACTACTGTCCAGAAAAGTCTGGGCAGAAGTGGATTTCATGGAAGCATTGCAGCCAAAAAGCCATACCTCCAAAGTGGAAACAAGATAAAGTGACTCAAATATGCACAAAACATAGGAACTGCAGAAAAAAGACAGTAGGTGCTCTGGACTGATGGGCCCAAAATGTTAAATATTTGGCTGTAGCAGGAGGCAGTTTGTTTACAAAGGTTTGGAGACTGGTACAATGAGTGTCTACAGGCAACAAAGCATGGTGGAGGTTCCTTGCAAGATTGGGAGTGCATTTCTGCAAATGGAGTTGGAGATTTGGTAAGGATCAATGGTGTCCCCAATGCTGAGAAAATAGGATTTTCTTATTATACTTACCTGTAAAATCCTTTTCTTTAAGTAGTGTCATGGGACAGAGTCAGGCTAATATAAATTACCTGGTGTGGTCTTGCAAAGCGGGGCGCTAATATAACTAAAAAATGTGGTGATCTAGAATATATAACTAAATATATTTGGATAGTGATATATTTCTGGTTTTGGTTGATCTCTCGAGTGAGTGGTCGGTGCCTATATTTTGGTGTAAGTGTCCCTGATATGGGGAAACCATGTGGGTTCAAATCTATATTATTGGTGCACTGGTGTACCGTATTGAATAAAATTAACTAAACCCATATATTCCTATCTGGTGTCAATTAAAGTGATCCTGTTCTGATACGTTGGACTCCACTGAGTGAAATGAATTAAATTGCTATAGGCACACCTTTGCCTTATAGCTCAAAGTACTAATGTGGTGTTGTGCTTGTGGTGCGACACCGTAATTATTTGATTATACAGTTATAAGTGCTCCCGCATATAATGCCCAATCCTTAACAATCTTAAGGTAAATTTACATCATATTTACACCAATTTAGCAACTGTTGCAATTAGATCACCAGATGGCTCCACATGCCTTAAAGCCCCAAGTGATAGCAATCTTCCTTAAGAAAGTCTTTGTGTACAACACATGAAAAATAAAAATTCAAACATAAGTGAAAAAAAATAAAAGTTCGTAAATCAATTCTTTTGGTTGTTGAGTGTTGAATTCACTCTTTTCCTAGGTAGCGTGAATCCCTTCACCACATCAAATTCTTCCTTCACCCAAAGTGATAAGACAAATTATAGCTGGCCGCTTACCAGATGTTGTTGATTGCTTTACTTAAAAAACATGCTATTAAATGACTGGGTAATGGAGGGAGTACAGAGACAATTCTTGAACAATAAACAGGCAGAGTATTTGATTCCTCATGCCCCAAAAATCCCGGTTTTGTATTTGGTACCGAAAATACACAAAAACAAAGACCAACCACCAGGGCGCCCAATTATTAGTGGAATCAATTCCTTATTCTCCTGGGTGGGGGAGTATCTGGACTGTTTTTTCAAACCATTGGTACCATTAAGCCCGTCTTATCTGAAGGATAGTCGAGAATTGTTAGTCCTCCTACAAGAACAAAAAGCTACCAAAAATACAATTATGATCACAGTAGACATAGAATCCCTGTATACCAACATCAGACATTCGGATGCATTGGTGGCAATACAATGGGCTTTAACAAAACAAGGCCCAAATTAACCATCTAGTCAAAGGCTTGAGCATAACAATGGGCAACAATTATTTTTGGGCAAGAAATGATTATTATAATCAAATAGGGGGCGTTGCTATTGGGGCTCGTTATGCCCCAAGTGTGGCCAACTTAGTTCTCAACAAATGGGAGTCAGAAACTATCTTCAACAAACGTAGTAAGTCGCTTATGTTCTATAAAAAGGTATATAGACGATATAATCTTATTTTGGAAAGGCAATGTAGATGAGTTCACCAACTATCTAGCAGGCATGAACAGTAATGTTTATGGCCTAAGGTTTACCACCGAGCATATGGGCAAAGAAGTCAATTACTTAGATCTGACCATAACTATCAAACATGAACTTTTTATCACAAAAACGTTCTTCAAAACAACCGACCATAATGGGTACGTGCCTACGAGCAACTGCCATCACCCGCGGTGGATAGGAGCCATTCCAAAAGGCCAATATATGCGCCTGAAACGCAACTGTGCTTCCCAAATTGATTTCCAAGAGCAAGCACAAGTATTAACAGAAAGGTTTGTTGAGAAGGGTTACAAACAAAGTACTCTTAATAAGGTGATCCTACAGGTATCAGAAATGGATAGGAACACCTTGTTAACAAACAAAGCCAAACCTGAATATAAAGGCTCCCTAGCCACCATCACACAACAACCAAAATTTATCTATAGACGAGCCCCAGGATTACGGAATAAAATGGCCCCCAATGTGCCAGACCCCCCCAGGAAGGTGACCACCTTCCTGGAGGGATCTGGCTTCCATTATTGCACCAGATGTAAAGCATGTCGACTCACCAGACAACCAGGGACCCAAAAGAAGATAACTAATTTTCAATCATGTGTAACCAAAAATACACATAAAATTAAGCCCCTAATTACATGTTACTCAGACCATGTAACGTACATACTTGAATGCCCATGCCCAATGCAGTACGTTGGCCGCAACTACCAGACAACTCAAAATTAGAATTAACGAACACCTAGCAAATATAAAGAAAAAATTCCCCAACCATAGTGTATCGAGACACTTTGAGAAATATCATAATAGTGATCCCACCCAGTGCAAATTCTATGGGATTGACAAAATCTCAAAACACTGGAGGGGAACAAACATGAAAAAAGACATTTCACAAAACGAGACAAAGTGGCTATATAGATTAAATACGATGCAGCCAATGGGTATGAACATCGAATTGGACCTGAATTGTTTCCTGACAAATGAGTAATATACACACCAATCATGTGTCTTTGAAGAATTTCCCATATTAGTATAAATTCAACCATGAGAGGTGAACTCAATGTACCAAGTATCCCCATATTGACAGACCAACAGGGGGAGATTACCCAGTCAACCACAAAATTTGAGGTGACTAGGGAAAATAATGTCTAAATGGGGGTCAATATAAAATCTAACATTGAAACCATGTGAGAATCAAAAACCAAAGCGTAACAGTAAGAGACCAGCTAGATCCAAAAGGTGGGACACCTAGTGGAATAATAAGAGTACTGTAGGTCTCCTGTTTTACCTGTTTCAAATGTCACAAATATCTAACACAGGATTTATAAGTTTGTTAAATAATTAAAGTTCCCAATAAATTAAACAAATTATAAGTATGGCAAATATAAAATATAAAATAACTAGAGCGCTGAAGCATAGGAAGTCCGCAAAGGTTTTTTGTATCCAAAATAAAAATAGACACGCAATATCAGATACCATAATATTAAATACTTTATTCATATAATCAAAATCCAGCGAAAAAGTAGCGGTATGAGTTTTAATAATGTTTTTAATTGTTCCAAATGTTGTATGTTTGTTTGCAAGCGGCAGGTCCGCAATTGGAGCCCAGTCGGCACTGAGGCTGCGCACAACAAAGTTTCCCATTGGCGGGATTACTAATGGGAAACAATACATAACTAGGGTAAACACGGTGATCAGGCACGCCACCCTGAAGACGCGACATCACGAAACGTGCGTCGGAGGCGGTACCTGATCACAAACCAAGCGCAATTCATCCCTGAATTTCCGGTCTGTATGGTTGTCGGCAACAGCAGGTGAACGCACGCCGACCCACAGCGGGAATCACCAAGGGAGAAGTCCTGTAAAAAGTGCATTTGATTGTTTTTTAAGTAAAGCAATCAACATCTGGTAAGCGGCCAGCTATAATTTGTCTTATCACTTTGGGTGAAGGAAGAATTTGATGTGGTGAAGGGATTCACGCTACCTAGGAAAAGAGTGAATTCAACACTCAACAACCAAAAGAATTGATTTACGAACTTTTATTTTTTTTCACTTATGTGTGAATTTTTATTTTTCATGTGTTGTACAAAGACTTTAAGGAAGATTGCTATCACTTGGGGCTTCAAGGCATGTGGAGCCATCTGGTGATCTAATTGCAACAGTTGCTAAATTGGTGTAAATATGATGTAAATTTACCTTAAGATTGTTAAGGATTGGGCATTATATGCGTGAGCACTTATAACTGTATAATCAAATAATTACGGTGTCGCACCACAAGCACAACACCACATTAGTACTTTGAGCTATAAGGCAAAGGTGTGCCTATAGCAATTTAATTCATTTCACTCAGTGGAGTCCAACGTATCAGAACAGGATCACTTTAATTGACACCAGATAGGAATATATGGGTTTAGTTAATTTTATTCAATACGGTAGACCAGTGCACCAATAATATAGATTTGAACCCACATGGTTTCCCCATATCAGGGACACTTACACCAAAATATAGGCACCGACCACTCACTCGAGAGATCAACCAAAACCAGAAATATATCACTATCCAAATATATTTAGTTATATATTATAGATCACCAAATTTTTTTTGTTATATTAGCGCCCCGCTTTGCAAGACCACACCATCAATTAAATCTCAGGATTTTTAAGGGAGCAGCTTATTTAATATTTAATCCAGCTAATGTTCAAGCTTAAGCACACTTGTAGCAATTATCAATCAATTTTTAATTGTATAAGATTTTTCCAAGCGCGGGGTTGAGACAACCGACCTACGGTTGCCCACTTGCACATTAATATAAATTACCTACTGGGTTATACTCCATCATCAGGTGAATGGACACTGGTAGACCAAAAGGTCTTCAGACAGGAAGTGATCCCCTATATAACCCCCTCCCACACAGGAAGCACTTCAGTTTTGTAGCAAGCACTGAATCCTCAAAAAAAACAAAAAGAAAAAAAACAAAAGGGGGAGGGATCTCTGTGTCCCATGATGTACTCGAAGAAAATGATTTTTCAAGCAAGTATGATGCAAAAATCCTATTTTCTTTTTCATACATCATGGGACACAGAGTTGGGCTAATATTCATTACCTACTGGGCCGTCCCAGAGCAATAGCCTTGAGAAGGCAGACACCAATACAAACAATAGCCATGAGAATTATTACGGCAGCCCTCAGTACACTGCAGCTGAAAGCTGAATCCTTGGCTGCCCGAACATCCACTTGATAACATTTTGTGAACGTATGCACTGAAGACCAGGTAGCAGCCTTACAAATCTGAGCCACAGATACCTGATGGCGAAATGCAGAGGAGGTTCCTACACCCCTGGTAGAATGAGCTCTCACCCTAAAGGAGGAGCTTTACGTTTCAGACCATAGGCCTGAATGACCAATTTACTGACCCAATTGGCAATGAAGCTTTGGAAGCTGCCTGCCCTTTCTTGGGTCCTGGTAAAACAATAAAGGAGTCAAATCCTCGGATCTCTGCAGATCTAGACGAAAACCTTGACTGCCCGGACAACAGCCAAAGAATGCAGTCGCCACTCTTCTGCCGAACAAGGCTGAGAGAAAAAGAAGGCAAAATAATTTCCTGATTAAAATGAAAGGCCGACACCACTTTTGGCAAAAAGGATGGAACAGGTCGTAACACAATCCTGTCGTGGTGAAGGATCAAGTATGGTTCCCTGCACGAAAAGGCCGCCAACTCGACACACTTCTAGCCGAGGTGATGGCCATCAGGAAGGCTAGCTTGCGTGACAGGAAGTCTAATGGAATTTCATTGATGGGCTCAAACGGTAATTTCTGTAACACAGACAATACCAAGTTCAAGTCCCAAGGACACATTGGTGACCTAATGAGACCTAGAGCGTTACCCCCTCCCTGCATAAAGGTTTGGATCAGTGAATGGGAAGCTAAAGGCCTTTGGAAGAATACCGATAGGGCCGAAACTTGACCTTTGATTGTACTCAAAGCCAATTAGATTTTCACAGCTGACTGTAGAAAAGAGAATTCTCCCAATCATGTATTTCCGAGGATGCCATTTTCTGGCTTCACACCAAGCAATACAAGTCTTCCAGACCTAATGATAAATTGTCCTAGTGACAGCTTTTCTAGCATTCACTAGGGTAGACCCTACTGGTTCTGATATGCCACGGTCCTTCAGCACCTTGGCTTCAATAGCCATGCCATCAGATTTAGAGATTGGGGTGAATTATGGGACCTTGAGACAGTAGATCGGGCGACGTGGAAGCGCCCATGGCCCATCTATTGTCAGTCTCACAATCTCCGGGAACCAGGGCCTTCTGGGCCAGGCTGGTGCCACCAGAATGAATGGAACCCCCTCTTTCAGAATCCTGCACAACAAATTTGGGAGGAGAGGGATCGGCGGGAAAGCATAAACCAGTTAGTACTGTCTCCATGGAACTATCAGAGCATCTGCTCCAATTGCCAGAGGATCCCTTGTTTGGGACACAAATTGCTGTAGCTGGTTGTTGAATCTGGATACCAATAGGTTCACCTCTGGCCATCCCCAACGCTGGCAAATTTCCTGGAACACCCCTGTAGGTGTAGGGACCATTCCCCCAGGCAGATCTGCTGGTGGCTGAGAAAATCTGTCTTCCAGGTCTCTACTCCTGGGATATGGACTGGCATGGCACATGTCCCTCTGCCCAGGCTAGTATGTGGCTTAGCTCCTTCAGACCCGAACGATTCCTGGCACCGCTTGGTGGTTTATATAGGCCACTGCAGTGGCATTGTCGGACCAAACCCTGATAGGGCAGTCCTGAAGCTCCACTGTCCAGGACCGTAGAGCCAGACGTACTGCCCGTAATTACTTGACGTTGATGGGCAGGATCTATTCTGTCCCTGACCATTTCCCCTGAGCTGTGAGCATTTCTGGGGTCGCTCTTCAGCCTGAGAGACTGGCATCTGTAGTCAGCACTCTCCAAGTTACCGGGAGAAAGGAGTTTCCCTTTCACAGGTTCTGATCCTGCAACCACCAGTTTAGGCTTAAGCGTGCCCGAGGAGATAAGCACATTGGTTAATCCAGGGCTTTCCCTCTTCTGGTCCAGGCCAACAAGATGTCTTGTTGTAAAGGCCTGGAATGGAACTGGGCATAGGGCACTGCCTCGAAGGAAAATACCAACATCCATAGAAGACTCATACAGATCCATATGGAGGGTTGTCTGGTGCCCCTTATCTGATGCACCTGAACCTTCAGGGCACAGATCCTTATGGGTGGCAATAATATTCTTGCTTGAACAGTATCTATGATCAGACCTAAATACTTTAAACATTGAGCTGGTTTCAAGGCTGACTTTTCGGTATTTATGATCCAGCCTAAGCTTTTAAAATACTGCACTGTACATATATTACAGGCTCTAGAACAGAGCATTAGTGATCTCTGAGTAGGAGGTCATCCAGATACCCAAGCACCAGGATCCCTTGGGCCCTTAAAAGACCCAGTACTGGTGCTAGGACCTTTGTGGACACCCGGGAGCTGTAGCTAGCCTGAAGGGTAGAGCCACAAACTGAAAATGACGTTTCTCTACTGCAAAACGTAGAAACCTCTGATGAGGCTGTAAGATAGGTATGTGTAAATACACATCTTTTATATCGATGGAGGTTGGAAAGTCTCCCTTCTGGAGTGAGGCTACTACTGAGCGGACAGACTCCATCCGAAAAGGACTGTATCAGTAGATGCTTGTTAAGGGATCTTAGGTCCAAAATGGGCCTTAAGCCTCGTACACACAATCGGACGTTAAACAAACTTTTCTGTGGATTTCTGTCCAAAGGGCGTTGGCCGTGAACTTGTATTGCATACACATGGCAAGACTTTTCAGCCAACTTTCACCAAAATCACATGGTTTTTCAGCTCTTTACCGCCACCCTTTGGTCAACTTCTTTATTTTTGTCTGATCTTGTGCATTGGTTCTGAGCATGCGTGTTTGTACTTTGGACAAATTCCGATGGTTTTCTGTACACACGATCGGACTTGGCTCCATCGGACTTTTGTTGCTGAAAAGTTTGTTTGCAGAGAACTTTTGTCCGATGAAAACCGAAAAAGTTTGTCCAATGGAGCGTACACACGGTCGGATGTTGCCTTAAAACAGCTAGTTTGCATGTTTGTTGATCATGTATATGGGCCTTTAGGCCCCCTTTGATTTCCGAACCGTTAACAGGTTTGGAAGCAAAAGATTTTTTTGGAGGAAACACTGGATCTTAAAAACCTCTGAAGGGGAACCTCCCCGCAACTCTAGCTTGTAACCGCGAGATATAATTGAGGTGACCCCCTCGTCCTGAATTGTTCTCCAAATGTCTGCAAAGTGCAGAAGCCTCCCCCCCCCCCCACTGGATGGGGGGCTTGGTGCTGGGTTTAGAAGAATCTTGGACCCAGAGCCTTTTCTGGCCCTGCGGGGTGCCCCTGGACCTAGCGCCCTGTTGGCGGCGGAACAGCCTTGGTGCTGAGACATTGGAGGAAGCGGTCCCTGAGGTTTTAAACAAGGGACGTCTGGTGCTTTTCTTCACAGGAAATAGAGGACTCTTCCCTCCGGTGATCTTTTGGATTTATCTGTCCAAATGATCACCAAATAAACGTTCCCCATGAAAAGGGAAACCTGCCAATAACTTCTTACAAGGAAGCTCTGCTGACCAGTTCTTAAACCATAAGAGTCTGCGCATATGTACAGACGAGAGAGCCAAACGAGAAACCTGCTGTATTGAATCCTTTAAAAGGTGTCAATAACAAAACAGCGCTTAAGAAATATCTTTCTTACGTTCAGGCAGATCATCCTCCTGGTTAGGCCTATCAGGCAGTTTGACCTGATCCTTTATGGACTGGCAGATACCAATTGCTGCAAAAGCTGGCTGAATAGCTGAACTGGCCAAAGAAAAAGGAAGTCTTTAATAATGGACTCCAATTTCTTGTCAACTGGGTCTTTCAAGCCCTGTGCGTTATCTACCGGACAAGTTAAGTTCTTGTTTAAGGAAGAGACTGCTGCATCTACTGCTGACATGCTCCATTTTTTAACAAACTTTTCATCCATGGGATATAAAAAGAGAAAACCTCTTAGGAGGAACAAAAATCATGTAAGGATGTTCCCAATCAGCATACACTGCCTGTTCCAACAGGGGATGTAGGGGGAAAGCCTGTGCAGCCTGAAGAGACCTCAGGGATCCCAAATAGGACCAGGGGGACTCGGTCACCTCTGAAAGATGCAACTTAAAAGGCAGAATGAACCATTTCGGTCAGTCAGGATCAAAAACCTCTGCAACTTAGGGGCAGACATCAACTGGATATCTTCTTGTCCAGATTGCTCGGAAGCAGACTCATCTGCCGAGCCCTCCACAGAGTCCTGCGCTTTAAGCTTTTCCCCATCCTCAACCCATTCCTACTCCAAACTAGGAGTCATTGGGAAGGGGAAAATGTCACGCTTCTTGCTACCCTGCGGGATGGAGGCAATCATGCCAGCAAGCCTGTGCTCTAACCCGGCTAGGGCCGAGGACAGTTCATCCTTAGTGATAAAGGGTGAAACATTGTTGACTGTAGGCACAATACCAGATAGGCACAGCGGCTCAGATTGCCTGGAAGCCTCTGGTCTTTTGGGGGATAAAACACTAGGGATACGACTAGGTTCATCAGGAACTGACAGTGTGCCCATCCCTATAGTGTTAAGGTAAAATATTTTTTGAGCAAGTGACTGGTGGCAAATGGGTCTATCGCTTCTCACATATAAAAATTGCAAATTTGTGAGGCCTAGTGTGCATTAACACGGCCTGTACCCCAGAGAGAAGCTTATACAGATAGACATAGAGAGTATATGCATGTAAACAAAAAATATTTTTATTGAGGGCGACACGCCCAGGAATAAATCAATAAGTAAGTAAATAGGCATGCGATTTTACAAGGCAGTATTAGTACTAACACTACCCTACCTACTCTTTTTTATCTCCCAGCCATACACCTATACTTGGCCCAGGCTAACAGAGCCATTGCAACTTTCCAGTGCATGGCTTGGAGATCTTGCAGCCTTTCAAATGTCCAGCAGCCGTTTGCTTTTAACAGCACAAGATTGTTTTCACATTTTGTGAATACTTTGAGACCATATCTCTGTATCCTAAGATTACCAGGCTACTTACAGCCGTTATCTTCAACTATATGCAAGTGAGTACCAATACCATAGAGTGATTCAACCACAGGTTACACACTTACCCATATAATATGTTGTATACTAATGTACTCAATCTGTTTTATACAGTATTATTGAGCCAACACAGGAACTGTTATTGCCTTGAAAAAGGACGTCCGTCCGAAACATGTCGGCATTTTCCTGAACAGACCTTGATATTATCGCAAGTTATTGTGCAATTTTTGCATTTTTTTGTACATGTTTATGGTCACATATTATTCCATGTATGTATACTGCCTTGTAAAATCGCATGCCTATTTACTTACTTATTGATTTATTCCTGGGCGTGTCGCCCTCAATAAAAATATTTTTTGTTTACATGCATATACTCTCTATGTCTATCTGTATAAGCTTCTCTCTGGGGTACAGGCCGTGTTAATGCACACTAGGCCTCACAAATTTGCAATCCCTATAGTGTTAGTGCCACTTCTCTTTTTTGAAGACATTTACTAGCCACAAAAAGAGTACTTGGGTGTAGTATAAAAACACCTCAGAAGGAAGGGAGACCCTTTAATAGGGCTCGTCACCCCCATGTTACAATCCTGCTAAGCAAAACTTATTGACTTGTGTGATCCGGGTAAGAAAAAAAAAAAAAAAAATGAACAGCTGCAAGTGTCTGTTCAGAACCTGCTCTGTGTCCCACAGCTGACTTCTTTGTTTACATGTGTTCGCTCCATCATCAGCAGCCATTTACTGTGATCCGTGTGTGCGCCCCAGGGGGCGTGATTCTGGGAGGACGTCAATGTATGCCCTCCCAGAGTTAGAGCCGCACTGTAGAAGTCATTCGGCTATAGTGCGGTCGGCAAGTGGTTAAGGACAGTTTATGGGACTAGAGACCTGGAGCTCAGAGAGCTCAAATAAACCGTGCCATCCACCTTGCAGACACTGGTAAAAAACTAAAGTACTTCCTGTATGGGAGGGGTTACATAGGGGATGACTTCCTGTCTGAAGACCTTTGGTCTACCAGTGTCCATTCACCGGATGAATGAATATAACCCAGTAGGTAATGAATATTAGCCTGACTGTGTCCCATGATGTATGAAAAAAAATACAGGCAGATGCTTATTCATCATGACCATGAAAGGAGGCGCGTGCTTGGTCCCAAATTTATTCAGCAGGACGACTCCAAAACACACAGCCAAGGTATTAAAAAAACATTAAAATAATCAGCATAAAGAAGAACAAGGAGTCCTGGACGAGATGGTATGGCCCCACTGATCATCAAGTCGGTTTGGCATAGCATGTGAATAGAAGGCTTTGAGGCAGCCATACAGCCACAGGGGATACATGGTTAGTTCTCCAAGATGTTGGGTACAACTTACCTGCCACGTTCTTTCAAAAACTGTGCATGGGTACCTAGAAGAATTTATGTTGTTTTAAAGGCAGAGTGGTCACACAAAATATTGACTTGATTTGGATATCTCTTCTGCTCTTTTACTTTACATTTTGTTAATTGATAAAAATAACACTTTTCTGAAAGCATATCAATTACTACTGGATACACTTTAGCTATAATTATGAATTAAGATTTTATAACCGAATACAAAGACAATAGTGACAAGTTACAGCATATTTCATGTATTCTCTACAGCACGTGTCAAACACTTGGCCCACCGAGCTGTGAAACCCCCCTCATCTCCACCCTACCTTGTCCCAGCAAATGGCAGCAGAGGACAGAACTCCTCTGCCAGATCTTTTGCTTCTCTGTGCAGCCACAGCACCCCCTCATTTCCACCTCCCCTAAACTCAGACTTTTCCAACTGACTCCAGCCCTCCTATGGTCCTTCTCCAGACCCTGCACTTTTGGCTTCCAAGGTCCACCCCCGGTTTCTTCCCAGCAGCAGCACAAAGTAAGGGTGGTGGACTGATGTAAGAGAGGGTGCAGGACCCTTGACTTCTGATCGTGGGTGGATCTTGGTGTCCATTGGGAGAAGGCCATCTTACACTGGTCACTGGGAGAGGAGCACCATTAAAGTGGTGGTCAGTGGGAGAATACCCATTACATTGGTTGTCAGTGCAAAAAATACCTCCCTTACAAATTGCTAAAAAGATAACTGATGTCAGTGGAGAGGCAGAAAATCGCTCATCTTTCAAGGAACCACAGTCTGGAGGAACTCTAGGGTTCATGGATCACTAGTTTACAAAAGCTGCTTTACATTTGCACCACGGAAGCATTCAGTAAACCTTTTCTTAAATTGGTAAGTGGAAACAAAAGGTTTGCTTTTGGGTCTAAATCGCTTTAACCACATATTGACCACGCTATAGCCGAAAAACGGCTAAAGCGTGGTCATTCAGTTCTGGTAGGGCATCAATAGGCGTCCTCCCAGGGAAAGAGACTTTACCATGTGATCAGCTGTTCCCAATCACAGCTGATCACATGTAAAACAGACTTACCAGTTTTCAGCAGTCCTTTCCTCCCACACGGTGTCTGTGTGGGAGGAAAGCCTGTCAAGCACATAGTTTACACAGACAATCAGTGCAGTGCCCACACCGCAGCCTCATCAGCAAAGTAGAAAAATTACTTAGTTTCCGTTATAAAAATTTGCAAATAGGGAAAACCTTTTTTTTTTAGCCTTCTACATTTTTGGTCTTTTTTCATTTGTTTAGCACAAAAAATACAAAACCCAGTGGCGATTAAATACCACAAGAAAGCTTGATTTGTGTGAAAAAAAAAAAAGTAAAAAATTTCAAATGAAGAGAGTGACCGCACAATTGCAATGCAACGTGTGACAGCACTAAAAGCTGAAAATTGGTCTGGTCAGGAAAGAGTGGGAAATTCCCAGCAGGCGGTTAGTTAAGTGGTCAAGAAAATGTATGATTTCTGAAAAATGTCACCATCACTTGCAGATCCAGGGACCTATTTGTTCTAAAATAGTAATCAGCTATATTGTGGCAAAAGGAAAATTGCTCTCCTAAAAGAACAGACCAGTGCGTTTTTTGGTCTCCCAGGGTCCCCATTCTCTTACCTTTCAGTTTAAAAGGGGTCCTGGGAGACCAAAAAAATAAAAATAAAATCACTGGTATATTAAGCACATATTTTTCTTGCTCTTGTGTCTGTGTAAAGAAAAAGATTGCTGGGTCCTAAGGTGGCAATCTAAAAACACCTAAAATTGTTGGAGTTCCACATCCTACATATATGTCAAAGATGAATTTTTTCGATAGGAAAAAAGAAAGGGAAATGGACTTTATAGGCACATATTTGAAATTTGTATACAATATTTAATGAAAATATACCACAAAAACAATTATTACATAATAAAGAAAAAAAAAACACACAAATATTGACATAAACAATACTTGAAAACATTAAAAGGAAAAGACCCGGGAACATCCCCCTAGGGGTCTTCAGTACCACTACGTATTCCGCTAATTGTGGGGTTGATGTGTATAGAACTTGCACCATATAACACTCCCACTTGGATGTGGACTGGCCCGAAAGGGGTGGTCGTCGGTCCCACCGATTAAAATAAGAAACTCGTGCTCAACATGTTTCGCGACTGGAATGTCGCTTCCTCAGGAGCTTTCGTTCTAATTGAAAAAACATTTTGTTACTAAATACAGCATTGATACAAATGTAGTATCTGTACAATTTTAACAGTCATTTGTATAAGAACTTACTAATGCAGTGCCCAACAACAACTCTCCAATCTCTTTCACGTAGACGGACTCCGTCAAAGCTCCATATATGCACCTACTGGGGCTATGGGTGGACGTGTCCCACTGGAACACCAGAAATAGTATCACAACCTCTAATGGGAATACTCACCATAGGTGAGACCCTAGGGGCAGGACACTGATGTGCAGGATAGGTTATGGGGACATAACGGATAACTGGAGATAAATACAAAAAATAATAAATGTATTAATGAATGTGATACTATATTAACGCCCAAAAAGGATTTATTTGGGACTGATATTGTCCCAATAGAAAAGTTACCATTTTACTTACTGGGGTGGAGGATATCATATGCGGTGGAAAAAAACGACACCTCGTATGGTATGGAATGCTGACCGTATGGCTTAATTATGATCCGTACTATAAAAAATATATACAAAAACATATAAGGAAATAGGGTATTTAGAATGGCATATGGCTATGTGGTCTAAAAACTGGTGCCACATACTAATTCAGTGTATATATAGTATATACCTATGTAAAGTTGTATAAGGAGAACAGGGGAAAATGGGCATGTTATGGGAAGCCTGCAAAGTTTGGACTTAGGTGTGTAAAACACTAATAGTGGATTATACAGTACACTGGTCATTATCCTCCCAGGACGCCATGCTGACGTGAGACGTCAGCGTTGGGGGAGGAGCCCGTCGAAGGCTGGGCTGTAAGCCGCACGGAGCTCTGCCAGGAGATGCGAACTAGGGGAAACAGCGCAGAAGTGAGAGCCCGCGGGGCGTACTCCTAACCCGGCAGAGTTCAGAGAGATCTTGGGGATCCCCCCCCCCGCCTCTCCGTCGCCAAGCCAACCCCGCTCTATCACTTGGGCAGGAACGGGAATGACGGCCGAACGCCGCACCAGCAATCCCCACACAGTGACCCGCGCCCTTACAGAGCCGGTATAATCCGGCTGCACGGCAAAGAACCCAGTCCGGGAAACTGAACACGGCCCTGCAGGAAGGAGGCATTTTCTTTTGGAGAGGACCAGGATCACAGCATACCCCACACAGTACAGAGGAATAAATCTCATCCGCCTAGCTGGATCATCGTGGACTGAGAGAGGATTCCCTGAAGGACATCCCTCTCTCAGGTAAGAACGCTGTTAACTCAGTCGCTTTTCAAATGCCTACAATAGTTGAACTCTGGTTTTAAATTACGGCAATACCCTGTTTTCTTGGATGGACAGAAGCAAGCAAACCACAGAGTGATGTTTAAAGGACTCTTTGATTTCATGAGAAATGCTTAGATAGAAGATGTACTTTATCAGTTACCTGTAAATCCCAATCCAAACTCAGCCTAATTTTGGTCTGCTACTGGAGGAGACTCTATAGGAGGCGTAGTTACTTGAGTGGTTTCAAAGCCCTCCAGGAGGGAGGGAAGAGAAAAGGAAAAGAAAGGAAAAGGAAAAGTTACTTCTGTTGCTGCTCAAATGCTTACAATACTAGAACCCTGGTACTAAATTATTGTTATACTCTGCTGTTCGGATGGATAGAAACAAGTAAACCATAGAGTGATGTTTAATGCTTAAGGACTCTCCGATTGCATGAGAAGTGCTTAGATAGAAGATGGGTTTTGCCTGTTACCGGTAAATCCCAGCCCAATCTCAGCCTAAATTTTTGTCTGGTACTGGAAGAGACTTTATAGGTCGTATAGTGACTTGAGTGACCCCAAAGCCTTTCACAAAAAGGGGGAAGGGAGGAGAAAAAAAAAAAGGGAAAAAAAAAAGAAAAAAGGAAAAAAAGGGGTCAAGCGGAATGTTGATATTATGATTGTATGCCTTATTGCTCTGAATAGATGTTTAAGCCAACCGACGGTTCCAGAAGGAGAAAAGATCTGCCGAGGAAAAAGCTCTCCCAGCTTCTTATATCAAACCCCATTGGGGACACCACGTCGCACTTGAAGGTACTTCTTTTCTTTCACATTACAAGATAGAAATTGGGCCGGGGGTGACCAGAGCAGATAAAATACAACATTTAACGAGGTTTGCCTTTATTGGCACAGCTGGGCCACTGAGGTAAAAGAGGCGAGTGAGGGGGGGTTACCCCTCGTCCAGGACTGAATATAATTGTCTGCTGTGCTGTTTTCTCTTCCTTTTTTGTTTGATTCCCCAAGTCTAAACTCTTTCAAGCTCCTCAGCTCAGGGGAGAAAAGTGAAGTCGGGCACTAACCAATGATGAAGGGGAGGACACAAAGAGGCGTGGAGCCCAAAACACCTAAGGATAATTTGAACACTAGTACCATACAAAAATACCTTAAGGACATCAGCCTTAAAAGTCCCGAGATGGAAAAAAAACAACAGGGGACGAAGGAAAGAAAGAAGGAGATGGAAAGGCAGAGGGCAGACCAGGCAGAGACACTCAGGACAGAAGCTGAGTTGGAAAGGGTGGGAGACACAGGTACCATTTCACAACAAAGCGATATCTCGCAAATTCCTACCAAAACAGAGATGGCAGAAATGTTCTCTAACCTTGAAAGTGCCATTAAAACTGAGATCTTAAATATTAGAATTGATATTGGCTTCTTAGTAAAAAGAGTGGAAAAATTTGAAGAATTTGCAACTGAACAGGTGAAAGAAAACAAGGAGCTCAGGAAGCAGATGGAAAAAGTACAACTAATGGAAAGAGACATGAAGTATAAAATGGAAAGCATGGAAGATCAAAACAGAAGACAAAACCTGAGGATAAGAGCTTTACCTGAACAGAGGGGGGAAGATTTAATACTGAAAATGAAAAATATGTTTAAACCAATTCTAGGTCTGGAAGAGGGAATGGACTTGAAAATAGAACGAGCTCATCGCATCAGAAAACCCCCTGGAGTAAGAGAAGACGCTCCTAGAGATGTACTTATAAGGTTCCATTCTTATGAGGAAAAATTCCAAATTTATAAAAACCTCAGGAGGAAAACCCCCACTGATGTACGAAACGGCTGAAATTCAGGTTTTCGCGGATTTATCAGCAGGGACACTCGCATGGAGAAGAGAAATGAAGCCTTTGTTGGAAAATCTACGAGCCCTGAACATAAAGTATAGCTGGGGATACCCGGCGGCTCTGATTGTTATCAAGGCCGGGAAGACACTACGTATGAAATTTATGGAGGAGATGCAAAATTTTTGTGAGGAATTGGGGATTCCGGTCCCCAAAATCCCTCAGAACCGGAACTAAAATAGTAAACCCCGGTGGGAAAGCAGAAATAAGAGGGTATGAGATGGGAGGGGAAAAGTGTGGGGTAAAGGAAAGTGTGGGGTAGAGCACCCCCCCCCCTCTTCCAGATGCGGGGGTGTTTTTTTTTTTTCCCTCTTGGGAGAGGGGGAGGGGAAACAAAGGGGGGAGGAGGGGTGAGCGGGTGCAGATGGGGGGACTTGAGGTCCTAATGCAGCCAGCGGGTTCTCCCCTTTTCCCCCATGCACAGGAGTGACGGGGGGAGGGGGGAGACCCAGCCTCAGACAGCCAGGTACGGCGCTTCACCCTAGAGGCGCAGTGGACAGGAGGTATCTCTAAGGTACACCTCGCCGTTCACACATGGTCGGAATTCGACCAGGGGAGCGGGAGGGTGGGAGGGTGGAGATTGAGGGGGAGGGGGGGAGGGAACGAGGTTGGGAGGGGGGGTGGGATCAGAAGGGGGGGGGGGTTTATCCCTGCCTTGCAGATACAAAGATTAAAGTATTGGTTAATAAGGTCCGATAATTGCACAATACCCCTCCTGAAACATGGAGGTCTGTAATCTGAAGTTTTTGTCGTATAATGTTAAAGGTCTAAACTCACAGATGAAGCGATACAAGATACTTAAGGAGATACAAACCTATCAGGGTGAGGTGATTTTCTTACAAGAGACACACCTGACACTAGATAGTGGGGTAAGGTTAGCCTCATATGAATATCCACTATAGTTCCAGGGGGATACCCCAACAAGAGGCGCTAAGGGGGTGGCTATAGGGTTTGCCAAAAATGTAAAGTTCGCCATCAGCGAAAGGCTTCTGGACCCTGATGGGAGGTTTCTAGCCATAAAAGGCAAAATAGGAGAAAATATGTTAACATTGGTAAATATTTATTGCCCAAATAAAAATCCAACTAGATTCCTATCCCAGGTGCTGGGACGCCTGTCAGGCTTCCATACAGGGGAGGTCATTATCGCGGGCGATCTGAATTTTGGATGGGACCCTACTATGGATACCACATCAAAAACAGGAAGCCAGAGTCAACGTCAGCTAAAGAACATTAAACTCAAACTCAGGCAGAGCCAGTTGATTGATGTATGGAGAGTGCAACACCCTAATGTAAAAGATTTTCCTTTTTTTTCTCCAGCTCATGGAACCCACTCCCGCTTAGATTATTTCCTAGTAGAACATAGATTTCTAGACCATGTGATCGAATCTAGGATTGAAATTACGACTTTTTCGGACCATGCCCCGATTTCAATGATAATCAGACTCCCGGGAACACAGACGAGGTCAAGCGCCTGGCGCCTAAATGACAGCTTACTAGCTGACCCCGGTACGGAAGAGATTATACGTAGGGAAATTATATCCTTTTTCGAAATTAATGATACTGGGGAAACATCTTTAACCGCCCTTTGGGAAGCCCATAAAGCGTATATCAGGGGAATCCTGATCTCTATTGGGGCGGGTAAAAAAAAAAGAGAAAAAAGGGCACACCAGGTACGGCTGGCGGGAGAGATACGGGAACTGGAACAGGAACACAGGGACGACATAGTAAGAAAGGGGGACACCTATCACAGACTGCTAAATAAAAGAAGAATTAAAAATAGAAATGGATCAAGAGGCGAGGAAGTGGTTCCATAAACTGGACAGAGAAAGACATATGTGGGGAAATAAAAGCAGCAAACACCTAGCCAGAATACTTAAAAAAAAAGGAGGGAAGTCAATTATAGCGATAAAATTCAAAATAAAACCGGCTCAATGGTAAATCTGACTAAGGACATAGCTAAAGAGTTCAGAGCCTACTATGAAGCTTTATATGATGTAAAAGTTAAAGATTCGATATCACAAGCGGAAAGAGAAGAGTGTAGGAACTTTTTGAGGAATAGCGAGGTCCCCTCATTATCGGCAGAGGATAGTAGTATTATGGAGGAACCGATCACAGAGTTGGAAATTTATGAGGCCCTGAGGAGTTCCTCTGCTGGCAAAAGTCCGGGCCCCGATGGATTTTCTGTTACTTTAAAAGATATCGAGATATTCTGGTGCCCAGACTGTGCCAGTATTGGAACTCCCTGGGAGGAGAGAGAGGCATGGATAAAGAGGCCTTAATGGCAGCAATAACGTTGATTTTGAAGGAAGGAAAGGATAGGACGCTTTGTTCAAGCTACCGTCCAATTGCCCTCTTGAATACAGACATCAAGCTGTTTGCGAAGGTACTGGCTAATAGGTTAAAAAACAAGATGTCCGAATTGATATTCCCAGATCAGGCAGGATTTGTCCCGGGGCGGGAGGGGAGGGACAATGGGATTAGAGCTCTACTCCTTATACAGGCATGTAGGAGGGGGAATGTCCCCAGTCTATTTCTGTCAATAGACGCTGAGAAGGCGTTTGACAGGATAGACTGGGGACATATGTTTGCTACACTAGAAGCAATGGGTATAGGTCCGAGAATGCTAAGCTGGATTAGGATATTATATGATCAACCACAGGCGAGGGTGAGGGTCAATGGGCTCCTCCCCCAGCCGCTCTCTATGAAAAACGGAACTCGCCAAGGCTGCCCTCTTTCCCCCCTTCTGTTTGTATTAGCCCTGGAACCGCTGTTATCAACTATACGTAATTCACCAGATATAAAAGGGATTGAGGTAGGAGACGAGACATATAAGTACGCGGCTTTCGCGGACGATGTCCTGTTTTTCCTGTCCAATCCCCGAGTATCCCTACCCAATCTGCTTAAGGTACTAAGAACATATGGCCTGGTGTCTAATTTTAAAGTTAATCCAACTAAATCAGAAATTCTTAATATCGGCAAGCAAAAAACACTTACAGATAAATATTTGGAAGAAAGTTTCACACTCTCTCACTTAAAAAGAAATATTAAGACACGATGTAAAATTTGGGAAAAAAAAGAAAGGAAAAACACTGATAAACAAATATTTGGAGAAACAATCACATTTTTTCACTTAGCGGGAAATATTAAGATAGGCAAAGGATTTTATATATCTTTTTTTTCTTGTTTTTTTTTTTTTTTTTCACAAGGGTTTTTCCCTCTTGTTAAAAACTCCTCTTCCCTTTCTCTACTCTTTTCCCTTCTTTCTTTCTTTTTCTTTTTTTTTTTTTTTTTTTTCTCTCCTTTTCTTCCCCTTCCCCCTTCTTTCCCTCTCTTTTCTCCCTCTCTCCTTGGCGTTTTGTTTTTTGCATCAATAGGGATTTCATTCTCTATCGCTTCCTTTTCTTGATAGTCTATGCAGACTAGGGTATTGAATATCGGCTCCTGGAATGTACGGGGGTTGGGTACACCGGCTAAGAGAGCAGCTGTGGTAGAGACCCTGGAAAGGAGCGACGTAGGATTGATCTGCCTACAGGAAACACATCTAACCCAAGACACTAAATTACTAAATCAGAGTAAAAAATATCAACATCAATACCACTCGGTACACACCTCCTATTCAAGGGGGGTGGCGGTGATGGTAAGAAAAGAGGTGGGTTTTACCTGTCGGCAGACCAGTATAGATAGGGAAGGACGGTATATTTTTCTGCACTGTGTAATAGAAAATCGAGAATATGTTCTTGCCAATATTTATATCCCCCCTCCGTTTAAGCTTGAGGTGATGTATAGCCTAATGGAATTTTTAACAGACAAAGCTGGGATACCAGTCATAGCAGTAGGGGACTTTAATGAGGTCATTAATAAAAATTTAGACAGGTTTCCTCTAGGTATACAGAGGCAGAAGGTAGATGAGAGCCGATTACACCAGTTCTTACAAGAAGTGGGGCTGTTCGATATGTGGAGAGTGAGAAATCCGGGGGTGTTGCAATTCTCATGTTTCTCAAGTTCCTACTCTACTCTTTCAAGGATTGATTTAGCTTTGGGAAATGGAGAAGCATGTCAAACAATAAGGGACATAGAATATCAGCCTAGGGGGGTATCGGACCATGCTTTGCTGATTGTCTCAATAAATCTGGAAGGGAAAAGACCTCCCAGAATATGGAAAATGAACCCAGTTTGGTTCGAAATAATAGGGGATCCAAATGAGGTGCTGTTAAAACTGGAAGAATTTATAGAGTTTAATAAAGAGACAGTGACAAGAGGAGTAATGTGGGATGCACTGAAGGCCTATCTGCGAGGTATCCTTATTCAATTAGTCTCAAAAATTAAAAAATCCTCAAGAGAATGGGAGAAAAATAGTAAGATGGAGCTGATGAAAGCAGAAAGAGAATACGTTGAAAACCCCACCCCAGAAAGACAAAGTAGATGGCTAATTAAACAACAGGAATACAAAGAAGTAATTATTAGGAAATCAGAGAATAAAAGACTGTTTCAGAAACAGGTGGCTTATGGGGAGGGGGAAAAGGTCGGGAAGATGTTGGCACAGTTAGTGAGAGCTAATTCCCCTCCCTCCACCGTCCCAGCGATTAGGACGGAGAAAGGAGAAATCTCATTAAAGACGTCAGTAATTACAGAGACTTTTAGAATATATTATGATAAATTATATAAATCGCGGGGGACGATGGAGGAAGGGGAAGCGGATACATTTTTTAGAAACGCTGAAATTACTGCTCTCACTGAAGAAGAAAGGGAGGCAATGGAGGCACCGTTAACGCTGGAGGAAATCCAGCTGGCGGTAAAAGAAATGGCCAATCAGAAATCACCAGGACCAGATGGTCTCCCCGCGGAAACCTATAAGCAATATGGGAAAATTCTACTGCCAGAACTTCTTAAGGTATTAAACTGGGCAAAGGAGGAGGGGAAGTTGCCGACGTCTATGACAGAGGCAACGATAATAGTTCTGCATAAAGAGGGGAAGGACCCATTAGAGACCAAGTCTTATAGACCGATTTCCCTACTCTGCTCGGATGCTAAAATATTAGCTAAAGCAATGGCAATTAGATTAAACAAAATTATCTCTAGATTAATACATCCTGACCAAACAGGGTTTATACCCTGTAGATCTACTAGTATGAACATTAGGAGACTGTACCTTAATTTACAGATACCAATAGAGAACATGGGTACAAGGGCAGTCATGGCGTTAGATGTGGTTAAAGCTTTCGATAGCTTAGAGTGGGGATATTTATGGCGAGTCTTAAAGGAGTTTGGATTTGGCCCTTCGTTTATTAAATGGATTAAAACCCTGTATAAGGGTCCCAGTGCCAAAATTAGGGTTAATGGCGAGTACTCTGAGGGGATTCAATTGGAGAGAGGGACAAGGCAGGGCTGCCCATTGTCCCCCCTGCTCTTCGTGCTTGCAATGGAACCCTTAGCAAGTGTAATTAGATCAAACACAAATATGCAGGGGTTCCGAAGAGCAGGGGGTGAAGAGAGAATTGCACTGTATGCGGACGATGTCCTCCTCTTCCTGGGGGATACGGGGCAATCCCTCAGGCAGGCGATGAACATCCTCACGGACTTTGGTAAAATCTCAGGACTCACCATAAACTGGGAAAAATCTGCATTATTGCCTATAGATCCTCTAGGGAACCAGAACGTACAGGATATTTCACAGCTAGAGGTAGTTGAACAAATGAAATACTTAGGCATATATATAACAAGGAACCCTAACAACTACATAAATGATAATATAGTACCGCTTTTAGCCAGATTTAAAAGTAAAATCGCAATCTGGAGACGTCTCCCATTGTCGATTGCAGGGAGGTGTAACCTAATCAAAATGTTATGGCAGCCACAGCTTCTGTACCTGCTGCATAACTGTCCAATATGGATAGATAAAAAATGGTTCAGAAAGATAGACACGTTATTTAGGGAACTTATATGGAAGGGAGGTCAGCCTAGGATTGGGTTACAAACACTACAACTAGCAACAAGAAAGGGAGGAATGGCAGTACCGCATCCACGGAGCTACTTCCTAGCAGCCCAACTGCAACACCTAGGAACTATGACAGGAGGAAGCAACAAGGAATTAATGATTGCAGGAACCCCGCACAAATCAATAGTAGAAGCCCTCGAGGCAAACTCCTTTCTTTATAGAATCCCCACGGTGAGACTGGCCTTAAAAGTGTGGAAGGCAGTAAAAGTAGTAAAAGGGTTAGAGGGTATGACAAAATACACCCCCCTCTGGAATAATAAAAACTTACAGGAAGTAGAAAAGATAGGGAAAATTAGAGAGTGGGAAATAAAAGGGATAGATAAGTTGGCACAGATGTACGAGGGTAAGGTATTGAAGACATTCACAGCACTGCGAGTGGAATATGATATACCCAAACATTCCTTCTATAAATATCTACAAATTAGACACGCTTTAAATAGTCAATTCAAGAATCAAGATCCAATTTGGAACAACTCTCCAGTGTACCAAAGAATAGGCTCCCAAAACAAGAGTAGATGATTTATAGCAGAAATTTATTCACACATATGCGAAGGTAGCCTAGAAAATCCAGAACAGCTTAAGTGTAGGGGGAAATGGGAGAAAGAATTTGGAACGTTCTCAGATGAACAGTGGATGAGGATATTGGAGAAAGGACACGTGGTATCGGTCTCGCCTGCTCAGAAGGTCTCATATTTGATGCTGCTACACAGGACATATTATACACCTAAGAGACTATATGAGTTTGGATTGAGAACAGATGCCAGGTGCCCTAGGTGCCAGGATACTGGGGATTTAGCACATATGGTATGGAAGTGCCCAAAACTGCACCGTTACTGGACTGAAATCCTTAACATCCTGAACACCGTATTAGAAGTTAGACTGGAAATGAACCCCAGACTGTGTATACTGGGATTGGATGAGGGGATAAATGGTGGTCCCTCTGTAATCAACGCTGTAATGAGAGGTTTGTTCCAGGCGAGAAAGTTAATAGCGCAGAGGTGGCAGGCTGAGAAACCCCCAACGGTAGGAGAATGGATAAGGTTAACAACAGAAACAGTGTGGAAAGAAAGAACAGTGTACATAAGGAGAGGAAATCTGAGAGAGTTTGAAACTATGTGGAGACCATGGTTGGATAAATTGGAAAATCCACTATGAGGTGGGGGGAGAGAGAGGGAAAGGGAATAAGACGGGTGTTAAGAGGGAAGGATAAAAAGGGACTAAAGGTTGAAGGGTACTCCTTGTAAAGTGTGAGAAGTGGAAAAATGTTTTTTTCTTTTTTTTTCTTAATGTATGTACTATGTAAGTAAAGAATGTATTTTGTATAATAATGAAGAAAATAAATAAAGATTATATAATTTAAAAAAAAAAAGAAATTCTTAATATCAACATAAACCAAGCAGAAGTAGCTCATTTAGCCAAAGATTTCCAGTTCCCATGGAAGGAAAATATAAAATACTTAGGAATAAAACTATCAGGGACATTAAGGAAGATTTACCAGATAAATTACATACCACTACTAGACGAGATCAAAAAGGAAATAAAAAACATGACCCATAGCCCGCTGTCATGGATGGGGAAGGTAAACGCGGTGAAAATGATCATAGCCCCAAAAATAAATTATAAGTTTCAAATGCTCCCAATAGCTGTCCCCAAAGTCTTTTTCAGGATTTTAAGGGGGATGATCTCTAGATTTATTTGGTCCAATAAAAAAGCACGCATCTCAGCAGAACTCCTGTCTAGGTCGAAAAAACACGGGGGCCTTGCTCTGCCAGACTTTGAACAATACTTCAATGCAATTGCACTATCAAGAATCACTGAATGGACAAAAGAGGGAGAAAAAAAAAAGATGGGTCAATTTAGAAAATGTTCTGGGAAATAGGGACTGGGGGCACGTAATATGGAATCCACCAAAATTTAGGTTAATAGAAGAGGATACACATGAAATTACACGAGTCACTTTAAAAATATGGGATAGAGTACACAGAAAAAATAAATGGGAATATAATTCCCCTTTGATAAATTTAAAAAATAACGTTTTTTTTGAACCCGGTAGGAGTAAACTATGGGGAAACTGGATTAAAAAGGGGGGAGCACGTCTAAGGGATATTATTAAAAGAGGCAAATTAATCACGTTTCACGAATTGAGCAAAGTAGAGTTGATGTCGATTGACACCTGGAGGTATATCCAGCTGAGATATTTCGTAGAGGGTCTACCACAACCTATCCGGGATGGAGATAACCTTACTACAATGGAGAAAATTTGTACAAGCCTCCCGGTTAGAAACACTATCTCACGTATATATAGATTATTAATACAGGAGAGTCAGGTTGGTGTCCCTCCGGGTGTCAAAAGATGGGAAGAAGAACTGGGGACCCCCTGTACTGGAAACAGATGTGAAAAGATATTAAAATTAATACATGGACCCAAAGTAGACAGTCAAACCATAGAAGTCAACTATAAGTGTCTTATGGGGTGGTACATTACCCCGGTAAAAATGAGCAAAATACAAAGAGATAAACCCCCTACATGCTGGAGAGGTTGTGGAGGTATAGGTACGATGTCACACATCTGGTGGGATTGTCCCACCATTAAAACATACTGGAGACAGATATTCGCATTAATTAAAAGCATTACAAAAAAAGATATCCCCGAGGACTCGTGGGTGGTCCTGTTCCACGGGACAGATAGCTCCATAAAACAGTATAGAAACTCATTAATCCCCATCCTATTAAATGAGGCGAAAAATTTGATCCCCAAGAAGTGGATGGAAATTGGGAGCCCGCAAATGGGGGAATGGTTTATGAGAGTGAACAGACAGCAAAAGCGGGAGAATGCAGAATGGGGGCAAGATGATGAGGGTAAATTGGACAAAGTGGAAGACAAATGGTCCTGTTGGATTGATTTTAGAAGGTCATGGAGATATTTCGAAGAGATAACTAGATAAATAGAAAGATTTATACGACAAAATAACTTGATTGATAACTAGACTGACAGTAGTGTTTAGGACCTTGGGAAGAATCTGCTAGGCGGGGGCGGGGGGAGGGAAAATGTACTATGTTTGTATTGAAAACTTTGAAATAAATAAAGAATTAAAAAAAAAAAAAAAAAAAAAAAAACAGTACACTGGTATATATTTACTGAAGCGTTCATTGATATACATGGGACGCTAATATAGAATATATATTAGACGATATGTAAAAATACAGGCGCCAGAACCATATCCTGATCTCAAAGATGTGTAATGCCTAATGGTTGGATTTGCTGGAGTGTTTCCAGGGAAACACTAAGCAAAAGAAAGCTGGATCAATTACCTTAAGGTGACGGTCAAGATTCCTGGAACTGCTGGTTGGTGTAAGGATAATGCGGCTTCCAGAGCAGTACTCGGCCGTTACTCCCCTGGGGCATCTGTGGGGAGGGACGGCCATTTGGCCGCTTTTATGTCCCGTTCGGGTGACATCGGAGAACATCCGACGTCCGCACGAACCAGCCTAAACGTCATGTGCCGTGCGCCGGAGATGCACGCGCATCGGTGACCACCGTGATGCGCAGCGCTAGTCTCCCTTGCGCAGATGACGTAGCGGAGGGCGCTGCTAGGCAACGCCGTCCTAGCCGCACACGCTGTATTCCGATCACCTCCCAACACCCATGAGAGGTATCAGGGGGAGGAAAGGCGTGCGGCGACAGCGCATGCGGCTTGGGAGGCTGCATAACCTCCTGCACTAGTGGTGTCCCGCATGGGACAGTGTAAACACCCGGGATGTAGAAATGGAGCCAGGAGGGAATACCGAAGACATGGAGAAAACTGCATAAGCACATGGGACCAAATCACATACAGAACACATAGAGAGCAAGCTGGAGGGCAATGCAGCAGATAAAGTATCTCAGTGCTAAAATCAGATGTTGTACTGGTTGATTGGTCTATATTTGGTAGTTATATGGTCTATATTGGTAGTTATATATTTTTAGAGTATAAATACAACACTGTGGGGGAGCATCGATATTACCCTCCCTTTGTGTTTATTATACTACAGTACACATTCGTATTTAGGTTAAAGGCTTGTGCAGAATATATATTTTTAACCTATGGAGCTTTACCTCCTGGTGTGGTTTAAGGAAAAAAGGGAAAGAACAGAGGGAAAGAAATAAATGGACATAGCATTGAGGGAATATTAGCTGTCCGACAGGGATGGACAACCCATTCAGAGGATAATAGGTCTCATCTTTTTGAATTCAGGTGGGAACTTCTAGGGCACTAGTTATTGCAAATTAGCCTTGAATTATATAGATTTTCAACATTATAAAATTTGGGTCGGAGAAGGATTGAATGAGGGATGGAAAGGCTCCCCCGGGGTACCCGGGAGGGCCAACGCCCACCGGTAATCTATAAAAAGGGCCGGTAGGAGATCACCTCATTGATGCCCGGCGGGGTCGTGGCATCCAGCCGCTCAATCCAATAGGTTTCCTTCTGCAGGATCTTTTTGTCCCAGTCACCACCTCTAGGATCCTGTTTAACCACCTCCAATACCAGAAACTTGATCATAGATATATAAAAATTTGTGGTATAATCCTAGGTGGCGGCTGACGAGGGTTAACATCTTGGCCCACTGAGTGTAAAATAAGTGGTCGTATATCCTCTTTTTTAGGGGGCGTATGGTCTTGCCCACATAGTAGGCTCCACATTTACAGCTCATGAGGTATACCACACCGGGGGTATCGCAGGTGGCATTAAAGCGGGGATAGAATTTTTTCCCGTTTGGTAGAGAGAAATGCGTGCCCACCTGTATGTGTGGACAGTAGGAACAATGTCCGCATATGAACATTCCCCTAGGGGGGGCATCAGTCTGATCAGTGGGCTGATAGAGACTAGCAGTTAGTTTATCCCCTATAGAGGGTGCCTTCCTAAAGACCATCTCCGGTGTGGTACGAACGTATTGGCGAAGCACAGGATCCTCGCTGAGGAAATGCCAATGCTTCGCCATACATGCACAGAGTTGTGCGTGTTGGGCCGAAAAGCGTGTGATGAATCTGGTGGTCTGTTGTTCACTGATGGACTTTGGTTTTCGGTTTAGGGAAAATAAGCTGGATTCTATCCTGGCACAAGGCATTATTGTAAGCACGTCTTAATAAGCTTTTGCTGTAACCCCGTTCTTAGGCGGATACGTAGCTCCTTAGCTTGGTTGATAAATTGCACGTCATGCGTGCAATTGCGCCTAAGGCGGAGATACTGTGCATAAGGGATGCTATGTACTAATGACCTTGGATGTCCGCTTTCTGCGTGCAGCAGAGTATTGCCTGCTGTGTTTTTGCGAAACAGTTTCGTAACCACATTGTTGGACTCGTCTCTGTACAGTGTTAAATCTAGGAATGAAATGGTATCCTTATGGTATTCATATGTAAATCTAAGGTTATAATTGTTGATATTAAGTTGGGCCATAAAGCTTTCCAAATCAAGGACTGTGCCTGTCCAGATCATTAGAATATCGTCGATATACCTGAGCCAGCATAGTGTCTGGCTTAGGTATCGATCCAAATTCTCGTCAGAGAAAATCTCCCGCTCCCACCCCCCCAGGTACAAGTTGGCGTATGCCGGTGCACAACACGTGCCCATGGCGACGCCTTGTACCTGGAGGTAGTGGGAGCCGGAAAAAGAAAAACAATTGTGTTTGAGAATAAAAGACAGCAGCTTCTGAATGAAAGAATTGAAGTCCCACTGTCTATTGTCTTCCTCCATCAAGAATCTACTTATAATTTGGATACCCTGATCATGCGGGATGCTTGAGTATAAGGCTTCTACGTCTATTGTCACTAGGAGGGCCTCCACGGGAATAGATAAACCCTCGAGGCATCTTAGAAGGTCAGGTGTGTCTTTTACATAGGATGGCAGTTGGACTACGTGGGGCATAAGGAAAAAATCCACAAATCTGCTGGCATGTTCGGTAATCGACCCTATGCCTGACACTGTAGGTCTTCCTGGGGGTTTGTTTCTGTTTTTGTGGATCTTAGGTATGGTGTAGAACGTGGCCTCCCTTGGGAATGGAACATTCAAAAATTCATACGTCTGTTTGTCAATAAGTGCCTCTGTGTAGGCTGTGTAAATTAAGAGCTTAAATTCCAACCCAAATTTAGATATCGTGTCTGTTGTGATGGGTCTATACCACTCTGTTTTCCAGAACATCTAGACACATCCTCTCATATTGCTGGTTCGTTTGGAGTACGATGTTTCCCCCTTTGTCGGAGGGTTTTATAACTGTATCATTTCTAGTATGTAACTGTTTCAGGGCTTCCTGTTGGCTTACTGTCATATTGGGGGCACTGTATGATGTAGGCATAGATTTAATTTCTTTCACCATAGCAATAAGAAAGGCAGAAATCTGGGGTTTAGTCGTTAAATCTGGGAATTGATTGGATTTATTCTTAAATGAATGCTTTTTGGGAATTTGTTTTGTAGTCCCTGAGCAGGGTTCTATTGTCTCAGTGTTCTCTGGGGGACTGCTGTCATATTCTGGATTCTCATCCAGTAGCAGCATTAGATCCCTTAGGGCCCTGAAATCTTTCATAGTGTAGTTTTTAATTTTTTCCGACATGGCTTTTTCTTCCTGCTGGCGCTTTTTTGTCGGGTCAAAAATATATTTATATGCAAGTTTGCGTGCAAATAAATATAGGTCTTTGATGGCCTCATACTTGTCTATATTGGTGTTTAGACAGAAGCTTAGTCCTAATTTGAGGACCGTTAGCTCCTCAGTAGAAAGAGCTTTCATTCTGAAGCTGCTGTCTTTTATTCTCAAACACAATTTTTTTTCTTTTTCCGGCTCCCACTACCTCCAGGTACAAGGCGTCGCCATGGGCACGTGTTGTGCACCGGCATACGCCAACTTGTACCTGGGGGGGTGGGAGCGGGAGATTTTCTCTGATGAGAATTTGGATCGATACCTGAGCCAGACACTATGCTGGCTACGATATTCTAATGATCTGGACAGGCACAGTCCTTGATTTGGAAAGCTTTATGGCCCAACTTAATATCAACAATTATAACCTTAGATTTACATATGAATACCATAAGGATACCATTTCATTCCTAGATTTAACACTGTACAGAGACGAGTCCAACAATGTGGTTACGAAACGGTTTCGCAAAAACACAGCAGGCAATACTCTGCTGCACGCAGAAAGCGGACATCCAAGGTCATTAGTACATAGCATCCCTTATGCACAGTATCTCCGCCTTAGGCGCAATTGCACGCATGACGTGCAATTTATCAACCAAGCTAAGGAGCTACGTATCCGCCTAAGAGAACGGGGTTACAGCAAAAGCTTATTAAGACGTGCTTACAATAAAGCCTTGTGCCAGGATAGAATCCAGCTTATTTTCCCTAAACCGAAACCAAAGTCCATCAGTGAACAACAGACCACCAAATTCATCACACGCTTTTCGGCCCAACACGCACAACTCCGTGCATGTATGGCGAAGCATTGGCATTTCCTCAGCGAGGATCCTGTGCTTCGCCAATATGTTCGTACCACACCGGAGATGGTCTTTAGGAAGGCACCCTCTATAGGGGGATAAACTAACTGCTAGTCTCTATCAGCCCACTGATCAGACTGATGCCCCCCCTAGGGGAATGTTCATATGCGGACATTGTTCCTACTGTCCACACATACAGGTGGGCACGCATTTCTCTCTACCAAACGGGAAAAAATTCTATCCCCGCTTTAATGCCACCTGCGATACCCCCGGTGTGGTATACCTCATGAGCTGTAAATGTGGAGCCTACTATGTGGGCAAGACCATACGCCCCCTAAAAAAAATAGGATATACGACCATTTATTTTACTCTGTGGGCCAAGATGTTAACCCCCGTCAGCCGCCACCTAGGATTATACCACAAATTTGATATATCTATGATCAAGTTTCTGGTATTGGAGGTGGTTAAACAGGATCCTAGAGGTGGTGACTGGGACAAAAAGATCCTGCAAAAGGAAACCTATTGGATTGAGCGGCTGGATGCCACGACCCCGCTGGGCATCAATGAGGTGATCTCCTACCGGCCCTTTTTATAGATTACCGGTGGGCGTTGGCCCTCCTGGGTACCCCGGGGGGAGCCTTTCCATCCCTCATTCAATCCTTCTCCGACCCAAATTTTATAATGTTGAAAATATATACAATTCAAGGCTAATTTGCAATAACTAGTGCCCTAGAAGTTCCCACCTGAATTCAAAAAGATGAGACCTATTATCCTCTGAATGGGTTGTCCATCCCTGTCGGACAGCTAATATTCCCTCAATGCTATGTCCATTTATTTCTTTCCCTCTGTTCTTTCCTCCATCTTTAAACCACATCAGGAGGTAAAGCTCCATAGGTTAAAAATATATATTCTGCACAAGCCTTTAACCCAAATACGAATGTGTACTGTAGTATAATAAACACAAAGGGAGGGTAATATCGATGCTCCCCCACAGTGTTGTATTTATACTCTAAAAATATATAACTACCAATATAGACCAATCAATCAGTACAACATCTGATTTTAGCACTGAGATACTTTATCTGCTGCATTGCCCTCCAGCTTGCTCTCTATGTGTTCTGTATGTGATTTGGTCCCATGTGGTTATGCAGTTTTCTCCATGTCTTCGGTATTCCCTCCTGGCTCCATTTCTACATCCCGGGTGTTTACACTGTCCCATGCGGGACACCACTAGTGCAGGAGGTTATGCAGCCTCCCAAGCCGCATGCGCTGTCGCTGCACGCCTTTCCTCCCCCTGATACCTCTCTTGGGAGGTGATCGGAATACAGCGTGTGCGGCTAGGACGGCGTTGCCTAGCAGCGCCCTCCGCTACGTCATCTGCGCAAGGGAGACTAGCGCTGCACATCACGGTGGTCACCGATGCGCGCGCATCTCCGGCGCACGGCAGGTGGCGTTTAGGCTGGTTCGGGCGGACGTCGGACGTGCTCCGTAACCCGAACGGGACATAAAAGCGGCCAAATGGCCGTCCCTCCCCACAGATGCCCCAGGGGAGTAACGGCCGAGTACTGCTCTGGAAGCCGCATTATCCTTACACCAACCAGCAGTTCCAGGAATCTTGACCGTCACCTTAAGGTAATTGATTCAGCTTTCTTTTGCTTAGTGTTTCCCTGGAAACACTTCAGCGAATCCAACCATTAGGCATTACACATCTTTGAGATCAGGATTTGGGGTATGGTTCTGGCGCCTGTATTTTTACATATCGTCTAATATATATTCTATATTAGCGTCCCATGTATATCAATGAACGCTTCAGTAAATATATACCAGTGTACTGTATAATCCACTATTAGTGTTTTACACACCCAAGTCCAAACTTTGCAGGCTTCCCATAACATGCCCATGTTCCCCTGTTCTCCTTATACAACTTTACATTAGGTATATACTATATATACACTGAATTAGTATGAGGTACCAGTTTTTAGACCACATAGCCATATGCCATTCTAAATACCCTATTTCCTTATATGTTTTTGTATATATTTTTTATAGTACGGATCATAATTAAGCCATACGGTCAGCATTCCATACCATACGAGGTGTCGTTTTTTTCCACCGCATATGATATCCTCCACCCCAGTAAGTAAAATGGTAACTTTTCTATTGGGACAATATCAGTCCCAAATAAATCCTTTTTGGGCGTTAATATAGTATCACATTCATTAATACATTTATTATTTTTTGTATTTATCTCCAGTTATCCGTTATGTCCCCATAACCTATCCTGCACATCAGTGTCCTGCCCCTAGGGTCTCACCTATGGTGAGTATTCCCATTAGAGGTTGTGATACTAATTCTGGTGTTCCAGTGGGACACGTCCACCCATAGCCCCAGTAGGTGCATATATGGAGCTTTGACGGAGTCCGTCTACGTGAAAGAGATTGGAGAGTTGTTGTTGGGCACTGCATTAGTAAGTTCTTATACAAATGACTGTGAAAATTGTACAGATACTACATTTGTATCAATGCTGTATTTAGTAACAAAATGTTTTTTTCAATTAGAACGAAACTCCTGAGGAAGCGACATTCCAGTCGCGAAACATGTTGAGCACGAGTTTCTTCTTTTAATCGGCGGGACCGACGACCACCCCTTTCGGGCCAGTCCACATCCAAGTGGGAGTGTTATATGGTGCAAGTTCTATACACATCAACCCCACAATTAGCGGAATACGTAGTGGTACTGAAAACCCCTAGGGGGATGTTCCCGGGTCTTTTCCTTTTAATGTTTTCAAGTATTGTTTATGTCAATATTTGTGTGTTTTTCTTTATTATGTAATAATTGTTTTTGTGGTATATTTTCATTAAATATTGTATAAAAATTTCAAATATGTGCCTATAAAGTCCATTTCCCTTTCTTTTTTCCTATCGAAAAAAATAATCTTTGACTTGTGTCTATGTGAATCTTAAAGGCTGTATTAAATTGGGTTTTTAAAATAGACCAACAAACCAGCACTTACTAGTTTAAAGTACTTGAGATATGTTTGGGGGTATTGGTATTTGTGGCCACTAAACAAAAACTCCAACCGAAGCAGGAGGGTTTTGAGTGACTTCAGGGCTCATGCTGACCATCAAAATAAGAGGTTTTAAAGCAAGCTTATGTATACATACTCAGAGAATGACAATAAGCCAGTATCTACCCAAAACAAAATAGTAAGTTATGTTGCTCTGCCTTCATCCATTTAAACTCAAAACTGAATTCCTTAAAGTGGTTGCTAAGCCACTATGTTAAGTTTATATCATCCCCTCGGTTAGATAAGAACATGTGTCCTAGTGCCTGTACTTTATATAAAAAAAAAAAAAAAGCTGATTTCTACCCGTTTTCACAGCGCCTCCCGGCGGTCATGGGACTCCTCGGGTCTCTCCTCCCCCCCCTTCTCCTCGGCTGACATCAGTGGGAATGCTTGGCCCTCCCCGCTGGGGATGTCAGACAGAGATAAGAAAGAGCAGAGGAGTCACGTGAGGCAGGCAGCGCTGTGAAAAACAGGTAGAAATATATATATATTTTTTTTATAAAGCAGATTTCTACCCGTTTTCACAGCGCCTCCTGGCGCTCACGTGACTTCTCTGTCTGACAGCTCCAGCGGGCTGGGCCAAGCATTCCCGCTGATGTCAGCTGGAGAGGGGGGGGGAGAGAGAACCGAAGAGTCACATGACCGCCGGGAGGCGCTGTGAAAACATGTAGAAATCTGCCTTTTTTTTTTATAAAGCACAAGCACTAGGACACACGTTCGTATCAGGAGGCATAATATAAAAACTTAACATAGTTTTAGAGCAGCGGGGAGGGGAGCAGAGCAGCGCTGGTACCAGCTGACTGGCAGGAAGTAGAGGGGGGGAGGATAGGGGCAGAAAAAGGAGAGCTGCAGATGACAGCGGATGACGGAGGCACGTAAGCTGACCACAATGTCAGGGCTCAGCAGCCATGAAAAACCCTGGTCAGTTTACCCCTGGGGGGGGGGGGGGGAAGAACCAGGACACTTACCTGCCCCTGGATCCAGCAAAGTCCTCACCAGATCCGATTCTGCAAGGTGCCAGCATCTTCAGGGAAACCGGCCTTACGGCTACACAGCAGGCTTCCAACTGCACATGCCCAAGTCATATTGCAGTTTCTGAATGGTCCCGCAGTCTTTTGGGACCTGTGACGTGTCCCAGAATGCTGCAGGGGAGGGACAAACTTCCGCTCAAGATAGCCGCAGTGATCTGACCGGAAGTGGGGAAGCTGGTACCTGTCAAAATCAGGTACCCACTCCACCACCCCCCAAAGAAAATATGCCAAAAAGTAAAGGGTGGGGGGGGGGGGTGGTGGTTGAAGAGTGAAACGTCCTTTTTTGGGTGACGTTATGCTTTAACTTGAATTACCAGTTCTATGTTGACACCTACAGGCAAAGTTGGAAAGTTAGCATCATCTCCCTCCTCAATCTCATAATAAGTTATAGAGTCGTCCAAGCCTCGCTGTTCATCATCTCTGTCAGATACATAGCCAAACTGGCATTCTTTATTTACACAAGGCATCTGCCTGCGGCTCCGTGTATACGACCTGTTAACAGAAAAAAATAAATCCTAAATAGACTCCATTTTACAAAGAAAAAAAGTTTAATTTTATTAGGAAAAAGTTTTAAAATAGATCAAAGACTAACACATTTTAAAACAATTCAATGGATGCTGGGAAATGGGAGGGGGATAATGTTCTACAGCAAGTAAGGTTTTAAATTTACAGACAGGACACAAGCAAACCTGTGGACTAAAACGTGGAAATTGACTTGACACTATAAAAGAGCAATTAATGAATCAAGAGACTTTTATCCCAAAGGGGCAGACACAAAGTTCACAAACCATTGTGTAATAAGAGACTTGCCCTTGGTTTGTTGTTGGGGACTAATATGCAGGTTCTCAGCTAGCAAGATAAGTACCACAGAGGGTACTGACAGTTTTAGGGGGGTACTTCTGCTTGGTAAAGGAATTTTATAATGACCACATACAAATTTTAGAAAAAGGGTAAAAAGTTGTAAAAAATAGACCAAAATCATGCATCTAAAAGCACAAATAGTTGGAAACCATTAAAACAAAAAGATGGTACAGGTGATTAATGCCAAGATGTCAATGGAAACTGGTGACCTACATCAGGGCTCAAAATTTCAAGTCCTGAGCTACTAGCCAGGCCTTAAGAGTTACTCGCCACCAGTGCCGCCTCACCTGTGCCCATCAGTGCCCCCTCACCTGTTCACAGGGATCAGAGAGAGGAGAGCCGGCCACATCACACAGAGTGGGGGATCTGTCACTGACACAGCTTGGATTTGAATTGCCCACCGGCCACAGTCAAACTAAGTCCCGCCTCCTATGATAGATGTCACACTACTTGAATTTCCCGACACTGGACCAGTGTGCTGTCTATTATAGGGGCTGGTCCAGGAGGCAGGACTTCATTTGACTGTGGCCACCGAGCAATTCAAATCCAAGCTGTGCAACAGTGGGAGATCCCTGCTCTGTGATCTGGCAAGCTCCCATCCAACCCTGTCTAATGGTGCAGCTCGCTCGCCCCCCCCCCCCCCTCCGGGGCAGCCCCATACTCGCCCTTAACTTTTTTCCACTCACCAAATGCGAGCAGGCGAGTGGCAATTTTGAGGGCTGGCCTACATAATAATATCAAACCTTCGCTTTTATTAGGTGGTACATACACTATATTGTCAAAAATGTTGGGAAGCCTTCCTTTACACACATGAACTTTAATGGCATCCCCATCTTAGTCTGTAGGGTTCAATATTGAGCTGGCCCACCCTTTGCAGCTATAACAGCTTCAACTCTTCTAGGAAGGCTGTCCACAAGGTTTAAGAGTGTGTCTATGGCAAGGTTTGTGTCAGGGCTGGGCTCAGCCCTTCTGAGCTGGCCACTCAGCTGCCGGCTAATTGCCAGCTTTCATCTCTCCACAACTACTCACCTGTTGATGATATCCTGCTAGTCAGTCCTGTCTACTTAAAGTGGTTCTGCACACATTTCATTTAGTAAATCTCTTTGCCTTCCAAATCAGGCAAAGAGTACTAAATGAAATGTGTTTTTTTTTTTTTTTTACTTACCTTGTAATTGATGACTTCCGGTCTTCTCTCTCTTCGGCGGTGGGCGGGGTCTCTGCGTCGATCGTCGTCAGGCCGCACTGTCTCCTGGGATCTGGTGTCATTGTTCCCAGGAGTCAGTGCGGACATCTTCCGAAATCTCGCGAGATTTCGGCCACATCTTCCGAAATCTCGTGAGATTTCGGCCACATCTTCCGAAATCTCGTGAGATTTCGGCCACATCTTCCGAAATCTCGTGAGATGTCGGCAGATGTGCCGTTACTGCGCACGCGCGAGTAACGGCGGTGCATGCTGGGCCATCTAAAGTTCCTGTGGGGGTTTCACATGCCCACAGGCAAGATGGCCCCCAGCACAAAAGAAGAAGACGAGGAACTTCATCGGACGAAAACCGGCGGCGATCGAGATGGAAGATGGAACAGGTGAGTCCCCCAATAAAGGTAAGCATCCTTTATATTCCGTCCCAAAAAAAAAATTATACAGAGTGCAGAACCGCTTTAAGCCGCCCAGCCTAGAGGATCTCTGCCTTCGCCTTGGTCAGCATCACAAAGACCATCTCCTGCGTTCCTGTTTAAAGACTTGCTTGGCTGACATCCCTTCTGGCTCCAGATCCTGCTTGCTGTTGCACTACACTAATCCCCGGCTTTCTGGCTTGGCTGACAATCCGTTTGGGTTGACAAACTTTGGCTATGTTTTGACTACGTTTGTTCCATTTACTTTTGTAGCACCCACCACTTTAGGTGGATGCTATTAGTTAAAGACAGGTTAAAATTGCCAGTGCCTTACTGTTACGTACAGGCCTGGAGGTTTGGGTTAGGGAGGAGTTGTAGGTTAGAGGGGCTTGTGACCACCTGTTCATCACCCTGGAAAACACTCCCTTACGTCTACAGAGAAGTGTCTGGAAAGGAGGCAGGTCAGGGCCTGAAGGACAGGCAGTGTGTATGGCCCTTGTCCAATTGTAAATTTGTTTGGGCAGGGGCGGGGTCCATACTTATACACTGGGGTCACATGTTCCCCGGGGAGATGGGACACGCGTTAATCCAGAAAGGCAGCAAAATGTGACCCTGATGATCAGGGCTGGAAGGCCTAGAGGTGCAGAGACTCCAGAGCTGGAAATCCACGGAACTTCGTCGGAAGGCATGGAGGTTCAGAGACTCCAGAGCTGGAAGGTTTCACCAATCAAGAAAGAAGAAGTGGCTGCAAACCGACCTGAGTAGACCGGCGGGTCCTGGACTTTCCTGAGCTGGCCTGGGAAGAAATGGCAGGATGCAGGTGAGGCCTGGGACTTCCAGCATTTCAGAGTACCATATGCTTTTCAGAGGGGCATGGGCCAGTTCACTAAGGGAAGATTCTAACTACTCATGCAGCTTAGTCAAGAGGCAACTTATATCTTCTTGCACCATTCAAGTAACCCAACTGCCATATCAGGAATAAAAGTCATCGTTTGAACTGTTCTAACCTGTCTTTGTATTACTAAAGCGGGGGTGGAAGAAGCAGGGGTTAAACCAGCATGTACTGTAATGAACTAACTAGCAGCTCCCAAGGGAGTAGTGCGCTTCACTTTTATTAAACAAGTGTGATTTAACTGTACTTCTGTCTCGGTCTGATTTCATGGTTTGACAGTTTGACCATTCTTCCAGTGCATTTGTGAGGTCAGGCACAGAAGGCCTGGCTGGCAGCCTCCACTTTAATTCATCCCAAAGGTCTTCTACGGGGTTGAGCTCTGTCAAGTTGCTCTACCCCAAACCCACTCATCCACACTATATTGCCAAAAGTAAAAGTTGTGATCCCAAATCTTCTGGCAGTATGCATCTGTGAATGTTCGATCAGATGATCCAATATTGGCATTGTAAGCACCTAGGTTTTATTTATTTTTTTCCAAAATGGTGAAAATACACATCTAAAATGATAAAACTGCAATTTATATAAAAATAAAGTAGAAAATTGCTTGATCGCTGCTGTTGATCTCTTTTCTGGGCTTAGGTTTGTGGTTGCTTGATGTGTGAGAAGTGCAGAATTTCTAATACTTTGTACCCCAAAAAATTTTTTTATACTTACCGGGTCCGATAGGTATAATTATCAAAGTTCTGGTAGCATCTCTTCCCTGGACTGTGGTAAAAAGGAATCTCTGGGTTTATTATGGCATGTCTGTTAATATATCGAGGTGAAGACCTTGAACATGAGAAATAATGCAAAACATATCTGTACGCAAGTTACATTAATGCAAATTCACTCTAGTACAAACCAGAAAAAATAAAACTAAACATAACAGGTTCAAATAAAAAATGTACCATACTATATCAATATTAAGCTAGGTAATAAAACAACTGCAAATCTCCAATATCTGGAACCCAATTATGAAGGGGAGAAAAAAAAAAAAAAAGGACAGTCCAGTAGTTTAGAATTCAGTTTTTTGGAAAATCTATGGCAGTAAAGCTGCTAGACAAACTATCAAAGCAGTTATCAGTTCCACTGGATGTGCATTCAAAAATTCACGTAGAACCGTAGCGAACACAATTTAGAGCCTTCATAAGGTTTATATTGGCATGCACCCCCCCCCCCCCCCCAATTATCCCAAAATAGACAACTTCCTCTTCCCGTGTGGTCTTGAGACAGAAGGCAAGAGAAAATTCAAAAAGGATACACACACCCCTACAGTAATACATGTTTTTATAATAGAGTGAAACAATAAAAACCCTATAAAATGATCTAAGTATAGGCACACATTTACTGCCCCACTGTACAGGGAGGGGTCGGATCTGCTCTTTGCCAAATGAAACATTAATTTGTTAAGACCTACTTTGATATGCCAAATCCTCGGCTTTGACGGCGCGGAGATTGGAGAGGTTGAAAGTGTTCATAAGACGTTATATTTGCTGAAGCCTGCAGATAAGGTAATCAGGAAAGTTGTGTGTTTGGTTTGGCATCATAACTACATTCAAAATTTGATTTATACAGACCTCTTTTCCACATACTTTTTTGAATAGTCTTTTCCGAGATTTCAGATCAAGCTCTACAAAATAAGTTTTGTTCAAGTTACAAATACGATTTTCAGGTCTAAACAGAATTTAAAAAATAGCCAGCACAGATAAACGAAAAATCAAAAAGGCGTGGATCTTTACCAGTGCTCAGGCAGCGCGCTCTTTCCATATACCTTATATAGCAATTAAAATTTCCAGTCACATTTGCAAATTTTCCTCTTAGGTTTAATACATTTTCAATACCAACTTAGCAGATTTTACAATCTTTGCACATATAACCAATTGCCGACCGACTCACGTCGATATACGTCGGCAAAGTGTTACGTTCCTGCAAAACATATGGATATGTTTTCCCCGATATAAGTCGGCAGAATGGCACGGCTAGGCAAAACCACGTACAGGTACGTGGGGTCCTTTAAGAGGCCTGCCGTGGGTCGGTTGGGCGCGCCGTGACCACGGCCGCGGGACCAGCGGACCCGATCGCCGCTGGTGTCCCGCGATCGGGTCACAGAGCTGAAGAACGGGGAGAGGTCTGTGTAAACAAACCTCTCCCTGCGCTTCCTACTCTGCCTGTCATTGATCGGCTGTTCCCTTTCATCGGGAAAGCCGATCAATGACGTCAGACGTCAGCCCCGCCCCTAATGTAAAAGAAAAAAACAAAAAAAAAAAACCACACACGTCACACACCATAACCCCTCCCCGCCCCCTAGTGGTTAACTCTTTCACTGCCAGTGTCATTTATACAGGAATCAATGCATTTGGTCCCAAAAATGTGTCAAAAATGTCCGATGTGTCCGCCATAATGTCGCAGTCACAATAAAAATCGCTGATCGCCGCCATTACTAGTAAAAAAAAAAAAAAATAATAAAAATGCTATAAAAACTATCCCCTATTTTGTAAAACGCTATAACTTTTGCACAAACCTTTTAATAATCGCCAATTGCGATTTTTTTTACCAAAAATATGTAGAAGAATATGTATCGGCCTAAACTGAGGAAAAAAAAATGTTTTTTTTTATATTTTTTGGGGATATTTATTATAGCAAAAAGTAAAAATTATTGCATTTTTTTCAAAATTGTCGTTCTATTTTTGTTTATAGCGCAAAAAATAAAAACCGCAGGGGCAATCAAATGCCACCAAAAGAAAGCTCTATTTGTGGGAAAAAAAGGACGCCAGTTTTGTTTGGGAGCCACGTCGCACGACCGCGCAATTGTCAGTTAAAGCAATGCAGTGCCGAATCGCAAAAAGGGGCCTGGTCCTTTGGCTGCCAATTGGTCCGGGGCTGAAGTGGTTAAGAGCCACCAAAAGTGGTAATAAAAATGCCATAAAATATTCCCCATAGTTTGTAGATGCTATAACTTTTGCACAAACCAATCAATATACGCTTATTGCGATTATTATTTTTTTTACCAAAAATATGTAGAATATATATAGGCCTAAACTGATGAAGAAATTTGTTTAAAGAAAAAAAAAAAAAAAAAAAATTGGGATATTTATTATAGCAAATAGTAAAAAAATAGGATTTTTTAACAGCTTACCTGTAAAATTATTTTCTTGGAGTACATCACAGGACACATATCACCATAGTAATCACTGTGTGGGTATACAGGCACCTTTAGGTGATGTACACTGGTATGCCCAATACAGGAAGTTCACAACCTATATAACCCCTCCTCCTACAAGGAGTACCTCAGTTTTTGTAGCACAGCAATATACCTAAACCCCAGAAAGAGGGGAGGGACCGGTGTCCCATGATGTACTCCAAGAAAGGATTACCTGTAAAATCCTATTTTCTTTATCGTACATCATGGGACACAGAGCACCATAGTAATCACTATGTGGGACGTCCCATAGCAATGCTATTTGAGGGGAGGGAGACAACCCGTAGGGCACCCCCAGACTTGAGGACCTATACTGCTGCCTGCAGCACACTGCGCCCAAAGGCGATATCCTCATGCCTTCTTACATCCACCTGATAAAACTTGGTGAATGTATGTACTGAAGACCAAGTTGCGGCCTTACAGATCTCAGCCATGGAGGCCTGGTGACGCACTGCCCAAGAAGCACTAACCGCCCTGGTAGATTGCACTTTGACTTGAAAAGGTGGAATCTTACCCCTTAAATCATATGTCTGAATTATAACTTGCCGAATCCACTTAGCGACAGTGGATTGTGATGCTGCGTGTCCTTTCTTAGGACCCTCTGGCAGTACAAACAAGACATCAGTCTTCCCGATCTTAGCATTCTCCTTTAAATAGACCTTGACTGCTCTCACCACATCAAAACAATGTAGTGACCTCTTCCCTGGAACATGGTTTTGGAAAAAAAAGATGGCAGGACAATATCTTGGATCAGGTGAAAACCTGAGACCACTTTTGGCAGAAAACCTGGACGAGGGCACCACACCACTACAAGAAAGAGCAGCCAATTCCAAAACCCTCCTTACTGAGGATATAGCAACCAAGAACACCAACTTCCTTGCCAGAAGGACTAAGGGAATATGCTGTATCAGTTCAAAATGGCTGTTTTTGTAATACTGACAAAACGATGATGTTCAAGTCCCAAGGGTTCAAAGGTGATTAACTGGTGGATTAAGCCGCATCACCCCTTGCATAAAACCTCGGACTCAAGAATGCGACGCAAGCGGTCCTTAAAATAAGATTGATAAAGCTGAGACTTGGCCCTTAATAGTACTCAAGGCCAAATTTCATCTCTATCCTCCAATTGTAAAAAGGCAAGAATTCTGCCTATGATTAACTTCCGAGGGTGCCAACCCTTGGATTCACACCAGGAAACATAAGCCCTCCAGACTCTATAATATATAGTTCTGGAAGCTGGCTTCCTTGAATCAAGGTAGACATAACTGACCAAGAAAGCTCACGCTTTTTCAGAATGTGGGTTTCAATAGCCAAGCCATTACATTTAGAGTTTGTAAGGTAGGATGGAATATGGGCTCCTGTGAGAGTAGGTCTGGCCATAGTGAAAGGGACCATAGATCCTCCACCGCCATATTTATGATTTCTGCAAACCAGGACCTTCTGGGCCATGCTGGGGCTACCAAAATTACCGGATTTCTTTCCAGCTTGATCCTGCAAAGAAGTTGTGGCAGCAACTTAATAGGGGGGGATGCATAGATCAGTGAGAACTGATCCCACAGGGTCACCAACGCATCTGTTCAGCATGCAAGTGGATCCCTTGTTCTGGACACAAAGCTGACCAACTTCATGTTGAATCTGGATGCCAGAAGATCTACGTCCGGAGTCCCCCATCTTTGGCAAACAGCCCAAAAAATTTCAGGGTGAAGGGACCATTCCCCCGGGAATAACTGCTGGCGACTCAAGTAGTACGTCTGCCAAATCTCTACTCAGAGCCAGACGCACTGCCTGAATCTCTAGGATGTTGATGGGTAAGGCTCTTTCGGTTCTTGACCACTGTCCCTGGACAGTTGTCTTTTCTAGCACTGCTCCCCAGCCTGAAAGGCTGGCATCTGTCGTTACCACCTTCCAGATAACCGGTCTGAATGATTTTCCTTTCAGCAGATTCTGGGTTAGTAACCACCAACAGAGGCTTTGGGACACCCTTGGGGACAGCCGCATTGGCAAGTGTAAAAAATAATTCATTAGTGTAAAAAATAATTCTGCGCTGCCCTTAATACTAGCAACTAACACACCAATTAGATATAGTAAGACAGTGGGAAAACAAAAAGTGTAGCGCTGTATATAAAAAAGTGATCCAAATCAAGTGAAATACTGAGCATTAAACCCAAATGCATGTAAAAAAATATAAAAGTGATGCAAATCAAGTCAAATATTGAGCAATGAATCCAAATTCTCGCAATAGTGAAATATACACATAAATAATCTGTGTATATAACTGAATGTCTGTGAAGATCAAAAACCAAAATCAACAGTTATCAAAGAAAGTTCAAAATTCCATGTTGGGTATCCAAACAGTGACGGAAATATATGACTGTAGTGAGGGGAACCACCACCGACAAACAGAAGGCTTACCAAGATGTTTAGACCCAAAAGAACATGCGTTCATTGAGTCAAATGAGCTGTGTTGTATAAAACAACAATTGTGGATGGACGCGTTGGCTCTCCAAATCGCTAGACCTGAAACATCCTACTGTCCACCAGATATGAGAAATCCTTTCAGGAAGGTTTCATGGGAGGCGGTGGTCAAACATCCATGGATATGGTGAGGGCAATTATAAAGGAGGAGGAGAACAGAAAAGGCCACATAGCATAATTCCATTTAAAATTGCAAAAAGGTTTAATGAAACTGGAACACTTACATTTAGTGGATAAAAACAAGCGCTTATAAAATCAAATGGTGGCAGTGGATTCCTTTCCGACGCGTGTATATGTAATTATATATAATAATTTTTTTTTTATAATAAATAGCTCTCTATCCCCAATCATGGGAGCCAAGCCCCCAGTGTGTTTCCGACTGTTCACAAAATTACTTCCCGTTTCAGCCAAAATGGTGGAGTGGCGTGCGTTCCACACCTCAATCTGAAAGGAGGATGTGTGTCATAATGTGACCATACAGCACCGCAAACCTCGCTGGAACTGGACACAGCACACACCAACGTACATGCCAAGAAGCGCCATATGACGTCATGCGCTTCAGGGCGAGTCAGGCGTGCGTTCCACATAGAGGTAGACAGGACGAAAGGAAAGAGCCACCCATCTCATGACATAACATCACATATACAAGGCAAAACGGATATACGTACCAGATTTAAACAGGAAGGGAACAAATCACGTTATGGGAACACAAGTGATGTACATTCAAGATGGACAACTGAATTGCTGAAAGCCATCCAACGAAGCACCTCACTGTCTTAAGAAACAGGGTCAATTAAAAAATGACAGATTGGCGTTCCCCATGTAAAAACAACGAGACGCTATCTGTTTGAGCATAATATTTGTATATATAGACCGGTGCTGTACTATAAAAACCCAAAAGGAGGGAATATATTAGGGATGGTAGCTGGATTTTACATATAGAGAGAAAAAGCAGAAAATGCTTGGTCGGATAAATCCAAACCATTCATACACAAATCATAATGGGGAACAAAAATGAAAAATATTGAATGTTAAAATGTTTCAAACGAAACACCAAACGAATTAGTATATATACCCGTGAGGTGGACTCTCATGAAGGGTCATGTGTATGTACATACAACTTGAATATTTAAATGATTTTCACTTTTATTTTTTTTTTGGTCAAACATTTATTATATTCAAGTTGTATGTACATGCACATGACCCATCATGAGAGTTCACCTCATGGGTGTATATACCAATTTGTTTGGCATTTCGTTTGAAACATTTTAACATTCAATATTTTTCATTTTTGTTCCCGATTTTGATTTGTGCATGAATTGTTTGGTGGATTTATCCGACCAAGTATTTTCTGCTTTTCCTCTTAGGAGAGTATTTTTTATATTAACCTTGTATATTTAACCGAGTTTGGGCTACCTTTACACAATCTTTAGGTTAGTATATGTAAAATCTGGCTATACCATCTATTAGATTCCCTCCTTTTGGGTTTTTCTAGTACACCACCGGTCTATATATACAAATATTATGCTCAAACAGATTGGCGCCCCCCCCCCCCCCTGTAAAAACGAGACCCTGTCATTTAATTGACCCCGTTTAAACACAATGATGTGCTTCGTTAGATGGCTTTCAGCAATTCAGTTGTTGTCCATCTTGAATATACATCACTTGTGTTCCCATAACGTGATTTGTTCCCTTCCTGTTTAAATCTAGTACGTATGGCCGTTTTGCCTTGTATATGTGATGCCATCACGTCATGAGATGGGCGATCTTTTCTTTCTTCCTGTCCGCCTCCATGTGGAACGCGCGCCTGACTTGCCCTGAAGCACATGACTTCATTACGTCATATGGCGCTTCTTGGCATGTACGTTGGCGTGCGCTGTGTCCAGTTCCAGCGAGGTTTGACACACTTCCTGTTTGAAGCGCTGACATGCGCTGTACGGCCACATTATGACACACATCCTCCTTTCAGAATGAGGCGTGGAACGCACGCCACTCTGCCATTTTGGCTGAAACCTGAAGTAGTTTTGTGAACAGTCAGAAACACACCGGGGGCTTGGCTCTCATGATTTGGCTCATATTTATATATCTGGAGGGCTGCAGTGGAGGGACACTGATGTCTGTGAGGCTGAAACGTGTCGGGAAGGACTCCACTGCCACCATTTGATTTTATAAGTGCTTGTTTTTATCCACTAAAGGCAAGTGTTCCAGCTTCGTTAAACCTTTTTGCAATTTTAAATGGAATTATGCTATGTGGCCTTTTCTGTTCTCCTTTATAATTGCCCTCACCATATCCATGGACGTTTGACCGCCTCCCATGAAACCTTTTTGCAAGGATTTCTCATATCTGATGGATAGTCGTATGTTTCCGGTCTAGCGATTGGAAGTCTAAAGCTTGAATCGTTTTGTTCCAAGCAGACAGGATACCGTTTTGCAACAGTCTCGAATTGAATTGACCATAGGGAACCGCTTCGAATGAAGCCAACATCTTTCCCAACAACCTCATGCAAAAGCGAACGGAGAGATCTCCTTTCGACCTGACCATCCACACCAGCTCTCTTATGGAATTGATCTTTGCCTGAGGCAAGAACACCCTTTTCTGGGCTGTGTCTATGATCAGACCCAAGTATTTTTAGCAGTTTTAAGGAAGACTTCTCTAGGTTAAGAATCCAACCTAGACTTTCCAGGTAACTGGTTGTAATGCGTACGCTTTGCTCCAGATGAGCCACAGACTGGTCTATTAGCAATAAATTGTCTAGGTATGCCAAGACTGTTATGCTATGTGCCCTTAACATGGCTAGAGGTGGGGGCCAGGACTTTTGTTAACACCCGGGGTGCTGTAGCTAGCTCGAAGGGCAAGGCTACAAACTAGAAATGCTGCTGTTCTACCTCGAACCGCAGAAACCTTTGGTGAGCAGGAAATATAGGAACATGCAGATATGCATCCCTGATGTCGATAGATGCCAGAAGTTCTCCTCCTTGTATGATAGAAACCCCTGACCTGATGAACTCCATGCGAAAGGAGCGGATCTTCAGGAACTGATTTAGATTTTTTAGATCTAGAATGGGTCTGACATCGCCATTCTGTTTTGGTACCGCAAAGAGGTTTGAATAAAACCCCAAACCTTGCTCTTCTGTGGAGATTTGTATGATCACACCCCGAGCCATTAATCGGTCTATTGCCGAAACAGAGATGGTCTTTTCCCTGGATCTTTGGGAACGTTTGACCTCAGAAAACAAGACAGTGGAAAGTCCCGAAATTCCAGTTTGTACCGTAGTTACCATGGAGATGACCCATCTGTCCTGAATTTCCTCTTGCCAGACTTCTGAGAACTGCAGAAGTCTCCCCCCCCCCCCCCCCACACCCTGACGAGGGGGGGCGCCCCTTCATAATGAGGCTTTAGAATTCCGTTTTGCAGGTTTCCAGCACCATGCCTTCTGTGCCTGGGCCTGACCCTGAGGTTTTCCTCTAGAGAGTCTGACGGCGGAGGCCGTCGCCACTGCCTAGAGGTGGATGCCCCTGGCACAGGAGAAAGTCTGCTTAAATGAAGGCCATTTACTCTCTCTTTTGACTGGCAAGGGGAGTACTTTTCCCACTGAAAATCGGTTGGATGTATTTGTCCGATTCATCCCCAAATAGCTGATCCCCATGAAAAGGAAAACCAGTCAGGAGCTTTTTGCATGGTGCTTTGGCTGATGAATTTTTTAACCACAGGATTCTATGCATGTGTACTAGCACAAGCGCAAGGCAGGACGCCTGGTGAATAGAATCTTTAATGGCGTCTATGGCAAAACATAATGCTCTTGGCAGCTCGGCCAAATCCCAGGCTAAATTGGTCCTTTAGGGATTGACAGATGCCTATTGCAGCGACTGCAGGTCGCAGTAACGGCACCTGCCAAGGAAAAAAAAAAAAAAGGATTTTAGCAGGAATTCCAACATTTGTATTTGTGCATGGTCTACTGGACAAGTTAGACTTGTATTCACACTGGAAATTGCAGCGTCAACTGCTGGTACATTCCATTTTTTTGTGAATTTCTCCTCCATGGGATAGAGAACGGAGAATCTCAGAATCTTACCTTATCCTCACCGCAGGATTCTGCTGAATTAAGACAGATCCAACCTTCACCCATCACGGCGGGCTGCGTTAGCAAACCTTCAAGGACCGGGTCCCTTTTTATCAGGGTTCCACTCCATTGGACCCGCAAAAGAACCCTGTCAGGCAAAAATTTAGGTAATGCAAGCATGACCAAAGCCCTGGTTCCCGGGGTCCAGCCCTTGGAAAGGCATTGCATGCAAAACCTTGTGCTTCGTATACAAGGCCCAGGTACCATCCACCTTGGCCTCAGTGGCACTTTGGATGGATCCGGTTTATGGAGGCGATTTAAATCCAGCAAGGATCCCTTCTGGAGCTCCTCAGAGTACACCATAGACACTGGCGAAAAAACTGAAGTACTCCTGGTAGGAGGAGGGGTTATATAGGGAGTGAACTTCCTGTATTGGGTATACCAGTGTCCATCACCTGAAGGTGCCTATATACCCACATAGTGACTACTATGGTGCTCTGTGTCCCGTGATGTGCGATAAAGAAATGTTTTTTTTTTCCAAACTGACGCTTTTTCTTTATAGTGCAAAAAAATAAACACTGCAGAGGTAATAAAATGCCACCAAAAGAAAGCTCCATTTGTGGGGAAAAAAAAGATTTTGTTTGGGTACATTGTCGCAAGACCATGCAATTGTCAATTAAAGCGACGTAGTACCGTATCGCAAACAATGGTCTCGCCATTAAGCAGGAAAATCTTCCGGTCTGTAAGTGGTTAATAAAGAAAGATCATTTTTAAACAAGATTCACAAAGCACTTTAACCGCTTTCCGACCGGCGCACGACGATGTACGTCGACAGAATGGCACGGACAGGTATAAGGGCGTACAGGTACGTCCCCTTTAAGATGCCGCCGTGCCATCGGGCTCGCGCCTGTCGGGACCCCCGTGAAGCTGGTCGCGGGTCCCGCGGACTCAATCCCCGCGGGGATACCCGCGATCGTCTCACGGGAAGGCTGAGCGGGGAGATGCGGAAATAAACAGCATCTCCCCGTTCTGCCTAGCAACGCCGATCTCTGCTCCCTGCTGTGATTGGAGCAGAGATCAGCATTCACTAGCTGACAGCCACGCCCCCCCCCACAGTTACAAACACGCCTCTAGGTACATGTAACCCCAACACTGCCACCTAGTGGTTAACCCCTTTACTGTCAGTGTCATTTATACAGGAATCAATGCATTTAAATAGCATTGATTGCTGTCTAAATGACAATGGTCCCAAAAGTGTGTCAAAAATGTCCGATGTGTCCGCCATAATGTCGCAGTCACAAAAAAAAAAAAAAAAAAAAAAAAAAAAAAAAAAAAAAAAAAAAAAAAAAAAATCGCTGATCGCCGCCATTACTAGTAAAAAAAAAAAAATTATTAATAAAAATGCTATAAAACTATCCCTTATTTTGTAAACGCTATAACTTCTGCGCAAACCAATCAATAATCGCTTATTGCGATTTTTTTTACCAAAAATATGTAGAGGGATACGTATCGGCCTAAACTGAGGAAGAAAAAAGTTTTTATATATTTTTGGGGGATATTTATTATAGCAAAAAGTAAAAAAGAATGCGTTTTTTTCAAAATTGTCCCTCTTTTTTTGTTTATAGCGCAAAAAATAAAAACTGCAGGGGCAATCAAATACCACCAAAAGAAAGCTCTATTTGTGGGGAAAAAAAAGGATGTCAATTTTGTTTGGGAGCCATGTCGCATGACCACGCAATTGTCAGTTAAAGCGACGCAGTGCCGAATCGCAAAAATGGGCCTGGTCCTTTGGCTGCAAATTGGTCCGGTCTGAAAGTGGTTAAACAGAAAATGTTTACACCTCCTTGCATGCACAATTTAGCAATGCTCCTGACACTTTATCTTTACATTAGGTCTCATGCACACATGGAGCTTTCTTTGCTCCTCTAAATGCCCGAACTCCTAGCAGGAGAAAATCTGCTTAAAAAACAGGCCTAAAGCTGCATATTACAAAGCTTTTAGGAGCATAAAGCGCTTGAGCGTTAATAGTTTAGTTTAAACTGGTCAAAATTTTAAAAATGTACAATTTATTCTGGCCATTAGATAAGATTTGGGCTCAAGTGTGCCTAAATGCGTCTAGTACTTCTAGTAAATAGAAAAGTGACCTTCGCGCTCTAAAAACCAGAAAAAGGAACACGTGATGAAAAGTGTAAAAACTCTAAAAAGTGCAAAAAATGTGCCTAATATCAGAATAAAATTCTTGTGTATAGCCGCAAAATCTAATGGTGAACACTAAACCACAGAATGAATGAAAATTAAATGATTTCGCACTAAAAGTGACACTTATATAAATGGTAATTAATATAAATGTGTATAAAAATAATATAATAGTGAATTAATATATATACAGTGTAAGTGCACAATGGCTAATACACATAAAATACATAAATATTAAAATGTAGAGTTAAATTCCCATAGTGATAAATAAAAATAGAAATAAAAATAAAATACAGCCAATACGTGAATATCAAAAATAGATGAATGTGTCTAATAAATAGTGTCATGCAAATAAATTAATGGTGATGCCCATACAATAAATTGATTAATATTGCCCATGCAGTAAATTAATGAAGAAAATATTGCACAATGTCCATTTATCCCAAAGAAACAGTCTTTAGTGGCCCAGCAGGGTAAAGACAGGTGACTGTGGTCACACCAGTATTCTTCACGTGAAAGGGAAGGTGGGTGCAGGTGGATCTAATCCTAGACTTGTACTCACTAGCCTCTCACCTTAGGGCAGTTGTCACAGAGCATTGGGTAAGGTCAAACTGTGTCCAAACTCCTCTCCTCCGCCATCTCCCAAGGATACTGGTCCAATGGTTAGGCTCTGTCCTGGTTCCTTTCCTCCACTGTGTCCAATGGTACTAAGTATCTCCTCCCAAACGTCCTCTCATATACCTAAAAATCCTCCACAAAGCCGCTGTCCAACGGGACAGACCTCACCAGGAATGGGGGTAGAGGACAAGAAAAGAAGGGGGAAGCCCAATGGTGAAGTATGTTTGGGTAAACTCTTTTATTCGAAAACAAAGTGCATCCTTACATTTAAAATCAAAATAAACAGCCGGGGGGGGACCCTGATGAAGTCACGAGTGCGTGACGTAACCGGTAGGGACTAATCTGATTGGAGGATACCGGAAACGACGTGAGACTGGCGCTAGTCGCCTGTTTATGCTGTTTATTTTGATTTTAAATGTAAGGATGCACTTTGTTTTCGAATAAAAGAGAGTTTACCCAAACATACTTCACCATTGGGCTTCCCCCTTCTTTTCTTGTCCTCTACCCCCATTCCTGGTGAGGTCTGTCCCGTTGGACAGCGGCTTTGTGGAGGATTTTTAGGTATATGAGAGGACGTTTGGGAGGAGATACTTAGTACCATTGGACACAGTGGAGGAAAGGAACCAGGACAGAGCCTAACCATTGGACCAGTATCCTTGGGAGATGGCGGAGGAGAGGAGTTTGGACACAGTTTGACCTTACCCAATGCTCTGTGACAACTGCCCTAAAGGTGAGAGGCTAGTGAGTACAAGTCTAGGATTAGATCCACCTGCACCCACCTTCCCTTTCACGTGAAGAATACTGGTGTGACCACAGTCACCTGTCTTTACCCTGCTGGGCCACTAAAGACTGTTTCTTTGGGATAAATGGACATTGTGCAATATTTTCTTCATTAATTTACTGCATGGGCAATATTAATCAATTTATTGTATGGGCATCACCATTAATTTATTTGCATGACACTATTTATTAGACACATTCATCTATTTGTGATATTCACGTATTGGCTGTATTTTATTTTTATTTCTATTTTTATTTATCACTATGGGAATTTAACTCTACATTTTAATATTTATGTATTTTATGTGCATTATTAGCCATTGTGCACTTACACTGTATATATATTAATTCACTATTATATTATTTATATACACATTTATATTAATTACCATTTATATAAGTGACACTTTTAGCACGAAATCATTTAATTTTCATTAGTACTTCTAGTAGTCTTTCAGGACAGCACCTGGAGAGAGTGTAGCTCCACCCATCTTCCCAGGAAACACTGCAGTCATGACCTTTAAAAGACAGTCCCCTTCCACCATGCCCTCAGTTGTAATCGAGTACTTCCAGCCATGCTGAAAAACAAACAAAACAGCAACCACCACAGGAAAAAGCATAATTAAAAGGGAGGGTCATAGGTACTGTCCGGAAAGACTCCTAGAAATACCGATATCGGCAAGTCTAAGGTTTTCTCAAATAGTCTTTTAGGACAGCACCTGACGATAAGCCAGTACTTACTCTAGGATGGGACCAACGCTTGCAGGACCTTCCTGGCGAAAGATTGCTTTGTGGCTGAAAGCAATTCCATCCTGTAATGGCGAGTGAAAGTTTAGAAACTCGTCCAAGTGGCTGCTTTGCAGATTGTTCTGGCGAAGCACCAGCTCATTCTGCCCAAGATGTCACAGCTCAGGCTGAATGGACCACAAAACCCATGGGAAGCTCCACCCTCGAGGCCATAGAAGACATCTTCCGATACTTTTGGAAGTTTCAAAACCTTTACGCTGTCCCGCAAACAGTATGAACAGGGAGTTTGTTTTCCTAAACTCCCTTGTGATCTCCAGATAATGCAGCAAACCTCTTTATATGTCCAAATGGTGAAAAGCCTCTTCAGGACAAGATGGACAAAAAAAAATTGGCAGAACTATTTCCTGAGACCAATGAAAGACGGAGACTTGGCAGGAATCCTGGGTCTGTCCTCAAAACTACCCTGTCCGGTAAAAAAAATAAAAAAATAAAAGGGCTTAATAAGATAGAAAAAGCCTGCAGCTCACAGACCCTTCTAGTTGAAGAAACTGCCACCAATAAACTTACTTTTAAAGACCAATCTTTAAATTGTGGCGTCTTCCAGTGGATTTTTAGTCCAACCCTATAAAAACCACAGACAAATCCCATTTGGGAAAAAAAAACAAAAAAACGGCACTGGTCTGTCTCTGGCCAGAGCCCTGAAGAACCCAATGACCAAAGGTCCCTGAAATAACTGGGTCTCTAAAAAAAAAAAAACTGACAAAGTGGCCACCTGAGCCTTTAAGGTACTGGCTGCCAAACCTTTCTCCATTTGACCATGGAGAAATTCAAGGATGGAAATGATTTCCTGTGGAGAGTTGTGCACCAGGAGTTGTGTCCTGTGCACCAGGAGTTCTACAGCAGTGTAGAAATTAATTTGTCAGACAAACCCCTACTCTTCAGGATTTGCTCTTCAATAGCCAGGCTGCTAGTCTGAGATAAACTATATTTGCATGCAGAAGAGGTCCCTGACCCAGCAGATCTTCCAGCAGAGGTAACAACCAATGGGGTTCTGCTGTTAGCTTAGGTTTAGCAGCGTCGAGAACCATGCTGTCTTGGGCCAATAGGGCGCCACCAGAATTAGGCTTGTGGCCTCCTACTCAATTTTTTGAGCACCAAAAGGAATAATTTTAAAAGGGGTTAAAGCGCAACAAACGGAAGGTCCAAAGCTGGGCCAGTGCGTCCAGGCCCTCCTATTGGTCCTGCCTGTTCAGTAAACAGGTACCTTTGCATTTGCTTGAGATGCAAACATGTTGACTTGCGGGAACACCCCATCTGTTTGTGATCATCTGAAAGATTTCCGTATTTAGGCTCCACTGATTCTAGAACTCGCTTCCTGCTATTAGATTTAGGCCGTCTTTAAGATGCACTGCTGTCAAGGAAGCCAAATTGTCTTCTGCCCATGCCAGTTTCTGGATTGCCGAGGCCAGGATAATCCTGCTTCCTTGCCTCCCTGCTTTGATATGCCGTAACATTGTCAGATATCACCTGAATGCGATGGCCCTTGACCATCTTCCTTGAATGACCAAAGCCCTAAGAGAATGGCCCTCAGCTCTCTCCAATTGGAGCATCTCTTGGTTTCCCTGTTTATCCATGACCCTTAGGCAATCTGGCCCTCGAGATGCACGCCCCAGGGGTTTGCGTCCATCGTTAGTCTTTTTGAAGCAGGACATGTTCAGAACCGGCCCAAATCCAAATTCATTTGATTCATCCACCACCATTTGATGATGACATGATTTTCTCCTGACTCGAGGGGGAATTGTGATCTGCTTTTTTTACAATTCCCAGTGAAACCAATTTTTCAGAATTGTCTGCTGCAGGTCCCGCGAGTGGAGGTGGGCACACTGGATAGCTGGGATCGAGGTTGTACGGGGACCCAGCGGTGACATGGATGCCTGAGTCGTAATTGGTATGTTTGTTTGTCTGGACCGGTTTCACTGCGTTCTGAACTTTCATTACTTTTTCCTCCAGGTGAATTTTTTTTTCCTGAATTGAAGGTATATCCCAAAAATCTTATGATCTGAGAAGGAACCAGGTTTGACTTCTCCCTGTTCAGAAGCCAGTCCTGTTTAACTAAATCCGCTATGCAGGCCTTACATAAAGGCTTGATCCATGAATCCCTAAGGGTGGCCTTACAGGAAGGACATTTCTTTTTTGAAGGGGGAGAAAATGTGCTTGGTCTTTGCTGTGACTTTCCCCTAAAAAGAAAACCAAGCAAACAAAATGGCATAACCTAATACAGATAAGCCCCCCACTTAATATGATGCTGCTAGCATCTGCTGACACATAAGACTCAACCAATCACATTCCCTAGCATAGTAACCCAGGGAGTGTGATGCATGCCCCCCTATCCCTGGGAAGGAGGAGAGGGAACAAAGCCCTATAAAAAGCTAGGAGACACTGCCCCTGCTTACCTGGGTCTGGCTGGTGCTGGTGGCTCCTGCTACTGCCGGCGGTTCCCCTGACTTCATTGCTGCTGTTCTCTGGGTGGCATCCAGCTGTATTTATTTGAAATTTCCCAGTTCTTTCGCTGCACTGGAAATACATCACCAGCAAAGGCTCGCCCTTTCCCCTGCGTTCCAGCACTGTCCCCGTTATCCAGGGGACAGGGGCTGGAAGGCAGAGAAAACATGAGATGCCGCAGCCTTCTATGCCTGCCGACACCCTTGGGCAAGTATGGATGCAGGTGTAATGCAGCTCCAGCTCCTGGCCATAACTCTCCAGTCAGCAGAACGGGCCCCTCCGCCGGCCACTGCCCTCACTGGGCTGGAAGGGGACAAGGACACAGAACACCCCCCTCCTGTCAGGGGGGTGCTGGGATGGCCCACCAGAAAAAAACATCTCAGGAGGTATGCACTTCACATTTCGCCACCTGGAGAAAGCGTAACACACCCATGGTTCCCTGCAGCGCTTCCATCATGAAGGAGAAAAACCTAAAACTGAGGGCATGGTGGAAGGGGACTGTCTTTTAAAGGTCATGACTGCAGTGTTTCCTGGGAACATGGGTGGAGCTACGCTCTCTCCAGGTGCTGTCCTGAAAGACTATTTGAGAGAATCTGTACAATTGTTTCCCTAAATCTGTGTCTTTATATATGGGTTACCAAAATGCTCTCATTTTAGATGCAGAAATCTCAATTGCCGCCAAACACCTAAATGTTTGGTGGTTTGCTGAAAGGGTGCATGGCGTTGTAAACCAAAATTTTAGGGATACTGCAGGTTCAACTGACTGATCCAAATAGCACCCTCCTAGACAGGTGCTAGGGTTAGGCAAATTTAGTATTGGCTCACTGTAACCAGTGTGGCTGTATTTGGTTTTTCTGGTCTGTTCAATGTTTCACCTGCTGCAGGTTTTATTAGAGCTTTCTGGAGAACTGTGGGTTGTTCTGAAATTTAGGTGTGGAGCAAGACAAATGGGCCGCATGAATATTTAGACAGCCCTAGCCAATCCTTGGGAGGGTGGCCCAGATGACTGCTGGGAGTCTGTATAAAAACTGACACACAAAGCTTCTAGGGTCTTTTTTATTGGAATGAGACCACCACCTAAGGGGGGCTGTGAGACCTAGGACATCCTGCTATGTGTCTGGAGTGTTGAGGCCTCAGGTGGGCGACCCAAGGGCCCGTTTTGCTGGAAGATGCAAAGAGCTGACTGAGGGACTGTCCTCCGTAGATCTAGTCTAGTATCACAGGGAGAAAGTGTTGCATGGATGTTGAAAGGAGGCAACCAACAGGTTCAGTTATATAGAAGATAAGTGTCCTCCAATTTGTACATAGTTTTTGGAGCATCCCACTCAATTTCATAACCCTATCCAAGTTGAAAAAAAGTAAACAAACGGATAGCAAACCCTTTGACTGTTCATGAAGCCCAGGAGTGACTGACCGAAGCGCAACTGTTAGGAAAAGGAACCCTAGGCAGATATCTAGCGGCTCCTATGGGGGTAGCGCTACAATAGAATTTTTGATGAGGTGGCAAAACTATGCAGTAAACACATCATGTGTACAGCAAGTATAAAAAAAAAAAAAAAAAAAAAAAAGAAGAAGAAAAAAAAAACACACAAAATACACTAGAAATAAAGCACAAACCTAGATCACTGTTGTAACCTGCAGGTATTTTCTGGTAGCTTGCACTTTTCCTATTAGTGGATGAATTCCAGGCAGGGACTGGAATCACCTGGGTCACTGGTTTTAAATGGGCAAGTGGGACAACGTGCCTGGGAAAAGAAAATAGCAGTCATCCAAAGTTCACAGATATTGATGTAAAGTTTATGCATCATGAGTGCAAGCAGCATTATCTGCAACAGATGAATGAGAAACATAAAACATACCGCATAGCTGCAAATGTTATGATGGAGCAGTAAAAATGGTCTTCTAGAAAACCAAAATTCCCATTATGATACATTATGTTTTAAATACATAAATAGAAAGAAGAGCATAAACTAAATCAGCATAAACTAATCTTGAAAGGACCTTAAAGTGGATGTAAACCCAAAATTTTTATTTTTTTGACGTCATAATGTAGAGAATAAGATTTCCTTTCATTTGAGCCCAATCTTGCCACACAGATTTACTCGAGCCTGAGCAATCCTCTTTTATTGTTCAGTTAGAGAAATCTTGACAAAGTTTTCAAAGTCTTGAAAACTTTGTCAAAAGCGCCCCCTTGCTGTGAGTGACAGGTGATTTACATATCATGCCCTAGCCTGAGACAGGCACACCCTGTGTAAAAAGTTCACAATTCACATCCCCCTCCCCTCCCCTCCAGCTTTACTGTGTTTTGACTGGATGTTTCTCATCATGGGATGCAGTGAACAGTCAGCAGACTATAGAAAGACAAGTGATTTAAGGGACATGTATGTAGTCAGAGTAGAACATCCAGTGATCTGATGATAACCTGTCTCAGGCTAGTGCATGAGATATGTAAATCACCTGTCACTCACAGCAAGGGGGCGCTTTTGACAAAGTTTTCAAGATTTCTCTAACTGAACAATAAAAGAGGATTGCTCAGGCCTCGAGTAAATCTGTGTGGCAAGACTGGGCTCAAATGAAAGGAAATCTTATTCTCTACATTATGACCTAAAGAAAATTTGGGGTTTACATCCACTTTAAGCACTTGTCCTCTGAAGATCCCCCCCCCCCCTTTCTTGACCAGGCCATCATTTGTGATACAACGTTGCATTACTTTAACTGAAAATTACGCTGTCGTGTGACATTTTTTTCACTATAAACAAAAAAATGCCGACAATTTTGACAAAAAAAAAAAAAATAGGTTTTTACTTTCTATATTTTAAATTACCATCTAAACCTATCCAATACAAATACAATTTCATCATAAATTTAGGCCAATATATATTCTGCTACATTTTTGGTAAAAGAAAATCCCAATAAGTGTATATTGATTGGTTTACACAAATGTTATTGCATCTACAAACTGTGGGAGAGAGATGTATATATATTATTTTTTTTACTAGTAAATGGCAGTGATCAGAATATTGCAATAATGCGATATTGCAGCAGACAATTGGACACTGACACTTTGCGAGAACCAGTGACATGAATACAGTGATCATTGCCAAAAATATGCACTGCCACTGTACGGATACTGGCTGGGAAGGGGTTAAACATCTAGGGCGATCAAGGGGTTAACTGTGTGCCTAACCAGAGTTTGTGTTTGCTATGTGTGCTGCTTTTACTTTGCAGGAACACATAATCTATCCCTTACCCCTAGTCAGAACAGGGATCTGCCTTGTTTACATAGGTAGATCCCCGTTCTGTGTATTTTACCAATGATCAGCGGGTCCTGGGGGACATTGTGTACCCAACACCAGCAGATCAGCTTCTGCTGCGAATTATCACAGCAGAAGCAGCCCACCGGCGGCATGTGCACACCCCCTGCAGGCAGAAGTGAGGATCATGAATATATACGTGATCTGTCACACAGTCCCTTGCAGTTGGGCTGTGACGTCATCAAGACCATGGCAGGGTCCATAGTCCTGCACTGTATGCGAAAGGTGCCAAGGGACAGTCAACTCCTGGTGGGGGTCTTAGTGTCACCTGCCGGGGCAGTGGAGGATCAGGTAACTAGAACAGTTTCTCCTCCCCTAAAAAAAATATATATTTTTTTTAAAAAAAAAACAAAAAAAGATTAACCCTTTGCTTTAATAAAGTGTAAAACTATAGCACTATAGTAAAAAACTTTCAAAGGATTATACGGAAAGAAATACAAATCTGAAGGCTGCCATTGCATCATTTTCGTTCCTTCAAGGGAACATGGAGGCTACCATAACAGATCTTTCCTGAAAATGCGGGTGACCTGGTTGTAATGTGGATGCAATGATTTCAGTACTTTGAGGCACTAACCTATACCAAGTATGCAGGCCTGGAATTCGGACTTCTACTCTGCATGTATTAGAAGCTAAATCAAATGAATGAAACCAGATACACTTACACAAGATATAATATACAATAACTTACTTCTCTGCAAGCTCTTCGATAAACACAGTTACAGAGTTGCTGTCATGTCCAACTTCTTGGATATGGGCATTATAATATCGTCCACCAGGCTCTAAGCGTACCTATACAATTAGAAGCACTAAATATTTAAAGTGTAACTGTACATTTAAATTTAAAATGCAGCAAAGGTTCCCCAGCCTGAACAGGGTATAGCCATAAATACAAGTCTCAGGTGCAGTGTTCACCCATTTCACTGACCTTGGCTGTACAGTGGCAGGCAGTGTTTTGTTCAGAAGCAGAGGCAGGCATCTCTATTGTACTGTTCACATGCAGCTCCTAGCCTATTGAAATGAATGCCAAGAGGTCTACAACATTCAGGTCAATGAGCCAGATCCTGTGCATGTCTAATACAAAAGGAGACTGAAGAAAACACTGCCTGGAGAAGCACAAATGCAACAGAGTTGAAGGCTTCATTTGTGGGCTATATATCCATTTGGTGAAGGCTATATTTTGTATAAAATATAGCTACGTCAAATGGTAACAGGACAATCTGCAATTCACCCACCTGACATTTGTCACCCAAACAGTATTGTCTTCCTGCAAAAACCATATATTCAGTTTTCTGGAGTTCTGTGGATCAAAAAAAATAAAGTTAACGTCTGAAAAATATATATATTTATAAAAATCCGAATTACTTAAAAGAAAAAGTGCAAGAGTAGAATTTCTCCAATACCCACCTTTGCTCATGGGCAAGCATCAGTGGCATATATTCATTGGTTGCAATGCATGTTGAGCAAACAAACCCCAAGGGGGGTGGGGCCCACTGTGCCCTCACATTGCACGTGTTGGGAACCACCATTCAGTTCTGTCTTTGCTGCAGCAAAGAGTCATCCAGTGCATGTGTATGGGCAAGGGATCAGGTGGTGATCTAATCCTGGAGACGGGCAGGACTGATTTAGCCTTGCCTACCAGACCCGGAGAAATAAGGAAGAAAAACTGTGCAGAGAATAGCAAAAACCATGAGTTTAGGGAGAAACTTTAGGTAGGCTTTGCAGAGGAGGGCCGTTGGCTGCACTGTGGGATAGCGGGTCCCTTGCTTCTGGCCCCTGAACAGGTGCCCCAATGTCTAATACAGTAGTAATGGGGTATATGGCACAATAGGTGTTGTGTGTACATAAAGGTCTATAAAGAACAGCAAAAAGTTAATTTTTCCAATTGGAGCATTCAGGGTAACTTTCTGCTGATCTCAATGTGCCAGATGCAGCACCTCTGAAGAGACTGAAGTATCTCTAAGCAAACAGCAGGGTGCAATCTGAGTAGTAGATTACCAAATGTATGGTTCTGAAAAGACAAATGGCAACTCACATCGTGACAGTTAAAAATCGGGCTCATCACATAGGGGTTGATTTACTAAAACTGGAGTGTGCAAGATCTGGTGCAGCTCTGCATAGAAACCAATCAGCTTCCAGGTTTTTTTTTTGTCAAAGCTTAACTGAAAAAGCTGAAGTTGGAAGCTCATTGGCTACCATGTACATCTGCACCACTTTTTACACTCTCCAGTTTTAGTAAATACACAGGTTGGCTCATGCATTTGAGAGCCGACATCCAAACTTTCCAGGTTGCAAGTTGTAGGAAGAGGCTCCCCATCCCAGATGCATGAGCCAACCGCTTACGGATTACATACAGTGACACATAAAAGTGCTAATTCTTCTTCCCATGCGAGTTGCTAATTTACTAGTGTCTTGCAGTGCATTTATTGCAGTACTTATTTTGGTGCCCCCTGGTGTGATCTCTTGGTCCTGCAGGTGTATCCATCCACACAGTGTTTCTATCCTTGTCTGAGGTTCCCTGTTTTAAGGCTGTCAATTGGGAGCCCTTATGTGATGCCCAATATTCAGCATACGCTCAATTTTTCTCTCAAGCTGTCGGGCCCAACTTATGATCTTGCACACTGCTTTCAGAAAATGCCACTGGCATATTAAAAAAAAAAAAAAAAAAAAAAGAATAATTGATCACAAATCTACCAACAAGTTAGCCACATGCTTTACCTTTCCGGCTATCTAGCCAGACATCAAATTCTACATTCCTGTAGATTTCTGGGTCAAGAGCTTTTAACACTTTATATGGAAAAGGCATCTTGTTAGGATTTTCTGTGGTCTACAAAAAAAAAAAAATTTTTTACAATTTTAGATATTTTGTTGCAACTGAAAGCAATTACTCATCAAATGGTAAACCATCACAGTTTATTTACATAAGAAACTGTGCACAAAAAAAATATATGTTAAAAAGGGAAAAAATATATATATACACATACAGTGGATATAAAAAGTCTACATACCCCTGTTAAAATGTCAGGTTTCTGTAAAGTAAAAACATGAGTCAAAGCTAAATAATTTCAGAACTTTTTCCACCTTTACTTATAACCATTACCTGACCTATAAACTGTACAACTCAATTGAAAAAAAAAAAAACTGAAATCTGGGCGGGGTGAGTAAAACTAAAAAAATTTTAAATAACGTGGTTGCATAAGTGTGCACACCCTCTTAAAAAAGGGGAATGGGGGGGGCGCCTCCAAGTGTAGTATTAAAACAGTATCATTTATTGCACAAGATTAAAAACACAAGATATAAATGGGAATCATGCTCATCATAAGTATGTAGTCCTGGCAGTTCTACTGCATCCCACGGGCTCTTTGCACGATCAGGGTAGCTGGGAAAGGTTCTGGTGTGATGTTGTGCTGCCAAAATCTTTCCCAGCTACCCGGATCGTGCAAGGAGCCTGTGGGACGAGTAGGACTCCCACTTATATCTTGTGCAATAAATTATACTGTTTTAATAGTACACTTTGAGGCACCTCCCCCCCATGTTTCTTTTATATGTTTTGCAGAGTTGCTGACACACTCGGAGGATGGCTGCCTCTTTAAATCACCCCCTGTGGTTCAACTTTGTTTTTACCTAAAGACTGACTAATCAAATGTACATTACAAACTAAGGGCATCACCTCCTGGAGCGCCAGATAACAAATTTACCTCCACTCTTATGACTGGGGCTGTAGCTGTGTTAAGAATTAAGTAATCACATTCAAGCTCATGTTAAATAGGAGTCAGTACACAGCTTCCATCATTTAAAGTGCCTCTGATTAATCCGAAATAAAAAAGTTCAGCTGTTCTAGTAGGTCTTTTCCAATATTGTCTAAGGTTGCATCCTACAGCAAAAGCCATGGTTCGCAGAGAGCTTCCAAAGCATCAGAGGGATCTCATTGTTAACAAAAAGGTATCGGGAGACGTGTACAAAAGAATTTCCAAGGTATTAGATTTACCATGGAACACAGTCATCAACAAGTGGAGAAAATATGGCACAAAAGTGACATTACCAACAACTCAACGTCCGTCCAAAATTGATGAAAAGACGAGATAAAAAAACTGCCAAGAGACCTACAGCAACATTACAGGAGCTGCAGGAATATCTAGAAAGTACTGACTGTGTAGTACATGTGACAACAATCTTCCATATTCTTCATATGTTTGGGCTATGGGGTAGAGTGGCAAGACAGGTGCCTTTTCTTACGAAGAAAAACATTCAAGGCCGACTACATTTTGTAAAAACACATCTGAAGTCTCACAAAAGCATGTGGGAAAATGTGTTATGGTCCGATGAAACCAAGGTTGAACTTTTGGCCATAATTCCAAAAGATAGGTTTGGCGCAAAAACAATGCACTTCAACAAAAGAACACCATAGCCACAGTAAAGCATGGTTTTTCTTCAGCTGGAACAGGGGTCTTAGTCAAGGTAGAGGGAATTATGAACAGTTCCTAATACCAGTCAATATTGGCACAAAACCTTCATAATTCTGCTAAAAAGCTGAACATGAGGAGGAACTTCATCTTTCAGCATGACGACCCAAAGCATACATCCAAAAACAAAGCAATGGCTTCACCAGAAGAGGATTAAAGTTTTGTAATGGCCCAGCCAGAGCCCAGACCTGAATCCGATTGATAATCTGTAGGGTTATCTGAAGAGGGCTGTGCACAGGAGATGCCCTCGCAATCTGACAGGTTTGGAGTGTTTTTGCAAAGAAGAGTGGGCACATATTGGCAAGTCAAGATGTGCAATGCTGATGGACTCATACCCAAAAAGACTGAGCGCTGCAATAAAATCAAAAGGTGCTTCAAGTATTAGTTTAAGGGTGTGCACACTTATGGAACCATATTTTAGTTTATTTTTACTTACTATTTTTACCCTCCACCTAAAATATTTCAGTTTGAAGTTCAACCAAGTTGTACAGTTTATAAGTCACATTAAAAATGTGAAAAAACTTCTGAATTGATCTTTGTCTAATTTTCTACATCACAGAAACCTGACATTTTAACAAGGGTGTGTTGACTTCATACATCTACTGTAAATGCATAAAACCCACGTAGCGTCAGCATTTGCTGCCATCTGCACAAGTGGGTTTTAAATTTTCCTTTACAGTTCTGCTTATACTATGTATATACCATACTTGGCCATTCCCCCTAGAAGCAGGAAATCACGACTCCTTCACTCCAGTGATTCCCACTTGCTTCTGGGTCATGTGCAAAGCAGCTGCATTCTAAAACACAGGAGGTCAGCCACTGGGACCCAGCTTCATTCAAAGAAAGCGATAAAACTTACCGCCTCACCTTGTCCAGAGAACGCTGTGCATGCGCTCAGAGTATGCAAAGCATTCTCTGAATGGCACTGGCGTCAAGCGACTAACATCCGGTGTTCAGAATGCAGCAAGGCAGCCAGAAGCAAATCGAGATCACACTAGAGTACAGGTGTCTACCCAAGAGATTTCCAGCTTCCAGGGGGGGATATATCAGGTATGGTAAATGCATGGTTACATTGGTCCAAGCTAGACCAATGTAACCAATTGAGTTAGCAGAACTAAGGGGCTGTCACAGGCTCTGATTAATCATTTTGCAATACACGAGTTAAAGTAACCTATACACAAGTCATTTTATTTTAGAACGATTTTTAATTTTTTTTTAAATCATGGCTTTTAGCTTCACTTGTGAATGGTCCTTCATCAATTAAAAAATAAATAAAAAAATAAATAAAAAGTTAATGAACCTTACCTTCACTTCTTCTGCACTGCCCTTTGATTTCTCCTCTGCTGAAATCTCACCACCACCTTTCTTCTCCCACTCTTCAGTCCTGCAACATTTAAAAATTAGGGAAAGTGCAGTACCATCACCAAAAGGGAAGAGGAAGCAGTTTTTTTTTTCACCTGAAAGCCCAAAAGCTAAAAAATGTCTTTCCTAAACAAATCTTAAAAAAAATAAAATAAAAAAAATGCATATATCTTTTCAAGATGACAAAGTGCATTTTTCTCACAGGAGCCTGCAACCGATTTAATGCCAGGTTCCTGTAGACTCTTCCCCCAGCTCCCTGCCCATTACCAAGCTGGAGGAAGTATCAATGAATTAAAATTGTGGCCATTACTGTACTTTTTATTCCATTGAAAATTGCAAGTCTGCTGCCACAGTAGCAGAGGGAACTTGTAGCTCATCAATTCACAGATCTCTGCATATAGGACATGGCTATGTGGGCGGGAAGAGCCCCTGACAGTAGTGCCCCCCGCACACCATCTGGGGGAAGGGGTTTGCTTGTTGCAAGTTACTCTATAAATACAGGTGTAACAGGTTGCAAAAGGAGGAGAAAGCCTTTAAAAAGAGCCAGACAAGAGGAAAATGCCTATTAAGATATGTGCATCTTCTACCATCAAGCAGAAGTGGAATCAGATATCACTGGAACTAAGATTGGAGACCTTCATTAGCAGGACTGATGTCCAGATTTCAAAAAAGATCCTAGGAGGTCAAAAGAAACCCTCTATCCAAGAGATGTGACTACCCTTCCATTTGCTGCTTAAAACAAGGGTAGAATACAAAGGGCCAACGCCCTGGTATTCTCCGTCAAGGCTTATATGCTGTATGTGAACCTTTGTAAATCTTAAACAAGCCCTCCCTGGTTCCACTGGATAAAGGAGAAAACTGAATCTGCTCCCCATAATTGTATTTTACAGTGGTCTTGATTAGGTACATAGTGGTATTAGGAAGATACCCCTCCACTCCTGAAGATCATTCTGCTGGTTTGTGTTCTTGGCAAGGATATAGCAGATGCAACAGAAACCAACTTTCAGCTGTGCCAATTTTGGATATTCTGAAATTGCCCATCGCTTTAAAATGTTCCATTGTGAACTCAAAAGTTGAGTGCTTAAAGCGGTATTGAACCCATTAAGCTTGATAAAAGGAGCACACCTGTCCTGGTCAGAAAGCTGCGGTCATTTCCGGCGACGTTACACGCCAGCAGCTGCGGTCCACGTGCATTCCAGCCCTCCCTCGTGGTCCAATCAACACACAGAGCCGGCAGACAACTCTTACCAGACACGCAGCAAAACACTGCCCAGACCAGCATGCACCGAGACTCACCTTGCAGGACTACGATATGCCTGATATTACTTACCTCAATGTGAGTGTTTTTTATACCTTTGTTCAAATAAATGTTATACAGTCTACACTTAGAAGGCACACCCATCTTCTTTTAAACCCATAGCTCCCAACTGTCCCCAATTTACAACAAAGTCTCCACCTTTCCTCCTCATTTTGGTATGATCTATATAGTTGTATAAAATGCATTTTTTTAATCTCTAAAAAGTTTCCCCAGTGTTAAACCTTTTATCCAATTTCTAAATTGCTGCATTTCTAAATTTCAAAACCCAGTATAAAGAAATAGTTAAAAAAGCACCTGTGGGTTTAACCAATATTTTTTTTGTAGAATTCTCTTAAGGGTGTGCGCCCTATGCCTACATACTTTGACGAAAAGGTGTCTCTCATTCCCATCTTAAAAAGTTGGGAGGTATGTTAAACCCCAAAACAAAAATGGAATACATTTTAGCTTACCAATCATTATATGTGGTAGCTGCATTTGTTTTCTACTTTGGGCTTTTTCCCTTCTGTTTGCACCTGGTGATCTGGCAAGTAACACGCAACCTGGCTTGGAGTGCCTATACGCTTGATGAAGACGCAACAGAGACCTTTAGACAACAGCACTGTCAGTCTGGGAGGAGGGTAACATTAGATGTACTAGCAGATTTAGATACTACAATTGAAGCCATGCTCCAGCTAATGCTTTATAAGCAATAACATCAACAGTTTTGTTCCTTTTGGGATAGAGGTTATACATAAATAAAAGCGGATCATTGTATATTGCCCTCAATGGAAAATGATTTGTCTGAAGCAACCTTGTTCTGTTGAAAAACTGGCAGAATCACCAGAGGAAGGCAGTTTTTTGCATAAAAAAAAAAAACAAACAAAACAAACAAACAACCACACACACACCAAAACACGGAAGAAAAAAAAAAAAAAAACATTAAATCTTATGGAACGGTAAAAAAAAAAGAAGACTTTTTTTTTAAAAAAGCACATCCACATTTTCAATGGCACTTAAAATGTGGTGTGGCTTTGCCGCAATAATTTGCATGGCCATCTGCAGCTATGCAAAACAGCACCTTGTTTAGGCACCATTGAAAATGAATGGGACCCAAACATGAGTTTCTCAATTGTAGTGCGATTTGAGATCATGAGCAGAATCACAGCAATTCTGGCTGAGATCCCAAATCGCCAAATGTGAATGGATCTTGAAAGTAGCCATATGCAGCCATGAAGCTGCAGCAGAGTAAACACTTGCTTTTGGGTTTAATACCACCTGCAAAAGAAAAAAAAAAATGTATACTGTATATATATATATATATATATATATATATATATATATATATATATATATATATATATATATATATATATATATATATATATATATATATATATATATATTACACACACACACACACACACACACACACACATACACATACATACACACACACATACACACATACACACATAAACATGCACACAAGCTGTTTTAAGTAGTAAGCAGTAAGGGAAAAGATACCTGATGTCAGTCAACGCTTTGTTATGTTCTGATATACAATCAAAATTGGCATCTTCACTGCCAGTAGATGCACTGTTCCGATTCTTTTTTGTGCCACTTCGAAAAAGCTCAACAGCTGCGATCAGCTCTCGCTCGTCTACCCCAAAAACATCTCTGTATAGGCACTCATAGAGAACAGCTATGAAATAAAGAGAAGTTAAAGACATACCTCAATTCTGTAAATGCATTAATCATGCTTTAGTTGAATGCGTTTCTTGAAACTATTAGATCTGCATTTTAGAATTTAGTCTAATGAAATGATAAATGGAATCCCATCTTTAGAGGATTGATAAATAAAATCCATTATATACACACACACACACACACACGGGTATCACATTTGAGTCTATGGTAGAGCCTTTAATATCTTTCTCACTATTTTTTAAATGCTGGCATCCAAGTAGTAAAATGGAATTGTACCCACGGTGCATAAAACATGCATACCTTGGCAAATTGCAGCAGTCGTTTGAAAATTTTTTGTAAACACTGAGTCATAGTGACCATTGGTGGAACAACACAACATTATCTGCAAGACAAAAAATAGTAAAAATCAAGAACTGAAAAAGTAATTCACCAACACAAGTGATAAAAGTTACTTACCGTATATACTCGAGTATAAGCCGACCCGAATATAAGCCGAGGCACCTAATTTTACCACAAAAAAACTGGGAAAAAACGTATTGTCTCGAGTATAAGCCTAGGGTGAGAAATGCGCAGCTACTGCAAGTGGAAAAGAGGGTCAATGCCCATTTGCAGGCTCACTGTGCCCATTTGCATGCCTCACCGGGCCCATTTGCAGCCATAGGTCCCCCGAACTTCAAACTCTGTAGTTAAGGGTTCCTAGATGCCCCCTAGCTGCAGCCAAAATTTGGGGTCTCTGGACCCAAAGGGTCCCGAAATGACATTGCTGCAGATGGACACAGTTGACCGACTTTGGGGCCCTGTATCTCGGGGCCACTTGGTGCTAGGAACCCTAAATTTGTATATGTTGTAGTGTTGGTTCCACCGGGTTTGCACACCAAAGGGGTTCCTAGCACCAAGTGGCCCCGAGATACGTTGGGTCGGAAAATGTCCTTTTTTGCTGCAGAAAAGTGCTTGGACTCGAGTACAAGCCAAGGGGGGCACTTTCAGCACAAAAAAAATGTGCTGAAAAACTCGGCTTATACTCGAGCATATACGGTAGTTATGTCAGATTATTATGTCAGATCCATCCCTAATTTATGATTGAAATACACCTCCAAAAGCTGGCAATAAGCTTCTGCCTCCATCTAAAATTATTAATTTTCAGGTTGCCCAGCGAATCTCCATAAACAGAATATTCTCACAAGCACATTGTGTCTCTATAAGCAGAATTTTTTCACAAACATATTTGCTCTGCCAAGGGCATTACATGTGTTCATCTGTATGCACTAGTCTGTTACAAACTGGTTCATGTGGTAGAGTTTAAAAAAAAAATTCTGAATCAAATCAGCAAGACAAAAAAAAAACAATTTTTTTTTTTAAATCTATGTAGTCTGAAGCTATTAGGAATATTGCAGTTCCAGATTATACATGAAAAAGCAGACTCATTTGTGGGCCGTACAGCTGCACTACTAAAACCAATATGTAAGGCTATGAAGAAGAACTCAGGATATTTACAAGATTGATTTTTCTTCTATGATAATTATGTAATGCCATCTATAAAAAAAAATGAATTTTAGGAGTGCAGAAGTTGGAAAAAAAAAAAAAAAAAAAAAAGAACCCAAAAGTTTTACAAGGCAATTGTAGCTGTATTCGTACACTTACCGACGATACTTTATCTGCATTAACGATTTAACTTTCAGGGCAAGCTTTTGGGGGTCTCTCCCCCCCTTAGTCACAGACAGTATCCTATAATAGCAAAAGCTGCAGGACACCTACCAAACTTTACTACAAGAAAACTACAATTGTTCCATTTTAACTTTAGATTACAAAACAATAGAAGTAAAGTCAAAATCGAATGCTAATCCTACTCTTTGCCACATTCTACGTCAAACCTATCTAGCCCTGTAAAGAAAAAAAAAAAAAAAAAAAAGCTATACTCTAACCTGTTATGCAGCTGCTTTGGTCTGCAGCGGCTGCTGCTGTGTGCAGGAGAGAACAGACCGTGGCTGTGAAATGCATGGGAAGTGATCTCATCCATAGACATACTATAGGGCTTGCGTTGTCATCTGCCACTCCTGCACACACCTACATACTGAAGCCTCCACTGACAGCTTAACCTGGGACCGGATCGGGACCAGAGTGGCTGCAGAACAGGCAAGTATAGCAATTGTTGTAGATAGGTTGTCTAAACTTCCACTTTAAAAAAAAAAATAAATTACCTTTCCATTTTCCACTTCTCATCCTTTCATTAGAAATGTAAAACAAATTTAAAGCTTGAACCCAGTTTTGAAAGCTTAGTATGGGTTTGTAAAACTATATGCATCATTGCAACTACTTTGTGTATTCAGGTGAATTATCCTTTTTTTCCCGGGAAGAGTTGGGCCTTCATTTAGTGGTATAATCGTCTGATTCCCCCCCACCCCCCCCTTTTATTTTTATAATCTAACAGGACGATTCTTGCCATTACCATGACATATTACTAAACAATCCAAAACAAATTGTCCTACCCATGAGGTCCATAGTGATTTCACATACAGTATGTGTATGTTATTTGCACATAGGGCTCTGAAACAGTAATGCAAATTTTGCTTTTTTTATCCTACCCAAAAAAACAACAAAACACTGATACTAAAATAAAATAAAAAATAAAAACTCCTTTCCTGAAGATCTCCATGTCAGTCTACCATTGGGTATGCCCATCCATACCCCCACCTGCAGGACCTAACTCAAAAACTTGACTCCCTCACTCTGGCTAGTGTTTTAGAATTAGATTTCCGCACCTGCCGACATGGAACTCGTCGGTAAAAGGAAAACTGCGATAAGTATTTAATATTCAATTTTCCATTTTCCTGACAGCTTACCACTGGGAATTAACTAGCTAACCAGGGTAGGATAATACAGAAACAAAAATAAAGCTATTTATGGCCTCTGGCTGAAGAGATGACCATTTTGCCAAAATGAGCAGATGTCAGTTAAATAGTTGCAAAGTAGGCGAGGTTGAAAAGAGACAAGTCCATCCTATGTGTGTGATTACAAGTCAGTATTACCTTGTATATCCCTGGATGTTTTGGTCATTCAGGTGCTTCTCTAGTAGTTTTTAAACTATCGATGCCCCCCCCCCCCCACGGTCTGATATGCATTTAGAAACGATGGGGTCCTCTGCGAGGAAGTGACTGGCCCTGGTGGGCACTAAAAGTGGTGATTAACTTTGTGGTAGAGTTACTGTTCTTGGCCCTGGGTTTGAAGAGAAGTTGTTCTCGTTTATTAATCCTTGCTCTCCAATATGCCTTTTTCAGGACTTTCTTGCTGTAGCCCCTAGTTAATAAGCACCCAAAGAGGGCTTTGGCTTCAATTTCAAAACCTTCCTCTTTGGCACAGTTTCGACGCAGCCTGAGGTACTAACAATGGAATACTACATACCAGAGAATGAGGATGGGCAAACAGGGCTTACGATGGGGCACGCAAAGTCCCCATCACAACCCTCTGCCCCTGGAGGTAAGTGGCCCCATTAAACACATTTGAGTGCCTTTCAAATATGAAGGTAACCTCATGACATGGGGTCTTATTTGACTGTCTACAGATTTACTGGCTGTTTCCGTATGACATCCAATTCCCGAGACTATCGGGCGTCCACGGGGGTTAAGGTTTTTGTGGACTTTCGGGAGTGCAAAAAAAAAAAAAAGGTGGATGTGATGGGCCATTTGGACTTTCAAATACTCGAGAAGATCCTTATCAATGAGGCATTTCTGATATGCCTGAACTATAATGGCATTGTACTAAGACCTGACATCAGTTGGTATCAAACAGATCCTCGGAGACTGGTTGATACCATTCTGTACTGCTGAGAATTGTGTCACACATTTGTATATACCGATTCCTATCCATCACAACCACATTACCGCCATTATCATCTGGTTTAATAATAACAATAATCTGGTCATTCTGGATAAGGCTTGTTAGGGCCTGTTGTTGCACTTGTATAAGGGAAAAACTATCAATTTCCTTCATGGTTTAAGAAAAGCCCAAATCGCTGGGCATGTCTGAAAATGAGGGAATTTTTTTGACTTGGCTTTAAATTTCACTGGTTCCGATACCATCTCTATATCTATATCCTCTTCATCCGAAGAGGGCCATTTGCTCAGCTCCACCAGCGCTTTCATTTTCATCCAGTAGCTGTATGAGAGTTTAAAGTGCGGAAATCCTGCACCTTGAAGCCTTTATACATATCATCCTCCTGCGTTTGTTTGCCCAGTCTTTGTCAAAAATATATTTACAAGTTAGATTTCTTGCTAATAGATACAGATCTTTTACCAATTCAAACTTCTTAAATCTTTTGAAGGGGACAAAAACTGAGGCCCAACTTTAGTATCTCAGTTTCAATTATGGACAAAGGGTAGGAGGATGGGTTAACTATATCTAATCCTGGTGAATCTGTGTCTGTTTGCCTACAAATGGGTCTATTTTCCCCATGTGCGCGAGCTGGGCCTGAAGGGGCTGTACCTGAGTTGGTGTTTGGTTGGCTTTTGGGGTTGCGCCTTGTTCTTTATATGTATTTGGGTTAACAGTCTCATCCCCAAAAAGCGACATCAGGGTTGTGCCCATCACCGATTTCACCATGTGTTGCTACTGGTGTCCCAATATTCCCATGTTTAGGTCCTGGTGGGGGTGCCTATTGTAATTATATAATGTATGATGAGTAAATTCATTGATACTGTTACCTTTTTGTAACTTGTATAATGATAGATGCATGTTGAGCTGCCCAGAAGACGCAGATAAGAAGTCGGCAAAACGCGTTGGCTTAATGTACATACAAGCATCTCTCAAGCTTTTATGGATGGAGTATCATTTTTGGTCAACTTTGTTTATGGCCTAATGCTATTATCTATACTTTGTAATAAATTCATATTTTATTATTATCCATTGTGTATGTGCTTACTTCAGAGATAGCGAGATATCCGGGAAAGTCCCATCACCTCATTGGGGGAGTGGTGCTCTCTTCAAATTTGTTTTTAACTAATTTCTCAGGGATGTGGATATGACAGTTTGTCCCTAGAACTGAGCCAACAATTTCCATTTGTGTAATATATATATATATATATATATATATATATATATATATATATATATATATATATATATATATATATATATATATATATATATATATATATATATATATATATATATATATATATAATATATATATATACACACACACACATATATACACACACACACACATATACACACACACACATATATATTTATATATTACACACACACTTACAGTAAAGAACCCTCTACGTAGTTTATGGTTAAACCTCTTTTCTTCTAATTTTAAAGAGTGGCCACGTGTCTTGTTAACTCCCTTTCATGAAAGTTTTAACCCTATTGTGGGGTCACCAGTACGGTATTTGAGAATTTAAATAATAACCTCTTTCAAGTGTCTCTTCTCCAGAGAGAATAAGTTCAGTGTTCGCAACCTTTCTTCATAACCAATATCCTCCAGACCCTTTATTAGCTTTGTTGCCCTTCTTTGTACACGTCCATTTCCAGTACATCCTTCCTGAGGACTGGTGCCCAGAACTGGACAGCATACTCTAGTGCGGCTGGACCAAAGCTTTGGAGAGTGGGAGAATTATCGCTTCATCCCTTGAGTTAATACCTTTTTAATGCATGCCAATATTCTGTTTGCCAATGACACATCTATGCGATAATGAGAAATAAAAAAGGTGTATGGATGACCAGGTTGCCGCCTTGCATGTTGACTCGATTGAGACACTACAGAAGGCTGTGATGTTTCCTGTAGAGTAAAGATATCCTTTTATGAGAGAGAGATTTCACAATTTAAGAAGCAATCACTCTGCTCAAAGCTCTGGCCCCTTGCCCCCTCTAGGAACCACAAACAGGCAATATGATGACCTGAAAGTAGGGGTAGCATTCATAGACTAGTCTCCCCAACATCCAAAAGACTAACTTCTTGTCCATCTTCCAGATGAAAAAGTAGGCAACACAATTTCTACTTCTACCAGGAATGCCGTCTAATGGCAATTCCCATAGCGACATCACCATCATGGATTTTTGGAACAGACAGGTAGTTGAGCATGATTGCGAGGTCCCATGTAGAAACATGGGGGCTCTGGGAGCCCTCAGCTTTACTATGGTCTTAAGAATTGAAGAATCTGAGGCCCACTGAGTCCCGGTAATGGCTGAGATGGCAGGGACGTGTCCTTGGGCCTGAGCGCAACCATGTTCAGGTGCATGTCGAGACCTCATTGAAGTAAACCGAGAACATGCTGCTATTCCCATGCTCTCATGAGGATATCTACCATTCATGAAGAGCAACCGAAATCTGCGAACCTTCACCCCCCAAAATCCAGATGGAGAACTGGACCTTGTGCTACCGTCTGACAACTGAGATTTGGTACTAGGTGTCTGAGATATGACTAGTTTGGTGCAAATCCACCATTGAACCCCTCTGGAAAAGGGTATCTTCTCCACTGAGCTACTCAACACAAGGACAGGAGAGACCATGGTCGCGTTCCTTAGGCAGGCAGGCACTGACAGGTGAAGAGAGGAATGCCAGGACAATTCAGCACCTTACCATGGTACACATTCTCTAGCAGCAGAGAAAGGCATACTTTGAACCATGATTAGTTGGGCTTTTAATTACAGAAGGGCTACGTAGGGGGTCAGCTGACCATGTTCTTTATTCAGCAACCAGCCAAACACCTGCCCTAAGACTTCATCTGCTGGGACTGCCATTATCCCCAGTTGCCAAAGCAAGGAATTCTTGTAGCACAATCTGAGAAGGATAACTTACCTTTCAAACATGGCCTTAAGCGCTGGCCCTGAGGGCCCAAGACTGTACCCATTTCGAAAGAGGAGCAACCAAGTGCCCCAAGACATGTATGGGTAATACAATTACCAAAACGCCAGGAAGCATCCTTGCATGGAGCGCTTTGACTTCTGGTTGATGTGTTGGCTTTCCAGACCTGAATGGACTCCCAGCCAGGACTGCAGAGGCTAACCCCTTTTGGAAACAGACTCTTACACTGCAGTCTCCTCTGACACAGTCATTTACAGTACCTTGAGGCAGAAAGCCAGACTATCCATAATCACAGAACCTTGCTGTCAATTTAGGCATCATCTTCTCTGAGCAATGCAGCAAATGAGAACTTCTTTGATGGACACATCTTCTAATGGTAAAGCAATATATCTGGCCAATCCCATGAAGGACACACCAACCAAAAAGGGGTGACTCCAAATGCTGGATACCTTCCTCCTTCACAAGGGCATAACTTCTGCTGTGAAAACATGCTTCTTGCTCCATTTTTCCAGAATGAGCCTCAAATCAGTGACAATAGGGAAATTGCAAAGCGTTCTTTGGAGGCACTTGAAATACTTCCCTTGCTTTCCTTTCCTTTCATCTCAAGACATCTCACCAGCCTTACAAAGGAGGGATAAAAAAAAACTGGATAAAGGTCATCCTCATCGGCAAGAGTCTGAAGAAGGTTGGTTCACCTGAGAAAGCTCGAGACCAGTAACTGCTTTTGGAAGTAAAACTGGACCTTGCGAAAACAGAGGACTCAAACCAACCAATTTACACAGTGTATTGCCCACATGTTTAATGAACGTGACAACCTTTTAGGTGTTGTCATGATTCACCTGCCAAGGCATGAGCAGCAGAGGCCCAATTTAGGCGGTGCATGATGCATGCCAATCCGGGGGACTAGATGGCAAGAGCCCATAGTTTTCTTCCCATATACCTGAAAGAAAAACTGACCTAAAAAGACCTTTTTGCAATGACTGGCTACCAATGAGGTGACTCATGGCTTAATATTAAGCCAATGGCTTTACAGCAAGCTGGCAGTAAGAAATAAAAGAAGGTAACAGCACACCGTTTTACTGCTTGCTGCACAAGGACCTGTGTCTCAGTAAAAATCAAATCCCTGAAAAACAGGGATACTGAGCAAGTCTAAAGAAGAACGCTACATTAAGATAATCATAACATGTACAATGCTACTCAAGTCATCTGGCAACTTTCATTTTCCTAGTGCAGCTTTCAAACTCTTATGTAGTGCCCCCCCTCCCCCTCAATGCTGTTAGGTTCCCCCCTCCCGCCAGCGGCTGTGGGGGATCTTTCAGGATGGAGAGCAGGGAAGGGGGCAAGTAAATGTGTCAATTACTGGCCCCTTGCTTTTCTTAATGAATAATTTCAGTGATCTTGTACTGATCACAGACTCTGTTCATTCATAACAGACATAGTAAACTCAGTGTTTATACTTCAGTTTATAAAATGAACAGGAAGCTTTGTGCAATGCTATTCCTGTCCATTCATTCTGTGCTGCTGTGGGTAAAGAGAAAAAGATTAAGGGCTGTGTTCCTAATCTCATCGGTTTTAAAAAAGGCGAAACAAAAGGTCTGTTCAGACTCCTGATATTGCACCAAGTTCCCTCCAAGGGGCTCCTTTAAAGAAAAAAAAAAAAAGTCACACGTGACCGGGCCCTGGTGTTCTGCCATAGGGAGTTAAGGGGGCCCGTTATTTTAGAAATGTCTGAAATAGCACATGTACTGAAGTATTCAGACCCTTTACTTTGTTAATGCACCTTTGGCAGCAATTTACAGCCTTGAGTCTTAAGGTATGACACGACAAGCTTTGCACACCTGGATCAGGGGATTTTCTGCCATTCTTTGCAAATGCTCTCAAGCGCAGTCAGGTTGGATGGGGACTGTCGGACAGCCAATTTCAGGTCTCTCCAGAGAGATGTTCAAAAAGGGTTCAAATTAGGGATCTGGCCAGGCAACTCAAGAATAATAGAGTTGTCCCTAAGCCACTTCTGTGTTGTCTTGTCTGTGTGATTAGGATCATTATGTTTAAATATGAACCTTTGGCCCAGTCCGAGGTCTTGAGCACTGTGGACCAGGTTTTCATTGAGGATCTCTGTACTTTGCGCCATTCAACTTTCCCTCAACCCTGACCAGTCTCCCAGTCCCTGCTACAGAAAAACACACCCACAGCATGATGCTACCACCACCATGCTTCACTGTTGGGATGGTAACTTGTTTCCTCTAGACAGAACAACATTTTTTTGTTCCATAAGATTTTTTTCAAGAGTTAGTACAAAAACTAAAATAAATAAAAACCCCACCCCCTTCCCAATAACCCCTCCATATCCTCATGATTGCCCACAGACCATCCCTAGACAACAACAAGTGCAGGCATTGTAGCGGGGGGTCCAAACCTGTACAAACCTTTGAGCAGTAATACTGTGCAAAGCCACAATTGCCCAACAAAGTACAAGGTAAGAACCTCAGCCCACCTCATCGAAAAATAAAAAAATGAAAATAAGTGCTCAATGCACCCGATGGCTGTAGAATCATCATTCAGTTAAACTAGAGGAAACTCCTGTAATTAGAGAAGAAAGGAGTGAAAAAAAAAATGTATACATTTAAATTTTATGAATATATGTTGAAGTGGCAGCTGCCGTACTCAGTCAGGTCATCAAACGTCACAAATTAAAACCCCACTCTATCATCCAAGCCCAACCAATAGCACTCAGACCAGCAAGCAATGCCCATAGGCCCAAAGGCAGGACCATACTGACGGATACAACAAGAAAGAAACTCAGTATCTGGACCACTGGTCAACCCCAGCTGTGACCCAGGCTCCAGGAGCCATTAACACCATAGACATCATTTGTGGATATTCATCTGATGTTTTATAGTGAATCCAACATGCCCAAGTTGATGTGAACATCCCTCCTTGTCATGCAGATGAACCATCTCTTCAGGTTAGGGGGCAAAATGTCCCTCCAACAAACGAGACGTACAACCGTGCAGAATTGATCATGTGGCTCTATGAAGATTTCCTATAGGTGCATATCCCTGACATCCGAGACAATATTTCATGGACCTTGGTCCAAAAGGGGACCAACTTAGGACACATCCACCAAATGTGGAGAAAAGTGCCCTAATCTGCATGGGAGCACCAACAAAGGTCTGTTGCAGTCAGAAAAATGTTATGCAAGAGATGTGGCACCTTGTACCAGCGGGTGTACGGATTTTAGAAGCATTCTTCCGTGTATGGACATTGAGGAAATTGTTATGTACCAAAGTATTGATGCATTCCCAGTCCTCCGCCTCTAAACGACATTCCATGTCCTTTTCTTAAGCCTTACATGCAGCCCCATAAATTGCGCTAATTAAATCACCCTAATTCTCATGTGTCAAAAAACATAGAAAATTACATATGATGCAAACTATACGCACACAAATATAATGAACTAAATCACAATATATGTGTATACTCAATGACATAACATGTAATAAAAAAATTCATATGCAAGTCTTCAATAAAAAACATAACCAAAAAATGTGCTCAAAAGGTGAAGTGAAAAATATTGAGAAGAAAATAAAAGATAAAATATAGATACAAGTCCATCAACAGTCCAAATCAAAGAATTGCATCAATGAAGACACAGTATGATCCAGCGAAAGATCCAAAACATGAAAGGAAAACCGTCACCAAAGCTCTGTAGATGAAGGGGAGATGGAAGTAGGAAACCAAGATGTGGGAAGGTCAAACTGATATATGCACCTTACCAGATTATAGGGTCCACCCAAATAGCGAGGTCTGAAAAGCCAGCAGCTATAACCCTCTGCACGGGTAAATGGGGTATCCAACCGATCACTGAACATGTCCGTCAGAAAGGAGTCCGCAAAGCAGGAACCAGGATTCCAAACGATCACGATCCGATAGACACCAACATAAGTGGAAGATGAGATCTCTTATGCGGACTCCTATCTGATGGACGTGTTCCGTGATCAGTTGGATACCCCATTTACCCATGCAGAGGGTTATAGCTGCTGGCGTTTCAAACCTCACTATTTAGGGGGTCCACCCAATCTGGTAAGGTGCATATATATCACAGTTTGAGCTTCCCACATCTTGGTTTCCTGCTTCCATCTCCCCTTCATCTACAGAGCTTTGGTGACTGTTTTCCTTTCATGTTTTGGATCTTCCGCTGGATCATACTGAGTCTTCATTGATGCAATTTTTTTGATTTGGACTGATGGACTTATATCTATATTTTATTTTATCTTATTTTCTTCTCAATATTTTTCACTTCACCTTTGAGCACATTTTTTGGTTATATGTTTTTTATTGAAGACTTACATATTTTTTCATTACATTTTAGGTCATTGAGTATACACATATTGTGATTTAGTTCATTACATTTGTGTGCGTATGGTTTGCATCATATGTAATTTTCTATGTTTTTTGACACATGAGAATTAGGGTGATTTAATTAGCGCAATTTATATTTTTCCATTTTCTGACACTATACCGATATTTGTGGTTTTTATTGCAGCTTTTTTCACATAACCTATCCACTTTTGAGCGCAGTTTTATTTTTGTTTATATATATATATATATATATATATATATATATACATATACACACATACACATACATATACACACACACACACACACACACACACCAAAAATAGAAATGACAAATGTTATTGAGACTAGCTGTTGACTCGAGTGGAAGAGAGCGAGGAGAAAAACGGATAACCAGGCCCAGGAACTCTCTAAACTAAAAGATCAAGTTAGATTAACTGAGATAAATCAGAGGAGAATCCTCTAAATTGGAGGATCAAGAAAATCAAAAGTAGAATCGAATCAAATCAAAATCAAAGTCGAAGACAAAACCTGAGAATACGAGCTCTCCCAGAGGAAAATGGCGAAGACTTGAGGAAGATTATGAAATTTAACAGAATCCATCGGGTCAGAAAAAAAAAAAAAGAAGAAGGAGGGGGTGGAGGGAAGAGATACCCCTCAGTTAAGTATAGCAACTAATAGTAGAAAACAATTACGTTTTTGACATACAATGTCCGCGGACTGAACACACCTACCAAGCGACATAAAATCTTGAAAGAACTAAAACAAAAGAAGTAGTGTTCTTACAAGAGACACCTCCTACAGGATACAAATGTTAAACTACTCTCTAAAGACTTCCCGACATGGTACTACGCTGACTCGACTACAAAGAGAGCTAAAGGGGTGGCGATCGGATTTGCCGCAGGGATACTGTTTAAATTAGAGGAAAGGATGACTGACCCTGAAAGCAGATACTTCTTTTTGAGGGGCAGCCTAGGGGAAATGGAATGCACACTGGCAGATATATATGCCCCCAATAAATTACCTGAAAGAGGCCGATGGATTTTAAGAAAGCCAACGTGATAATGGCCAGAGATTTAAATTTTTGTATAGATCCTGGAATGGATAGTACATCTCTGGTACAGGGGACTAGGAACGTATCATTAAAAATGATTAAAACATAAAATGCATCAACATCAGCTGTTAGATATATGGAGGATCATGCATCCTAAAACGCAAGATTATACGTTGTACTCCCCTGTACATGGGACGTACACTAGAATTGAATATATAAAATGGTAGACCATAAAGCTTTGTAGTGGGTAACCAAATAAAATATAGGGCGGAGCGACGCACTGACGTCACCTCTATGCTGTATTGGGATTCCAGGAAGGACGGGTCTGTGTTGTGTGCGTCCGGCCGGCGCAACATACTTAAGGCTTAGAATTCCGTTTTAAATGCAAGTGCATTTATTTCTTTTTTGTACATTAAACCTTGGATTTTACACTATTGGAGCCCCTTCTTTTTTTCATGGGCATTGGCATACACCGCTGAGCCTTCACTGAGGGAGTTATCAAAGAGTGTGGAGTGGTCTGTCTAGGCTGTGGGAGTCTGCTATACCATCCAGGACCCGAGGAGTGTTACATTTCTGCTCAGGCTTACCATGACACTCTGTAATTGTGCGTCATGGCGTTTTGGTAAGAAGTAAATCCTATCTTGCTTCCCTTGGTGGTGGATCACTTGAAATCTGAAGACTGCTGGATGGACTGATACTCTTCTGATTTATTTCACAAATAATATTTTCATGTTGCACAGGTGGAAACATCATTCAACTACACTCAGTATCTAGATTGTTTTTCCTTTTTTCTTTCACAGCATTCAGCATTATAGTCATGTTTATGCTTATTAATGCTTATATGTGACATTCACAATTGAGTGGGGAAGTCATAGAGTGTTATATGATCTGTATTATTTATTTAGGTCATTTATCCTGATTTGAGGAGGGTCACACCCTCACATCTTTTTCACAGGTGTTTTATACATATTACCGACTAGGGTTGGTAATAAGCACTGTTTATTCATTGGATGTTTATTCATTGGATACTTATTTTTGGTTTAGCGCTGCTCTTTTTATTTTCTAAATAAAATATAGAAATATCAAAGCTATCCGATTTTTACCAGTGACTATGAAAATTAATGTAATGGGAATACAGAGACCACCCTATAACTGGCGGTTAAATGAAGCATTAATACAAGACAAAAAAGACGCAGAAACGGTCCAAAAAGAGATTGCATCATTTGTCAAAAAATAATATTCTAAGGAAATATATCACACGCTACTCTATGGGAGGCGCACAAGGCCTACATTAGGGGTATATTTATTTCTATAGGAGCTGGGGGAAAAAAAAAAAAAAAAAAAAAAAAAAGGAGAGAACTCGAAATATGAAATTACTAATAGACGAGATACATAGGACTAGAGCAAATCCATAAAAAATATAAAAGGACAACACCAGAAATCTTTTCACCTATTGGTAATAAAAAGGAATGAATTAAAAGACCTCATGACACAAGATACGAAAAGAATATTTAAAACACAATATTAAAAGACAGATATCTTTGGGGAAACAAACCGAGTAAGCACCTCGCCAGGACGTTAAAAAATAAAAAAAAATAAAAAAAAAATGACATAGAAAAAATCCAAAACAGACACGGGGAGAAGAATGGTGTATAAGACAAAGGCGATAGCAGAGGAGTTTAAGTGCTACTATGGGGCACTGTATGCAGTAAATAAGGGGCAACAGGACAAAGATAGAGCAAGTAAAATGAGAGAGTTTTTAGAAAGAGCGGGACTCCAAGTATCTGAGAGTGATATGGACATGTTATATAAACCCATAACTGAGGAGGAAATCAATAAGGCTCTACAAGAAACCGCCTCAGGGAAAAGTCCCGGACCAAAACAGGTTCTCGACCCTTTACCTAAAGAAATATAAGGAGATCTTGGTACCAAGGTTATGTCAATATATGAATGGATTGGGGGTGGAATACGAAATGAGTAGAGAGGCCCAGGCGGCATCAATAACCGTTATATTGAAAGAAGGGAAGGATGGAACGCGTTTCTCAAAACTATAGACCAATATCCTTGCTTAACGCTGACACAAAATTATACGCAAAAGTCTTAGCAACCAGGATGAAAGACCAATAAGGTTGGGTTTATTCCCGGGAGGGCCAATGGAGTGAGAACATTGCTCCTACTCCAGAAAATTAAAGATGGTGGGTCCCCAGGTCTATTCCCATTGATTTATGCCGAAAAAGCATTTGACAGGGTAGACTGGGGACTCATGATAAAAACACTGGACTTCATGGGATTGGGCTCAAGAATGATCCATTGGATCAAAGCATTATATAAACAACCGACCGCGGTTATAAAAATTAATGGAGAGTTATCCCCCCACGTCGAAATTAAAAACGGGATGAGACAGGGGTGTCCCCGTTCCTATTCGTACTGTCCCTCGAACCCCTCCTAGCAACAATCTGGTCTAACCCCGATATAGGAGGAATTTGGATTGGAGATTGAGAGCATAAAGTGGTGGCTTTTGCCGACGACTTGTTGTTTTACATATCCAACCCTAGGATAACAATGCCAAAATGTACTTAAAAAAACATTATGGAGAACCAAACTTTAAAATCAATCTTAATAAATCAGAGATCCTAAATATAAAATCAACAAGATGAGCAAAGTATGCAAAAGGAAGTCCTGTCCCCCTGGAGGAAGGAGAGACTAAAATACCTAGTAAAGTTGGCGACTTCCCTGAAGAAAATATATAAAGAAAATTATATCCCTTTACTAGACGAAATAAACAAAATAAATAAAAAAAAAATATATATCATTTAGATCCCTCTCTTGAATGGGACGAATTAATATAGTCAAGATGGTTTTATTATCAAAGATTATATACAAGTTCCAAATGTTGCCTATCGCCTTACCGCACTACTACTTTAAAGTTTTAAAAGCCATCATAATGAGATTCATCTGGCAAAATAAAAAACCCAGAGTTTCATTTGCTGTTCTGAGACAGGAGAAAAATCAAGATGGCCTAGCGGTACCCAATGTTAAAAAATATTATTAAGCTGTGGTGATGCCTCGAGTAGTAGAATGGGCAAGGGAGAAAAGCCAAAAACAATGGGTTAAAATAGAAAATAATATGAGTGGAGCACGGTTGAATAGGATAATATGTAATCCTTCACAATACAGGGCCTTGAGGGAAAATACACACGACACGCACTTAAAATTTAGGATTTGGCCCATAAACATGTAAATGGAAATATAATTCACCTTTAATTTTCTTGAAAGATGATGATTATTTTTTACCGGGGAAAAGGGCTATAGGAGGGAATTGGGTAAAAAGGGAAAGCACACAATTAAGAGATATAATTAATAAAAAGGGAAAATAAATACACTTGAGTTACAACAAAACATGAATTCAATGGTAAACAAATGGCGCTACCTCCAGTTGAAGCATTTCGTGGAGAATTTACCTCAACCAATAAGAACAGTGGACGAACTAACGCCATTGGAGCGGCTTTGTGCGGTTGGGGGGGAGCAAAAAAGGATATATCTCGGTTATATAAAATACTATTGTCAAATGAGGAACTGGAGGTACCGCCATTCTTTAAAAAATGGGGTAAAGAATTGGGATCACTTGAATATAAGCATAAGATAAGGAAAATTTTGAAACACACAGTTCGGCCATTGATACTAGAACAGCTGAAATGAATTATAAGTGCTTGACAAGGTGGTATGCAACACCAGATAAAGTTAGTAAATATCAACCAGAGAAATCTCAGGAGTGCTGGAGAGGATGCAAGGAAGTAGGTACGATGGCCCACCTGTGGTGGAACTGTTGTAAAATTTCTTTCCAGTATTTTTGGATTTTAGAAATCGTCAAGAAAATTACTGGGGAAATTGTATCCGATGATCTGTGGATATGCTTATTCCATGGAACAGAGGGCTCAGTAAAACAATACAAAGAAACATTAGTACCCCATTTGCTTAACCCAGCGAAAAGCCTCATACCAAAAAGATGGCAGGAGGAAGAAAGTCCTAAAATGAATGACTGGGTCTTGGCCATTGATGGGATATACAACCTGGAGAGTTTAAGATCTAGAGGGGAAGAAGGAAAAGAGGGGTTGATGGATAAATGGGGATGCTGGCAGGAATTTAAGAAGACGTGGAGGTATGTTGAGGTAATGGTTCATAGAGAGTAGACGGAATAAGCTGTTAGGCCCGGTTCAGACTGCTGCGGTGCGGGGGGAGAGCATTTGATTCGCACCGCACTGCAGTTCAAATCATATGTGATCTCTGTGCGATGCAAATTCAGCCATACAGATAGTATGGCTGAATTCGCATCGCATTCGGCCCAAACTCGCACAGGACCCTTTTTTTCGGTCCGTTGCAGAATCGGATCGCATGGTGTTCTCACCATGCGATCCGATTCCTGTCTGGGTTTGCAGATCGCACTGCGATATGCGAGCTGATATGGGGGTGTCATTAGCATTTCACTGACACTCCCAGCAGCTCGCATAGGGCAGTGTGAACTGCCGGCGGGAGACATGCGGTGCGGGAACCCACAGTGGATTTGCAGCGTTCCCGCACCGCAGCAGTCTGAACCGGCCCTTAAAGAGGAAAAATACATAGAACCCATCGAGATGAGAGGTGGGAGGGGATATAATGCATTGATTAAAAAGAACTGTGTTGTGCAGTTTGTGATATGATTTTTCTCAAATTGTGAATTTTGTGATGGAAAAAATTGAATAAATAGATAATTAAAAAAAATATATATATATATATATATATATATACACACACATTAAAAAGGGGTTGTAAAGGTTTGTTTTTTATTTTCTAAATAGGTTCCTTTAAGCTAGTGCATTGTTGGTTCCCTTACCTTTTCCTTCGATTTCCCTTCTAAATGTTTTTTTTTCTTTGTTTTCTTTGTCTGAATTTCTCACTTCCCGTTCCTCCTCAGTAAGCTGTTCAGTAAGCTGTTCTGGCTGACTAAACACCACTCGGATGATGGTGTGAAGTTTACTGAGGAGAAACAGGAAGTGAGAAATTCAGACAAAGAAAAAAAAACATTTAGAAGGGAAAAAAAAAAATTAAAAAAAAAAAAAAAAATCGAAAGAAAAAAAAAAAAGGTAAGTGAACCAACAATGCACTAGCTTAAAAGGAACCCATTTAGAAAAAAAAAAAAAACTAACCTTTACAACCCCTTTAAGGCCAAACAGTTCAATACTCGTTCCATCAAACCAGAGAACATGGTTACTCAGTTTGAGAGTCCTTCCCGTGCTTTTTTGTGAACTCCAAGCAGGCTTTCATGTGTTTTGCACAGAGGAGAGGCTTCCTTCTAGCAACGCTTTCATAAAGTCCAGATTGGTGGAGGGCTGCAATGATGGTTGTCCTGAAAATGAATCCCATCTCCACACAGGATCTCTGGAGCTCAGAGTGACCATAGGGTTCTTGGTCAGATCATACTAATGCCTTTCTCCCCATGATTGCTCAGTGTGGCTGAACAAACAGTTCTCAGAAGAGTCCTGTTTGTTCCAAACTTTTTCCACTTGGAGTTATGGAGGCCACTGTCAGGCTGGTACGTACCTGACCGACGAGTCCACTTGGGCAGAGGGAGGTCTCCCGTATGGGTCCGACTCCCGGCCCCTGGGAGGTGGGTACAGGAGGCGTGGGAGTCAGGAAGGGTAAGAGTGCCTGGTAGAGAGGTCCCGGGTGCTGGTAGTAGGAGGTCCACAAGTAGCAAGATGTGGTACTGGGATGCAGGCACAGGTCACTGAGCAGTAGAATAGGTCCGGGTTCAGCAACGTTCAGGCGGCAAGGTACAGAGGAGCAGGCAGAAGGATAGTCAAGGCAGACCGGGGTCGGGGGCAGGCAGAGGTCCAGGGAGTCCAAGGGTAAGCCGGGGTCGTCAGGTAATCAAGATACAGGAGCAAGGTCTCTGGTGAGCTGAAGATCAGGCAGCACTGGCCAACGGGCGCTGCTGCGGCACACGCAGACCAGCGCCCACGGGAGCGCGGCCAGCAGGTTGTCTGGTACTATGATCTCTGTAACAGCCACTTTGCTCTCGGAACCTTCAGTGCAGGAGCATTTTCTGTAGCCGTGACCAGATGTGTGCCTTGCAATAATCCTGTGAGCTCTGCAGGCAGTTCATTCATAACCTCATGGCTTGCTCCGATACAGTATGCATTGTCAGCTGTGAGGCATGTGCCTTTCCAATCAAATTTAATTTACCACAGTTGTACTCCAATCAAGGTATAGAAACATCTCAGCAATGATTAAAAGAAATGGAAGGCACCTGAGCTAAAATTTCAAGCGTGGTTGCAAAGGGTCTGAATACATATGCCAATGCGATATTTGTTTTTCCTTTTTCATACATTTGCAAACATTTGTGAAATTCTGTTTTCACTTCACCATTATGGGGTACTCAGCATAGATTAAGGACAAAAAAAATATTTAAAAACAACTGCATCAGGCTGCAACATAACAAAAATGAAGGGGACTTGAATTATTTTTTACACTGTTGCTTTAAATTTTTAGATCACTTTTATTGCCATTACAAGGAATGTAAACATCCCTTGCAACAGCAGTAGGCATGTGAAAGGTACTCCTTATGGGGAGATCTGGGGTTTATAAGACCCCAGATCCTTCCTCTGCCTTTAAAAGCATTTGATCACACCAAGATTTTTAAAAATGGTGCCGTTTACATTCAGGAAAAAGTGATGCAAGGTTATTGCTTCCAGGCTACTTCATAACTGAGCCTAACAAAGCCGTTCCGGTCTTTGTTTGGCTCTATGATCAGCCAGCGGAAGATCCCAGTAAACCCGTGGAAGGCAGAAAGCAGGGGAAGCATCCCCTCCCACTGCTTGTAAAAGCAATCCAGTGGCTAGTTAGCCGCTAGGGTCGCTTTTACAAGAGATCTGACCGCCGGCTCTAAACAATGTCATCAGGATGATGTCTGCCGCTGCGGTGTTTTATTGCATTTTTTTTTTTTTTTTTTTAAGTAGTACCCCAACGCATCAAAAGCCCAGTACCGTGATGAGTTGTGTTAAAGCCCATCTATGGGTTTCTGTCAGTTTAAAATTTGTTGGTTTGGACCAAGCTGGTCCAAATATAACATCTGTTATACGCCCTTCAATAACAGATGTTCCTGCTGTCCACACTGTGTAAACTAAGTCAGACTGAGCTCAGACATTTTGCAGGAAACTTTGTATTTTATTAAGGAATACAAGGCTCTGACTGGCTGAGCTGGAGATCAAGATGTCATTGGCCTGTAGGCACATCTGTTATTCTTGTACAAACTCATTTAAACTGACAAAGCTGCAGTTCAGCTTACCAAAAGAAAAAAAAGAAAAATAAAAAGGTTTGTAATTTTTAGGATGTTTGATTGGTAACCCAATTCATTTTAATGAACTGCTTTAAAACAATGTACAGTAAATGGGCCCTAAGCCATTTTATAGAGCCAGTCCCCAGTCCAGCCAGACCGAATATTTGAATTGTTATTGTTGGGTGGATTGTTATCAGCACTAAGTTATCATCAGAGAATCATTTATCTACTGGCTTACTGACTTTTTATTACGAAAATGCAGCAGCAGAAGCAAAATTCTGGCACATAGCTTCCCCTTTTGCTCCAATCAAATTTAATTTACCACAGTTGTACTCCAATCAAGGTATAGAAACATCTCAGCAATGATTAAAAGAAATGGAAGGCACCTGAGCTAAAATTTCAAGCGTGGTTGCAAAGGGTCTGAATACATATGCCAATGCGATATTTGTTTTTCCTTTTTCATACATTTGCAAACATTTGTGAAATTCTGTTTTCACTTCACCATTATGGGGTACTCAGCATAGATTAAGGACAAAAAAAATATTTAAAAACAACTGCATCAGGCTGCAACATAACAAAAATGAAGGGGACTTGAATTATTTTTTACACTGTTGCTTTAAATTTTTAGATCACTTTTATTGCCATTACAAGGAATGTAAACATCCCTTGCAACAGCAGTAGGCATGTGAAAGGTACTCCTTATGGGGAGATCTGGGGTTTATAAGACCCCAGATCCTTCCTCTGCCTTTAAAAGCATTTGATCACACCAAGATTTTTAAAAATGGTGCCGTTTACATTCAGGAAAAAGTGATGCAAGGTTATTGCTTCCAGGCTACTTCATAACTGAGCCTAACAAAGCCGTTCCGGTCTTTGTTTGGCTCTATGATCAGCCAGCGGAAGATCCCAGTAAACCCGTGGAAGGCAGAAAGCAGGGGAAGCATCCCCTCCCACTGCTTGTAAAAGCAATCCAGTGGCTAGTTAGCCGCTAGGGTCGCTTTTACAAGAGATCTGACCGCCGGCTCTAAACAATGTCATCAGGATGATGTCTGCCGCTGCGGTGTTTTATTGCATTTTTTTTTTTTTTTTTTTAAGTAGTACCCCAACGCATCAAAAGCCCAGTACCGTGATGAGTTGTGTTAAAGCCCATCTATGGGTTTCTGTCAGTTTAAAATTTGTTGGTTTGGACCAAGCTGGTCCAAATATAACATCTGTTATACGCCCTTCAATAACAGATGTTCCTGCTGTCCACACTGTGTAAACTAAGTCAGACTGAGCTCAGACATTTTGCAGGAAACTTTGTATTTTATTAAGGAATACAAGGCTCTGACTGGCTGAGCTGGAGATCAAGATGTCATTGGCCTGTAGGCACATCTGTTATTCTTGTACAAACTCATTTAAACTGACAAAGCTGCAGTTCAGCTTACCAAAAGAAAAAAAAGAAAAATAAAAAGGTTTGTAATTTTTAGGATGTTTGATTGGTAACCCAATTCATTTTAATGAACTGCTTTAAAACAATGTACAGTAAATGGGCCCTAAGCCATTTTATAGAGCCAGTCCCCAGTCCAGCCAGACCGAATATTTGAATTGTTATTGTTGGGTGGATTGTTATCAGCACTAAGTTATCATCAGAGAATCATTTATCTACTGGCTTACTGACTTTTTATTACGAAAATGCAGCAGCAGAAGCAAAATTCTGGCACATAGCTTCCCCTTTTGCTCTTGCATTCCCTATTCTTCCCCTCCCCCCCCCCCCCCCAATCCCTTCTCCCTTTCTGCCTTCTCACTCTCTTCTGACAACCAACACCACCAATGCCAGGGTATTTTCTTTTCTCCCATTTTATTTTACTGTCAGCCCCATATTTTAGCTTGCAGTGACATTTAGCATGCCTCAATTGTTGCCTCCATTTTGCAGTGGTGTATGCACCGCGACAAATACGCTTATGTCAGCATGGCACGCTACACATGCCGATATTCCCCTTTTTTTGCAGTACCCCATTGCAGACTCACCAACTTAAAAAAGTTCCCAAGTATGATAACCTGCCAGAGTGGTCCATGTGCACTGTCTGATCTAATATGACCAACTGGATGCCGGCCGTGCTGCTTAGGTGTAGCCTGTCTCACTCACTCGTTATGGCCACCGGATTAGATCAGCAATTATGGGGCACAAATCTTGTGTCACTCTTGCAATTTTAGATGGCTGAACCCACCTCCTCTTCAGGAAGAAAAATGATTTATGGCCCTGACTGGCCACCCAGTGGTCTGCTTTTGTTAATGTCCAACAGCTGTGCTATTGTGTCATCCTCCCTTGCATCTATGCGCAAAACCGTTACACTAAACAACCATCATACATGCAAGAGGATTTTAAATGTTGTTCATACAGCTGCAAGCAGTGTGGCATAGCTCATACATTGTTGCACACATGAAACCATGACAAATTTCAGGCTGAACATTTGCATAGCTATACAACTCCACAGCATAAAAAGGATAACTTCTGCTCATCTTTGAGACCTCATTCAGAAGACCCCTTTCACACTGGGGCGGTGCGGGTGTTAGCGGTAAAGCGCTGCTAGTTTTAGCGGTGCGTTATAGCGACGATTCTTGCCCACTAGCCCGGGAGATTTTAAACCTCGCTGGCGGCCGAAGAAAAAAAGTTAATAGTGCACATGTTGCGGCGCCACCAAAGCGCTTTGCAGCTGCTTCGGCAGCGCTGCCATTAATTTTAATGGGCAGGGGCGGTGTATACATCGCTCCCGCAAAGCCCCAAAAGATGCTGCTTGCAGGACTTTTTCCCGGCCTGCAAGCGTACCGCCCCAGTGTGAAAGCACTTCGGCTTTCACACTGGGGTGGCTTGAAAGGCACTTTATAGGTGTTATTTTTAGCGCTAAAACACCTGAAAAGCGCCTCAGTGTGAAAGGGGTCGAAGGGGAATTCCAAAAAGAGATTTATGGCTTGTATAAACAAGTGTGCACCTGTATTTTTGCACAAGACCACAAGTAACTGCAGCTCACCATTAGGGAAACAATAGTTCTCTATGTGCCTCATCAACACCACAATGCAGTTGTGAAATGCAGAAAATGCAGGCATGCTGAAATTTTGTTGCCTTGCAATTCACCGCACCACCATGGCACACTGCAGCTTAGATGAGGTAATTTCATTAAAAAAAAAAAATGTAAGCTGCGTAATGTGTAACAGATCACACCTTCCCTCAGGACTAGGGTACACAACAGACACCAGCCCACGCACAAACTCTCCTAGCTGGTGTGAATGAAACTTTAAAGGAAACTGAAGAATTAGAAAGGTTTTGCATGAAAGAATGCCAGCATCAGCTTATTAGCTCACCATCATGTACTTTTACGACTGATCTTTCCTCTGACTCCCACCCCCCTTTATGCCCATACCACAGCCCACTTAATACTTATCAAGCTCATTTTTGTATCTCAGCATTTTCCACACTTTTCCAGAATGCAAAGTTATCTTAATGGCAGTAGATCTCTTGAAAGCTTGTCCTGAAAATATACCTTTTTTGCAAATTAAAGCATATTACATACAGTGTAGCTTTTACTACAAGTGCACTAATGTAGCAAACAACCAAAAATTGGTGTGTCTATTGCAGTAGAGCAGCCTGTAAGCATTCTTTATAATCATTTTACAGATCACCCCTATACATCTTTGTCCACCCATGTGATTAGCTTACTGCTTTTCAGGAAGTTTGACAGACTTTAAAATTAAATTATAAGCCTGCTTCAAAACAAGTTTTATTTTTTAGGGAAAGCAGGCCTAATCACAGTACTGTCTGTCCCTTTATCACTTAACACCCCCCCCCCCCCCCCCATTAGCAGTCCATTTAAGAAAAGCAATGCGCTAAAATGAGGGGGGGGAAAAAAAAGTGTTCCTATAAAAGCTAATCTGCATGACATTTATCACTGTAAATCTGCACGAGACTTATGTAGGCACCCAGAGATGCTTGTATTTATCTTCAGTGATGTTCTACAGTGCCCTAAATATAATGTTCTGATATTTTAACTAAAAGTTGGCCACATCATTTCTCTAGTGGTACATCAAAATAAAGGGCAGCCTTGATAGCAGAGGTTAATATTTGCATATTCAAGTGCCAACTTAACCACTTCCGGACCACTGATCGCCGATATATGCCCTAACTTTGAAGGATATCTTTGTTATGGCAGCAGCTAGCTGCCATAACCCTGGTATCCTCTTCTTCGGCAGGCAGTCCGGTTTCCCATAATAGTGATCTCTGTGGCGGATTCGCCACAAGATCACTTTCATCGGCAGCGGGAGAGGAGCCATCGGTATCGGCGGAGGCAATCAGATCTTTGCCCTTGCTGGGTATGGAGACAAGCGAGGGGAAGATGGCCCCCACCCCTCTCCATACCATTGCAGGGCAGAAGCAACATCAAAATATCAATTCCGCCCATCTCTTAAAGAGACATTTTGTTTTTTTATTTTTTTATTCAAATTAAATTTTTTTTTAGTGCATCTTAGTGTAAATATGAGATCCGAGGTCTTTTTGACCCCAGATATCATATTTAAGGAGGTCCTGTCATGCTTTTTTTCCCATTACAAGGGATGTTTACATTCCTTGTAATAGGAATACAAAGTGACACCATTTTTTTTTTTTTAAAAGAACAGCGTACAAATAAAAAAAAAAGTTAAATAAATGAGAAACCCCCAAAAAAAAAAAAAAAAAAACGCCACTTAGTGCCACGAGCTCGCATGCAGAAGCGAACGCATACGTGAGTAGCGCCCGCATATGAAAATGGTGTTCAAACCACACGTGAGGTATCACCGCGTTCAGTAGAGCGAGAGAAATAATTCTACCCCTAGACCTTCTCCAACTCAAAACATGTAACCTGTATAATTTTTTTAAGTCGCCTATGGAGATTAAGGGTAAAAATTTGTCGCCATTCCACGAGCGGGCGCAATTTTGAAGCGTGACATGTTGGGTATCAATTTACTCGGCACATTAGCTTTCACAATAAAAAATTGGGCTAACTTTACTGTTGTCTTATTTTTTTAATTTAAAAAAAGTGCATTTTTTTTTCCCAAAAAAAGTGCGCTTGTAAGACTGCAAATACGGTGTGACAAAGTATTGCATCAACCATTTTATTCTCTAGGGTGTTAGAAAAAAAGATGTACAACATTTGGGGGTTCCAAGTAATTTTCTAGCAAAAAACTTTAATATGTAAACAACAAATCTCAGAAAGAGGCTCGGTCCTTAAGTGGTTAAGGATAATGGTGCTCTAATGCAAGAATAGATGCATGCATCTTTGGGTGCTTGCAACAACATTTGTAGGTCCGTTTACATAAGTGCACAAAATGTCACCACCAGACCCACCTCTGAAACCTACCTTTCCATCACAGTTAAGATCAGTGGCATATGTAGGTGGTTTACCAGGGCTCTTATACAAAATAAAGTTCTGACTAGGAGGTAAAAAAAAGAAGAATGAAATATGGTGTTACTCAAAACAGATCCAGCAATCCAATAATCATAAAAAAAAAAAAAAAAAAAAAAAAAAAAAAAAAAAGAAGAAGGAGTATAAACTAGATAATCCATGCATTAGCTAGTTTTAACCTCAAATTGTTTATTTTTATATTATTGGACCTTCCAAATTCAAGTAATCATAACTAGGATAGAGGGAGAATCTTTAACGACAACACTAGTTTTTGTGACCCCAATAACTACCAAGTAAAACTCACTTTGGATGGATTTCCTTTCACTTCTTGTATGGGGCAGGAAATGAAGGGAAATCTCTATAATGGGACACAGAGGGTCAAAAAAATAAATAAAAAAAGGTATTCGATAGATAGAGATTACGAGTACATAATACCAATTAGCCATCATAAATTTGAAAAATGTTCTAGTATATCAGAAATTTCTCTTTTCCTGTGGAATTTCTCCCCATAACATTCTGCCCACGTAGTTAAGAGTGGGGCAGTCAAAGTCCACACTATTTGATTTTGTACTGCATATGCTCCCCAAATTTCAAAATAGGCGGGATATCACAAGTCAACCATCAATGCAGTTCCTGTTGGCTTCATAGAAGACGTGCATCATTTGTTTTATGTAGGCAAGAGGGCAGTCTTTATTGGGCTTCACAAATGTTTATTCAGTTTCCTCTGCTTTTCATCATTGCCCTCTTTCACATATTTTTAAATCAGTTAGGGCAATTTCCATAATCCGTGCAGAAAATGCTATGATGGCAGTGCCATCTACTTCAATCAGAACCCCAGTCAGGGCACTGAAAACACCCATTGAAGATCAAACTCACTATTTGATTAAACCCTTAGAGATCTGAACAAAAAAAGGATTTGTCCAGAACAGTCCATTTATGGAAATGTTAGTCACATCTACTGCATAAAGATGCAGAGATTTCAAAGGGCCCTGTCCCACCACCTCTTTTTCCTAGAGACACAAGTACAGGCACATTATAAAAACGTATTATGCAAAATGACTTTGAGGTGGAAAACTAATGAAAAAAAAAAAAAATAAGGAGGCACCCAACACTGGGAAATGTTTGTATATTGAAGGTACAGATCTCAAAAAACAGGCTTCAACCAATAACGCAAAAATATATTTATATATATATATATATATATATATATATATATATATATATATATATATATATATATATATATATATATATATATATATATGTTTACCCTTGGTTCACACTAGTTCCCGTATCGCTCCTCTCCTGCAGGTGTCATTAACAAAAGGATCATTGGATCATTAACAAAGTTAATGACACCTCCCAGTTTAGATCACAGTGTGAACTTGCACAGGAAACGGATTGCATAGGTGAAAACACCCATGCGATCCGATTCTAATGCAGGGAAAAACAAGTACACCATTTTCTGCGTGAATCCAATGCAAGTTCAGCCATACAATTGTATGGCTGAACTCGCATTGCTCAGACATCGCATGTGATCTGCGGTGCGGGTGCAAATCACATGTGATCTTAGATTGAGAATTCCATATCTTGGAGTAAATATAGGACACAGGATCTGTAGTCAAAAGATCCTAGGTTATGTCGTGACCTTCAGGAGATTGGGCATTGGCTTGGCAAAAGCCCTAGAGTGTGCCCTCATAACCCAGCTTTGTAGCAAACAAGAATGAGAAAAAGAGCAGGGGTGAAGGACTTTCCTGCTGTACTGCATTTCAAGATATGGAACCAGCAGGCAAGTTGAAATTCCCATTTTAAAAATTGTACAGAACAAGACATCGGACCTTTAGTCATAGCCCATGGGATGTCCCCCAGAAATAAACTCAGGAGTGGGCAATGCAGCAAACAAGGGTCAAGAGGAACCAAAAACCACTGCAGCCAGTATGTGAATTCTCTCCTGCTGGCCACAGACTCACTCCCCTCAGGAACCAGAGCTCCGGTGGGCATGATACACTGTCCTGCAGGCGACAAGAGCTCGCCCCAGCCATGCACCTAATGCAGCTGTGCAATAGGGGGGCTGAGCATGTTGACAGGGTAATCTAATGCTGGGCATCAGCTTGCCTGAGCTGCAGGATCACACCCTGACTTGGGTATATTTACCCGCACTGCCCATGTGCTTCTAAAGCTGTGGCCAGGCCCCCTAGGTCCTCGCATCCTTCCCCCAGGACCCAGTGACTTGCCTATGAGAGATTCCTGCCTTAAACCTTGCTGTGCCTGAATCAATGACCTTTTCTGTTAGATGTTAACCCTTGCTAGTCAGACTGCTGCCTTAGCCCCTGCAGATTAATGCCCTCTGGCCTTAGTCTTAAACTTTGCCTTTCCTGATTAGTGCCAAAGGACCTGGACTTATCCCCTCTGGATGGTGGCATACCAACTTTTAATCATACCCCTAATACCACAATCATACCCAACCTGCTTCCCCGGGGTTCGACCCTTGCTCAACTGTGTCTAGCCCCTCAAAGAAACCTCTACGCCAAGGTTCGTTAAACTACTAGGCCACTTTTGGTCAGATCTCCCAAAAGGATATCCCAGAGTGGTTGAAAAGGAGGTCTTTAGAACTAAAAAGTACCATATTTAGATCCCAGGGAGACACAGGAGGTCAAAGTGGGGGATAAACAAGAGCCAAAAGTTTTTTTTTTTTTTTTTTCTAATACACAGTGTGTAAAGCCAGAGGTCTTTGGAACAGAATGGATAGGGGAAGAACCTGTCCCTGTAGTGTGCTAAGCATCTGATGCTGGTCTAGGCTAGACTGGAGGAAGACCAGAACTTGTGTCAAAATGCCTGCTTTCACACAAGCCAAAAAAGGTCTTCAAAGATGGTTGTTCTTACAAGTAGCAGATTTCTCACTTTGAGCCAGATGTGAATGAGAAATGCAGGTAAAATTTTCCAATCCTTTAGGACATGGGTTTCAACAGCTATACCATTAAAGCCAGCGAATGGGAAGCATGGTGGAATAGAGGGCCTTATGAGAAGTCTGCCTGTATGAGGAGGCCAAGGCTCACGTGACAGGAGTTCCAAGTATGTCTGTGTACCAAATTCTCCTGGGACAATTTGGAGCGATAACGGATCACCGGACCCCCACCACACCCAAGGCCAATCAGGACTAAATTGATAATGATACATTTGAAAAAGTGACTGCACAACTGATCTTGCTATGTGGTGCAAAGAACTGCTTGAAGCTTAATTTGGGACGTTATCCCTCATGCTTATTCTTGATGCCGAATCCATCCACTGGGGGAACCGTGCTAAACCCTTGACTGCACATGTAAGTTAGAATTCAAGCAATACATCACACAGAACTGTCAGGTAGTGTGTGTGAGTCAGCGCTCACTGGCAGCTCTACTAGTAGAGAGATTTGGGGGCGAAGTGAACAGTTTCTCCATACAGAAGTTTTACATGCATATCTGCTGTCTTCAGCTTTATATATTCTTTAGAAAGTTCACATAATTTTATAGATTTTCTCTTATTGTTCAGCAATGAGTGTGAAGTCTGGGCACACAGCCAAGACAGCTGATTGGAGGAAAGGCGCACCCCCCCCCCCCCCCCCACTGCACATAGGCAGAGATCATCAGAGCTGTTCTGTGAATAGTTTAGCTCTCTGCTACTCTATTTATAGCAACCTCTCCGACACAAAGGCTGGTTTTATCTTAGTTGACTGAGAACTTGTCAGAAGTTATCATGCAACCCCTATATAACCTTTCATCAAACTCATTGTGAGCCTGCTCATCTTTGAGTCTGCTAGAACTCTGTCCAAGTGGAACTGGTCTAAGTGGTGAGTTAAAACCAGGAGGTTTTAACAGGGGTCATAGTTCCTGTGTAGTGTGAGTACCTGAGTGTTGTCTGAGTAGTGTGTGTGGATCGTTAGTACTTGTGTATTGTGGGTGCACGCTGGTCTGCGAGTACCTGTGTATTGTCTTGTTGAAAAGTATGGGTCTTCGAACAAATGCCCAAAAACCTGTCTGATGCAGAGAAGTTTAAAATACTCTTTTGGATATATTCCCTTGAGACTTTGTCGCCTGGGGGAATTAATGAGATTCTGGAGCGTTCCACAATTATATATATTTTTTTTTTTTTTTATCTTTTTACCACACGTTTCAAAATATATTTAAATAAAAATGTTCTATTCCAGTATAGTATTTTATATATATTTGTGGGTTTCTATTTTTAATCAGTTAATTTTATTCTATAAGGTCACTTTCTCATTTTTTTTCTTAGGGAGAGTCTGAGAATAGTTTGGTGTGTTTTTCTTCTATCCCGTTAGATAACTGTGGCCATTTTATATTCAATTTGCTTTTATATGTAAATATATTTTGCCTTATTAGGCATCCATCTAGTGTGTTTGAATGGGAGTGTGTTATACACTATTCCCACTAGATGGCGCCTATCATCAGCACATATAAGGCCCCTAGCAGCCTTTGTCCTCTATGCTTGAGGAAGGCACGGGCCTGTGTCTTACAGTGTGCATGCGCCAAAACGTCGTTGCATCATCAGTGACCTCACTGCGCTGGGCTCCTGTAATCCACAGCTGACTGCGAGCCAAGCCTCATTTTCAGCCCCATTGGACTGCATTACGATTTCCTGCTGGACAGGACTCTATTTTGTTTTTCTCTGGACAGATACATTACAGAGCAAGTACCATGCTGCGAGATGCCACTAACTGAGGATTTCTTGTGCTGAACTTATTTTAACCACATGCAAGTGAACATATACGCTTGTGTATCTATTAAACCTGATTTATCCTGACCTGGTGGCGCTTATCTATGTTTGTCTTTGGAGCTGGCTTCCCCTGGAACATGGATTGTCGGTTCGCATACACCAAGGTCTTTGTCACTTATACCCCCTAAATATTGTCTCCAGTTAAATATAGCACCATAGACTGATCTAAAGTGGACATTCTGAGTTTTTAATTCCTTCCAGCAACAGCGCTACTAATCAGTTTTTTGGCTTGTTGGGTACCTGTGTATTGGCTTTCTGGGTACCTGTGTATTGGCTTGTTGAGTATTAGTGTCATGAAGCAAGTTGTTAGGTCATTTGTACTGGGTATAATCTCAAATCCTCATTAAATTGATAGGTACGATGCCCGGCGGGTGTGTACATCTTGCGGCATGTATGCGTTCCTTGATCATCTAATAGAGGACGAATACTGCTGTGCAAAATGCAAGCACATTGTTTCCCTGGAAGCCCAGGTTCTGAATCTGGGGAAGCAACTGTCAGCACTGAGAAGACCCTCCACACTAAAAGGAGAGCCAGGAACGTACACGGCAGGGGCCAGCACAGAGGTGGGTGGAGACAAAGAGGTGCAGGCACTAGAAAATAGTAGATGGGTGACAGTCAGGAAGGGTAGAGAGAGAAGTGCCAGGGAGGCTGATCCAGGGCTGTAGCATCCCAATAAGTATGCTCCATTGAGTGACATTGGTCATACCAGTCAGGGACCAGCACTGCTGGAGCTGAGGGACTCTCCTAGCTGCCGGGGGAAGAACTCCTCCAGTGAGAGTGGGGGGGAGCGAAGGGAAAGGAAAGACAGATTCTGGTGGTAGGGGACTCAATTCTTAGAAGGACAGAGAGGGCAATCTGTAACAAAGACCTGAAGCGCCGAAACTGTATGTTGGCTAAATTGAGGAAAAGGACTTCCAAGGTAGTTTTCTCAGGAATACTACCGGTACATCGAGCCACACCAGAAAGGGAGATTAGGGAAGTAAACAAGTGGCTGAAGAGCTGGTGTAGTAAGGAGGGGTTTGCGTTCCTGGAGGACTGGGATGACTTCTCAGGTCGATAACCGGTACTATAGAAGGGACGGACTGCACCTAAATGAGGAGGGTGCAGATCAGCTGGGAATAAAGGATGGCCAAAAAGTTAGAGGGGTTTTTAAACTAGGCAATGGGGGGGCTCCAGAGATAGAGATAGTCAGCGCAGAACATATTCCAGAGGATATTAGGGGCATTAGTGGTAGGGTAACCAAAGCACATAAACCCAAGGTAAGTATAGTAGCAAGTCCTAGTTGCAATCTCGGAACACCCAAAAGGATAGTATGTGACCGGTCAAAATATATTAATTCATTAAAGTGTTTGTTCACCAATGCCAGAAGTCTCCAAAGCAAAATAGGTGAGTTGGAAGCTCTGGTGCATCGGGAGAGCTATGATGTAATCGGTATTGCTTAAACTTGGCTTCATTCCTCACATGACTGGGCTATTAATATTCCTGGCTATGCACTCTTTTGTAAAGACAGTGTAAAAAGGAAAGGTGGAGGGGGTCTGTCTGTATGTGAGAAGTGATCGCAAAGCGTGTGAAAGAGGCCCTGGTGGATGGAAAGTGTGATGAGTCTGAAGCATTATGGGTGGAACTGCATACAGATGTGTGTAGTTCAAAGTTAATCATTGAGTTTGTTATAGACCACCCAGTGTTAATGAGGTGGAGAATCAGTTCCTTGCACAGATGGAAAGGGCTGCAAGGGCTGGGACAGCGATAATAATGAGGGATTTTAAACTACCCAGAAATTGACTGGAGTAATGGCAAAAAATGTATAAACCTATTACAGGACAATTTTATGGTCCAGTTTATTGAGGCCCTAACTAGGATTGATGCTCTGTTGGACCTGGTAATCTCAAACCATGCAGAGGGTATTACTAATGTTCAGATAAAGGAACACCTGGGTAGAGTGGATTGGCTTAGGGCCAATGTGGTGCCTATATTTTAAAAGGGAACAAAGTCTTTACCAAGTAACTATAGACCTGTTAGTTTAACTAGAGACTAAAGATACTGGAGAGATTAATAAAAGACCACATAGATGAGTTCTTGCAGGAAAAAAATATTTTAAGCAACAGACAGCATGGATTCATGAAAGACAGAAGTTGTCAGACAAACCCGATTTCTTTTTATGAGGAGGCAAGTAAAACCTTGGACAGAGGGGTGGCGGTGGATGTGGTATACTTGGATTTTGCAAAAGCGTTCGATACAGTTCCACACACGGCTCATGTGTAAGGCAAGTCTACAGATTTGGAAATGGTTTGTAAATGGATAGAAAACTGGCTAAAAACACAGAATTCAGAGAGTAGTCATAACTGATTCTTACTCTGAATGGTATAAGGTTATCAGTGGTGTACCCCAAGGTTCAGTGCTGGGACCCTTACTTTTTAAATATCTTTATAAATTATATTGGGTCTGGGATCAAAAGTAACATTTCCGTCTTTGCAGATGACACCAAGCTATGCAGTGGAATAACGTCCTTACAGGAGGTCTCCAATTTACAAGCCGACCTCAATGCTCTGTCTAATTGGGCGTCTATGTGGCAGATGAGGTTGAATGCTGATAAATGTAAAGTTATGCACTTGGGGGCTAAGAATATGCATGCATCATACATAGTAGGGGGGGGGGGGGGGAGTACAACTGGGGGGGATCCATAGTGGAGAAGGATCTGGGGGTTTTGGTAGATCATAAGTTCAATAACAGCATGCAATGCCAAGCTGCGGTTTCCAAAGCGAGCAAAGTCCTTTCATAGATATAGCTATAGATATAGAGAGAGATTATTTTGCCCCTGTTCAAATCATTAGTAAGACCTCATTTGGAATATGCAGTTCAGTTTTGGGCACCAGTTCTCAAAAAGGATATTGGGGAACTGGAAAAAGTGCAGAGAAGGGCAACCAAACTGATAAGAGGCATGGAGGAGCTCAGCTATGATGAAAGATTAGAGGAACTGAATTTATTCACTCTTGATAAGGAGATTAAGGGGGATATGATCAACATGTACAAATATGTAAGGGGTCCATATAGTGAACTTAGTGTTGAGTTATTCACTTTACAGTCAACAAAGAGGACAAGGGGGCACTCTTTACGTCTAGAGGAAAAGTGATTTCCTCTCCAAAATACGGAAAGGTTTCTTCACAGTAAGAGCTGTAAAAATGTGGAATAGACTCCCTGCAGAGGTGGTTCTGGGAAGCTCAGTAGATTGCTATAAGAAAGGCCTGGATTATTTCCTAAATGTAAATAATATAACAGGGTACTAACATTTATAGGTAAAGTTGATCTGGGGAAAATCCGATTGCCTCTCGGGGGATCAGGAAGGAATTTTTCCCCTGCTGTAGCAAATTATAGCATGCACTCCTGGGGTTTTTCGCCTTCCTCTGGATCAACTGTGGGTAAAGAATTGGGTATATGGGATTGTACGATATTTTTTTGCGGTTGAACTGGATGGACTTGTGTCTTTTTTCAACCTGACTAACTATGTAACTATGCTGATAACATAAGAACGGAACAGGAGAAAGCCATGGGACTTAGTGCTTTGAAGAGAGAAGAAAACACTGCAGATATACGTGCCCATCTCAGATTTCATGAACCGGGTTTACATCCACCTTAAATACCTTATCCATGCTGCAGATGTCTAGAAGGGACAAACAAAAACTTGCCAGTCACAGGAGTCTTTGGGATCTGGATGCCATAGGAATGGACCATTTCCATGGACCTATATAGCAGCCTGTGGCTGACTTCACTTGTGCCGAAGTGAATGCAGAATACAGTGCCCAAAGCAAACATTAAAGGCCGGCCAGTCCAGTGTCTCAAGATGTACATTGAGGGCAGCTGATCCAGGAACACCTAGTGAGCCTTGAGACAACAAGCAATTCAATCTTGATAAAAGTACTAGACAAAGAGGAAATAAAAATAAGAAAAATGGAGGATTGGGTAGAAACTTCTACAGAGAAGAAGAAGTGGTCTTTCACTTAAGAACACAAGCAAAAAGCTGGAGTCCCACAAAGTAGGTGGGGTTATAGGGGGTTGCACATGGGGGCATTACCTTCAAAGCTTTGCCAGTGTCCAATCACCTGAAGGTAGAACCTGAATCCACAGTCTATGACTATAGATCCCATATTCTGTACAAATAAGGCGTTTTTGGTCCCTTGAGAGAGATTCATCATCACTTCCTATCCTTATGAGGGGAAATCTTCCAAACTAGGACACCTACAGTAACAAAAACCTGACAGAGGCTGTAACCCTTAAGCACTCTTCTCACACAAAATAAATCTTCAGTGGCACTGAACTTTACTAGGAGAGTTACTGAATGAGTCTAGGACAAAGGTAACAGAGGTTTTTAGTTTCTCACTGTGAATAATGGGAGTGGCAACCTAAAACCCCTAGCCAACCGATATGATTTGCTTTATCAGCAAGCGCTCAGTAGCTTTTGCACAAATGTGAACTGGATCATTTTAGCCTAGAGACAAGTTTGACACGAGTGAGTGATAACAGTTGTTTTGTTTAGCAATTGTTCATTGGATTTCAAATTGTAAGTGACTGATGGATCAAGGCTACCTACCAAGTTTGCATTAACATCAAAGAAGCCAAAAACTGTTGGTGAAACATTTCAAAAGCTAGCTGAAAGTATTTGAAGTTGACAGAAAACAGCTATTGTATGGATAGCATATCAGTTTGGTTACTCACTTAAAGATCAATGAAAGGGCAGTTATTTCAAGTTGACCAGCACTCTCCTAAAAGACCAAAATAATAATGAAGAGCAACAAATCAAAACCAGTAACAGAAATTGGAAAACTTGTATGCAAACAGAAGGAGAGGTTTACTGTAAACAAGCACTCTCAAACTGTACAGATACCTTCAAATCACACAAACAGCAAATCAATCCGTGTGCAATTACCCATGATGAGCAGTCATGTTTTACCTTGGGGTCTTCTAACCGCTCCAGGTATTTTTCAAAAGGACCTTCCACATACTAGGAACAAGAAATTTGAGATTAAGGTTCTCATAATGGTGTAATACATTCTAGAAACCCCCATACCCTCACAAGGACATTTCCCCTAAAGAGGTTGTAAACCTCCATTGGCAAGTTGTACCTATTGGTATGCCTATAATAAAAAGGTACTGTAAAAATCTTCTAAACATGCGCCATTTTAGGAGATATTTGCTGTAAACTGAACCAATGTCATTGGCACATGCGCTGTGAAGAAGCGGCCATCTGTGCCGTTTATGCACTAGCCAGTGCCGTGACTGACTGCTCCCTCGCACATGCGCTGGGGTGACGTTCATCGACTTCGGCCAGTCACAGAACCGAAGTCCGTGGCCCCGGAAGGAATAGGGGCAAACATTGATGCGGCCTGCACTGGGGACAGTGCAGGCTTTGCTTGCAGGCAAGTGTCACATAATGTGCTAGTATTCAATGCATACTAGCACATTAAGCTTTTACTTTGCAGGGGGGGGGGGGGGAGGAATTAAAACCCATCAAGGTTTTACTTCTTTTTAAATGATGTGCTAAATTTATATCCAAAGTGATTAAGGGGCATGATTCCTTGTACCTGGATAAGACAAACAATACCCCTAATATGGAATTGGTTTATTACTTCCTTTTTAGGGAATGAAATCTCTCTGTAGTTTTTAATAGAAGGATCTCAGTTGAACAAATATTTACCAATACATCAGCACTAGTAAATAATGGAGTTCTCCCCCTAGAGATTAACCAGTAAAGCAGATTTTCTACTGCACTAACAGCACACACAAAATATAGTGTAGTACTGTGCAAACGTTTTAGGCAGGTATAAAGAAATGCTATAAAATAAAAATAAATCAAAAAATTCAGTTACTTACCGGTAACTGCTTTTCTAGGAGATCTTCCAGGACGGTACACCTAAGAGATGAGACTGGTCCAGCTGACAGGAAATACAGTCAACACATGAGGTTAAAAGGCCCCTCCCTTCCCCCTGCACCTTAGCTCTCCCAAATAAATAGGTTATCCGGGTGCCAAAGAGAAACTCTTCCCATAGTACTTACATCAAACCAGGGGTGGGAAGTAGGCCTGCTGTCCTGGAAGATATCCTAGAAAAGCAGTTACCAGTAAGCAACTGTCAATTTTCTCTAGTCATCTTTCAGAACGGCACAACTGAGAGGATGGACAAGAAGTTCAAGGCCTACCTTAGGGTGGGACCACTGCTTGCAAAACCTTCTTTTCAAACGTTAGATCCTGAGGTGATAGCAGTTCCACTCTATAGTGCTTCAAGAAGGTGTCCTGCTTTGCCCATGTGGCTGTTCGACAGATCTGTTCTATTGAGGCCCCAACTCTTTCTGCCCAAGAGGCCGCCAAAGATCTTGTTGAATGGGCTTTAAGGTTAACTGGTATTGGGGAACCTGTAGGTGCCTGCCTTACCTGTCTAGGGCCACTAAATAGAACCAAAAGGTGACTCGACTTCCTGAACTCTAACTCTATGCATGTAAGCAAGCACCTGCTGACATCCAATAACTTACATTTTCCCTCTCCCTTTTTGTTTCGGGTTTTCACCAAAGGAGGGCAAAATGATTTCTTGAGAAATATGAAACTGGGATGCGACCTTGGGAAGATACAGTGAGTCTTTCCTCAGCACCACTCTATCTTCCAGTACCAACAGAAAAGGCTCCTTAACCACTTTATGACCAGCGCACCACGATGTACGTCCCTTTTTTGAAGAGGGATATCTCAGTAACAGCAGCAGCTGCTGCCACAACCGAGACATCCATCTCTTCAGGCGTCGGTCGTATTTACGATAATGGTGGTCTCCGCAGCAGATTCGCCGCAAGATCACCGTTATCGGCGGCGGGAGAGGTGCCCCCACCCCTCTGCCGCTTACTGGAGCCGGCGGAGGCGATCGGGTCCTTCACACTGCTGGGTATGGAGATGAGTGAGGCTCAGATGGCCCCCACCCGTCAAAACGTCACTTCCGCCCATACCTCTTAAAGGCACATTTTTTCAATGTCATTTTTTAAAATTACTTTTTTTTTTTTTTTTTTAGACCTACTCTAATGCAAAACGTGCAACCTGTAGAATTTTTTTAAACGTCGCCTATGGAGATTTGAGGGTAAAAGTTTGACGCCATTCCACGAACGGGCGCAATTTTGAAGTGGGACATGTTGGGTATCAAATTTAGTCGGTGTAACATTATCTTTCACAATATATAAAAAAAAAAAAAATTGTACTAACTTTAATGTTCTTGTGTGTCTTATTTTTTTTTCCAAAAAAAAAAAGTGCGCTTGCAAGACCGATGCACAAATACGGTGTGAAAAAAAGTATTGCAATGACCGCCATTTTATTCTCTAGGGTTCTAGAAAAAAAAATATATAATGTTTGGGGGTTCCAAGTAATTTTCTAGCAAAAAAAAAAAAAAAAAACCCGTTTTAAACATGTAAACACCTAAAATCCAAAAGGAGGCTGGTCTTAAAGTGGTTAACCGCTTCCCGACCGCCTCCTGCACATATACGTCGGCAGAATGGCATGGCTAGGCAATTAAAGGGGACGTATATATACACGTGCTTTCGCGACCCGGTCGGGAGCTCCGTGACCACGGCACCAACGGACCCGATCACCGCTGGTGTCCCGCGATCGGGTCACAGAGCTGAAGAACGGGGGGAGGTCTGTGTAAACAAACCTCTCCCCACGCTTCCTACACTGCCTGTCACTGATTGCTGTTCGGGAACGCCGATCAGTGACGTCAGACATGCCCCCTACTTTTGCGCAAACCAATCAATCGCTAATTGTGATTTTTTTACCAAAAATATGTAGAAGAATACGTATCGGCCTAAACTGAGGAAAAATAAATTTTATATATTTTTTTTGGGGATATTGTAGCAAAAAGTAAAAAATATTGCATTTTTTTTCAAAATTGTTGCTCTATTTTTGTTTATAGCGCAAAAAATAAAAAAAAACGCAGGGGCGATCAAATACCACCAAAAGAAAGCTCTATTTGTGGGGAAAAAAAAAAGGACGCCAATTTTGTTTGGGAGCCACGTCGCACGACCGCGCAATTGTCAGTTAAAGCGACGCAGTGCCGAATAGCAAAAAGGGGCCTGGTCCTTTGGCTGCAAATTGGTCTGGGGCTGAAGTGGTTAATTGACAGGGCCTGCAGGTCGCTTACCCTTCTGGCTGCAGTGAAGGCCAGTAAAAAGCCTAACTTAAGCGTCAAAAATTTTACTGAGATCTCCTGAGCTGGTTCGAAAGTCGCTTTCGTCAATGCCTCCAGGACCAGCGCTGGATTCCATGGTGGGAATCTTAATTTTGTATGGGGGTTAACCTCTCCCATCTCTTAATGAGGGGCTCTAGGGTGATCCTCTGGTCCATAAATTCAGACAGCGCTGCCATCTGTACCTTCAGGGTGTTCAGGGCAATCCCCTGATGCACCCCAGCTTATAAGAATTAAAGTACTACTGGTACTGAATGATTAGAAACCTCTCTATCCTGGCACCAGTGTGAGAAGAAATTCCAGATTCTTCAGTAGATCTTCCTAGCGACCAGTTTCCGGCTACCTAGGAGGGTCTCAAACTCCCACTGTGCCCAGGGACGACTTAGCGTGAGCCTGTCCTGACCCAGCCACCAATTTAGGGAGGTCCTTACCCTTGCTGGAATGGACACCTTTCCATCCAGCGTCTCCCTTTCTGTCCCAGGGAGGATAGTAGAAAGAACTGCAACTCCCTGGAATGGGAGCCGAGGCCAGGGAACCGCTGGACTACAGGAGGTCATCAAGCCTAGGGCCCTCATAACCTGTCTGCGAGAGTAGTCCCTGGGTTCCGTTAGAGAGGAGACTAATGTTACCACTTAACTTTTTTCCTCTGGGAGAATGTTTGAGCCCCTGAATACACCAAGTATCCTAGAAAGGTTTTTATTTGGGATGGTACGAGAGATGATTTTTCCAGCCCAAGGTCACCAAAGTGAGGATAACTCTGTCTACGTCTACTCTCACTTGTTCTAGAGACTGCCCATAGATCCGGTGGTCATGTCGTGACCTGGACATATGGTCCCCTTCCCACGATTTAACCCACACGGCCATCCTTGCAGAGTTAAGGAGGGCAGCTGATTTATCCGTGGTCTTAACAGTTTCCACTGGCGCATCTGCCAAGTATGCCACAGCCTTGCATATTCTCTAGAGAGTCTGTGAAAAGCATCTCTGATTGTACTGCAAGGAAGTCCCTCCTAACCTGGGAGGTTTCCTTGCGACAATTTATGTATGCATCTGTAACAAAAAGGTTTTACATGATTTTTTGGGAGCTTTTCATTGCAATACCCACACCTTTTTGTTCTAGGGAGAGGAGGGTTATTGCCCTTAGGCTTGTGGGCCCCTTGAGCAGATCCACCGGGTTCTAAGGAGACAAAAGACCAGACAGAACCCACACTTTAACAATCTGTACTCTCTCCTGCCCCCCCCCAAGGGGTGTAGGCAAGACCCCTCTTAACCCACCACCTGCCTAACAGAGGAAGACTCACCACCCGTGGCCTCCTCTTGGGTTGTAGTCACCGCTGTGTCCTTTCCATTCCTGGTCCCCGCTGGTTCCGTTCTAAGGAGCCCTGCTGTGAGGATCCAGGAGGTGAGAGGGGCCTGTGGGACCTCTGCCTGGCTCCACCGGATTCTTATGGCCAGAGCGCCGATCAGCACCATTTTGCTGGAGTCCAGTCCGGAGCGTTTTGGCCTCTAGTGTCTCCGGATCTGCGTAGACTGGAAACGGTAGTGATGCCGCCCGGAAACGGAAGCAGCACCATCTTGCTCTACCTGGTTTGAATGCTCTCTCCTATCCCAGGAGTGTTTCCATCATTGCCTATGGAACCGCAATTGCGGTAAACAAAATGCCCTGTGCCCCTCCAGCAGCCTGGACTCCAGCTGACCCTCTGGCTCCTTCAGCCCCCCCATGCACCTGGCCTTGGTGGAAGGCAAGGGAGGAGGTATGTGCCCACAGAATCTCTGGGATACCCCTCTGTGCCCGGGAGGCTCCTTGCCAGGGAGTGCCCCCCCGGCCATAGGGGCCCCCTGAGAAGGGACTGAGCCCTGGCTGGACCCGCAGCCTTCCCTGGCTTTGGCGTCCAGCACCCAGGGGGTGAACCGTCCGCTATCAAATTCAGGTCTGACAAAAATAAACTTTTCGCTGCTGGGAAACGCAATCAAGAACTGGGGTGGAGGGGGGACCAGTCATCTCTCAGGTGTGCTGTCCTGGAAGATGACTAGAGAAATATACATTTTAATACACTTTTATCAATTTACAAAATGCCAAGTGAGCAAACAGAAGAAACCTCTAAATCAAATCAATATTTGGTGCAATTACCCTCTGGCTTCAAACCAGCATCAATTCTTACATTTGTACAAAGTCAGTGATTTTGTGGGATTAGAGTCAAGTGTATGGTTAACCAATTATACCAAAGCAGGTGCTAATGATAATCCATTTCATATGTAGGTTGAAGCACAGTCACTAACTGACAAACAGCTGCGTAGGAGGCTTAAAACTGGGTGAGGAATAGACAAAACACTGCTACTAAGGGGAGGTTGTGAAAAACAGTTGAAGAAAATAATGCAGGCGCCTCCAAGTGTGGACTGTTGCATTAGTAGTAAACCACAATATCACTTTTTAATACTCAATGATGGGCACATCTTCAAGTGTATAGTCCAATGATGCATCCTAGGCACTGGTCCGCCAGAAGAGTCGTCCTGGGCACTCTGAATGCTGTCCTGGCCAGCAAGATAGTGGTGTGTTGGAGAAAAGCCAAGAGAGGGGTGTAACGCTCTCTAGACCACAGCGTTGGTGTGCTAGTGCACCTAGAAGAATTGATGCTCTTTTGAAGGCAAAGGTGGTCACACCAATATATTGATTTGAATTTCTGCTCTGGTCATTTAGTTTCCATTTTGTTAATTAATAAACTAATAAACACTTCTATTTCTGAAAGCATTCTTAAATTTACATAATTATTTCACCTACCTAAAACTTTTGCATAGTATTGTGCATTGTTGTCTAGTTCACCTCTTCTCAATAGGAACAGAATACAATTTATTTTATGTAATTGTTTAAGTCAAACTCACAGATTCAAATAACTTTTCATTCTTCCTCATAAAAGCCACACATATTTTACGAATCTCATTGTGGTGAATCTGGCAGTAGAAGAGCTGGAAATAAAAATAAACACATGTAGTTCTAAAACAATAAGATTATATACAGGTGCATCTCATTAAAAATTTGAATATCAAAAAAGGTAATTTCAGTAATTCACTGAAAAACATGAAACTCATTTAATCTAGATGATACACACACACACACACACACACACACACACACACACACTTCAAGCATCTTTCTTTTCATTTTGAGGATTATGGCTTACAGCTAGTGAAAACCCAAAAAAAATCAGTATCTCAGAAAATTAGATGATTATTACACAAGACCAATAAAAATGCCAGAAATGTTGGCTTACTAAAAAAGCATGTCAATGTATAGTACAGTATGCACTTAATACTTGGTCGGGGCTCCTTTTGAATGAATTACTGCATCAATGTGACGTGGCATGGATGCGATCAGCCTGTGGTACTGCCAGGGCCGGGACAAGGGGTGGGCAGGAGGGGCGGCTGCCCTGGGCACTGTGGTATCATGCGAGGTGGGGGGGGGGGCACCACAAGCAGGTTAGGGGGAGGGGATTTGTGTTGGGAGGGGGAATTTAGAGGGCGGCAGGGGATAAGAATTGTTCTAGGAAGGGAAATTTGGGGAGGTGTGTTAGAAAAGGTAATATGGTGGTGGGGGGGAAGGGGATGATTGGGGGAGATTTGTGCTAGGATGGGGGATTGGGGAGAATTTATGCTGGGAAGGGGGGGGGGTGGGGTGGAGGAAGAGGATTTGTGCTGGAGGCACATGGGGATTGAGAGGATATGAGTTGGGGGGGGGGGGTGCAAAGATTTGTGCTAGGGGATTTCAGTAGGAGGCAGATTTGTATTGGGAGGAGGGGGAATTTACAGTTAGGGGGTAAGCATGCAGATCAATGCTTGATTTGTACTTTTTCTGGGGGGGGGGGGGTGGATTTTGCTGACACATAATTCTCATACATCTTGGGGGGGGGGGGCGCAACTTGGCATTTTCGCCCTGGGCTCTAGATGACCTTGTCCCGGCACTGGGAACTGCTGAGGTGTTATGGAAGCCCAGGTTGCTTGGATAGTAGCCTTCAGCTTGTCTGCAAGGTTGAGTCTGGTGTCTCATCTCCTTCTTGACAATACTCCAGATTCAGTATGGGGTTTAGGTCAGGCGGGTTTGCTGGCCAATCAAGCATATCGATACCATGATCAATAACATTTTGGCTGTGTGGGCAGGTGCAAAGTCCAGCTGGAAAATTAACTCTGCATCTCCATAAAGCTGGTCAGCAGAGGGAATCATGTAGCCAGGCCTCGGGGCGGCAGTGGTGCAGGGGCGGCGCCGCTTCTGCGGCGACTTCTCTGCTTTCGCTGGAAACTCCCACCAGCTAGCCAGCCCGTTTTGTCGGCACCGCTGCTTATTTCAAGGGGACCGATCGGGCTTGTGTATTCCCACTTCCTGGTTACTGGAACGCACCATAGGGCGGACGTGATGTCATCCGCCGGAAATGATGGGCGCGTTGCCACCCATGTCTTGCATCATTTCCGGCGGATGACATCACGTCCGCCTTATTGTGCATTCCACCGCTACCAGGAAGTGGAAGTAAACAAGCCTGATCGGTCCCCGTGAAAAAAGCAGCGGTGTCGGCGAAACAGGCGGGAGTTTGCCACCCCCCTGAATGTCCCCTGTCCACAGAGTGCCTTCCTCGTCCAGACACGACAGCCCACAGACAGTGGGCATCAGGGCTGCTGTTAGAAATCATGGGGCCCCGTACATCCTACCTGACGGGGCCCCCGTCGACCGGCGACGTGGCAAGTGACACCCTGCATGTGCTGGCAACTGACGTGGCAAGTGACACCCTGCATGCGCTGGCAAGTGACACCCTGCATCCGCTGGCAAGTGACGTGGCAAGTGACAATCTGCAACATGTGGCAAGTGACAATCCGCATCTGAAGGCAGGTGACGTTGGCAAGTGACATGCTCAGGCTCCGACTGATTCTGCTTATGGTGAGTTGAACTATTTTATATAACAATGTAATAGAAATATTGCACTTCAATCATTTTTTTTTGCAATATGGCACTGCGTTGATTTAACTGACCATTGTGCAAATGTGATCTATTGTAGCAGTCATCGATAAAGGACAAGAATGGTCATCCGCTGGTGTTGGTCCACTGTTTATCAAGTCAAAAGTCAGCACAGCCCTCTACCAGGAAATTCTAGAGCACTTCACGATTCCCTCTGCTGACTAGCTTTATGGAGATGTGGATTTCATTTTACAGCAGGACTTTGCACCTGCCCACACTGCCAAAAATACCAATACCTGGTTTAAATGATCATGCCATCACTGTGCTTAATTGGCCAGCAAACTCACCTGACCTAAACCCCATAGAGACATGTGGGGTATTGTTAAGAGGAAGATGACACACCAGACCCAACATAGACATACCATAACACATCAGCAGCGGCACAAGCTGATCACCTCCATGCCGCGTTGATGCAGTAATTCACGCAAAAAGAGCCCGACCAAGTCTTGAGTGCTTACTATATATGGATATACTTTTCAGTAAGCCAACATTTCTGTATTAAATTAAATTTGATTTTATTTTTTATTGGACTTATTTAACCACTTGCCATCCGCGCTATGGCCGAATGACAGCTACAGCGCGGATCTCAATTCCCGGGAGGCCGTCATATGACGTCCTCCCCTCACGCTGACAGCGGAGGAGAAAAAAAAAAAAAAAAAGACGATCACCGGCTTATGTTAAAGGGACATCGGTGCCACCTGTCAATGCCCACCAGTGCCACCTGCCGCCTCATCAGCGTACATCAATGACGGACAAAAAATTACCCAATTTTATATTTTTATAACAAAATAAAAATTGTTTTTTTTTAATTCGGTCTTTAAAAAAAAAAAAAAAAAAAACGCAGAGGTGATCAAATACCACCAAAAGAAAGCTCTATTGGGGGGGGGGTGATAACAATTTAATTTGGGTACAGTGTTTTATGACCGCGCAATTGTCATTCAAAGTGCGACAGCGCTGAAAATTGGTCTGGAAAGGAGGGGGTTTAAGTGCCCAGTAAGCAAGTGGTTAATTCAAATTTTCTGAGATACTGAATTTTCCTAAAAACAAAAAAACACACACACACACACACACACACAAGCATGAGCCATCTCCCCGGTGTTGCTTCCGGGTTTGCAGGCGCTGCGATTGTCTGGAGCCGCGATGACGTCACTTCCGCAAGTCACGGCACAGGGACCTGAAAAAATGTCATGGGTGGCAAACAGAGCGCATGCGCTGATGTCGCCGGCGGAAAATATAGTAAATATCTACTAAATGGTGCAAGTTTAGGAGATATTTAAAGTACCTACAGGTAAGCCTTATTATAGGGTTACCTGTAGGTACAATAAAAAAAAAAAAGACTTCAACTTTAACTGAATTTGAGCAGTTCTGCAAAGAAGAGGGGCCAAATATTACAAGGTCTAGATGTGCAAAGTTGGTAGAGTCAAATCCCAACAGACTAAAGGCTGTAATTAAAGCAAAATGTGGTCAACAAAATACTGACGTAAGGGGGGGGTCCTTTTTTCAATTCAGGGATTCGGTATTTGAATATTGGCTTTAAATCTTTCACTTGGATCTTATAAGTTGCACTAGTAAATACAGCTGGATAAAAACATAACGTGATTTTAAAGGGGGGGGGGGGGGGTATTCTTTTCTATACCCACTGTATGCCCGTCTTGAAAGCAATAATACTGTTTCGTAGCATTTGCAAACTAAAAGCTTTGCCAGACGTTACAATGAAAACTATGTACAGTGATACCTCGGTTCAAAAACAACTCGGTTCGTGAATAGAAGACTTCACAAAAATTTGCTTCAGTGCGCAAACTCCGCTTCGGTTCACAAACACAATCCACGGCCATTTTCCCTGCTCTAACACTATATTGAGAAGCTTTTTGGTGTGCTTTTAGCACATACTGTACATTCCTGTGCACACTTGCTGTAAAGCTTTGTGTTCGCTTTTTATCACATACTGTAATGTACCGGACATCCAGTATGGCTCCAAAGAAAAAAAAAATTTAAATCAATCAATCAGAGCAAGCATGGTGGTAAGAAGAAAGTGCGAGTGACAAGACCGGTCAGTGCAAGCATGTTGTTGATAAAGTGCAGAGCGGTAAAAGTCATCTCAAGCAAGGTTAGTGCTCTCTCTCCATACTGAACTGTACTTTGTTTTATATTTTTGAAAGAAGAAAGAAGAGCGATCCACACGACTCAGGAGGGTTACTCTTTTCAATCCAGCCTTCAATACCCACACCAAAAAGGTGGAGGGAGGGGGTGCAAAGAAAAAGCTGAGTTAGACTTACCGTTAACTCCTTTTCTGAGAGTCTTCCAGGACAGCCCACGAGACCTAGGGCTCCACTTACCAGGACAGGAAACACGTTACCCCCACCAGATAAAAGGGCGGTCCTCCAGGCCCTGTGTCAGTCTACTCAAGAACCGTAGGACGTCCCTGAAAAACATATGCATAATACACATAACTTTAGACAAAACCAGGTGTGGACCCGGCTTGTCCTGAAGACTCTCAGAAAAGGAGTTACCGGTAAGTCTAACTCAGCTTTTCTCAAAACGGCTTCCAGGACAGCCCATGAGACGATGAGCCAGAACTTACCAGTCTAGGGAGGGACAACTGCCTGCAGGACCTTACGACCAAATGCCTGCTCCTGAGCCGATAGGAGATCCAGGCTATAAGGTTTAATGAAGGTCGAGTAACTGGACCATGTGGCAGCCCTGCAAATTTGCTCCGGTGAGGCACCAGCCCTCTCAACTCAAGACGTGGATAAGGCTCTAGTTGAGTATACAGTAACAAAGGGTGGAGAAACCTCGCTAATTTTGTAAGCTTCAGAGATAGCTTGCTTTATCCACCTGGCTAGTGTGGCTTTAGATGCACTGTTTCCCTTGTGCACCCCCGAAAAGAGGACAAAGCATCAGTTTTCCTAAAGGTCTTAGTGACCTCAAGATGGACAAGGAGGATACTTCTTACGTCTAAGCAACTAAACTTTCTTTCCTGTGGCGAACTACAAAAGGATGGCAGTATATAATCCCGAGTTCTGTGGAAAGTACTAGCCACCTTAGGCAAAAAAAAACCTGGATCAGTCTTTAAAACCACTCGATCATCAAAAATTGTGAGAAAAGACTCCCTGACAGGGCCTGCAGCTCACTTACCCTACGTGCTGAGGTTAATAACTACCAGAAAAACAAACTTTTAATGTAAGTAGTTTAACTGAGATCCTCGAGGGGCTCAAAAGGAAATTCAACCAAAGCCTGAAGCACTAGGGACTGGTTCCAAGATGGACAACTTTTCACCACTACTGGCCTTGCCCTTGAAATTGATTTAAAAAATCTGGCTACAATGGGATTTTCCAGGAGAGAAAACACTAATAGCTGCCGCTTGTACTTTTAGGGTACTAACGGAAAGACCCTTGTCGACCCCCTCTTGAAAAAATTCCAGAATTGCAGGAATATCGTGGGTTAGTCTCCGATTCTCCGATAACCAAGAATTAAACTTTTTCCAAACCTTGGAATAAATGGCTCTGGTGACTGGTTTTCTACAGTCTACCAGAGTCCTGACTACTTTGTCGGAGAACCCCTGGGCGCGTAGCATCTTCTCTTCAGATACCAAGCCGACAATCTTAGTGAAATCACCTGGGGGTGAGATACTGGACCCTGCAACAATAAGTCTTCTCTCTTTGGAAGACTCAGTGGAGGCTCTGAAATTAGAGTCTGTAGAAGGGAAAACCATGGCCTCTTAGGCCAAAACGGGGCAATTAGAATGAGGTCCGTTTCTTCTAGAAGAAACTTCCGGAGGATTCCCGGAATAAGTCTGATCGGTGGGAAGGCATAACATAGGCCGCAAGGCCATGGGTTTGCCAGCGCATTGAGCCCCAAGGATTGGTCTGCGGGGTTCATAGAAAAGAACATTTCCATCTTGCGGTTGTTCTCGTTTGCGAACAGATCCACTACTGGGTATCCCCATCTGCTGGTGAGGTCTGCAAAGACTTCGGGATGAAGGAACCAGTTGTCTCGATGTACCCGGTGACGACTGAGGTAGTCTGCTAAACAATTGCGTGTGCCCTTCAAGTGCACAGCAGAAATTGAAGCCAGATTCCCCTCTGCCCATACTAGGATCTCCTGGGCAATTGACTGGAGTATCCGTCTTCTCGTGCCCCCCTGCTTGTTGAGGTATGCGACTGTTGCAATGTTGGCCGACAGAATTTGAAGATTGTAGTCCCTGATCTCTATCTGAAACGACTGCAGGGCTCCATGAACCGCTAGCAGCTCTCTTTGATTGAATGAAGCCCTTTCCTCCCTCGAGGACCACTCTCCCTGTGCCACTGCATTGTTGAGATGGGCCCCCCGCATCCATAGTAATCCTTCGGGAAATGGGAATGGACCATGGGAGACCTCCCGCTAGGTGCTGCCTTTCTCTCCACCACAGGCTTCTCTGGTGGGAAACCGGACCCTTGACTCCAGGGACCTTGCATCCCTGTTCCAGTTTAACAGGAACAGTTGATGAAGTCTCGCCCATGGGACTGCAGGAAAGCATGAGGTCATCAGACCCACTGCCCTTGAAACCTGTCTTAGAGAGACCGACTGGTTTGTCTGCAATGCTGACATAGATTACCAAAATGATCCAATCTTCTCCTGAGGAAGAAAGACCCTTTGATCCACCGAGCAAAAGTCGTAACCCAGGTAAGTGACCTTCTGGGCCAGAGTTAAGTTGGAGATCCTCCAACAGCTTCTGATATGATGCTGCTACCACCAGGAGGTTGTCTAAAGTAAGGGATAATAGTTAATCGCTTTCAGCCTGAGTGGAGCTAGGGCTTCCACCAAACACTTTCATGAAAATGCGTGGGGCTGAGGAAAGACCAAAGGGGAGGGCCTGAAACTGGAAGTGTCGGGTCCCTGTCCTCATCTTCACTGCTAATCTTAAATATCTCTGGAAGGCTGAGTGGATAGGGATGTGAAGATGAGCATCCCTCAAGTCCAACGTGGCCATGTAGCAGTTTGGGTAGAGTAGGCTTTTGATAGTGAAAAACGTCTCCATCCGGAAATGTTTGTATCTGATTTGTTTAAAGCTCGGAGATTCAGGATAAGTCGAAACTTCCCTGACGGCTTTTTGACAAATACATGGGAATAGAATCCCTTGATCTGACTGGGGAACAGGAATCAGGACCTTCTGATCCAACAGGTCTCCGATCTGGAGACCCAGGGCCTGTGCGTTCTCCCGATCCTGGGGAGGAAAGGTGACCAAAGGCCCTCAATCTTCCTCCCACCGGGGAACGCAAGTCACTGCGGTTTGGCGGGCTGTTGAGGAGGGTTAAACAGGACCCTCCCCCTTTGCCTCTGCCCTTGTGCCCTGTCCAGTGTTTTTTCGGCCTGCTGTCCTTTTCTTTAGGACCCTAGGACGAAAAAAAAAAAAACTTCCTGGCTGCTGGGATTCTCTTTCTCTGGGAAAGCCTTCTTCCTGTCATCGGTGCGTTCCAGTGCCTCCTTCAGCCCTGGGCCAAATAAGTGATCGCCTGTTAAGGGGAGCACACAAAGGCGTAACTTGGAGGCTGAGTCCCCTGACCAGGTCTTAAGCCAAAGGCTTCTCCTGGCCGAGTTCACTTAAGCCGAGGTCCTGGCCGACGTTCTCACTGACTCACTGACTGCCACACAAGTGGAGGCCAGAGCAGGTTTGAGGTTCACAACCGCAGAACTCCCAGGCTCTGTGAAGAAGGATATCCCCCTCTTGGCCATCGGATCCTTAAGCGTACCCATATCATCGAACGCTAGGTCCGAGTTCTTTGAAACCTTTGAAAGGGGGCGCATCTAGCTTGGGATTTTTATTCCACGGCTGCGTAGTGTCCTCAAAAGGAAACCTCCTTTTTAGGTTACTAGAGAAGACAGGTTCTCTCAGGATTACCCCATTCCAGTTTGATAGTATCAATCAATGAGCTATGACTGGAAAAAAACTAATTTTTTTCTTGTGCAATCCCTTATACATGAGATCATGTTTGGATAGCTGAACCTCCTCTTTCAATTCAAGGGTAGTATAGATGGCCTTCAATAAGTCATCCACATCTTCTATGGATAACTTAAATCTCGAGCTCCGAGTGGATTCTCTATCCCCAATTCCTCTGGAGAGGAACGGGTAGATCTGACCTCATCCTCAGAGTCTTCACTGTCCACCTGCTGCAGAGTATTGACTGTCGTCTTCTGTGAAGACGGACCCTCTGCTGGAGTCTGGAGCTTGTCAATAAGCGTTCTAAAGCAACTAAAAGGTGGACGCAAGCTCATCTCTGACAGAAGCTAGCATCTTTTGGCAAGAGGTAACCGGGTCATCTTTTACAAGGCCCTCTATACAGCTGCGACAAACCGCTTTGCTCCAAGGAGGAGCTCAAATTTGGTTGCGCACACCGCACATTTCCTTTTAGGTGGCTGTGCCTGAGCTTTCTCCTGGGTCTGGGTCATATCCACCCTGACACTCCGAAACACCACGTGCAGGAGGGAAGAAATGTGTCCCCATAACCCACTACTACAGAGAGGGGAGGAGGAGGGAACACTCACAGGGATAGCAAGATAGTGACAAAACACTTCAGGCTTACCTCTTGTGAGGTGCTGGTGTTGGGCACTGCATCCACTGCCTGTGCAGGAACTGCAGACTGGTCCATCCTGCCCCGTTTATCTTTCCATAGCCTGGCTGCTTTCCACCAAAACACACCAGCAGCCAGCGTCTCCCATATGCACCGCTTAAAAAGACTGGAACCGGTGTCTCTGGCGCCCAATGATGATGTCATATGCCCCGGAAGTGACCTATCACTCGGCACTTCCTGTGGGCCAGCTTGGAGGGCAGAAGCTCCGCCCCCCCTCGAGCGCTGCTGCTTCCTGTTTCTCCTCACACCGCTCAGCCATGCTGTGGGTGAGGAGAGGAAACTGCTGCTCACATAGAGACTACAGGCGCTTGGGAGCAGACATCACCACGGTCATGGTCCTCTCCAGGCACAGAGAGACAGGAGACAGCAGCACAACCAACCTCCCCAGCGGTGTGCTGCTTCTGGCAGATGAGAAGGTTAGTGACATGCCCAAAATAGCCTTACAGAGCCCCTGACCATGAGACCTAGAGGACCAGGTTCCAGGAACATGTTACCCCCCGTACGGAGGAAACACTAATAGCTGACACAGGGCCTGGAGGACCGCCCTTTTATCTGGTGGGGGTAACGCATTTTCTGTCCTGGTAGGAGGAGCCCTGGGTCTCATGGGCTGTCCTGGATAACGTTTTGAGAAAGTATGCTATCTCCACACAGTTCCTTCCCAGAGTAAAAATGTTTTTGTTAGGTGTGCTGGAGAGTGGAGATGGGATATAACAGTCCACCGCAGGGAGAAGGAGTAAAAAAATTTTTTTCTTTCACCTTATATTCCTGGTACCAGTGTCTCACACTGGTGATGCACTGTTTTCCCTTCTCTCATATAAGCAGGTAATTAAAATTGGTTCTTTCTCACCCATCCACTGTTTCTTATTGAAGAGATGCAAGGTCAGCTGTAATCCGCTCTTGCTGCTCTCGCCACTCTCACCGCTCTGACAGCCAAGTCCTGTGTGTGAAAATGATCCTCCAGCAAAGCTTCCTCCAGCCGCAGGAGAAGGGGGGAGTCTCTCACCCCCATTATCAGCCTCAATCCACCAGATGTCTTTCCTTCCAAGGGGAAGAGGGGGCACAATGACGCCGTCCCTGCTCAGTCGGTTTAACCTTCAGGAGAAGGGGGGAGGGGTACTATGGAGGTCTCTCACTCCTCCGATACCACCTCCCTAACACACTAGGATTCTGTCCACAGCAGGAGCCTCACAGCTCAGCAATACGCTGTATCGTGGTGCGCTGTTTCAGACCGGGAACTCCGGTGTCACATGACCATGAGTGGTGTCAGCGTAGACCTCCTCACAGCTCAACGCTCAGTTTCCAGCCTCCATCGATCAGCGTCTCCCCGATCAGCTGGCGGGATAGTTCACAGGGGGGAGAGGTGTTGTACTCTCTCACGTCCGCATCCTCATCCAGTCACACCCCCCTGGAAAGAAATTTTCCGTACACTCACTACTTTACATTGTAGCAAAGTGTCAATTCTAGAGTATTGTCACATGAAAAGATATAATAAAATATTTACAAAAATGTGAGGGGTGTACTCAATTTTTGTGAGATACTGCATCTCAGGATAGGGCCCATGAGGTCAGAGGTGTATATTAGGGATGGGCCAAACACCCCCCGGTTAGGTTCGCACCAGAACACGGCATGCAAACCCTATTAAACTCTATGGGACACAAACATGAAAAAAATAAAAGTGCTAATTTTAAAGTCTTATGTGCAAGTTATTGCCATAAAAAGTGTATGGGGACCCGGGTACTGCCCCAGGGGACATGCATCAATGCAAACGTTTTTAAAGCAAGCGTTTTTTCAGGAGCAGTGAATTTAATACTGCTTAAAGTGAAACAAAAATTTTATATTCTGTTAATATCGTGCTTGGGTGGTCCCCTTAGTCTGCCTGTAAAGTGGCACATATGTGCAATGTATAGAACATGCCGCAGCAATAATTACATTTCTAAAGGAAAAAATGTAATTACACTTGCTCACAGCTGTAACGTATTGCCATATTTAGCAAGGGGGCCCACAGATCCTGCCGCCCCCCTATGTGAATGGGTATCGGGTACATTAGACCCCTACCCATTCACCAAAAAAAAAAAAAAAAGTGTAAAAAAATTAACCACGGCAGTTTGACAATTCCTTTATTAACCACTTCTCTACCCGCCCATAGTCATATGGCTACCGCAGGAACACTGTCCTTCCGGGCAGGCGTCATATGACTCCCGAGTGGCATGTAGTGTCACTCGGGAGCCTATGCGCATGACCGGCAGCTGCGATGTCTGCCAGGCACCCGCGATTGCTGGTGACAGAACAGGAACATGGATCTGTGTGTGTAAACGACAATGTGACTTCTTGTAAGCCGCACTTCTTGAAGTGTCGTCTTCCCTTGGGGTACTGTCTGGCCAGGGAGCACGTGGAATCATCTGACAACTTTTAAAGGGAATTCTGGTTAGGAGGGATTTCCCCCCCCCCGAATACACCTTCCATTTGGTAACTATGTGTTATATCCATACTCTTATACTACGATTTATGAATGATTTGTCAAAATTTGACATGCGAAATGAAATCTCTTTGCAGCAAACCAATCCTCTGAAGAAGACCACAATTGCACAGGTCGAAATGCCTTAGACTTTTTATACAACTGACATTCTGATATATGCCATGTATAATTCTGTGTTTGCACTTTATGTATTTGGAATGGTTCTTATTCTCCTACCAGAGCGAATATTATAAACTGCCATGTTAATATTACATGCAAACTTTAACTTGTTTAGATCCGCGCTATAGCCGAATGACGGCTACAGCGTGGATCTGCTATACCGGAAGCCCATCAATAGACGTCCTTCCCTTTGCACGCTGGTCACGCCCCCCTGAAGGGTGCACGCGGCGCACGCTGTGATCACCCGAGTCAATGAGACTCAGGCGTTTACAGATCGGAGTAAGGGGTCGATCCTGTCCCCTTACCACGTGATCAGCTGTCAGCCAATGACAGCTGATCACGTGACGTAAACAGAAGATTGATAATCATTTTTCTTTTCTTCTCACGCTGACAATGTGAGGAGAAAAAAAGCCGATCACCGGCTTCTGTTGAAGGGACATTGGTCCCGAAGAGGAAGAGGTGAAGCCGCCTCATATGTGCCCACCAGTACCGCCTGTCAGTGACACGAATCAGTGCCCACAGTACATAAGTGCCAGCAATCAGTGCTACCTATCAATGGCCACGAGTGCCATCTATCAATGCCCACCAGTGGTGCCAATTAGTACTTCATCAGTGCCACCTCTCAGTGCTGCCTCATCAGCGTACATCAATGTAGGAGAAAAATTACCCTTTGCAAAATATAAAACGATTGTTTTTTGTTAACCACTTTACGACTGGCGCACACAGATGTACTTCGGCAGAATGGCACGGACAGGCAAATGTGCGTACAGGTACATCCCTTTGAATTTGCCACCGTGCCATTCTCGTGCGTGGCGCGTGCCCGTGGCGAGCTCCTTGAGTCAGGTCGCGGGTCCCGTGGACTCGATCGCCGTGGGATACCCGCGATCGTCTCACGGAGAGTCAAAATTGTTTACATCAGCATCTCCCCGTTCTGCCTAGTGACCATGTCACTGATCAGCTCTCCCTGTAATCGGGAGAGCTCATCAGTGTAGTGCAACACACAGCCCCTGACAGTTAGAACATATCCCTAGCACACACTTAACCTCTCCCCCTAGTGATTAACCCCTTCACTGCCAGTGTAATTTTTACAGTAATCAGTGCAATTTAATCGCAACGATCGCTGTAAAAATGACAATGGTCCCAAAAATGTGTCAAAATTGTCCGATGTGTCCGCCATAATGTCGCAGTCACAATAAAAATCGCTGATCGCAATTACTAGTAAAAAAATATATATCAATAAAAATGCCATAAAACTATCCCCCATTTTGTAAATACTATACCTTTTGCACAAACCAATCAATCGCTTATTGTGATTTTTTTTACCAAAAATACGTAGAAGAATACGTATCGGCCTAAACCGAGGAAAAAAAATATATGTTTTTTTAATATATTTTTGGGGGATATTTATTATAGCAAAAAGTAAAAAATAATGGAGTTTTTTTTTTCAAAATTGACGCTCTTTTTTTGTTTATAGCGCAAAAGATAAAAACCGCAGAGGCGATCAAATACCACCAAAAGAAAGCTCTATTTGTGGGAAAAAAAAGGATGTCAATTTTGTTTGGGAGCCACGTCGCACGACCGCGCAATTGTCAGTTAAAGCGACGCAGTGCCGAATCGCAAAAAGTGGTCTGGTCTTAAGCCAGCAAAATGGTCTGGTCTGAAAGAGGTTAAAGTCGATCTTTTTTAATTTAACAAAAAATAAAAAACCCAGAGGCGAATACCACCAAAAGAAAGCTATTTGTGGGGGGAAAAATAAAAAATTTCATTTGGGTACAGTGTTGTATGACCACACAATTGTCATCCTAAAGGCCCGTACACACGATCTGACTTTTTGACAACCAACATGCAAATTAGCTGGTTTGGACCAACATCCGACCGTGTGTACGCTCCGTCGGACCAAATTTTTCCAGGTTTCATCGGACTATTGTTGGCTGTGCGAACGGACCAACTTTCTGCCAACAAAAGTCTGATGGACCAAAGTCTGACCGTGTGTACACAAAACCATCGGACTTTTGTACAAAGTACAAACACGCATGCTCAGAACAAATGCAAAAGATCGGACAACAATATAGAATTTGACCAAAGGTGGCGCTGGAGTATTCGAACGTCCTCTTTTGAAGTGTCGTCAGTACGTTGAAACGTCACTACGTTCATGTTTGTTGCCTAAAAAGTCTGATCGTGTGTATGCAATACAAACTTGGGGCCAACGCCCTTTGGACAAAAATCCACTGGAAAGTTGGTCCAAGGTCCGATCGTGTGTATGAGACTAAAGAGTGAAAGCGCTAAAAGCTGAAAATTGGTCTGGGCAGGAGGGGGGGGGGGGGGTTAGGTTTGCAGTAAGCAAGTGGTTAATAAAGAATCTATTTTTCTATATCAAATTACTCATTCTAATTACTTATCCTGCCGCAAAAATAAAAATAAAAAAAATATATAAAACCCCTGGGGGAACTTTCCATATCTTAAATTGCAATAAGCGTATATTGATTGGTTTGCGCAAAAGTTATAGCATCTACAAAATAGGGATAGATTTATGGCATTTTTATTATAAAATTTTGTTTTGTACTAGTAGTGGCGGTGATCAGCGATTTTTATCGGACACACACCACTTACTACCTGGTTGCCTAATCTCCGTTCACTATATACGGCTGCCATGTAAGCAGCAGCCTTATATAGTGTGGGGTGTGGACCTAGCCCCTGAGCGATGGTTGGTCAACGGTACCCCGCCTTTGGCCAATCGTGGCTCTCACAGCACTTTGCGCTGTGATTGGCCAAAGCATGCAGATCAGGTCAGTGCCTATGCGGTCAGAGGTGTGATAGAGATATTTAATCTATCACACCTCAGACCTCATAGGCACTGACCTGAGATCTATCACACACCATCTCTAAAGGACAGTGCCTATGAGGTCAGAGGTGTGCTAGAGATAGATAGAATATGAAAATGAGATATATATAAAAGTATATATCTCTCTCATTTTCATATGCTATCGCACCTCTGACCTCATAGGCACTGTCCTGAGAGAGATATTCTATATCCTAATTCTAGAATATCTGAGGTGTGTGTATAATAAAGCAGTTTTTTTTAATATATATATATATAAATTAATTATTATAATACACACACCTCAGATAGAACTAGGATATAGAATATCTCTCTCAGGGCAGTGCCTATGAGGTCAGAGGTGTGTGTGTGTGTATATATATATATATATATATATATATATATATATATATATATATATATATATATATACATATACACACACACACACACACACACACACACATACATACATACATACATACATACATACATACACACACACACACACACCTCTGACCTCATAGGCACTGCCCTGAGAGAGATATTCTATATCCTAGTTCTGAGGTGTGTGTATTATAATAATTAATTTTATATATATATATATATATATATATATATATATATATATATATATATATATATATATATATATATATATATATATATATATATATATAAACTTTTTTATAATTATCTATAGATCTCCATCTCAATACAGTGCCTATGACGTCAGGTATATGAGGTATACAGCTTTGCCATGCACATAGGGGCCTCACATAGTAAGTGAAGTTTAGTTTTTTCACATGTGATAGAAAAAGATGGAGTTAAATAAAGAATAAAAAGCCCCCCAATCTCTGGAAAGAGGAAAGCCGGTGTGGCCATATACATTGCGGTAGTCGTCCCTCACCTGCTCGGACACGGTTCTGAAGAGGCAGGAGGCGTCCTTGGCGGTAAGTTTCCTGTACAGTCCCAGGCTCCCCAGGTACTCGTCCATGGTGACTTCATTGAGAGACTTCTGACCGAAGTATTTCTTCCAGCCCTTGTGCATGGCTGCGAGCGTTCCCGAGCCCCACGCCGCGCTACAACACACGGCCAGTGGAGGCGGCCGCCTCAGCGCCCCTTTAAATAGTCCGACTCTCCTCCCAGTCAGCCGTCCGAGCCGTTCTACTCACAACGCTGCCGTGTCCGCTAACACCTTGGAGTACAAGAGCCGACACCCTCCACAAGTAGTCCCAACTTCCTTCCACTTCAAGTCTGGAAAGAAAAGCAAATGTTAACCCTTTAAGCTATGCAATCCTCACCCACTGGGCTATTGTACAATTCCATATCCTGGGCCCATTCCCAACATCTCCCACCCCATAGACAAGGCAATGTGTCTCCTGCCCCATTGTCTCAGTGCATTGGTAGAAGACAAGCTGCATTTCTACACATCACTACAAGATGTCCTGTGGAAAGTTGAATGAAATGCCATTTTGAAACATATCAATAAGAAAAAAAAGATAAATGAAGTGTTGTAACAAGGCAAGTCTCCGCATGGCGCCAAGCCTTCTACAGAGTATAATGTGAATGGGCCCCTGAGGAGAGAACCTTCCCATTCTGAATAGTGTGATTAAAAACTCCTGTCAGGTTATTATTGCTGAGATTTACCCTCGCCATATTTCCTATCAATCATTGAAAATGGAGACTTGTCACCCAAAAAACAGTGCGGAGACAGCTAAGGGAGACACGGTGTCCCCCGCCTTCCAAAGATTTCCTCTCACTTCCTGTCGTGTCTGAAGGGCAGGAAGTGCAGAAATCTCCCCAATGAGACACAGGCAACAAAAATACCTGACAGGAGTTTAAGGCCCCTTTCTCACTGAGGCGCTTGTAAACTGCAAGTAGAACACTGAGCACTTTTGAAGAGCTTTCCATTCATTTCAATGGAGAGGGGCATTTTTTCACCACCCTGCCAGCGCACTGCCCCAGTGTGAAAGCATTCATTGATTTTAATGAAAGTAGGTTTTCGTGAGCTTTTCAGGTGCTTTTTTTTTTTTGCGTGAAAACGCCTGAAAAACGCCTCAGTGTGAAAAGGGGTCTTAAAGAGGAAGTAAACCCTCTTTTACAACTTTAGCTTACAGGTAAGCCTATATTAAGGCTTACCTGTAGCTAACAAGGATATCTCCTAAACCTGCACGGTTTAGGAGATATACCTGTATTTGCATGTGCCGACGTCATGCGGCACATGCGCACTTGCGTCAACTTAAGCAACGGCGCTATATGCCGATGCTTCAGTTTTACTATGCCGCTCTCGTGCGCATGCGCATGAAGGCATCGCGGCTCTGGCAAATCACAGCGCCGGACCCACGATACCCAGAAGTCACTCCGGGAGAAGATGTCGGCGGTCGGAGGGGGAGAAGGACCGATGCCGGGGATTCGATCTCAGGTAAGTGATACATAATTAGCTAGTATGCTATGCATACTAGCTAATTTTGCCTTTGTCTTGCAGGTTTTTTTTTTTTTTTTTTTTTCGTTTTTTCTAAGAGGGTTTACTTCCTCTTTAAGATCCATTCACACAGGCGGGCGACCACTGGGGAGAGCCTGGGATTCTCAGTGGAGAAGCAATTCCTATATACACAGTGTGTGCGAAAAAGCACAGCCATATTGTACCTTTACAAATCAAAGCTCACCAGACGATGGTCACACGTATTCTAGGGACTCTGACTAGACCTGGCAGTTATCGCCCAGGGACAGCATTTCTGGCTGCAGCTAATCGCCCATTTTACACGTGTCAATAGGGGTAAAATAATACCGCGCTAATAAAAAATAATAATAAAAGGTGAAAGCAGCAGCAACTAACCATCAAATATCGCTAAGGAAATCAAACATAAAAATAAAAAATGCTGCGCTAAAGGGTCCCTATAATATTCATAATATAGGGACCCTTTAGCGCAGCATTTTTTTATTTTTATACACGTGTCAGTAGCCTATTCACCCGTCTGAATGAGGCCCAAACCATCCCCTGCTCTATCCAAAACTGGAAAAATATATCTTGTTTGGATTGTAATTAAAAAAACTGAAAGTAAAAAAAAAATATTCACCTCTATACACTGCAGTACTGACATTTACATTGGCATGGGCACCGGCATGCTATTAAAGTATTTTATATGTATGGCCTACATTTCATAGCTGCTATAAATTGCTTAAATTGGGGGTTGTATCCAAGCGCTGGTATTTTTAAATACTATTGATAAAGTATTGTGACTTTGCATTGCATTCATGTACATAAAGTCCATTTAAAGTAGTAATTCTACCAACATATTCAACATTACATTTTAGTTAGATATATGAGAATTATTATTATTTTATTTTTTTTTGCTATTGGCTTTCTTATAAGGATTCATGTAACATTTGCTGTGATATATGAGGGGAGCTCAGGATTACTCCATGTGTGAGCACAGGTGGGGAATAAATGAGGTCCTTATTATAGTTACATCACCTGTGATGTTAACTAGTCCTTGTCATCCAGACCCAGGAGAGTCTTTGGGGGAGTAACAAAGAAAATGTTCCACTTTCCATCAACACATTTATTTAGTGTTTTTATACACCAAAAATATACAAGTGTCACACAACAAATTGTTAGCTTGTTTAAGGCTCCATTCACACTAGCGCTTTTTTTGATGCATTTAGCATTTTGCAGAAATGCAGGGAAATTTTTTAACATGGGTTCCTATGGAACATGTTCACATCAATGCATTTTTGTTCCTCTCCGTTTTTTACACTGTATTTAGCTGGTTGCTAAGCAACCACAGTGTAAAAAAAAATACAAAAACGCAAAACGCAAATCGCGGTAAAAACGCGTGTCAAAAAGCGCGGCAAGTACCGCAAAAAGCACTGCAAAAACGCTCAAAAGCAAAATGCATAGATGTGAATCGAGCCTAAGGCTCCATTCACACTAGCGCGTTTTTTGATGCATTTTGCATTTTGCAGAAATGCAGGGAAATTTTTTGACATGGGTTCCTATGGAACATGTTCACATCAATGCATTTTTGTTCCTCTGCGTTTTTGGAAAGGGTCGGGGACTTTTTTTCATGCAAAATGCAGCGTTTTGCATGTAATAGAAGTCAATGGACCCGCATCCAAAACGCAAGTACTGCGTTTTTGCCGTTTTTTTTTTTACACTGTATTTAGCTGGTTGCTAAGCAACCACAGTGTAAAAAAAAATACAAAAACGCAAATCGCGGCAAAAACGCGTGTCAAAAAGCGCGGCAAGCACCGCAAAAAGCACTGCAAAAACGCTCAAAAGCAAAAAGCATAGATGTGAATCGAGCCTAAGGCTCCATTCACACCAGCGCGTTTTTTGATGCATTTTGCAGAAATGCAGGGAAATTTTTTAACATGGGTTCCTATGGAACATGTTCACATCAATGCATTTTTGTGCCTCTGCATTTTTGGAAAGGCTCGGGGACTTTTTTTCATGCAAAATGCAGCGTTTTGCATGTAATAGAAGTCAATGAACCCGCATCCAAAACGCAAGTACCGCGTTTTTACCGCGTTTTTACTGCGATTTTGCCGCGATTTGCGTTTTTTTTTTTTTATAATTTTTTTTTTTACACTGTATATAGCTGGTTGCTAAGCAACCACAGTGAAAAAAAAATCTAAAAAAAATAAAAAATAAAAAAACGCAAATCGCGGCAAAATCGCGGTAAAAACGCGTGTCCAAAAACGCGGCAAGCACCGCAAAAAGCACTGCAAAAACGCTCAAAAGCAAAATGCATAGATGTGAATCGAGCCTTAGACCTGGTTCACACCTATGCAGGTTGCAGTTTTCATATTTCAGGTGCATTTTGCGTTTTTCAATGCACATTTTTGATCCATTGAAGTCTACGGAACCAGAAAACTGAAAAAAATCCCTGGCCCTTTCAATAAAATGCATAGATGTGGACTACATCCATAGGAAACCATGTTAAATGGACTGTAGTGTGTTTCTGCAAAACTGAAAACGCACAAAAAATTGCATAGATGTGAACCAAGGGTTAGGCCTGGTTCACACCTATGCATTTTTTTAGTGCATTTTCAGTCCCATAGCTCCCAACTGTCCCTGATTTGGAACAATGTCCCTCTGTCCCTCATTCGTCCTCATTTGTCCCTCATTTTGGTCTGATCTATATAGTTGTATTATATAAAATGCACTTTTTATCTATCAAAAAGTGTTTTCCAGTGCTAAACCTTTCATCTGATTTTCATAATTGCTGCATTTGTAAATTCCAAAAGCCAATATAAAGGAATAGAAGTGGTAAAAAAAAAAAGGACTCGTGGGTTTTACCAATTTGTTTTTTTTGTACAATTCTCCTTTAAGGGGGGCGTGTCCTATGCCTGCATACTTTTGCTGTGTCCCTCATTCCCATCTCAAAAAGTTGGGAGTCGTGCAATCCATTTAACATGGTTTCTTATGGGCCATGTTCACATCTGTGCATTTTATGGAAAAGGCCAGGGATTTTTTACCGGTCTTTGGTTCCATAGACTTTAAGGCTGGATTCACACCTATGCATTTTTTGTGCTTTTTGCATGTTAAATGGACTGTAGTACAAATCTGCAAAATGCAAAAGGATGGATTCACACCTATGCAGTATTAGTGCTTTTTGCATTTTGCAGATTTGCACTACAGTCCATTTAACATGGTTTCTTATGGAACACGTTCTGTAGTGCAAATCTGCAAAATGCAAAAAGCACAAAAAATGCCATAGGTGTGAATCTAGCCTAAGGCTCCATTCACACTAGCGCGTTTTTTTGATGCATTTTGCAGAAATGCAGGGACATTTTTTAACATGGGTTCCTATGGAACCTGTTCACATCAATGCATTTTTGTGCCTCTGCATTTTTGGAAAGGCTCGGGGACTTTTTTTCATGCAAAATGCAGCGTTTTGCATGTAAGGCCTGAATCACACCTATGCATTTTTAGTGCTTTTTGCATTTTGCAGATTTGTACTACAGTCCATTTAACATGGTTTCCTATGGAACACGTTCTGTAGTGCAAATCTGCAAAATGCAAAAAGCACAAAAAATGCATAGGTGTGAATCGGGCCTAATAGAAGTCAATGGACCCGCATCCAAAATGCAAGTACCGCGTTTTTACCGCGTTTTTATCACGTTTTTGCCGCGATTTGCATTTTTTTTTTTATAATTTTTTTTTTACACTGTATATAGCTGGTTGCTAAGCAACCACAGTGTAAAAAAAAATGTAAAAAATACAAAAATGCAAAACGCAAATCGCGGTAAAAACGTGTGTCCAAAAACGCGGCAAGCACAGCAAAAAGCACTGCAAAAACGCTCAAAAGCAAAATGCATAGAAGTGAATCGAGCCTTAAAATGCATAGGTGTGAATCCAGCCTAATGAATTGAAAAAACACAAAATGCACCTGAAATATGAAAACTGCAACCTGCATAAGTGTGAACCAGGCCTCAGGATACTGGTGTGCTGTGCGTTCATATACATCCACATTTCCTCTCCATCTGTGCTGCTCCTCCCTGTCTGTCACTCCTCACTATAATACTGTGCGAATCGTATACATTTCAGAACAATTTATAACTCAGAATATTGGCACAAGTGCGGCGGGGTGGTAAATGTGGGTGGTTGTGCCCCCCTGACCACCCACCTAAACAAGGGCATGTAGTTTCTCAGGGCTGTACAAATATCACGGGTGTGATGCTTTGCTTCTCAGCCATGGCAAAAATGAAAAGATATGTTCCCCTTTTGGAAAAAATAAATAAAAAATGCAGGTAAAAAAACGTGCATCTATTATTTTTTTTTCTAAGAAGTCTGCAGAACATTTGCCCCGTGATCAGCAGATGGCAGGAGAAATCTCAGGCTCCTGCAGACTCTTAAGGCCGTACACACAATCCAAAATTTGTATGAAAAATACAGATTTCAAAGCGATTGTACTATAATCGGATCGTTAGTACAGAGCTTTCGAGAGTCGATCGCCACAGTTCATTCAATATTATCTGATCAGACATGCACAAAAATTATTCTCGTATGATACCAGATCATACAATTTCCGTTTAATCAGTACAGTTGTCATCCAAAAATACAATACAAATACACTACAACACATGACATCACGTCCGTTTTTTTTTTTTGTTTTTTATTCTGTTGTGCGAGAATTTTCGTAACTTTAGTAAACTCTTCAGGTCAGATATGCCACTAGCATGCAGTGTGTCTGCATTTTCAGGGTTAAAACAGACCTTCCCACTGCAAATGTCCTCTAAAAAGCAACTCGCCACCGATCGCATTTCAGAGGAGCAGCAAGGGCTGCAGCACATGAGGATGAGCCCTGCATTCACACCTGAGCAGAGCGCAAATTCCTGGTGATTTTGAAGCTGTTTTGCAGGTAAATTACAGGCATTTTTACACATGTACCAAGCTTCAGGGGTTTATTTCCTGGGCTGGGCAGGGAAGGGTAGGAGTTCTTCAGGTGTGAAAATTCACGCAGCACGCATTTCCAGGCTTTCCTATTGAAGTCTATGAAATCGAAAAAAAAGCTCATGTGGTTTTTCTGGCGTAGGGAAAAACAGCATAGGGTGACTGAGAGTACAAGTATGAACAGTGACGATTAGAAAGAATGGGATTCTGCATAGCCAAGTGTAGGGTATCAAACAGACAGGGCCGGTGCTACCACTAGGCAAACTAGGGCGCACTGCTGCCTAGGGGCGCCCGGCCACTGGTTTCCCTCCGCGTGTGCATGCTCTGCAGGTAACTAAGTCTGACCGGTAGTGTAATTAGAGGCGCAGCACTGGAGCCAGCGCTAGAGGAAGCAGAGCCGATGCTTTCTGTATAGCGCCGCCTTCTGTCACATGGACAGTGTAAAGGGGGTGGAGCCAATGGTGGCGGAAAAATTAGGTTTTGCCTAGGGTGTCGAAAACCCTTGCACTACCCCTGCAAACAGAAAAGCTTTTAGATGGGAATGGGGGCTTAAAGTGATTTGGTGCAATTGGCGCACAGAAAATGTGCCACTGTGCCAGTATTTACATTAGAAAAATGACATATTGTTATTCCCCAAACCCTCTTTGATTACTATGAAACAGAAAGATTTCACTCCTTATGGCCTCGTGCACACACAACCTCTGCCTTTATGCAGCTTGTCATAGAAGGAATGGCTGTACACCCCTGTACTCATATAAACATTGATGCTTAATTGCATTACAGTTTACCTGTGCATCTGCGTTCAACGTATTTTCCTGAAGGCATTCAAGAAAATACATATGGGCACATAAATACTCATGCGATAAAGCATCGGTTATCACACCCATAGATGTGCATACAGCCATTCAATTCTAATGTTGCGTACACACGGTCAGACTTTCCGACGTATAATGTGCGATCGGAGCTTGTTGACAGAAATTCCAACCATGTGTAGGCTCCATCGGACAGTTTCCATCGGAATTTCTTTCGCACAAAATTTTGAGATCTGGTTCTCAAATTTTCCGACAACAAACTCCGTTTGCGTAAATTCCGATCCTGTGTACACAATTCCCTGACGCACAAAGTGCCACGCATGCTCAGAATCAATCAGAAGAGCCACACTGGCTATTGAACTTAATTTTTCTCGGCCGTGTGTATGCAAGACAAGTTTGAGTCAACATCCGTCGGGAAAAAATCCATGGATTTTGTTGTCGGAATGTTCGTTCAATGTCCGATCGTGTGTACGCAGCATAAGGCTTCGTGTACAGCAGTGTTTCTCAACCTTTTGCGGTGAAGAGAAAAAATATCCAAAGTACCCCTGTTTCGAGAAAGTAATTTCTATTGTTTGGGTGTCATTTGTGATGGTGGTTGTTCATTTGCAATATCATTGTATGTGTGCATGCTGCCTGATCAGTGCCCATAAATGCAGCCTTACCTGTGCCCATCAATGCAGCCTGATCATTGCCCATCACCTCAGCCTCGCCAGTGCCCATCAATGCTGCCTTGCCAGTCACCAGTGCCCATCAATGCAGCCTCGGCAGTGCCCATCAGTGCAGCCTTGCCAGTCACCAGTGTCCATCAGTGCAGCCTTGCCAGTCGTCTTGCCCCATCAGCACCGAGTATTGGAACAGTGTGACGTCCATCATAGGAGCCGTAGGCGGGACTTCTATGTCACTGGGTCGCACCGGTGTTCTGCCGAGGGCGAGTTGGATTTCTCGGCAGAACACACCGGGTAGTCAGCCCCTCTCTCCCGACGCCGCTGGTGGTATTGGCTCTGGGCAGCATACCTCCTGCCCTTGGTGTGCATACCCCCAGGGGTACGCGTACCACGGGTTGAGAACCAGATGTGTACAGTACAGCTCCTAGACCTGAGTTTAGGAGCTTTTGGCGTTTTTTTTTTTTTTTTTTTTGCCAAAGCTCCTAAACTCAACTCCATAAAAGCCTATGGGGGAGATTTACTAAAACTGGAGCACCCAGAATCTGGTGCAGCTCTGTATGGTAGCCAATCAGCTTCTAACTTCAGCTTGTTCAATTATCATTGGCAATAAAATCTGGAAACTGATTGGTTAATATGCAGACGTGAACCTGATTTTCCAGGCTCCAGTTTTAGTAAATCAACCCCTATGTGTCCATGTACTGTACACTTAGAGGTTTATTTGCTAAAGACAAATCTACTGTGCACTTGGAAGTGCAGTCGCTGTAAATATGAGGGGAAGACCTGAAATGAGGGGAAGCTCTGCTGATTTCTATCATCCAAACATGTGCAAGCAAGAATGCTGTTTTTTATTTTCCTTACATGTCCCCCTCTACAGCGACTTTACTTCTAAGTGCACTTGTACTGCACAGTGGATTTCCTTTAGTAAATGAACCCCATAGGCTTTTACCAGAGTTTAGGAGCTGCTGTGATTAGCGGAGCTTCAACCTCCCTCTCCTGAACGCGGAAGAATCACATTTAGGATGGGTACATTTTGATCGCCGGCTGCAAAACACGGCAAAATCACAGTAAAATCGTGGCACAATTTTGCCATGTTTTGCATTTTCCAACGTTCGGCAGTCAAAGTAGTCTATGGGTACATGAAGCCTAAGAGAGGCCGTACACCCCATCCGAGGCTCCCCAGTCATGGGAAACAGAGTTTTTTTTATGCTAGGCATATTTGATACGTCTGTGTGCATATACCCATAAATGATATGCAGCTCTGAGATATGTCAAAAACAAAATACAGTAAACCCCCGCTATATTGCGGTTCAGTTATTGCGGTCCCGGTATATCGCGGTATTTTAATTAGGACCTGTTATTCTGATATTGTGGTAATATTTCGCCATTTTCGCAGTTATGTACTCTATTTTTTACTGTACTGTACAGTATACTGTACTGTTAAGACAATATTTTTGTGTTTTAAAAATCCTCTTGATCTCTCTCTCTATCTTTAATGTGTTTCTATTGCATAAAAGTGTGTTTAAAGACCTTTAAATGCTATTAAAAAATTAACAAAACATGCCTAGGGTGTATTTAAATAGGGTCTTTCTATTTCGCGGTTTTTCACTTTTCGCGGGTGGGTCCGGAACATAACCCCAGCGATGGAGGGGGGTTTACTGTACTCTTTTTCAGTATCCAGGCAAAGTAGGCATTTGTTTTTAATTCAATAGGAAAACCATACAAGGTCCCATTAGAAACAAAGTATTTTCTAAGCTATAAAGGCTACATTTGCATGTGTGACTAGTAGCGGGGAGAATGAGAGCAGCAGAAATCTACTGATTCCTGCAGCTGTTTCTGCCACCTGTGAGAGGCTAGTTGTGGTTGCCAAGGCCTGTACACTTAAATAACAAGTCAGCAGGTAATTGCTGGCTAGGGGGACAGCCACAGATTGTTGCGGCCACCGCTGACCTGTCTTTGAAGTACACAGGCCTTGGCGTCTGCAGCTAGCCATTCACAGGTGGCAGAAACGGCAAATTCCTGGTGCTGTCATTTGCACCAGAGCTAATTGCCCAATGCGAATGTAGTCCTAGATCCCTTTTACACTGGCACTGCCCGGCCGGTAGCGCTAAACCACTGCTCGTTTTTGCGGCGCTTTAGCGGCACTTTTCGGTCAGTAGCAGGGCGCTTTTTACCAAAAAAAAAAAGGTAAAAAGTCCAGTTTTACAGCGCTTTTAACGATTCTTTCAGGTGCTTTGGAAGCGCTGCCCATTCATTGCAATGGGCAGGACATTTTGGGAGTGCTATTTACAGCGCTCCCAAACCGCCCCAAAGATGCTGCTTGCAGGACTTTTCATAACGTTCCGCAAGGGCACCACCCCAGTGTGAAGAGACACACTGCAATCAATGGGAGGCACTTTTCAGAGGCTATTACTAGCACTAAAGCGCCTGAAAACCGACTCAGTGTGAAAGTAGCCTTAAAGTGGATGTAAACCCACTCTCATCCTTTCTAAACTACTGCAATATTGGTTATCTAGAAGGATATACATGCCTCCTGCATGTATACTTATCTGTCAAATGTCTCCCCTCTGTCTGCTATGAGACCCGAAAAACTGCAGATTTTGTGGGTGGGTCTGTTTTCCAGGGCTCAGTGGGTGGAGTAGTGATGTCAGTTGACTCCCTGCCCACCTCTACACTCCCCTTATCAGCATGCATTTTCTCCTGTGTATTTCTTACACTGAACTTCTGCTATGATCACTAACATCCAGTCAAAACCCAGAAAAGTCCCCACATGACTTCAGCATGCCAAATCATGCTGAGGTGTGGAACAGCCAATCCTTGCAGAGCTGCTGAAGAAAGGAGTGAGGGTGGGAATTAAAAAATAATGCATGTCTTAGGCTAGTGCACGAGATATGTAAATCACCTGTCAATCACAGCAAGGGGGAAGAACGGACAAAGTTTTCACAGTTTGTCCATTTTTATTTCACTAAAAAAAGATATGAGGATTGCTCAGAGCTGGATTAACTCTTTCTGGCAAAACTGGGCACAACTGATCTGAAATCCCATACTCTATATTGTGCCAGACAAAAAAAATAAAACATTTTCGGTTTACATCCACTTTAAGGCCCCTTTCACACCGGGGCGTTTTTCATGCGGTACAGCGCTAAAAATAGCGCCCTGTTCACCGCATGAAAAAATCCGGCCCCTTTAACTCCAGTGTGAAAGCCGGCGGGCTTTCACACTGGAGCGGTGCGCTAGCAGGATGACAAAAAAAGTCCTGCTAGCAGCATCTTTGGAGCGGGATAGGAGCGGTGTGTTCACCGCTCCTATACCGCTCCTTCCCATTGATTAGAATGGGACACCGCGGTGAAACCGCGGCAATACCGCCGCAAAGCGCCGTACAGCGGCGCTCTGCGGGGGGTCTTTAACCCTTTTTTTTTCGGCCGCTCGCGGGGGTAAAACTGCACCGCGAGCGGCCGAAAACCGCGGTTAAAACGACGGTAAAGCAGCGCTAAATATAGCGCTGCTTTACCGTCACCGCGGCTCCCCGCCCAGTGTGAAAGGGGCCTAAGGGAACATGGAGAATGGAGAATGAAGAATACTGCAATCTATAGTCCTCTCAAAATGATACTGCGTTGGCCTATACTAAAATAATTATTAGGGATCAGGTAGACATGGACAGCTAAAGAAGACACACATACTAAGGCCCCTTTCACACTTATACGACTTGTCCCACAATTTGGGACTGCAAAGTAGCATGACAAGTCGTTCCCCCATGATTTTCAATGACAGCCATTCATATTAGTACGACTTCAAGTCATTCCGACTTCAAAGTAGTCCCTGCACTACTTTGGTCCGATTTTGATGCCACTTACACAGGCATTCATTGAAATCGCTGCAAAAATCGTGGCCGCGAATCGCATTAAAATCGCGCGACTTTGAAGTCGCACAAGTGTGAAAGGGGCCTAAAGCTTGCCTTACACTAGTAAATTTCTGAAAAAGACTTTCTGCAAACATTTATATGACAATTTATTTTTTAGTACATTCGACAACTTGACAAATGTCATTTGAAAATACTTCAAAATTTCACTTGCTTTTAACAATCGATCTTGGAACAAATGGACTTTACAGAATCCACATACACTGTAAAGCCCCATACATGAGCATGCGTGGCACTTTGTCCGTCGGAATTCGCTACACACGATCGGAATTGGTATGATCGGACTTTGTTGTCGGAATATTTATAGAGCAGGAGATAGAACTTTGTCCGTCGGACAATCCGATGGAAACTGTCCGATGGTGCCTACACACGGTCGGAATTTCCGACAACATTGTCCGATAGGACAGAATCCATCGGAAAATCCGACCGTGTGTATGGGGCTTTAGAAATTTAAGAAAGATTTCCATTCCGCTCCTTCAAATTTTCTTGTTACTGTGGTAGAAATCAAATGTCAATTTTACCACACTAATGATCAGAAAATTTAACCAACATTCTTAAAAATGAAAAATTTGTAACAAATTTCTACTAGTGTATGGCTGGCTATACACAAGCCCAGGCTTGCAGAACTCTATGCTGCACAGTATACTTACAATCAGTCCCTTTGTCGTTCTGATTAAATTTGTAAGTGTCAGATTCTTGATCCAGAAAAGTAGTTCTCTGCTCACTTCCTAACCTGTCCAAGGCTCCATCATCCTACAGTCTATATTCCACTCCATGTGCATTTGCCTTACCAAGCTATTGACAATGACAGCAGCTCTGTGCACAACACATATGCTACAATAGTGCATTACTTTCCATTATTCTCTTCAGGCAGCCACTTGTGTAAGAAATGGAATACTGGCTTTAGTAAACTAGGTCTGTGATTGCAATTGTTCACTTGTAGCCCAAGAATGCAGAGTATCTTTTCACTACCCAGTCTGTTCAGGAATATCAGACCACTTTCACACTGAGGCGCTTTTCAGGCGCTTTCATGCTAAAAACAGTGCCTAAAAAGCTCACGAAAACTTATTTCCATTAAAATCAATGAACGCTTTCACACTGGGGCAGTGTGCTGGCAGGGCTGTGAAAAACTCCCCTCCCTATTGAAATGAATGGAAAGCTCTTCAAAAGCGCCTGAAAAGCTCTTCAAAAGCGCTCAGTGTTTTTACTGGCAGTTTAGAAGCGCCTCAGTGTGAAAGTGGCCTTATTTACAAAATATATGCCTTGACAAGACTGGTAGAGAGAATAATTTTAACTTGAAAACAGTAGGTTTACAGATTTGATTAGAGGTTGGGGAATTCTACTCATGTGAACCAGTTATGTGAATCCACTGCTGTGTCTGGAGAGCAGGTGAGGGTCTGCTGCATACACTCCCAGTCACTAAGTGAATAAACCAATAGAGATTGCCCCTTTGGTGCCATGGCATGGATCAAGGCCTTATGGGTGGCGGTGTTCTCTCTACATAATAGGCAAACGTTTACTGGCCTATCCTCTTGCTGCTCTGGAGCCTAGGATGTGGAAATCAAGTAAAATGGTAACTCCTTTGTGCAGGCCCGGGACAAGAGGTGGGCAGGATGGACGACTGCCCTGGGTGCAGTTGTATACTGCAGGGATGGGGCACAGCCATTCTAACTATATGCCTGACAGGAGTAGTGATAGCAGCATCACTTCTCCTGTCAGCCAAGCACTGGGAGAAATGAGGCGAGCAGTAGAGAACCAGGAGGCTGTGCTCTCCCCTCACGCCCAGCCTCAGTTCTTGTGATGAATTCACTCTTAATAAAAAATCCTCCTGTTGACAAGCGGGTGACTACTGGGGGAAGGATCCCCTAAGCTTGCATATAAAGGAGGGGCGCAGTTTGGCATCTTTGCCCTAGGCGACCTTGTCCTGGCACTGCCTTTGTGGCACTAATGAGGTCTGATGAACTGCAAACTTTGTGGGAAGAATGTAGGTGTAGTACCGAACACAGTGCCGTCCTCACTTCCCCCAAAAGTCAATAACAAAAATAGTCATATTTAAATCTCATATCTATGCTAAAAAGTATAACTAAAGGCAAAAGTTTTTTTTTTCTTTAGTTTTGGATAGTGTGAAGAGGGATTAGAACACCTGTCAGATTTTATTGCTGTCTGTGCCCCCAATTGGGGAGATTTACCCTCTCTACTTGTCTTGTCTTGTCTTCAGTGGCGGCTGGTGGAGTTTTTTTTGGGGGGCAAACAACCCCCCAGGCCGCTGGTTGAGCGGCACTAGCACAACTGCCACCCACCCCCCCTCTGCGGCATGGCACTAACACCCACCACCACCCGCTGTCCTTCTTACCCTGGATGCGGGCAGTGAGAGCAGCAGTCAGAGCTCTTCATCTTCCAGCGTGGCGGGCTCGGGGAAAGCTGCTCTGGTGTCCTCTCCTGGAGCAGCTTCTGCAGTGCGTCTCCCGGCGCTAGGCGTCCAATAGGAACGCCTGACGTTTTGGCCAATCGGGAAACGGGTTTCATACATGCTTCCCATTTGGCCAGGAGGTGGATCAGTGTTGCAACAGCGAAATATTCTTTTTTTTTTTTTTTTGAAAATAATTTTTTAAGCATACAAATAACAACAGCCATTCGGAGCATCTGGGATAGAGACCCTGGCAGGGTGATAAGCCACAGGCCTTTCAGATCTCCTTAAAAAGGAGATCTGACCAGCTAATAAGCTGCAGTTATTTCATTGGTGGAGGATCTTTTCTTCTTGGTGTATTCCATCACGTTTCTGAGGGTGTTGAGTGCAGCGTCACCATTGAAGTTTAACAGTGGACTTTTTACAATTTATTGTGGACTTTGTGCATGCTTTATTTTATTTTTTAATTTTCATAGAATTTTTTACCTGCTTTATATTTTTATGATATTTTTGAGCTCAGGTTTCATACACCTTCATATACTTTTTATATATATATATATTTTTTTTTTCATTACATTTTTATTATTCATGTTGATATCTTTGCAGGCTACTATTGAATAATGTCAAAATTTTCATGGTAGTAGAGCTTTGATTATAATATAATCACTATTACATTTGGTTTATACATCACGTATATTAATTTTCAGCGCAGCTATTTTTTCAATTTGCATTGTTTTATGTGTATCTCACATTAAGTTGCAGCAGAGAATTTTTTATTAGTTTTTTCTTCACAATCAGTTTATCACTATTGTAATATTTATCTCTTTAAAATGAGTTCACAATTATTAGACAGCGCTGTTTCTCCACTACACACAGAAGAGGAACACCAGTCTGGAGGGGGTAGCAGCAGGTACTCAGGAGCTTGGTACAGATCCACATAATGTACTGGCATGCCAGGGCTAGGTCTAAGAGTCTTGGTTCTGGCAGGGCAGCTGGCCTAATAGTGACCAGGCTGCCCACAGCCAAAACAGCGCCTTTCCAAGGTGGGTTTTGCGGTCCGCTGTGGGGGGATAGGGTGGTGTGGTAGCTGGACCCGAGGGGTATGTAGGGCCCAGAGGTAGTGCTGGACACCCTTGGATCTCGGGGGGCCTTTGTGGGGGGCTACCGCTATTGTGTGTTGATCAAGAGGGCCTCATCTGCTAAGGCTGCAGCTTCCTCTAAGGTGACAGGTTTTTGCCCTCGCACCCACTGTCAGAGCTCGGAGGGGGGGGGGGGGGACTTGTAAAATAATTGTTTCTTCAGGACAGTCTGTATGATATCCTCAGGGGAGGTGGCCTTCTCCCCTTCGAGACATCGGCAGCATGCTATGGACTGCTTGTGTGCAAACATTTTGAAGGAGGTCTTGGGGACCCGAGGAGTAGTCCTAAACTGGAGCCGATACACCTCTGGCGATGTAGCATAATAGTCCAGTACTGCCTGTTTTAGGTCCTTGTAGCCTCATCGCCCCCCCCCCCCTCCAGCAGTCCTACAGTCCAGTCTGTGGGCAGGACCCCAGTAGTTCGCATTTATGTTCAAAGTCATGAAAGAACCCATCCACATCCCCTGTATTGTCTTGGTAGGACTTAAAGTCCTTCCTGGAAATTATTTGGGTCTTCCCTAACTGAGGGGAAAAGAGACACAGGGTTGGTGGCTCGGTTTTTTGTGGTCTCCCATTCCTTTTGTCTTTTTTGTGCCTTTTCAATGGCTGCAAGCTTTCTTTCAGTGGTGGCATCCTTCCCCAGAATGGACATCTCTTCCTCGTACCAGACAACCCAAGGGCTCCTGCTGCCTGGGCTGGGAGGCTCTGGTCTGTCTTCGTTGGGAAGTGCCTGACTCCCATCTGTGGTCGACTCCCCTCGCTGGCTGTTTTCCTCGAGCAATTGGACCAGCTGGTCCTTATTCAGTCCCCTGTGGTTGAGACCCAACGTTCTGGCTCTTTCTTGGAGACTGCTTGCTGTCCAGTGGTGATACTCTGGGGCCTCAGTGATCCTGGTGTGCAGACTTTCGTCAGCCATCTTGAGCATTCTTGTCCCACTGCTGCCAACCAGTTGTAATGGACCTCCGTCCTCAACAGGACCATGTCCACCGTAAATGCTTCCTCTGTCCGGTACTACGCGATCCAAGACCCTTTATCCTACCCAGTCACTAGCCGTAACTCAGTGTAGGGTGAAAAACATCAGACTCTTTATTCAAACACATGTAACAACAGATATACAACTCAAGGACACCCCCCCCCCCTGGATACAGGGAGGGGCAAACTATCCAATAACAATAGACACACAGGTCAGGTGTATTCAAACTTCTCATCAGTAACCCCCCCACCTAGACATACATCCCATAATATACTTTTCTCCCAAGGCCAACAGACACAACAGAACAATGGAATACAACCACACCCAAAGTAACAGTAGGGCAATCAGGGGAAGTAGGGTCCCCGTGACAATAGTTATATTGGTCCAACTTGGACTAATATAAGTATGCATGTGCCATACCTAACCAAAAAGGAAAAAAAAGGCGCCTCTAAGTGCAGTATGCAAAATGTATTATTAAGTGCACAAAGGGTTAAAAGCACTTACAAGATTGTTGAGACATGATAAAATCAGGAGTCCTCATCTGTGACATGTGTCCATCCTCAGCATGGTGGTAAAGAGCAGTGTAGAACCGTCCGGCAGCTGTAAAGCGTTCTCATACGTGTTGGAGAAAGGAGGCAGCAGGGAAGCCTGTATTCACTGCGGGACACACGAGGCTGATGGTGTCAGTGGTGTCTACCTTGTCAGCAGAGTTCACTGAGGAGTCCACTAAGCATCAAGCGACACTATACATAATGTTGAAATACATGTGACCAAGGGTAAGCTGGAATGATTTGTATAACAGTGCACATTACCATCATGTATTTGATCTAGTGATATTTTAAATAGAGAATGAAAACCACATGAATATACACACTAGCCAAAAGTATTCACACTGGCAGCTCGGAGCCCACGTCCGAGCTGCCAGTGTGAATGGGATAGCTGGAGAGAAGAGAGGATCCACCATCCTACACCACCGTATTAGTGCACAGCCATTTTTATTTTTAATTTAAAAAAATGTATTTATTTTTATTTTATTTCCAATTTCATTATTCATATTTACTTTTTAATTTTTTTTGCTTATTTATGTTCCTATATGCGCGTTTCGATGCAGCTGGGCTGTTTTTTATTCTGTTATTTTTCTACAATCAGGTTGTGCTCGGATGTTTGGGCTGTTTGTATCTGCTGCTCCCTCTACCCTTTCTCCTATGGCTGTGCACTGATAGGGTGGTGTAGGATGGTGGATCCTCCCTCCTCCCCAGCTATCCAATTCACACTGGCAGATCGGAGCTCACCGATGTCAGGCGAGTGTGATTCACGCCACATGAAGAGGGATCTGCTCATAGCTACAATCCACACGAGGGGCTATAAATAGCTCCCAATGTGATACTCTCAAAGTGGTGGACATGCTCTATGTGTGAGGGGGGCAGATTGGACACAACTTCAGCTATGGTAAGCTTTGTCAGCTATATCTAACAGACATAGTCCTTCAGACGTAGCCATCTATACTAATAGTCTGCTGTTATCCCTTTCCCCCCTTTTTTATTATTATTTTTTTCTTTTCAGATGGCTTTAAAGGAGTTAGTCACTCTGCGTAAATACTTACCAATTGCAGGTCAGGTTGTTTATTGTAAATTTGGTGAACACCATTAATACTATGGTTGAATAGTAGCCTGCTATGGTTGTGTCCATACACCCCCCCCCCCCACCTCCTTTTTTTTTTGTTTTTTGGCATGTTTTGTTTTCTCCTTACCTACTTTGGAGGATCGTTATAGCACTAATATATGCTTGGAGTGATACTTTTGGCTAGTGAGTATATTCATGTGGTTTTCATTCTCTATTTAAGATATCAAATACATGATGGTACTGTTATACAAATCATTCCAGCTTACCCTTGGTCACAAGTATTTGAACATTATATATGGTGTCGCTTGATGCTCTCCTCAGTGAACTCTGCTGACAAGGTAGCTATATTTGTGCTATGCAGATTACCCAGGTATGTCGACGTTTCATGTTTTTATAGGCTTTTTTTATATATGTGATTATTACACAAAGTTTTATTCATGTGTTTTATTTTAGATAGTGAGACCCATTCTTTCCAACAAACCCTGAATGTGTCCTGACGAAGCAAAACGCGTTGATGCACAGGGGCTCGTTGTTGTTCATATGTTGCAGATTTTCTCTTTTTTGCGCCATGTACTCACATCCATTACATGATATGTATTTTTAACTTTTTTTTCTCTTTTTTGTACTATTGCCTTATGAATTGTTATCAATAAAATATATTTTTATATTCCAACTCTCGTCCAAAGTGCCTTTAAAGTCTGACCTTGGAATGACTCGTCACTGGAGCCTGATGGGGACCTGAAGGACTAGTTCCCCATCAGGTCTGCTTCAGTTCTGTGTGACATTACACAGCAGTGGGCAGATTCAAAACGAAGGTGTTATTGGACTAAATAGTGACCAAGAATCTACCCACTCCTATGCACTGTCAATCAAAAGTGGAGTGGATTGAAGTGGCATGGAGTTCCCCATCAGACCCTGCCCACCCCTATATAAAAAATCTTTGGTCAAATGCCTGTCAGTATGGTTGGCGCAGTGGCCAGGAATAGGGGGCAGGAACGAGATCCAGTGTAGACACTTCTTTTCCCACTGCAGACACACATAAAATTGCATACCAGTCTGACTTGGGCACAAGCACCAATACTTTAGGTGCTGTACCCTAAAATTTTGAAATTGTCTGTACACATTTCTCAAAATATCTACAAAGATGCCAGAGCTCCATTTATAAAAATGGTTTCACACAAAATGTACACATTTATCTAATTGGATTAAGTTGGAAAACTGTGTGAATTCTGTCTGAGTTGTGTTAATCTTTTGTGATATCAGTTGTAAATAGACCAATATGGATCCATTCTCACTACTGCGCACTGTAACAAACGTTACTCACTCTGAATGGCACTTGCATGCACCTCACCGACACACATGCATTGCAGCACAATGCATGGCGACATTTTAGCCAGGTGGTGTGCTGCCAAATATGCTACATGCACATATATGGTGCGTTAGGCAGCCCATTCACTTAACGCACAGCACAACATGCCCTAATGCAGCATAATAGTGTGAATGGGCCTTAATGTCCACTGATATATTTAAAAAAAAGGCTTCTCTGCATTAAATTTATGCAAAGCCAATTATACATTTTTCATCCACTCGTTTAACTATAGCACAATTTAATTTCTAACATGATATCTGAGAGGTATACTTATTCTCCTGCTTCTTTAAAAGCCAGAAATGTATTTGCTTTTGGTCATCTCTGATTGTGACACATATGTCTGTACTTGTGACATCATTCCCTGTTCTCAAACTGATCACTCCTCAGACAACTTTTTGAATAATTGTAAAACACTGAGCAAAACCTAAAAAGGCTCATATTAAACCTATACGATGTATGATCAGTCATTCTACACTGGATAGAAGGCCAATCCAATATTAGGTATATGGGCCTATCAGAACTTCTAGATGGCACAATTCAATCCTATACTATGTATGAAAAGACAATCTGTGCTGCAGAGAAGGCCTATGTCAATCCAATGTATGATCTTTTCATATTTGCCTGGAAACGCTGGTGTGCTCTCAAAAAAAAAAAATATTAAAAATTTAGTTTACCTGGCTTTCTCCCAAATGCGCTTGCATGGCTGTAGTTTTAACATTAGCTTATGAGCTTCTTTATCCACTTAAGGACCGCCTCCTGCACATTTATGTCGGCAGAATGGCACGGCTGGGCACATCAACGTACAGATACGTTGCCCTTTAAGAGCTCAGCCGTGGGTCGCGCGCTCGAGACCCGGTCCTGAGCTCCGTGATCGTGGGACCCGTGGACCCGATCGCCGCTGGTGTCCCACGATCAGGTCACAGAGCTGAAGAACGGGGAGAGGTATGTGTAAACAAACCTCTCCTCATGCTTCCTAGTGAGGCTGTCACTGATCGTCTGTTCCCTGTCATGGGGAAAGACGATCAGTGATGTCACACGCCAAGCCACGCCCCCTACAGTAAAAAAATAAATAAAAACACAGTACATACTTAACCCCTCCCGCCCCCTAGTGGTTAACTTATTCACTGCCAGTGTCATTTACACAGGAATCAGTGCATTTAAATAGCACTGATTGCTGTATAAATGACAATGGTCCCAAAAATGTGTCAAAATGTCCGCCGTAACGTCGCAGTCACAATAAAAAATAAATAAATAAATCGCTGATCACCGCCATTACTAGTAAAAAAAAATATATTATTAATAAAAAAAATGCTAAAAAAATAATCCCCTATTTGTAAACACTATAACTTTTGCGCAAACCAATCAATCGCTAATTGCGATTTTTTTTTTTTTTTTTTTTTTTTTATTAACCAAAAATATGTAGAAGAATACGTATCGGCCTAAACAGAGGAAAACTTTTTTTTTTTTTTATATATATTTTTTTGGGGATATTATAGCAAAAAGTAAAAAATATTGCATTTTTTCCAAAATTGTCGTCACTCTATTTTTGTTATAGCGCAAAAAATAAAAACTGCAGAGGTGATCAAATACCACCAAAAGAAAGCTCTATTTGTGGGAAAAAAAGGACACCAATTTTGTTTGGGAGCCACGACGCACGACCGTGCAATTGTCAGTTAAAGCGACGCAGTGCCGAATCGCAAAAAGGGGCCTGGTCCTTTGGCAGCAAATTGGTCCGGGGGTTAAGTGGTTATGCAAGAACAAATGTAAATGCTCTATGTACTCTACATAATTTTGTGTAATGGGAGAATTCTAAAAGTCAATAATGTAATAACAAATATAATGCTTGAAATGGTCATCAATGAACACTTATGTAAGTGGTATGTAATGATCATGCAAGCAGAATCCAACCACTTGCTCATCACTTACAGTATGCTCTGGGTTAAGAGTAAAGCCAAAAGTTTAGATACGTTTTTAACCCTAAAGATTTAGTTACCCATCTTTGCTTTATGGACGTACGCTTTGCAGGATCCTAGAGAAATCTTTACTGCACAGATGTTTCGTCCTCTTCAGGTCTCTAAACTTCTGATGCGCAGGGGATTAAATAGCTTCATATCTCAGGGCTGAATTCAGTAGAAAAAGGCCCCTGATGGGAACCCATCCCCTTCTCCCCATCCATTGAGAACAGTTCCTTCATGGTGCACACTGCATGTAACATGATCTGACTGGGGGAGAGGATTATGTGATGCATCAGATGCTCCCCCATCTACAGACAGTGAAGTTATCAAATTAATTCTACTCAATAGATAAGATGGGAGAAGGGTGGGTCCCAGTTGGGATGTTTTTCTATTTAAAGTGGAAGTAAACCCCCCTATCGTTTTCAGCCAAGGAAGCTGCCATCTTTGCCTCTGTTTAATCTTCAACTGCCACAGTGCTGCACATGTGATCCATTATGACACCAGCCATTGGATGGTTTGACTGTTTGGTTGAGAGCACAGCCAATGTGCAGTTAGCATTCACGGCATGCCTTTTTTTTTTTAGACTGTTAAATCGATGGGTTTACTTCCGCTTTAATTCAGCTCAGAGACCCAAAACTACTTACCCCAATGTACTGGGAGCTCAGAGACAGAAAAGGGACCGAGATCCCTGCAGTAAAAATTCTTCCAGGATCCAGCTCTCTGCATGACATACTGCATTACAGGCAAGTTAGGCTGATAAAGTGGTAGATCTAAAATCAATTTTAAGCTAAACTTGAGCTTTACCTAAAGTGACTGGAAAAATTCTACAAAACACCCTGTTTTTATTTGTCCCATTCATTTTGAAAACCCATTACTTAAACACACACTTTTACACCTACAGAAATGTTCTACACAGTAAACAGGATGAGCATATACAAATTAGACAGTATACAATTTAATAGTAAAGACATGTAAAACAATACACAAAATATAATACAAACTTGTTAAATAAAATATTTTGACAAACTTTCCTGAAAAGCAATATCTTAAAGTGAACATGTCACAGCAGTTTATTCGACATATGCTTCTAATAGTAGGCGTAACAAGATGTCTGCACATAACTCTGGTAAGGGCAAATGTTCTTCCTGCACACCCTGGGAGGAACCCTAAACCCTAGCACATGAAAGCCAAGCATACCCCACGAGTGAATATCCCCCTATAACATACCATACAGAGAAGTACAAGCATTGTACAATGAGCTGCAGGATTATGTGCAGGCAGCTTGTGGTCGTTAGTAGGGCCAAAAGTTATTTATCTTTCTAATAGTGAAACATCACCAAAAGTACATGATTTTAAGGCATCGGCCAATTAAATAATCATTCTAATTGAGGCAGAAACACTTAACTGAGTAAGGGGAGTAGAGGTCCCTCTGACAACAAAATAGGATATTATCAGCTCAGGTAACAGGAGTTTCCATGATGATAAAATAATCAGGCCACAAGCTTTTGAACTCCATTATGGATGTTATGTCAGCCTAAGATGAGGAAAATATGTATATGTTGAAGGTACCAGGGCTGCTGAACTAAGAACCATCCACCACAATGGTAGAAGATCTGGGAGCCTACTCATGCCCTGTACACACGACCGTTTTTCCCATCAGAATAAACTCTGAAGGTTTTTCCAACAGAATTCCGCTGAAGCCGTCTTGTGTACACACGATTACACCAAATTCCGACCATCAAGAACGCGGTGACGTACAACACGTACGACGGGACTAGAAAAAGGAAGTTCAATAGCCAGTAGCTTCCGTCTCGTACTTGCTTCAGAGCATGCGTAGTTTTTGGTACGTAGGAACAGCATACAGACGAGCGGTTTTCCCCGATAGGAATTGGTTCAGGTGGAAAAATATAGAACATGTTCTCTTTCTAGGTGCGTCAGAATTTTCAACGTAAAAAGTCTGATGGGGCATACACACGCTCGGAATATACGATGAAAAGCTCTCGTCTGACTTTTTCTGTCGGAAATTCCGACAGTGTGTACGGGGCATCAGATGACTGAGTGGCAGAGGAACTTTTCACTTATTTTCAGTAAGTGGAAGAGTCCATCACTTTTCCTGCTATTTGGCTCACGGTTCTGTAATTAATTTAAAACAAATAAAAAATGGTTCTGTTCATATAGGACAACATTGTAGAAAGAACTAAAGATGATAACTACCCCCAGCAACCCTCTAGCTTCTGCCTTGCATTCAAATGAAAAATAAAAAAATAAAATAATAAAAAAGGGAGGATCTGATTGTTGCCAATATAGACTTTTCACAATTTATTCTCAGACAACTAACAAGATCATGTTTTTAGGGCATTGGTGTATTACCTGTTCGCTAACAACATTAAGATAACACATCTGTAGCAGGCTTTCAGAACAGTGGTTTAGAAATAGGCAAAAACATGCCATGATAATGAAAGCTATTAGTTTAAAGTACTAGTTCTATAAACATTTGGAGGAGTCCACATTATAAATGTGTCTAAATATTCCCATAGGAAATAGATTTCTTCTACTTATAAACTGCTATGTAAACCCCACTGCTTTATCTAAAAATTCAGCAAACTTTTCAGGTTGGCCTGGTGGAAAAACCTTCAGAGATGAAAGATCGGTGGACTTTAGCGTGTTCCCCAGGGTACTGTGCAAAAAATAAAGAAACAGAAAATGACATATTGATATTAGGACAGTTTAGATACAGACACATCTGGATAAGAACTTTTTTTTTCTTATCAAAAAGAACAAACAAAACAGACCTACTGGCTGGATCACCAGATGAAAGTAAAATAAAGCATAAAAAAAAGAAACATAATGAAGCCATCACATCTAAGAATTGGTAAGTTGCCATAAATTAAATGTTTGCGTTTGGGTTTAATACTGCTTTAAGTGTTTGCCATTTTCAATTCTGCATGCACATTTACGTGCTGGTAAATCAGTCTTGTTTACAAGACATATCACCTTTATTTATGAGCAAAATTCTGCTATCAGACTAAAACTAATGCTGTGGCCTTCATATAAAAAATGTATCAGTATTGCAGCCTGATTTTAGATGCAAAGGGCAGTCCCCATAAACATGAAGCGTAACACAACTAATGTCATTAACCCCTTCGCGCCCAAGGGTAAAACAATTTTAAGCACCTAAACAAAGTTGCAATATTGGGCTTATGTGTTAGTAAAGCTGTACATATCATTACAACTACTTTGTACATCCAGGTGGATTATACCTTGTTTTTCCCCCCTACGACAAATTGGGCTTTCATTTGGTAGTAAATGGAAATGGATACCTCCTAATATTGAAACTGGCCCAAAATAGTTAAAAAAAAAAAAATGTAGCTGTGTAGGGAGAGGTGTCTAGCACAGTTTGTGTTGTGCTTGCTACTAACCATAACCTGCCACCAAAGAACAACCCCAAATAAAATTCTTCTGCTCCTTACAATCGCAGGGATATCACATATGCATATGTTAGTTGTTGTATGTACCTGTAGTATAGCCCAGAAAAAATAATAAATAAATAAAGTGTGCATTTTGCTTTATTTTTTTTTTTTTTAATCCTACCTAAAACACAATTACACCAACATGAATACTAATTTAAAAACAAAAAAAACGAAACCCTGTGCAAAAAAAATCCTGACCCTGACCTTTGACCCAAATACTAACCCTAGCATTAACCTAGATCCAACCTTGATCTAGGCATGTTTTTAAATATTATTTTGTTTCTACACATTTTTTTTTCTACCTCTGCAGAGATAGATTCAATGCATCTTTCTACCTCAGGACAGAGATAGATTCAATGCATCTTTCTCATCCATCCAGAGACGGAACACATGGGGGTGGGCTTCACTGGGACTGATCCATGTTCGAATCATTAGAACGGGGCCCGGGGCCCTCAATGGAGATCCTGGTCACTGTGTGGCACATTCCAAGCACAAAGGGAGGTAGGCAAATATGCGATCCCACAGCAAAAAGTCCAGTGCAATGGGGCTATTGTCCATTCTCCTATGTAATCAGGGGCTGCCACATGGGAGATGCACTTCTTCATTAGACATGCATGTCTTCCAGCTTTTGATCATTAAATAAATCACTGACTTAAGGCTCTTTCACACGGGGCGGATTAGTGGAGATCCGCCCCGTGGATATCCACTTGCTCAGCGGGGATCGCCGGAGCGATCTCCGCTGAGCAGGAAGATGACAGGTCCGTCTCTGCACACAGCGCAGGGACGGACCTGTCACAGCGCCGCTCTCCCCTATGGGGGATCGGGTAACGACGGACCGTAGAGTCCGTTGTCATCCAATCCGCTCTGCAGACGGATTGAAAAAATAGGGTTTTCCTCCGTCTGCAGAAACGGACCAAAGCGGGCACGGACGAGATCAGATGTCAGCGGATGTTCATCCGCTATCCCATAGGGATACATGTATGTTCGTTTTGCATCCGAAAACGGAAGGATGAAAAACGGACATACGGTCCGTCCGTGTGAAAGAGCCCTAACTGTGTTGCAGCCAGTGAGCAGGTGTGGAAATGAGCCTGCTCAGTGACCTTTATTTAATGACAAATGTAAGAAAACTCCTTTATGCGAGTGCCCTGTGCAGCCAATGCAGATCTGCATGTAAAGAAATGCACACTTCTTATTCAGCTATACAACAAGACATTCCTAACACGACAAGCCTGAGTGTTATACCTGCATGTGCAGTAATACAAATGTCCATCCTTATGCAATTGATTGGCCAGTTCAAGCTGATGGTTGGACATCAGTTTTTCATTAATCACAACAATTAAATGTTTTTTTTCTTCAAGTGTTTCTAGGCAGCTTCCAGCACCTAAAAAAAATTCAAATTAGGCAACAATTCAGTTTAATGTACTTTTGTTGGCAACATATTTCATATGTTATAGTTAAGAAGAGGATACATGGATATAAATATTAGATGTAATAGAAAGGATAAAACTATTAACTGTATAAAGCAGGGCTCAAAATTTCAAGTCCCTTGCCACTAGCCAGGCCTTAAGGGTTACTCTCCACCAGTTGCCCCACCCAACCCCTACCCTGCCCCTAATTCCGCTCCTAAACACGCCCTCATAAATTATCTCACGAAATGACACTTAAATGTTGTATGCAGAATTAAGTTACAAAAAATAAAAGCTAACAACTTTATCAGTGCAGCCTCACCCGTGCCAAACAATGCAACCAGGGGTGGACGTATAGGGGGTGCGACTGGGCCCTATGCTGTGGGGGGCCCGTGTGCCCCTCCCTGAGCGGTGGCTGCATGTGTGACCGAGCTCCCTGATCCTCAGCCGATATGTAAATCGGCAGTGCAGGAGCTCGGTCACACTGTGTTTACTCTGAAAGTGAAAGCAATGGAGAGATGTCTAGCACAGTGTGTGTTGTGCTCTCTGCCTCTCCCTGAAGTGCAGTACCCGGCATAGAGAGTGAAGGTACAGTGCTGCAGCTGCCAATTTTGAAAAAAAGGCCATCTATATAGATGTTTGTGTGTGTCTGCATGTTTGGGTGTGTGCGCACGTGTGTATTTTATATATGTGTGTGCGCGCGCATTTAGGTGTGTGCATGCGTATGTATACACATTACTTTTAATCCTGACCCCCTTTTTCTTTACGATCAAAATAGATTTTTTTTTAGGGCGTGTTCATAATACCAACAAGAAAATACCATTCCTCTGAAAAGCGATGCAGGCTCAGATCGCTTTTTAGAGGCATTTAAAAGGCAGCGAAGAAGCAATATGTTGTGCCTTGACTGGTAAAATGTTGAGAAACACTGAAACAGAGAAACTGATCTCTCCATTTTCCTCCTGCAGCTGCTGAAAGCCTGCTGGAGGGAAGAGTAGAAATGGGGGAAATGGAAAGATCAGCTCCTATATATGCAGTTGCCCCCACTGCTCCTCCTATGCAGCTTCTTTCTGCTGCCCCTGTGTGCTCTCCAGCCCCCCTGTACTTTTTCCTGGCCCGCCTGTGCTCTCTCCTGGCCCCTCCACTTGTTCCCACAGCTCCGCAGAGTTCCCCCCTCCCCTCTCCTGCAGGGAATTTGTCAGGATGAAGAGTCAGTGATCCGTACCGATCACGGACTCAGTCCATTCATAACTGAAACATAGAAAACTGCATTTACTATGCTTCAGTTTGCAAATGAAGGGGCCGCTATACAGAGCCATTCCTGTCCATTCATTCTGTGCAGCAGAGGCTTTGTTCTCAATCTCCTTTCTCTGTCTGAAAGGTGAAACATCAGAGGTCTGCTTAGACCCCTGATATCTCATGAAAGCCCCCGAACAGGACAAAGGGACGCCAGCAGAACTACCAGGGTCACGCCTTGGCGTCTCCGCCTCAGAGGGAAGGGCCCCAGCTGGGGGGCAGAGGGGGCCCTTCATGGTTTCTTGCACCGGGGCCCTGAAGGTGCTATTTACACCACTGAATGCAACCTTACCTGTGTCCAACAATGCCGCTTCACCTGTGCAGAGGAAGAGGATTGCTGGCCGGATCATCAGGGCGTCGAGGAACATTGCTGTAACAGATTACATTTGAATTGCCATGTGTGCCCACCCTTCGCGCCACATACAGCCCCTCCTCCTGGCCCCAGTACTTTGATACACGTCACACATGCCGGCATTGAATGGGTGATCTGTCTATCAAAGTACCCGGGCCAGGAGGCAGGGCTGTGTGTGAAAGCGAGTGTGGGGAACACACTGCAATTCTAATGAAAGCTGTTACAGTGATGTTCCTCTGCACACTTATGATGCGGCTGCCTGCTCTCCTCTCTCTTCCCCGGGGCGATCGCTGGGAGAACAGCTTCCATTCAACCCCATCTACCGGCGTTGCTAGTCCCCCCCCCCCCCAGCACTGAGGCAGCCCACATTTTCCACAAAAAATTTGAGGGCTGGTATACAGTATACGCTTATGCCGTGTACACACGAAGGGACTTTGTCCGCCGGACCTAGTGCAGCGGACAATCCGCCGGACTTTCCAGCTGGGCTTCGGCGGACTTGAAAGCGAATGGACTTGACCACACACGATCACGCTAAAAGTCCGGCGGTTCACGCGATGACGTACAGCACGTACGACGGGACTAGAAAAAGAAAAATACTAGAAAAATACTTGCTACTGAGCATGCGTCCTTTTTGGTCCGCCGGACCATACTACAGACGGCCGTATTGTCCGCCGGACTGCCAAGTCCAGCGGATAATTAAAAAAAAAAAAAAAAAAAAACTTAAAACCTAGTCCGTCGGACTTTTTGGAAAAAAAGTCCGTCAAAGGCCCACACACGAGGGGATTGTCCGCCGGACTCGAGTCCAGCGGATAATCCCGTGGGATAGTCCCTTCGTGTGTACGCGGCATTAGTTGAACAAGAAAAAAGTTTATCAAGTATTGTGCAGGATTGTTTCTTTTGTTGCATATCGCAGTTTTGTTCAAGAATGAACAACCAACGTAAATGAAATAATGCCCTCTGCTCTGATATAACCAGTTATACATATTCCTAGAGAGTACAGAGGGCAGATGGTAATATAGGAATATATGGAAAAGATTTATAGGACAATAATATTTACTATGTAACCATTTAAATTTCACATTAATATTTTTAAAAACACATAGAAAACAACATGCTACCTGCATGGCTTATAACTAAATCTGCATTCCTAATGTCTTGGACAAGGGAATCTTTGTATCTGAAAACCTCCATAGTAAAATTAGGAGTACTGTATGGCTCTGGCTCCACTGTTCCTCTTCCGATCTGAAGAATCATTCTGTTGTACCCAAGTTCTTTGAGGACCTGAACAAAAAGCTATGCATTATAAAACAGATAAACGTATTCTATCTTGTATTAAACGAGTTATAGACTTCATAGAGAGACATGCCCCATGTACAACATTAGTAAGGCCTCAGCTGGAATATGCAGTTCAGTTCTGGGAATCAGGTCTCTAAAAAGGGTAACTGGAGAAAGTGCAATCAAACTGATAATAGGCATGGAGGAGCTCAGCTATGGAAAACAGTTAACTGAACTGAATTCATTCTGTCTTGAGTAAAGGCAATTAATGCCGGGATATGATCAACATGCATAAATACATAAGTGGTCCATATAATGAACTTAGTGTTAAATTCACTTTCACAATTCAAAAGGAAACAGTGGCACTCTATACATTTGAAGAGAAGAAAGAAAAAAAAAAAAAAGGTAACCTTTACATATGGAAAGGCTTCCTCACAGTAAGAGCTGCGAAAATGTGGAAGAGACTCCCTCAAGAACTAGTTGTGGCCAAGTCGTCAGTAAATGGTGCTAAATAAAAAGAGCTGGATGTATTCCTAAATGCACAAAATATAGCTGGATACTAACATTTATAGATAACACCACCAGGAGTCGTTCATCCAGAGAATATCCGATTGCCTCTTAGAGGATCAGGGCCAATTTTTTCCCCTGCTGGAGTGGACTGGATCGTGCTTCAGGCCTGGTTCACACTATAGCACCTCTTTGAGCTGTGTTTTGCATGAGCGCAGCAGCCGCACTCCTAACAATACAGGGTAAAGGTCCCTGCATCATTTTTGAGATTGTAGCCCGCACAGAAATTGCAAGTGCAGTGCAGTTCTCAGTGTGGGAAACAGCTACTGAGATTTCCAGTGCTAATCCTAATGGCACCCGCATGCATCTCCTTCAGTTTTCTGTGTGGGTGGTTGAGGCTGTGGGAACAAGTGCAGTCCCGCAGTGGAAATCACCTGCACAGGTGTAAACCAGGCCTTACCTAAAAACTGTTGTAAAAACGCTAATGTTTTAGTGTTTTTCTTTGTCTGCGTTTAGCCGTGTTTAGTCTAGTGTAAGCCATGTTTAGTAGCTGCTGCGTTAAGGATCGGGGCTGCTGGCATACTTAACAACCAGCTGGTTGTTGAAGAGTGGGTGGGAAGCCTGCCGCCGCATCCTTATCAACGGATGAGTCATCAGCTGTCAGCGGGCTTCCGTGCTGACAACTGAAAGAAGAAAAATAAAATAAATAAAAAAAGGTGTTGGGGTCCTCTCTCCAATCCATACCAGGCTCTTATCAGAGCATGCAGCCTGGAAAGCCAGGAAAGAGGGGGGGGGGCAAGCAAGCGCCCTCCCCCCCCCCCCCCCCCGAGACAAAGGCCTCTTCCCCACAACCCTGTGCAGTGCCAGGTTTTTTGTACATTGTACCCCTACTTGTTCACCAAAAGAATGTGTCAAAAAGAAATAAAAACAGTTTTTTACAATTCCTTTATTAAAAATAAAAAACAAGGTCCCAGAAGTAGATCCATTGTCAATCACGACACCCACAGCACCCAAAAAGAAAAAGCTCTGCCCACAACGAAGCCTACCGACGGCTGCCTGCTACGCCATGTGACAGCTCTTCAATGGGTAAGGGGCGGAGCCACTTGGTGGCACCGCCCCCTCTGATTTCACAACTGACGCATGCTGGGTTGGTGACATCACAAGGGGGCAGTGCCACCAGGTGACGTCGCTGAGTGGCCCTGCCCCCAAGCTATTTAAGAACCGTCAGATGGTGGAGCAGGCAGATGGTGGTAGCCTTCGTCGCGGGCGGAGCTTTTTTTCCCCCTTTTTCCGGGTCAGGCAGTGTGGCAGGCGTTGTGATGGACGATAGATCTACATTGGGGGAATGGTTTTCATTTTTAGAAAAAAGAATTGTCAAAAACTGTGTGTGTGTGTGTTTGTTTGTATTTCTTTTTGACACTTTTTTTGGTGTCGTACAATGTACCCCTACTCATTCATATGGGGAAGGGATCTTTGTTAAAGAGGGCCCCCACAACCACCACCCAGGGCTGTGGCAGAAGAGGTCCTTGTCCCCACCAACATGGAGACAAGGTGCTTTGCCCTCAAAGCACTCAGCCATGTTGAGGGCATGTGGCCTGGTATGGTTTAGCCTGCATGCTCGGATAAGGGTCTGGTATGGATTTTTATTTATATTGGCATGGGTCTGGTATGGAATTTGAGGGGGACCCTCATGCCATTTTATTTTACATTTTTGTATTGCCGATGAATCAGTTGTTATAATATCCACAATCAGTTTAAAAATATCCACAACTGATACATCCGGCAATGTTTTTTTTTCCATTCAGCTGATGACTCATCCGTTGTTAATGATGCGGCGACTGGCTTCGCGGCCCGCTCCTCAACAACCAGCTAATCACTAAAAAAAAAAAAAACACTGGCGCTTAGCAGAGTTTTGTAGCGGTCAGTGATTTTTCTGCTAAAAGGCTGCTGCTCCAGAATGCGCTGGCCCTGTTTTTTTTTTTTACAGCTTTAAAACGCCTATGTGTGCATGGACACATAGAATAACATGGAGAGGAGTTTTGAAGCTGTAAAAAGAAAATGCCTGACACCGCTAAAAGCGGCAGTAAAAACACATGAGGCCTTACCTATAGGTAAGCCTACAATAAGGCTTACCTATAGGTACCCTAAATATCTCAGTTTAGGAAATATGTACTTTAGATTCAACCAGTGATTTCATCGGCGCATGCGCTCTGAAGGAACGGCATACCTGTGCTGTTCCTTCAAAGCCATGCCGTAAACAGTGGAGTCGTTGTTGGATTGGTCATTCATATAGCTGAAGCCCACAAACCCGGAAAGAAGACTGGGTGAAGATGGAAACGCCTTCAGCGGTGACATTGTGCTGCTGGAGGCCTTTGTTTTCAAGCAAGTCTGTCATAATTCTTCAGAGCCTCTCCCATCCTCTGGAACTCGCTACCTCATCCTGTCAGCCTATCCCCTACTCTTGCTACCTCCAGGCAATCCCTGAAAACTCATCCTATCATGTCTCCAACTAATCTTTTACCACTTCCATCAGCTCATTCCCCACAGTTACAACCTTTTGTATCACCTGCGCCACCCTATTTGATTGTAAGCTCTTCTGAGCAGGGCCCTCTTGTATTTTATTGTATAACTGTATTGTCTCACTTTTATATTGTAAAGCGCTGCGTAAACTGTTGGCGCTATATAGATCCTGTATTATAATAATATTATGATTATTATATGATGCATACTAGCACATTATGACTTAACCACTTGCTGACCGCCTAACGTACATGTACTGTGGCAAATCAGATCTCCTGTACGTCATTTCGTGCAGGAGCTCAAGGGGGCACGCACATGCCGCTGGAGGTGTGATCGCATGCCGATTGGCTAGAAGGGAAGCCAATCAGCGGGTGGCCGATGTCCACGGCCACCCGCGATTGTTCCCCGAGAGACATAGAACAGCGGTCTGCCTATGTAAACAAGGTAGATCGTCTCTCTCGCTCATTATACATACCTCTTCACTTGGTTTCTTCCAATGTTACATTCTGGGTCCTTTTTTTCCCTGTGGTCACGGGCAGTCCTGAATGCTGCAGAGAATGATACTTGCAACATTCTCCTATGAGCCCAGCAGCTTCGGTTCAATGATACTGGACATCATTTAACGCATAAGAGACCAGCAGCATGAAGTGGAGTGTGGAGAGGGGCAGTTGCCAGGACCCCTCCCCATCAAAATGCTGCTATGGAACCCCATGATCTGTAGTTACCTCCATGTCGGCCTTCATTGTTCTCTCAGTGCAGGCTCTCTTTAAGCCCAGGTCCACACTGACAGCGGGAATGGAATTGTGTGAGTTCAGCTGAACTCGCACAATTTTATTCCTGCACGTCAGTCAGACTTCGGGGACGATTTCAGAGACATCTGTGCGGGTTTTCTATACAGATATCTATGGAAATCACACCCCGAAATCGCAAAAGTAGTACACAAACTACTTTTGGGAATCAACGTGGTGTCGCACCGTCGGTGCCATTTCTGTCAATTTGACTAGTCAAATCGCTCCAGTGTGAACCAGGGCTTAATGAGAATTCTTAGACGACATTCACATGGATGCACAGGTGCCAGGAGCAGCCACCTGCAAAAAAATGTGTCACTTTTTTGCTGACGGTTATAAACGAGGAATGCACAGTGTGTGTGTGTGTGTGTGTACCAGCAGCTGTCAGATTTGTATTCTGTACAAATCAATGGTTAGGGTTGCTGCTGTTTGCATATAAACTTTCATCTGAGCAGTAACATGAGAACAGCGCCTCCGAACTGACCCTGGAGGCAGACAGTATGGGGTAGATTTTGGAGTGCAAAAAAAAAAAAAAAATTATATAAAATATATATATTTATTTTACACCAATCAGCTTCCATGTTTTGTTGTCAAAGGGTAATTGAACAAGCTAAAGTTAGAAGCTGATTGGCTACCATGTACAGCTGCACCAGAGATACAGTGTGTGTGTGTGTGTGTGTGTGTGTATGTATATATATATATATATATATATATATATATACACACACACACACATATATATACACACACTTGTGGGAAAGGAGGAGCTTCTAATATTATGGAAAGTCAATGGATGTCCACTTAAAGGGGAGTTCCAGGCCTTTTATGTTTATTAAGAGTCAGTAGCTACAAAAAGTGTAGTTGCTGACTTTTAATAAACAGACACTTACCTGTACCTCGGACCAGCGATGCGGCTGAACGGAGCGTCGTTCCTCTCCCCCTCCTCTCTGCCGGCGCCTCCATTGCCACTCTGGGCACCCGGCCGTGACAGCTATCGCCTTAACGGCCGGGCATGCACAGCGCATGCGCGAGTCACGCTGCACTGCCAGAGTGGAGAGGCGATCTCCTGGGACCTGTCACGTGTCCCAGGAGATCGCCTAGAGGGAGGGGCCGCCTAAGATGAAAGGAGGAGTCGCCTAGGCGGTCCCTGGGCGGAAGGAGGAAGTAGGACAGGAAGTCCCCCTCCTAATGAAGCCCCCACTCCCCCCCCCCCCCCAAAAAAAAAAAATGACATGCCAAATGTGGCATGTAAGGGGGCGAGGAGTGCTTAAAGCGGAAGTTTCATTTTTGGGTGGAACTCCGCTTTAAAGTGCAATCAGGTAGAACATCCTATCAGGGCCCATCCTCCACCGATGTGGTTACAATACATTGGGGTTTATTTACTAAAGCTGGAGAGTGCAAAATGAGTCCCTCTTCTGCAGAGAAACCAATCAGCTTCTAACCTCAGCTTTGGCAATACAACCTGAAAGCTGATTGGTTTCTATGTAGAAATGTGACTGATTTTACACTCTCCATCTTTAGTAAACAAACCCCTGTGCCCTTAGCACGCAGTAGCAGTCCCTCCCTCCCCCAGTAATGATCACACACGAAGCTCCTCGCAGTTCTCTCACTAGTGGAGGTCTTACACTTGTACAGCATTCAGCGGACACGCAGGAGATGAGCTCATCAAAGCTGGTGGTCCCCACGGTGACAAACACACTCTTCCCCATCCCAGCTCCAGGCCTCTGTGCTCCCAGCTCCGTCTCTTCCTGTTACCATGAGAGGCTCGCAGCCATTGGTTCCAGCGATCACTTCTTCATTGGTCTCCAGGTGTCGCTGTTTGCTATTGGATCACGCGTCCAGAGCCGCAGCTGTCACATGACCAACATAACACGCTGCTGATAATAATAGTAACAGAATGAAGAGATCACCTGGATGGAGAATGTTGCGGATCTGCAGGAAGACGGAAATAGTAACAAAGTTATTATACTCTACTAGAGGAAAGTGTGAGCTTTACGCCGGGTACAGACTTGTGTGTTATTTGCACTGTCGCAGTAGAATAATCTTTCCCACATTCTGCAAATAAAATAATAATAATAATAATTTGATTCAATTGATTATCATTCACCCCAAAAAAAAAATCTAAATTCAATGTACAATTGGAGCTGATTTCTGCTGCAGGTAAAGAATGTGTCAGTGTGCACAGAATCGCACATAAGGTCAGATTTACCCTCCAAACAACGACCCTTCGGGGTGTGAGAGCCGAGATCTCCACCGCTATAACTGACATCTTCGCCCAGTCTGATTCATCGGTTCATCCATCATGATTGGCTGGGAGAACATAGCCCTGCACATGGGATTTAAAGCTTCTCTGCATCAAAGGTAAGGATGAGCTCAGGCGCGTTCGCATGGTCCACGTGCAGAGCCCACCAGGAAGTCGGCGCAGCGCTGCGCTAATCACAGGCAGTGAAACATTGCCCCGATGCGCGGCAGCAGAGATCGGGCAATGTCTCACTGCCTGTGATTAGCGCAGCGCTGCGCCGACTTCCTGGCGGGCTCTGCACGTGGAGCATGCGAACACGCCTGAGCTCATCCCTAATCAAAGGCATGCTGAAAAAGGTGCTGCACATTCACAGCCAGTGTACATAAAAAAACAAATAGCTGGCAGGTAAGATAAGTGCTTTTATAGCGCCACAGACAATACAGAGCCTCTTCTGCAGTAAAGGCCTTCCTGACAACATTTTTTTTTTTAGACTTTAAGCAGTTTTCCTTTTTCAGTTTGGATAGAGTAAGGGAGGGTTATAAGCCCTTTCAGAGATTTCCCTTCACTTCCTGCCCCATAGTCAAAACAAGAAGTGAGGGGAAATTCCTCCAAAGTGAAGGAATCCCTGGTTGTCACCAGAACTAATGTCCCTATTGGAAAATTTCCCCTCTATACCTGTTCCGTTGATGTGACAGGAGTCACTTTGGGCGGGGGGGCCCGTGGAACCCAGAATCCCTTGGGGAGGTTGGGAATCCCTTGTTTCAGCTCCCTATGCACCTTCTATGTTTAAGTCACCCTGTGTTGCTAATAGGGGCACAGGGTGACTGAGAAATCCAGTCTGATCTGTACTAATCAGACTCACTGTACAACCACACTGTAATGTTGTGTGTGTGTGTGTATATATATATATATATATATATATATATATATATTATATATATATATACGGTATATATATATATATATATATATACGGTATATATATATATATATATATATATATATACATACATTGTATATTGTCTCATTTTGTTGTGTACTCTTTGCTGGGTCATTTGGGGTGTGGCTGTATTCCATTGTTCTATTGTGTCTGTCTGCCTTATGTATTATGGGATGTGTATGCATGTTTGCTGTGAGGAGGGAGGGGGGATTCCTTCAACAGCTCTCCCTGCTGATTGGACATTCTACCCCGCCCGGAATGGAAAAGAGGGGGGATTGTCCCAAGTATTACCTGTGTATCAATAAACAGTTCATTTTGAGCAACCAAACGTGTACTGCCTAGTTTGTGGTTGTCAGTCGGTTGGAATATCTGATATCTATATTCAGACAGGGAGGAAGCGGTATATGACGAAAGCACTCAAGCGGAGTGTGGGACATTTCGTTACAGTTGACAACCCAAAATGTGAGATTTTTTTCACTTTCACTCGGTGGTGATAGTGGTTAGGGAAGAGCTTAATGTTTGGCCATATGGCCAATTACTTATGGCCAAATAACATATGGCCAATTACTGCAATCAAGTGATGTAATTTGCCAGACCTATCATTCAGAGGAGTGAAGCAATGAAAACAGATGTGTGTCAGTCATTGGTTGGTTTTATTTCTCTCTGCAGGTTGGCGGGCATCTGTCATCCTGATTGATATGGATCGCTGTACAACACGATTGATGGTGAATTTATATTGTGGGACTTTTTTGTTTGTTTTTTTTCATTTTCATTAAAGGACTTTTTAAAAATTATCTCTGTCTTTATTTATAGTTTAAATTTTTTGTGAATGAATTGGGGTATTATGTACCCCTCAGGGCCGTCTTTTCGCATGGGTACGCTGGGCAGTTGCCCGGCCCCAGCCTGGCCTACCGGGATTCCGGTAAATTTCCCAGTGGGCCGCCTGCCCTGTGGCCGCTTTGAGTTGCGCTGTATTGCCCAGGGGCCTATAATGCTCTTAAATTGACATTGGTACCCCTGACTCATTCACGTGGGGTGGGGCAATATCTGGGTGTCCCCTTGTGAAAGGAAGCATCCAGATTCCAATAAACCCCCTGCCCACAGACCCCCACAACCACCAGGCCAAGGTTGTGAGGAAGAGGCCCTCATCCTTATCAACATGGGAAGGCAAAGTACAGGTAGCTACCCACCCTTCCCCCACCAGGCTGAGGTTGTGGGTAAGAGGTCCTCATCCATATCAACATGGGAAGGCAAGGTACAGGTAACCCCCCATCATTGTGGGCAAGTGGCCTGGTATGATTTTGGGGTGATCTCATGCTCTCCCCCCTTCTTTCCTGGCCTACCAGACTGCATGGTCGGCGGATAAAAGTCTGATGTGGATTTTTTAGGGGGAGCTCACACCATTTTCTTCTTTAGCATGTGGCACCCCCTTGAGGCTGTTTTCATACTGAGGCGCTAAAAATAGCGCCTGTAAAGAGCCTCTCCTCTCACTCCAGTGTGAAAGCACTCGGGAGCTGGGTAACTCCACAATGAAATCCATAGACAGGTGGGTCCAGGGCCTCTCTCCATTGGGTATGGATTGTAGGAGGCCCACTGGAAGGTGTTGTGGAGTCTTACTCTGAGCACACACGGAACAGGCAGCTAAGAAGGCAGTTACATCAGCATGTAGACTAGGCCACCAGAATTGTTGGGAAATGGTCCAAAAGAGTTGATTCTTCCCAGGGTGGCCAGCAGCCTTGTGAGAATGGTAAGTCTGGAGCACGGCAGTACGGAGACTTTCTGGGACAAAGCAGCAGTCACAAGGTTTCTCAGGAGGAGAATGGACCTGAGCAGAAAGAATTTTGTCACCCGAAGGAGAAGTGAGACTGGTGCGAACCGTAGCCAGAGTACGATCAGGAGGAATCACAGGAACCGGAACTCACTCCAACTTGGAAGAAGTGGAGGAAAATTGTTGTGACAAGGCGTCAGCCCTTACATTCTTAGTACCGGGTAAGAATGAGACAATGTAATTGAAACTTGGCAAGAAAAGAGCCCATTATGTCCTTCTGGGAGAGGGGTTTAGCCTCAGACAAGAATGTGAGATTCTTATAGTCAGTAAGAATTGTAACGAGCCCCTGCTCGCTCGGTTCCGCTCTCCCGACACTCCTCTGCGGCTATGGAATCAGATTGCAGATCACAACATCTGATGGTTCGGTCATGCGATGCTCCGGGATTCGAACTACAGCTATGTGCTGTTCGAATCCAGTTGTGATGGCTCTGAACAAACACCAGGCAGGCTGTATGTAAGTTCAAACAGGAATCTCTTTTTATTGGATCCACAACACTCTTTTATACACATCAGTTTGAACACCCCGCCACCAACAACCACTTTCCTATTGGTCAATTGTAAAGTAGACTGTAGTTCTCAATTAGGTCCTCTGCCATGCAAATTAGGACTTGAAACAGGGTCAGCAGGGATTGGTCCGATAGCTTGAATAGGAGGACTGATAAGGTGTAATGACACAGAGAAGCCCCAGGAGGTAATTAACGTACATAAACAAATGGTCAAACACAGAACAATGCATTCCTTCCAGACCACGTCTGAGACGTCTGGAGGGGGTTAGCTTTAAGACATTGCAGAAGACCCCCCACTGTGTAATAGAATCAAAGGAGAAATACATCAGTGTTTCAAGGTTCATGACAAGAATGATAACCGGCACAGTGGTACCTTCAAGGAGATGTCTCCATTTTTTCAGGGCTAAAATGATCGCCAACAGCTCTCTGTCACCAATCTCGTAATTGCACTCAGCAGGCGACAATTTCTTGGAAAAGTAGCCACACAGATGCATAGCGCTCTCAGAGTTAGGACGTTGATACAGAAGGGCGCCAACTCCAGTCTCAGAAGCATCTACTTCTAGGATAAAAGGCAATGTAGGATCAGGATGTGCCAACAGAGGAGCAGAAACAAAGGCAGCCTTGAGAGTCTCAAAGGCCTTAATGGACTCCGGAGTCCAACTCTGTGGGTTACCGTCCTTTCTGGTCATATCAGTCAGGGGCTTGATCAGAGATGAGAAGTTACGAATAAACTTCCGATAATAGTTGGCAAAGCCCAGGAAACGCTGCAGAGGACATAAACCCACGGGTCGAGACCACTGTAGGACTGACAAAAGTTTCTCTGGGTCCATCGAAAAACCAGCAGTGGAAATGACATAACAGGAATATAACCTGTTCACGATGGAGATGGAACTCGCACTTCTCCAGTTTACAATAGAGATTGTTCTCTCTTAGTTTCTGAAGCACATGACAGACATCTGTGTGGTAGCTCTCCAGGGACTTCGAAAATATGAGGATATCATCGAGATAGACCACCACACATAACTGCAACAAATCTCGGAGGACATCGTTAATAAATTCCTGGGAAACTGTCGGGGTGTTACAAAGGCCAAAAGGCATTACCAGGTACTCATAATTGGCCTGTTCTGGTATTAAAAGCAGTTTTCCACTCGTCGCCCTCCTTAATCCGCACGAGATTGTATGCCCCTCAAATCTAGCTTCATGAAAACCATTGCTCCCTTGAGGCCGTCAAATAACTCTGTAATCAATGGAATCGGGTAGGCATTCTTATTCGTGACACGATTGACACCCCTATAATCAATACAAGGTCTCAGTTCACCGCTCTTCTTCTTCACAAAGAAGAAACCAGCAGGAGACGAGGATTTGGGGATGAAACCTCGAGAAAGTGCGTCTGCAACATACTCCTCCATGGCCTTATCCTCCAAGAGCGACAATCGAGGTCTCTCCTAAACAATTTTCTCCGTTTACATATGCGGGTATTTATTATCGTTATTTGCGTTTCACTGTGCGCCGGTTCGCACGTTCAATTAATGACTTTTCCAGCGCACCAATTAATGTATGAACTGGTGCAGTGCCTTCTTCTAAGTAAATCACCCCCAATGTGTCATAGTATAATTAGTTATCTAAATAAATCTAAATTCACCACGTTTATCTATTTTCCCAATGTGTTCTATATTACACAAATTTCGAGTGATTGTACTGGCGTTTATTTACTATTTTGTTACATCTGCCACATGTTTATTACATTAGATTTTATATCTATCCTTATTTTTATTTTTTTATTTAATTGTGTTCTTTTTTTTTTTTCAGTATTTGCACTTTGTTATCAATAAGTTTCTTTTAATTTGTTGATACATTGTGGTTGATGTCTATTAGCCTAACGCCAGTACAGTAAATAATTAATATTTAGGAGGATACATTTGAGCTGCATGCACTGACACTTATACATTTGGAAGGAGGGTATGTCCATCTCTTCCTTTTCGTTAGTGTGTGTATGTGTCCGTGCATATTTTTATTCTAGTACATACAAGTTTTATATTGCACATAGATGTGGTTTGTTTTATACTTCAGGGTCTTGGTTTGTATGTCTTTTGCTTCACATACATTTAACCACTTGCTTACTGGGCACTTAAACCCCCCTCCTATCCAGACCAATTTTTAGCTTTCAGCGCTGTCACATTTTGAATGACAATTGCACGTCATACAACACTGTACCCAAATGACATTTTTATCATTTTTTTCCCCCAAAAAGAGCTTCTGCGATTTTTTATTTTTTGCAAATTTTTTTTTAAAAGACCGAATTTTTTTCCCACATAAGGGGAAGTGTCTTGGAGGAGGGGAGCACTGGATCATCACAGCTGGTTTCACTTTATGTCAAGAATAACTGCTCATTGATTTGCGTCTGATTCCAGACTGAATTATTCTAGACTGCATATATATTTTTCCGCGCCTCTGTATGAACATTTATACAGCTGTCGCTTTCTCACTGAGGACTCTTTGTTTTATTATTATTAATTTTATATTTATTTGTATATATCAATAGTACTGTATAAGGACTCATACATCTTATATAGGGTATATCCCTTGGAGTCACCTACTCCTCCCACCCCGGCTCTGTGGGTGATATCACTGTTTGGTTTTACAGGATTCTATTATGCATTTTTTGCATTTTTCAGCTATATATTTTTTTTCTTTTAAATATTAAAATATATATATAATTTAAAAAATAAATAATAAAATATACATTTTTCAGCTATATATTTTTTTTCTTAATCTTTTTAATATAGATTTCGTATATATATTGTTTGGATATTATTTATTCACGTTTATGATACATTTTAGCTGTGCTCCATTATTCAGCCAATATTTCTACTAGATTGTCATAATTTATTTATTTATTGATGCACCTGCACTTTTCACTTATACCTCACCACGTATTATTTAATAATTTATTACCTTGTGCCAGTTGAACACCTTATTCTGTGAAATTCACATTTGTGACTGATATTGTGGAAAATTTGCCAGTATTCACTACAGCTCACTTTCTTTTGCATATGTACTTTATCTCTGGTATATGACCTCAAGTATTTTAGATGCACTATTCTCCATCTCTATATTTTACACCCCTTTGTTTTTAGCATTTTACTAGAACAGTGCCACTACCCCTTCCTAGTGTTTTTATATTTTCTGGCTTCACCTTGGTGAAGTTTTTTAGGGGGGGCAGCAGTTCCACTTCCTAAGCGCGGATATTACCATTACTTTTTATACAGTTAGCTTCACTATTTCCAGTTTCTAAGAAAAGGTTTCTAAGGAAACACGCCTATGATCATTTGCGGTTAATAAAAAAATATTTTTTGAGATCAAAGGTTTTCAATAACACAAAAACAAAATGAATGACTAAATCATAGATTAACACAAAATCAAAACTATTGACTAAACCATAGATTTCCACTAGGTGGCACCATTGCCCCTTTATCTATTGACTAGGTGCACTCTAATCTGCGATTTATTGAGTATGCATCCAACTCCAACATTCACACAGCAAATAAATAGTTTGTTCACTTCATTAATAAATAGGAAAATGCCCTTAGCCTAAAATCTGCATGTAGACTGTTGAGATCCCTGTCTTCCATATTTGCCATTTCTCCCTCCATCACCCTCTCTTTCATTCTTTCTTTCTTCCTCCATTCCCCCTTCTTTCTTTCTTTCATTATTTTTTTCTTTCTACATCTATCCCTCTTTCTTTCTTTCTTTCTTTCTTACTTCATTAATGAATAGGAAAATACCCTTATCCTAAAATCTGCATGTAGACTGTTGAGATCCTTGTCTTCCATATTTGCCATTTCTCCCTCCATCACCCTCTCTTTCATTCTTTCTTTCTTCCTCCATCCCCCTTCTTTCTTTCTTTCATAATTTTTTTCTTCCTCCATCCTCCGCTCTTTCTTTCTTTCTTTCTTTCTTTCTACATCTATCCCTCTTTCTTTCTTTTTCCTTTCCTTTCTTTCTTTCTTTCTTTCTTTCTTTCTTTCTTTTTCTTTCTTTCTTTCTTACTTCATTAATAAATAGGAAAATACCCTTATTCTAAAATCTGCACGTAGACTGTTGAGATCCTTGTCTTCCATATTTGCCATTCAATGCTACATATAGTAAAATGTGTAAATATACACTATCTCACAAAAGTGAGTACACCCCTCACATTTTTGTAAATATTTTATTATATCTTTTCATGTGACAACACTGAAGAAATTACACTTTATACAATGTAAAGTAGTGAGTGTACAGCTTGTATAACAGTGTGAATTTGCTGTCCTCTCAAAATAACTCAACACAGCGATTAATGTCTAAACCACTGACAACAAAATTGAGTACATCCGTAAGTGAAAATGTCCAAATTGGGGCAAATTAGCCAATTTTCCCTCCCCGTCCCGTGTGACTTGTTAGTGTTACAAGGTCTCATTTGTGAATGGGGAGCAGGTGTGTTAAATTTGGTGTTTAACAAATAAGAAGGCGCAATGCTCAGATACCTCAATATGACAATATATTATCCATAATAGTCCAGAAGCAAGTATCAGGGAAGAAATAGGTGAGTCTGTCAGGGCTGCCACCAGGGGGACCAGAAGCAAGTTCCAGTAAAACTAGGAAAAAATAAGGAAAGGAGCGCCTCTGAGTATATATCATAAACAATTTATTATAAAAAACAATATCCACTCACATGGAAAGAAGTAAAGTTTAATTTGGATGCATCTCTGGGCTGAGGAGGTGGGACTACAGGTCACACGCAGTGAGTCCGCTTATAACTTGGAGGATGCAGCACATCAGATCCCAGGGAGAATAAGGCGGAACTGCAGGTCACAGCAAGTCTTCTTTGTTGCTGACAAAGTGCAGCACATCAAAACCCAGAGAGGGTGAGTTTGGATCTCAGATAGTCCGCTTTGCAGGGTGTAGATTTCAGGGAGGATGAGGATGGTGAAGCGCCAGAGCCTGTGACAAGCCGCACTGCAGCTTTACGATTCCTGTCCTGTGTCCGCAATGATGGGAAACGGCCATGCGGTGAGGATCCAGAACAGAGCTTTGGACCTGCGTACCCCGATCGTATGACGTCACGCTTAGGTGTTTCCATCTACTTGGTGGTTGCTCTGGCTGCCTCTTGGTCCCTTCCTTGTTTCGTGGCTGTTCCATCATTCCGACACATACTATTGGGGATTCGATCAAGGCTTCATATTGTTCATCCGGCTCTGCACATGCTGGCATACTGATTTTCCTCTTTACGGGAAACGGGCCTATGAATTTAGGACCCAATTTCCTTGAAGGACACGCCATCTTTAGATTCACTGTGCACAACCATACTACATTACCAGGTGCCAGTATTAGTTCCCCTTGTCTCTTCTTGTCAAAGACTTCCTAATGCCTTGAACACACGGTCGGACATTCCGACCACATTTTTTCTGATGGATTTTGTCCGAAACTTGTGTTGCGCTCACACGGTCGGACAAAGTTGTCGGAAAATCCGATCGTTCCAAACGAGGTGACGTACAAAACGTACAACGGGACTACGTAGACGCCTGTAGCCAATAGCTTTCGTCTTCAAATTTCTTCTGAGCATGCGTGGCACTTTGTGTGTCGGAAATTCTCTACACACGATCGGAAAAAGTCAGATCAGATTTTGTTGTTGGAAAATTTTAGATCCTGCTCTCAAAATTTCGATGGAAAAAGCCCACTAGAATATCCGACCATGTGTACGGGGCATTATTGTCTTCCTGTGTCCTGGTCATGGTTTCTTGTAATAACTGATTGTTGAAGGAGAAAAAGTTTATTGTTTCATGGACTGCTGGTACAGGGCATTCTGGGATGGAACTAGGCAGAAATGATGGATGAAAGCCATAATTGGCAAAAAATGGGGTTTGTTTTGTAGCGGGAAGTAAATTATTCTCCTCAATCTGAGACAAGGTTGGCCAGAACTCCATAAAGTCTTATCATTTCTTTGATGAATACCTGCGCTGTTTCAGGGGCTGAGGGAGTGCCTTTCATTGGAATAAAGTGTGCCATCTTCGACAACCAGTCTACCACCACAAAGATAGTGGTATAGTCCTCTGCCGAATACCTGTGAACTATACTTTCCACGTACTTTCTCCCTGGAAGCCACCAAAGTGGGTTCCTGGGCTCACCGTCTCCTGGAACAGAAAGCTGAAGTGTTAACTAATCTAACCACCTTCTTTGATGCGATGGCTCTGCCTCCACTGACTGCACGTCCCTGATAGACTGTGATGATGTGATGTGTAATGTTCTGCACGTATCTGAGTAGGCTCAAATTCTATTCAAAAGGGGTTGTAAACCCTCATTTTTTTTCTATTTACATAACAAACATGGCATAGGATGCATTAAGGTGAAAAAACACGAGGGGTTACAACCCCTTTAAGTGTCAAAACAGTAAGGCCACACTCACTTCTTCGCTGTGGTGCATTCTTGTCCTTGGAGTGCTTAGGGATGCCCCATTTCTTTCACAATTCTAGTAACACTTCTGGTTTAAAGGCCCTGTTCACACCTAAGAGATTTTCTATTTGAAGCTTGTAGCTCTAAAATGCTCAACAAGCCAAATCCCATTAATTTTAATGGCCTCTGTTCACATATGAGCATTCTGTCATCTGAAGCAAAACGCCTGTTGCTCAAAAAAGTACACAAGCTTCTTTTTTGGCAGATTACAAGCATTTTTGGCTCCATAGACTTCAATAGAAACACCTGAATTGAGTGTTTTTTACAAGCGTTTTGTTGCACGCTTTCTGCTCAAACAGCAGCTCACCTCCCCTAATTGCCTTTCCTTCTCCTCCCCCTAGTTCTTTCTATTAGCTAAACAAAAACTCCTGAGGCTGGGAGAGAAGGTAGCTGAAAAGTTAGAGGGGATTTTAACCACTTTCAGACCAGACCATTTTGCTGGCCAAAGACACGACCACTTTTTGCGATTCGGCACTGCGTCGCTTTAACTGACAATTGCGTGGTCGTCCAAACAAAATTGACGTCCTTTTTTTCCCCACAAATAGAGCTTTCTTTTGGAGGTATTTGATCACCCCTGCGGTTTTTATTTTTTTGTGCTATAAACAAAAAAAGAGCGACAATTTTGAAAAGAACACATTATTTTTAACTTTTTGCTATAATAAATATCCCCCAAAAATGTATAAAAAAAAAAAACATTTTTTTCCTCAGTTTAGGCCGATACGTATTCTTCTACATATTTTTGGTAAAAAAAAATCGCAATAAGCGATTATTGATTGGTTTGCGCAAAATTTATAGCTTTACAAAATAGGGGATCGTTTTATGGCATTTTTATTAATAATTTTTTCTTACTAGTAATGGCGGCGATCAGCGATTTTTATTGTGATTGCGACATTATGGTGGACATATCAGACAATTTTGACACATTTTTGGGACCATTGTCATTTATACAGCAATCAGTGCTATACAAATGCACTGATTCCTATGTAAATGACACTGGCAGGGGTTAACCACTAGATGGCAGTGTAGGAGTTAAGTGTATCCTAGGGGCATGTTGCTAACTGTGGGGGGCGTGGCTGTGTTTTACACATCACTGATCTCTGCTCCAATCACAGGGAGCAGAGATCAGTGATACTGTTGCTAGGCAGAACGGGGAGATGTTTGTTTACTTTAGCATCTCCCCATTCTTCCTCCCTTGTGAGATGATCATGGGTATCCCCGCTGCGATCGAGTCCGCGGGACCCGCGATCCGACTCACGGAGGTCCCGACTGGCGTGCACGCGATGGCACAGGGGCAAATTTAAAGGGACGTACCTGTACGCCCATTTGCCTGTCTGTGCCATTCTGCCGACGTACATCGCTGTGCGCCGGTCAGGAACTGGTTAAACTAGGTGATGGGGAAGGGCCCAGATGTAGAGCTAGCCAGCGTAAAAAAAGAGGTTCATTGTAATATTGGAGGCATTAGCGGTAGGCTGGCTAGAATATCAAAACCCAAGGTAAGTAAATTGGCAAATCCAAATTGCAGCCTCATTACAACTATAATATGATATGCAGTGTTAGTTATCTAACTTTAAAAAAGTAATTAGTTAAGTTACAAATTACTTCTCCCAAAAAGTAATTGCGTTAGTAACTCAGTTACTACATTGGAAAAGTAATTAGTTACTCAGCAAAGTAACTGACTTTTTTTTAAAATATTCTATACGTGTAACTAAGGGGTGGGTCTAGTATTACTGTAACCAAGGGGTGCATTTATTATTATTGTTATATATCGTGTAACCAAGGGGCTGCTCTATTATTACTCTAACCAAGGGGCAGATCTGTTATAGCGTGTAAGCAAGGGGCGGGTCTATTATTATTATATAGTGTAAGGGGCGGGTCTATTATTATTATATCATGTAAGGGGCGGATGGCTACAGAAGAGGGCGAATGTTAAATTAATGGGCAGAGCTCGATATATAACAATAATAATAAATGCGTCCCTTGGTTACAGTAATACTAGACCCGCCCCTTACTTACACGATAGACGCCCCTTGCAGAGTAGCACAAGCATCGGGAGCGTGTGGCATCGCCTCCTACAATTACATGTTAACTGCACCTGCGCGGTGTAGAGTTCATTCAGAGCTGTTTAGTTTCGGCAATTTTCGGAAGCTCCGTAGTCCTTCGTACTGCGCAAGCCCTGCGCCTGCGCAGTACAGGGGGTCCTTATCCGGTGGGGGAACTTTTTCGGCAGGACACCGGAATTACACTACTGCCATCTAGTGGCGGTAGATGTAATTGGGGTAACTAAGCCAAAGTAATGGGAACTGAGTTACCATGAGGGGAAAAGTAATCAGTTAGATTACTCGTTACCCTCTAAAGTAACTGCGTTAGGTAACTCAGTTTATTTTAACTCAGTTACTTACATCACTGATGATATGCGAACAGACAAAATTACGAGCCTTGTATACCAATGCTAGAAGTCTGGCTAACAAGATGGGAGAACTGGAGCTGCTAATGTACAAGGATTTTGATTTTGTAGGAATTTCAGAGACCTGGTTTGACAGTTCACATGATTGGCTGGCAACTATTCAGGGGTATTCCCTATATTGCAGAAATAGGGAGGGTAAAGGGGGGCGGGTATGCCTGTATATCAGGAATGATGTGCACGTGAATGTGAGGGACAATATCACTAATGAAGCTAGGGAGGAGGTGAAATCCTTGTGGGTGGAGCTCCAAAGGGAGGAAACTAAGAGGAAAGTAATACTGGGTGTATGCTATAGGCCCCCTAAGCAGAGGGAGGAGGGGGAGGCAGACCTCTTAGCATGGCTTGAAATGGAGGCAAGGATGGGAAATGTCATTATAATGGGGGATTTTAATTATTCGGATATTTACTGGGCATTAGGTACCGCGCATTCGTCTAAGGCTCGCATATTCCTAAATGTCTTGCAGGACAACTTCATGGGTCAGATGGTGAATGCACCAACAAGAAACCATGCTTTACTAGACCTACTGATTACTAACAATACAGACCTGATCTCGGATGTAGAAATACGGGGCAACTTAGGAAACAGCCACCATAGGTCAATTATTTTCAATATAAGTCACAGATATAGGAAACACAAGAAACTATTCAACCTTACCAACTATGTAACTATGTAATACAAAGACACAGAATTTCAAAAGAGCCAACTTCCCTTCTGGATTTTGCAAAGGCATTTGATACAGTTCCCCACAATTGTTTACTGTAAAAACTAAGGTATGTAGGCATGGACCATAGGGTGAGTACCTGGATTGAAAACTACAGGGGCGAGTCCAAAGGAATGGTCTGGTGTGGAAAGTGGGTCCCCCAAGCATCTGTCCTGGGACCAATCCTATTTAATTTATTCATAAACGATCTAGAGGATGGGATAAACAGCTCAATGTCAGTATTTGCGGACAATACAAAGTAGGGAAATAACTTCTACGCAGAATGTGGAAACCTTGCAAAAAGACCTAAACAAAATAATGGGGTGGGCAACTACATGGCAAATGAGGTTTAATATTGAAAAATGTAAGGTAATGCATTTGGGGGCCAAAAATACTAACGCAAGTTACCGGCTAGGGGGAGAACCTCTGGGGGAATCTAGGATGGAAAAGGACCTGGGTGTCCTACTAGATGACAATGCCAGGCTGCTGCAAGCAAATCCAACACAATACTGGCATGCATTAAAAAGGGCATTCACTCCAGAGATAAAACAATAATTCTCCCACTCTGCAAGACTCTGGTCTGGCCGCATCTTGAGTATGCCGTCCAGTTCTGGGCACCAGTCCTCAGGAAGGATGTGCTGGAACTAGAGAGAGTCCAGAGAAGGGCAACAAAGCTAATTAAGGGAATGGAGGACCTCAGTTATGGGGAAAGACTACAAGCATTGAACTTATTCTCTCTAGAGAGGAGACGCTTGAGAGGGGATATGATATCAATGTACAAATACCGTACTGGTGACCCTAGCATAGGGAAAAAACTATTTAGTGAAGGGGATTTTAAAAAGACACACAGCCATTCACTAAGGTTGGAAGAGAAGCAGTGTAACCTTAAACTGAAGAGAGGGTACTTTACTGTCAGAGCGGTGAGGATGTGGAATTCTCTTCCAAAAGCAGTGGTTTCACAAAACTATAAGATGGGCACCTCAACGACCACAACATACAGGGGTATATGATGTACTATTGACATAAACTCATACACACATACATCATAGGTTGAACTGAATGGACTGGTTTCTTTTTTCAGCCTAGATACAAAAAACACAGACACTTCCAGCGCTAATAGGTCTTTCAAGGTGTGGAGTAACAGATATCAAATAAAATGGTGGTGTGAAAGGTATATATGGTATCCAAAACTGTGTGGATGTTGCCTTCCTCAGATGGGGTAATCCGAAAGGAACTACAAGAAAAACAGAAATGGAAGGTGCGCACATCTAGTGCATTACCAAAGTTATATTAATAATAAAAATGTTTTATATAACAGTGGGTACTCACAAAATGCAACTGACAAAAGGCCATAAAAACAATGCATGGACATGCACAGAACACGGGGTACAGCTAACGCATTTTGCGGGCGCACCCCCTTCCTCAGAGCTAGGCTGTCAGTTGCATTTTGTGAGTGCCCACTTTTATATAAAACATTTTTATTATTAAATTATATTTGGTAATGCACTAGGTGTGCGCGCCTTCCATTTCTGTTTTTCTTGTAGTTCTTTTTTCAGCCTCACCAACTATGTCACTATGTAAAACGCTTTTAATACATTTATAAAACGCTTGTAATACACTAAAATGCTCAAAAACGCTCAAATAAAAACACCAGTAAATCGCTACGCTCAGGTGTGAATGCAGCACAGATACAGTGAAGGAGTAGGCGTAGCCACCCAGGGACCGGAAGTACGTTTTAAAAATAATAGGGAAAAATAAAGAGAAAAGGGCTGAAAAAAGAAGCCAATGCTTGCACTTCATCTAAGGACTGCAGTTAAAGTGGTGTTGCCACCAAAAAAAATAAAAAATTTGCTTAAATATCATTAAAAAAAATAATTGGAAAAAAAATAATTTTTTACTCACCTCCAAATGCCTGTTGCTAGGGGGTCCCTCTTAGTCTGCCACCTTCAGTGCCCGGGCACTGACATCACTTCCCCTCGGCGCTGCACAGTCACCTGGGACCTGTCACGTGTCCCAGATGACTGAGCGTCGTATCACGGCGCAAGGCGCCGCTTGCGCATGCGCAGTGGGTGCCCGGCTGTGAAGCCACAGCCAGGTGCCCACAGTAAGAATGCCGGCGCCGTGAGCGGAGCGGGGAACAATCGGGGGCTTTGTTCCCCCACATCGCTGGACCCTGGGACAGGTAAGTGTCCGATTATTAAAAGTCAGCAGCTGCAGTATTTGTAACTGCTGACTTTTAACATTTTTTAAAATATATATACACAGTAAATATTGTACATACTATATGTTTTGAGGTTTAAATATGCCAAAATAACTTTTTTCCCCTGCACATACTTGTTCAGTCTTTAAAACATTTCTAGCTCATCTAAGACAGTCTTTCAGTACGTATAAGCATCAATTGTTAGTTTGCCAGACCATCATCCACTGACATAACTGCAGCAGACTTCCACATTTTGTGAGACTAATATCCAGTGGCGTACTTAGCAGATTTGAAACCTGGAGCACATTATTTATAAACACCCTCCTGACATTTATACTGTATGTGCTCTATATGTCAAAGTTATTTTCAGTGATAATCACAAAATCAAATGATTATCAATAATGGCCAGGAAAATGGTTATAGTAAAGATTTTTTACTTGAACCTGTATGTGTATTTGTGTGTATACATACAGTATATTAAAAAAACATATACAGTATCTCACAAAAGTGAGTACACCCCTCACATTTTTGTAAATATTCATTCTATCTTTTCATGTGACAACACTTATCAAATTATACTTTGCTACAATGTAAAGTAGTGAGTGAACAGCTTGTATAACAGTGTAAATTTGCTGTCCCCTCAAAATAACTCAACACACAGTACACCCCTAAGTGAAAATGTCCAAATTGGGCCCAATTAGCCATTTTCCCTCCCCGTGCCATGTGACTCGTTAGTGTTACAAGGTCTCAGGTGTGAATTGGAAGCAGGTGTGTTAAAATTGGTGTTATCGCTCTCACTCTCATGCTGGTCACTGGAAGTTCAACATGGCACCTCATGGCAAAGAACTTTCTGAGGATCTGAAAAAAATAATTGTTGCTCTACATAAAGATGCCCTAGACTTTAAGGAGATTGCCAAGACCCTGAAACTGAGCTGCAGCATGGAGGCCAAGACCATACAGCGGTTTAACAGGACAGGTTCCACTCAGAACAGGCCTTGCCATGGTCCACCAAAGAAGTTGAGTGCACGTGCTCAGCGTCATATCCAGAGGTTGTCTTTGGGAAATAGACGTATGAGTTCTACCAGCGTTGCTGCAGAGGTCGGAGGGGTCAGCCTGTCAGTGCTCAAACCATACGCCGCACACTGCATCAAATTGGTCTGCATGGCTGTCATTCCAGAAGGAAGCCTCTTCTAAAGATGTTGCACAAGAAAGCCTGCAAACAATTTGCTGAAGAAAAGCTAAGGACATGAATTACTGGATCATGTGGTCTGATGAGACCAAGATAAACGTATTTGATTCAGATGGTGTCAAGTGTTTGTGGCGGCAACCAGGTGAGGAGTACAAAGACAAGTTTGTCTTGTCTACAATCAAGCATGGTGGTGGGAGTGTCATTGTTTGGGGTTGCATGAGTGCTGCCAGCACTGGGGAGCTACAGTTCATTGAGGGAACCATGAATGCCAACATGTACTGTGACATACTGAAGCAGAGCATAATCCCCTCCCTTTGGAGACTGGGCTTGCAGGGCAGTATTCCAACATGATAACGACCCCAAATACACCTCCAAGACGACCACTGCCTTGTTAAAGAAGCTGAGGGTAAAGGTGATGGACTGGCCAAGCATGTCTCCAGACCTAAACCCTATTGAGCATCTGTGGAGCATTCTCAAATGTAAGGTGGATGAGGGCAAGGTCTCTAACATCCACCAGCTCCATGATGTCACCATGGAGGAGTGGAAGAGGACTCCAGTGGCAACCTGTGATGCTCTGGTGAACTCCATGCCCAAGAGGGTTAAGGCAGTGCTGGAAAATAATGGTGGCCACACAAAATATTGACACTTTGGGCCTAATTTGGACATTTTCACTTAGGGGTGTACTCACTTTTGTTGCCAGCTGTTTAGACATTAATGGCTGTGTGTTGAGTTATTTTGAGGGGACAGATAATTTACACTGTTATACAAGCTGTACACTCACTACTTTACATTGTAGCAAAGTGTAATTTGAGATAACCTTTATGAGATATATTCATATTTTGTATTTTGCATCTTTGAATACTGTTTAAACATTCCAGTCTCTCTTTTATATCTATATATATTTTTGTGTATGTCAATATTCCATATATTTTTTAGTAATAAATGATTTTCAATATATACTATTTAGTTTTCAATCTGGGGCTAAAACATTTTATGCCTTAAAAGTCCAACCCATAGGGGATCCCCCTTTTCTTTTCTCGAATATAGGATGTGGCATATATTTTAAATTCCCCTTTCCATATATGTGTAGTCCACGCTAAGCCTACAACATTTTTTACATATAAACATACATGGGTTATCCTATACATAAATGCACAGGCTGCAAACAGTCAGTTATTGGAACACACAGGCAACAAATGGTCAATTGTTAAACTGTCACAATATGCAGGCAATTAATTGCAAAGCATGAGAAAAATGCGGACAACAAACTAGGCGATTATGACTAGATACAGGTAACTAACTCCCCCAGTGCACTAATTCAGCAACCACCCTCAGTAAAATTTTCTCCTCTCCAGCAAAAATCTTGCAACAATTTTACATACAAATAAAGATGTTTATTTTTTTATTATGCAATATATTAGGCTTGATAAATATACAGACTAATATAATCTCTACAGAACACAATAGTGACAGAGGGGCCAGTAAATGGAACCAAAGCATGTGGCAGGAAATGCAGGCATCCTAAACACCTGGAAGTATGTTGAATGTGAAGATTTTGCTGAAGGCTATACTCTGTAAGCACTCTGTAAGGCTCCTTTCACACTGGGGCGTTTTTCAGGCGGTACAGCGCTAAAAATAGCGCCTGTATACCACCTGAAAAAATCCGGCCCCATTCACTCCAGTGTGAAAGCCGGCGGGCTTTCACACTTGAGCGGTGCGCTAGCAGGATGGTCAAAAAAGTCCTGCTAGCAGCATCTTTGGAGCGGTATAGGAGCGGTGTATTCACCGCTCCTATACTGCTCCTTCCCATTGATTTGAATGGGACACCGCGGTAATACCGCGGCAATACCGCCGCAAAGCGCCGCTACGGCGGCGCTCTGCGGGGGGTCTTTAACCCTTTTTCGGCCGCTCGCGGGGGGTAAAACTGCACCGCGAGCGTCCGAATACCGCGGCTAAAACGACGGTAAAGCAGTGCTGCTTTACCGTCACCGCGGCTCCCGCCCCAGTGTGAAAGGGGCCTAAGAGTGACAGATTACTCAGTTCTTCAAGTATTTGGCTCTATGTGAACTGATTTAGATTGGGCAAACTGTCTTGTGCAGGTTGCATGGACTTTAACCTAAAGTTATGAGCAGCACCACTAGGGCAGCACAGCCAATCTATTCACAACTAAATGTATGCACAGTCAAATGAAAGTAATGCATAGCCATTTATGCGAGAATGATGTTCTGAGCTGCAATGTCCTGCCTCAGAATATATAACTGCTCAGTATTAGCCCCCATACACACGGTCGGACATTCCGACCACAAAATCCATTGGATTTTTTCCGACGGATTTTGGCCGAAACTTGTCTTGCATACACACGGTCGCACAAAGTTGTCGGAGAATCCGATCCTTCGGAACGAGGTGACGTCGAACACGTATGACGGGACTACGTAGAGGCCAGTAGCCAATAGCTTTCATCTCCAAATTTTTTCTGAGCATGCGTGCCACTTTGTGCGTCGGAATTCTCGGCACACAATCGGAAAAATTCCGATCGGATTTTGTTGTCGGAAAATTTAAGATACAGCTCTTAAACTTTTTCAGACGGAAATTCAGACGGAAAAAGTCAGATGGAGCCCACACACGGGCGGATTTTCCGACAACATGGTCCGATCGGACATTTTCGGTTGGAATTTCTGACCGTGTGTATGGGGCATTAGTCTTCATTCCAAGGAAAAGTTGCCTGTGTCATTTACTGGGAAAGGGGAGATCAATGGTTTAATCATGTGTAGTTATTGTGTATCACAAATAACTGGGAACTGGGAGTGAAGCCATATTTAACCCCCTGGCCTTAGAAGAAGAGAGAGTTGTATAATAACAAGTGTAACCTAGTCAATCATTGAGGTTATGTACAAAGTTACGTGTAAAGCCCTGTACACACGGTCGGAAATTCCGACAGAAAATGTCCTATTGGACTATGTTGTCGGAAAATCCGACCGTGTGTGGGCTCCATCTGACTTTTTCCGTCGGAAAAAATTTGAGATCCTGCTCTCAAATTTTCCGACAACAAAATCCTATCGGACTTTTTCCGATCGTGTGTAGAGAATTCCGACGGACAAAGTGCTCAGATCAAATTACGAGACCAAACCTATTGGCTACACAACGAACGTCACCACGTTCAGAATGATCGGATTTTCCGACAACTTTGTCCGACCGTGTGTATGCAACACCAGTGTCGGACAAAATCCATCGGAAAAAGTCCAACGGATTTTGTGGTCGGAATTTCCGACCATGTGTACGGGGCATTAGAGTACCAGAAGCAGAGCAGCCAGCTGACAGAGGAAGCGGTGACCTGGTAGCGAGGGGACAGTTTAGTACCTAATGTTCTCCACTCAGCGGCAGGGTCTTCATCTTGGAGCCTGCCCCAGTACTGCCTAGGAACCAGGCCTGGAGTCATGGTGTACCAGGCCTTACTATGTGAAGTATGAAGGCTTTCCTTTATGCCCAAGGGCTGAATATAATTCAAATTAGCAATGTGAATTTGTGAGAAAAGTTGGTGGAGCTAAAGAGGATTTTCAACCTGTAAACAAAAATGCAAAAGTCAGCAGCTAAAAATACTGGGGGGAGGGGCACACTTCCAGTCAGATCGCCCCCACCAAACATTTCCAAATATGGGAGAAGAAGGGGAGAACAGGAGGAAAAGTGTAACTTCCTTTTTGGGTGAAGTTCCGCTTTAATACTTGCTCAGCGGCCATTTTTTGGGACATATAGAAATAGACCTTGTTACTGGCTGGAAAGGTGTAGAAGATGTGGTACTTCTGTAGGGGTGTGCTGCTGTAACTGCATTATGGCTTCTGGCCTGAGAGTGTTAATCTCACCCAAAGTAAGTATTATATGTGAGATAATATAGCTGGAGTACTCCTGAGGTGTCCCCAGGGGGCAACATTGAATCAACCACCACCAAGTGTGTTGAAGTAACCTTATTAAACACACTTTTACCGCGTTACCACAACACACAGTAAAACATTAAATGGCCTGCTGTGTGTTGTGCCGTCATTCACTCTGAATGGCATCCCAATGCACCTTGCAAGTGTACCATATACACATGCATTTCAAAACACCACACAGCACAGATATGAACTGTCTGTATGCTTTGTTGCTCTGCAGTCAACAAAGTAGAACATGTGTGTTAAAACCTCAGTTTGGTGCATTGGCAGCCAATTAAATATGAACAATATGGGGTAGATTTACAAAAATGTGGAGCACTCAGAATCTGGTGCAGCTGTGTATGGTAGCCAATCAGCTTCAGCTTGTTAAATTAAAGTGGTCGTTAAGCCATTCTAACCTGTTTGCACCATCAGCACTGCCTCCTATTGTAGTGTCCCCCTCTGTGTATGATTTATAAAAATAAATGCTGCAAATACCTAATTTCAGAGCCAAGATCGCGATCACATGACCAGCCGGATCTCTCCTTTCCTCCTCTGAGAGATGCAGTGGGCAGGGCTGAGATTCCCCCGCTGAAGTCAGTGGGAAGGGGAGGGGGAGAGGAGGAGAGATCCGGCCGGTCATGTGATCGCGATCTTCACTCTGAAATGAGGTATTTGCAGCATATATTTTTATAAATAATACACAGAGGGGGACACTACAATAGGAGGCAGAGCGGATGGTGCATACATGTTAGTGTTATTCAAGCAGCAGCAGGGGGGGGGGGGGGCGGCACTGTCACAATCTGACAGGCAGGAAGGGGCGGAGAACACAGGAGCAGAGAGGAGACAGAGAGCAGGCTGTGGATTATGGAGGCACATAAACTGACCACAGTGTCAGGGCTCAGCATCCATGATATACGGTGGTCATTTTACATAGGGGAGAAACTGTCAGGATCAGCTAGGTTTTTTAGGTGTTACAAGGGGCAAAAAGCACTGTATCATATAAACGGAGCAGGATCCATTTTTTTTTTTTTGGGTTAACAAACGCTTTAAGCTTTGGCAATAAAACCTGGAAGCTGATTGGTTTCTATGCAGAGTTGCAAAAGATTTTGCACTCTCTAGTTTTACTAAATAACCCCCACTGTGTAACAGGACTATGGCCACTTGCTTATACACTAAATGTTAGCAAACCATCAGTTTTTGGTAATGACTGCATCCAATAATGATTCCGCATCATAAATGAATGCTGAGGTTATTTAGCTAAAATTCCAAGTATGAACTGGCATATTCAGAGACACATAAATCTGTCAAGAGCCAGTGCTGGTAAACTGTTACGTAAGTCTGTTAATGCTTGAATGTTCTGTGAAGTTTTATTGCATCCTTTAAAAATATACAAAACATTGTTACATATTCATATGGTAGGAATTATAATGTGAGTCATATAAGCAGAAACACATTGAAAATGCAAAATTTTGACTATGTTCTTTTTAACTAGGCAGATAGGTTTTTCTGAACATCTAGGAGAACTAAATGCAGCTCTTCTGTGGATTAAGGCTGTCTTAATCGTCTTCAGCTAGATGAATTTGGGACTGATCAATTCCTTCCTGGTAATATTGATTGTGGATAAATATTTGAATGTATTTTTCAGCATTGAAGAGACCATTCATTCTCACTAAATCCCCAGATTCATGTAGAGCAGTGGTTCTTAACCTCAGTCCTCATTACCCCCCACCAGGCCATGTTTGCAGGCTTTCCTTTTCCCTTGCACAGGTGCTTTAAATCTAAGTCAATGGCTTGGTATTTTGGACAGCTATTTTATCTAAGGCCCCTTTCACACTGGGGCGGTTTGCAAGCGCTATTGCGCTAAGAATAGCGCCTGCAAACCGACCCGAAACAGCTGTTGCTGTTCCTTCAGTGTGAAAGCCCGAGGGCTTTCACACTGAAGCGGTGCGCTTGCAGGACGCTCAAAAATGTCCTGCAAGCCGCATCTTTGGCTCGCTATAGGAGCGGTATTTTTACCGCTCCTATAGCGCCCGGTCCCATTGAAAACAATGGGGGAGCGCGCCGAACCCGCCCGCAAAACGCCGCTACAGCGGCGGTTTGCGGGCGGTATTGACCCTTTTTCGGCCGCTCGCGGGGGGTAAAAACACCCCGCGAGCGGCCGCAATGCGCCGCTAAAACGCCGGTAAAGCGGCGCTAAATATAGCGCCGCTTTACCGCCAGCGCCCCCACCGCTCCAGTGTGAAAGTAGCCTAAGGGAAATTCCCAAAACATGGCCTGGTGGGGGGTAATGAGGACTGAGGTTAAGAACCACTGATGTAGAGAAATGGAACTCCAAACCTGCACAGATCCTCTACCATGCTTCACTGTTGCCTGCAGTCTTTGTACACTAAGCCTTGTATCCATAATTAGTGATGTGCCTAAAGCCCCATACACACGATCGGACTTTGTAAAAACTTTACCATGGATTTTTGTAAAAAGGGGGTCGGCCCTGAACTTGTATTGCATACACACAGCAGGACCTTTTCAGCCAACTTTCACCAAATCATGTTTTTTTTCTGCTCTTTACCGCCACCTTTGGTCAACCACTGTATTGCTGTCTGATCTTTTGCATTGGTTCTAAGCATGCATGTTTGTAATTTGTACAAAAGTCCTATGGTTTTCTGTACACACGATCGGACTTTGCTCCATCAGACTTTTGTTGCCGGAAAGTTTGTCCGTTCGCACAGCCAACAAAAGTCAGATGAAAACTGAAAAAGTTTGTCCGCTGGAGTGTACACACGGTCGAATGTTGCCTCAAAACAGCTAATTTGCATGTTTGTTGTCAAAAAGTCTGATCGTGTGTATGGGCCTTAAGGTTAGGTCTAAACACAAGTTTAGACCAAAACTGTGGCTGTTTGGGCATTCAAACAAATGCCTGAACATTTAGTCATTCAACAGTAGCTGAACATCATTTATTCTAGTAGTATTACTCCCGCTATTTATTATACATAACAGCGGGGGCAGGGAATCCCCAGCCATGCAAGCAAAGGGACAGCGTGGAAAAGACTTCACTGATCAAAGATGGCCATGTCCATCTTTGATCAGTGATGTCACCACATCCCACCCCTTTATTCTGTATATAAATCTATTGGCAGCTCTGGAGGACAAGTGGCACATCAACAGTTTTTTTATTTTTTCCTGGGCAACAGTGGACGATGTTCATCCTGGTTGGTGCTGGATTCACAATGTCTTTTATTTTTTTTTTGGGGGGGGGTTATTATAAAATTTGTGTATGTTTGTTTATAACTGACATTTCTGTGAATGAGTAGGGGACTAAGTACCTTTTTGCTTTTTAACATTGCGGGGTGGATTTCTGTGGGCTTTTATCCTAAAAGAGGCTTCCTGATTATGATAAGTCCCTTATGCACTCCCACAACCACTGGGCCAGGGTTGTGGGGAACAGATCTTTGCCATGATGAACCATGGACCCCGTGTTGAGGGCATTATGCCCGGTATGGTTCAGGAGATTGTCCTCCAACCCATGCTTTCCTGGAATGCTGGGCTGCGTGCACAGACTGAAGGTCTGGTATGGGCTTTGGGCGGGACCACATGTCATTTTTTTGTTTCTTGTGCAGGTTTCCCCCTAAAATCCATGTATATTTAAGTAACATATAAAGAAAAACCCTGTTAATTCACTTTTCCCTGAAAGTTTCCTTTATTTAGTAAATATTGCAGTGGGTGCCCAACACTCAAAATACATCACAGACCCTCATCCTTCTTGGGGGGGGGGGGGTCCTCATTGTATTATTTACAAATTAAAGGAAACTTGCATGATATGTAAACTAATTAATGGCATTTACATGGTAGAGATTGGCCATTTCACATGTTTAAGGGACATACTGATTAGGTTTTTGAATGGATTACTGAATTTTTTACAGTTGTATTGAATTTTCTTGACATAGTGTAATTAACACATTGTAATAATACAAGATATAAAGACTTAAAGTGGAACTTCAGTCATTTTTTCAAGCTTCCATCTATTAAATCTTCAGCCCTTGTTGTTTTAACTTTGGATAGTAAAATATTTTTTTTCTGCCAGTAAATAACTTATACAGCCCACTTCCTGTTTCTTGTCTGGAAAAAAAAGCCTAGGCTTATGACATCATGCACAGCTCTCTTTCTCAGTATCGTGAGACTTTGCCAGAAAGGGAGGGGGATGAATCATAAGAGGGCCAATGAGAGCTGCAGAGCTGGAGGTGTGTGTCTGTGTAAATCCAGGAAGTGAACAGGCAGCAGCTTCAGCTTCCCACAATTAAAATGGATGCAGACAGATTTAGTGGAGGGAGATTTCTGCAGCATATTTGACAAGTACAGAATCACAGTATATATAAAATAATATGCAAAGTGGTTGGAGGGAAGCTTCAGAATGGCAAAGATGTTTTTATTACAAATTATGTGAGCAGACTGCAGTTCCTCTTTAAGGTATTAAACAAGTAAAAGAGGAATATATAAATATAACTGACATTTAAATGTATCCCTAATAAAAAAGAAAGTAGGGATATACCAGATTTGTTAACAAAATTAAGCAATTAAATTAATATCATTGTTTAAATAGGATATTAAAAGAATTTGTATATAAAGTAGTATTCTCGTAGTATAATAAGTATCATTGTAATTAATTATTAATCAATTGAATAGTGTTTTTAAAGTTGTTCAAGCTAAAAGAAATATATAATAAAAAAATAAAAAAAAAAGGAAACAGAAGAATGTGGGAAAGATAAGGACAGTTAATCGCTAATATTCAAAGATGAATAATGTAACCAAGGTCACTGCATATTTTCAAAAATATTTAGGCATTTATTTAAAAATGCAAGTCAATTTATCGTTGATCATAACCCAGTTTAACTTTTGTATAACATAATCAAATGTTATTCCAGATTTATTCCAACAACGCGCAATGGTTATTCTAGCAGCTAGGATTATATAAGAAATTAAGCGTTTGGTGTGTTTAGGTAAACTCATATCAAATTTTTGAAAAAGGTCAATTTCAGGGGATTTAATATTTATTTTGGTAATTTCATGTATAAAGTCAAATATTTTTATACAAAATCTTACATATTTTGGGACATCGCCACCAGATGTGTACCATAGAACCTTCTTGACCACAATTTCTAAAACATTTAGAAGAGACTTGTGGATTTATTTTAGCTATTCTCAATGGAACCATGTACCATCGTAATGGAGTTTTGTAATAAGATTCCACTAAAGATGTATTTATCGAAATTTTAGAGAGATTATTGATCGTTTTATACCATTCTGAGATTTCCCAAGAAAAATTAAGGTCTTTTTCCCATTGTGCCATGGGAGTTTATATTCAGGTTCAAATAAAGTATTATAAATAATATATATACGGCCTGTTAAGGGATTTCTAGTAGTACAAGATTGTTTGAATAGGAATAACTTGAATGGGTGGCTAATTCTATGAAGTTTATTTTCTAAGAAAAAATGTATCAAGTTGTATCGAGACAGTTCTGAGGAAGGCATTTGAAATACGGATTGATAATATTCTGGTGAGTATAATTTATTCCCAGATGAAAAGTTCATAATATGTGACAAACCTTTATTTTCCCCCCACTGATAAAGATCAGAGGATAATCCAGGTATAAATTCAGGATTATTAAATAAAGGAGATAAAGGTGTCTGAGGTGAACATAGTTTTTTCCTAATCGACATCTATCCTAAAGTGATAACGAGAATGGAAGATTAGGACATAAAATCCACATCTGAGTTCATTAGCAAACACAGCTTTGAGACAACGTCTACAAAGGATTCTCCCGAATACTCTCGAAAGGGGATCTTTTTGTCACCTGTCACCTATCAGCAGCAAAGTTGCTGGTCTGTCACTTGGTACTTGTAATTCCACAGCTTTAACATGTAAACCTCTGCTGATACTGTACCTGTTATCCCAAAAGATGTGTTTAAGACTGGTAATTCACCAGTCAGCTACATGCCCAGTCCCAGCCAAGCCAGGCCATCTCCCTTTCTATTTAGGCTGGGTTCATCACCTCAGGCATTGCAAGAGCAATAGTTCCTAGCCTCAGGCCCCCCAATGTTTGAGTGAGTTTTTTAGTGCTCATGACTTTACAAGTCATTCCAAGTGATCTCAAGATTCTGAGTGTCTTAGTAGTCCTGACTTTCCGACCTCAAGACTCTGAGATTCCTAGTGTTCCCAGACTGGGCGGGACTGCGAGTGGAGCCAAAATGAGTACACAGTACAGTCGGCTCGGTCTTTTTCGGCAGCGCTCGCTCAAGAAACAGCAGGGAGGCGGGACTGCGAGCGGAGCCAAGCAGTCAGCTCGGTCTTTTTCATCGGCGCTCGGTCTTTTTCGGCGGTGCTTGGTATTTTTTGGTGGCGCTCTCTATTCTTCGGCGCCGCTCGCTATTTTCGGCTCACAGACAGTGGGGATCGGCGTATAACACGCACCCGCGTCTTTCCCCCGATTTTAAGGGAAAAAAAGTGCGTTATATGCCGATAAATACGGTAAGTATAACACAGAATGCCTTCAGACAATAGCAGTAGACTCCAGTAGCAGACTGTCTGTCTCCTACATTGAAGACCATGGAATCCACATCTAAGCAATGCTTTAATTAATCAGGAATTGCAGACGGCATGGCAACAGTCTACAACAGGCTATGAGGCACAGCTCATACAATGTTCCATCATTCTGATACAGTGGGAATAATTTATCATATATTACTTGAGGGATATTGTTGATAAATATTACTGTCCCATTTAAAGTAAGCCAAACCACATTTTCAGTATTCATTAAGTAGTGGTCCATCCTTTTCTCTGTCACCCTGTGCCCCTAATAGACACAGGATCACTTACACATAAGAGGTACATGAAGAGCTGAAACAAGGATTTGCGAACCTCTTCAAGGGAAGTTGGGTTCCATGGGCCACCCCCCCAAAGTGCCTCCCGTCACAGAACTGAGAACTAAATGCTCATCCACACCTTGTAAAAAGGAAAAGATCCTACACACATAAAAAGGCCAAAGAGGAACGCAAAGAAGGTTCAGGTTTATGCTTGTGCTCCCAAGACATTTTGAGCTTGGGAATAAAGGTACTTTTGCCTTCAGTAAGATATCATATCACCTAGAGTTGCACCAACAAGGAAATCTACAGTCTTTCAGCATCCTGCCAGAGACATTCCTCAGCATCCTGAGGCAGGGGGTCATTGAGCTTCAAAAACTTCAGGTCCATCTCAGGAGTCTCCATCAAGACAAGAAGTCCTTTCTTTATTCCTGTATGGGGGTGTTGGAATGAATGGTCTCTTCCTTCAAAGCGATCTCTTTCACTCAGTTCCACACACAGACGCCCCCAGCAGGATGTCCTCTGCAAATGGAACAGATCCTTTCTGTCTCTGGATTAAGAGATTTGTCTCTAATTGTGTATGACCAGCCTTACTGATCACCATTAGGCAGAAAACAAATGTACTTTTGACAATTGAGGAGTAAAGCCATCCAAGGGAGCTGCCTATTCACTTCCCCACCACTGGAAATGAGCAGCATAACACTGCTGGTACTAATTGATCTTTATTTAAAGCTGTGCCTCTCCACATGAGAAAAAGCTTGTTAAAGTCAAATAATATCTTATAGTTGCTTTCAATTCCAGTGTAGACACACGTTCCATGTTATGTAGCATTGATGTGCTGCACTATATAGCCATCTGAATTTATAAGGTTAACACTGGTACAAACTGGATTATAAAACGTAAATTAATTATAGGTTGGGAACATAAACATAGTAAACTAGCAAAGGTGTTAATAATTGTATAGCCTGTAGTTGATTTGCATTCTCTAGAAGGATGTCACTTTGTGGGGGACAGACATGGTCTACAAGTAGCCATAGCAACAACAAAGGCCACTCAAATGACCCTGCCTCTCCAAGGTCTCCCTAAATGGTGGGAGATGATGTGGCCTGTCAGCATTGCATATTATGGGGATTTGATTGGTCAGATGTTAATTTCTGGCTAATAATGATGTGTAGCACTGTCGTGTGCTGCCAAAGAATAGCACATTAACAATATATTTACTGCACACACTTGTCATTTTGTTAATGCCGTTCGCGAGTAATGTGTTTCCCTAGAGTCATCTATCTACAAAACAGCAGTGTTTCATTCTTGGAAGACTTACAGCTGCCAGTTTCCAGTAGAATTTCATGCATTATGCATGAAGATAGACAGATCAAGCATGCACACTATGTTTTTATTACTGCCTGAACCGCCAACATGGTCTTCTGGACATTATGACGGAATATATTCAAACAATTGTGGAATATGTATTTTTTTGATATTTTACATTTGTGTATATTCAGGCATTGTTCCTGTAGTGATAAACTGTATTTATTACTCTCTGTGATATCATCAGCAGGCTTGTAAAATTCTAATAGCTATTGACATAGGTGTGTGGACAGGCTCTTGAGATTTAAGCTTTTGATGAAAAAGAAATCACTGTATGCATGTGGCATGAGAAAGAGGTGTGGGGGGCAGGTAGAGCTCTGGGTTTTTTACCTTAATGCATATTTTGTAGCACACCCCACCAGCCCCCTTAAATACTTACCTGAGCCCGATCTCTATCCAGTGTTGTGCACGTATGCAGCAGTTCTTCTCCCCTCTCTCCTGTCTCACAGGTTTGGCTGAGAGCAGTGGGAGCCATTGGGAGCTTGCTATGGTGGGCCCTCAGCAGGGGGAGGAGCCAGGAGCACCATCAGTGACCCAAAAAGAGGAGTATTGCAGCTTCTCTATGCAAAACCATTGCACAGAGCAGTGTTCTTTTTAAAGTGGAGTTCCACCCATTCAAAAGTCAGCAGCTACTAAAAGTGTAGCTGCTGACTTTTAATAAATAGACACTCACCTGTGCCACACTCAAGCGATGCGGACATCCAAAGCCTCGCCCCTCTCCCCCTCCTCTCTGCAACACTGGCATTGCAACTGTGGGCGCCCGGCTGTGGCTTCACAGCAGGGCACGCCCTGCACATACGCGAGCCACTCCGCGTGTTATGAATAGCCAGGCAATCTTCTGGGACCTTTGACATGTCCCAGAAGATTGCAGGGCGGGAGGGTGGAAAGATGAACGTCCGCTCTGTGCCTCGGCGCCAGGAGAGGAGGTGGGAGCTGGGTGTCTGTCAAAATTGGGTACCCACTCCCCCCCAAAAAAAAAAAAAAAATGACATGCCAAATGTGGCATGTCAGGGAGTCACCAGTACTTAAAGCTGAAGTTCCATTTTTGGGTGGAACTCCACTTTAAGCTTCTTTTGGTTTATTTTCACCTGGTAATTTGGCAAATAACACACTTCCTTTCCATGGGTGTCTATATCACTCCTTATTTGTATCTATGGTGGAAGCTATGGTTGACACCTTAAAATGTTACTAAACCCACAACAGTAAAATGTATGTCTGTATATGCAGTAAAGCATGCTTGTTATACGCACTGTGGAACCTAAGGGGTTAATCCACCACATTGTGTAAAAAGGCTGTTTGATCCTGTCTTCTCTGATCCTCCCCTTCTTTTACTGCCCCCAATCCAATAGTAAAGAGCCTTGGAGGCATTCTGCGCATGCTCAGTTTGGTGTGTATTACTAGAGAGTTTTGTTTTTGAAGGGTGCATGTGATCAGCACAGGGCTAATAAGCACTGTCCAGACAGAGGGTCAGGGGTCATGCAGCCTCATAGAACAGTCAGAGGAGAATGAAAACTAGTGCTTGGCTAGACACTGATAGAAATCACAAGACTGCTATATACTGCTGATGACAAAAGGTATTTTGCCATTTATATTTACTAAAATAATTGCATTTCCATGTTCTGTGTACTGTGGGAGACCAGATATAGTGAATGCAGGGTGCATTCACTATGCACTCACTGTGAACTACAAACATGTTTGTATTCCTTCATTTTTATTACATGGAGGGCAGAGCTATTAATAGTGTAGTGCTACCCCCGCAGGAATCGCTGGTAAATATAGGTATCTCCCACCCTGCACAGCCAGGCACATGAATTTTCCACTGTCTCTGGAGACAAGAAGCTGTCCTTGCAGCTTTGTTTTGTTTTTTTATATTTAGGGCAATTAAACTTGGGTGGGGTAAGGGATCTTATAGGATGCCCATTTGATCAGCAAAGAAACTCTTCAGGGACTCAACTATATACATCCAGTATATACAATTCTCCTCTTCTACCTCCAGCACAGACTTGCTTGTAGAACTACATCTCCCAGGACCAGCTAGCACTGACAGTTTTGATCCAAAACCATCTGAGTCAGATCCAAGTGAATGCCCTTTGCAGGCAGGGACCGCAGGACCCTTTATTAATGTAGCAAAAAGAGAGGTCTTTGGTGCTAGCTGTCCTATTCCTGTGGCTACTTCTCCCAGTACCACCTCTTCAGGCACTGCCAGCCCGCCTGGCTGCAGCTGCCCCTTTCACGAGCCCCCCTGGCTACTCCTCCACAGTCCTCCCAGACTGACTCTGCATCCATCCCAGACTGCTTGCACCCAGTCCCTTCAGGCGTGCCTCTCAGTCCTCGGACTGTAACACTCACCAGCCCTCTTGGCTGTCTTTCTCCCTGGAGATTTGCCCGGCAGTGTTTTGCTGTCCTCTCCTTGCTCTCGTGCCTCCTGGTTAGGATCCCTCTGTGTGTCATGAGAAGGGGTCCCTCCACACCCGAGCCTAGGCCTAAGTTCACCCCCCCTTCAGACTGGGGAGCTACTCTCCAAGGCCTTCGACAGCCTAACACTCCATCTCCATCTTCCACCCAAACACCACTTGCCCTTAGCTGGGAGGATCCTGAGTATTTGAGGGGGCCTGCCCCTGCCAACCCATCTGTTGGGGATTGGTCTGGGCCCTCAGAATACTCCAGATAGCTCCTCCTAGACGCCTCCCAACTGCTTCTGGAACCTTCTCCAAGTTTCCATCAAGCAGGGAGGAGTCACTGGAGATGACAGAGCCCTCCTGTGCCTTTTGTATTGTACTGTAATTGTGTTGTTCCCCTATACATTGTAAAGCGCTGCGTAAACTGTTGGTGCTATATAAATCGTGTATAATAATAATAATAATGCTGCTGCTGAGTCATCCATCCCTCCCTGAGTCACTCAAAACCTTGACCCAGAAAAACACACAGTCTTGGTACACAGGCTTGGAAGCATCAATAGGTATTTTCTGTATTTGCTGAAAATGTTCTTAGCTTGGCAAAAAAGTAAATAAGCAGCCACCACATCTATGGACTGTAAGCTGCAAGATATTGCATTTTTGTTCTTGGGTTTAGCTATCCTTTAATGTAGGGTTCTTTCAGGCTCTTTCAGTAATCCACATCCAAATCTATTTTTAGAGGGCATTTGATAGGTAGCATTGTTACTGTGGCATATGTACAGCCTCGTCCAGCTGTATTGGGAAAGTTCAGGTGGGTGGCTAGAGAGCGGTAAAACTGCAACTCAGCCGGACATTTTGAAAGAGCACTTACAGAAAAAATGTAAGAGTATAAAGAACAGCACACACATTTGGGAGTTCTTACATGCTGTCTGCATGCTTGTTATAGGTTATTGAGCTTGAAAGTACTGAAGTCATAGGATCAGCATGCTAGCTAGGAAAGCTGCTCTTTCAGGAGGTCATTGATAAGAGTCCTCTCATATTTCTAATTGAACAGTTTCCCAAATGCATAGAAAAATATGGAGAGACCCCCAGTTCCCTAACGCAGGCTCTAATGCTTCTACAGTATTGGCCCATCATGCCTATCAGGTGCAAAATACAGTAAAACCTTGGATTCAGAGTAACTTAGTCTGCAAGTGTTTTGCAAGACAAGCAAATATTTTTTATAAATTTTGACGTGATAAATGAGCAATGTCTTGATATACAAGTAGGGTGATGTCACAACTGTGTATAAAAGAAAAGAGAGGTGCCTCTAAGTGTAGCAATATGGTTACATTTAAGGAACGTACAACACTTAGCAACTCACATGGTTGATGATTAAAACAGGCACATCTAAGTATGCAGGCATCTGGGCTAAAGCTGTCCACATAGACCTTCCTCTGCACCGCCACCACCATCAAAGTCATCCTTTCCACACTGGGCTCCATGAGCGCTTCAAGCCTTGCTTTCAGATAGATCTACTGCAGGGTAGTCTTCCCGGTCATGATTGCAGACTGACAGCGGTAAGAGCCGGTGGTGCAGAGGATGGTCTATGTGGACAGCTTTACCCTGGATGCCTGCATACTTAGATGTGCCTCTTCGTCATCAACCATGTGAGTTTCTGTTGTACCTTCATTAAATGTAACCATATTGCTACACTTATGCCCCATACACACGAAAATGTCCGATCGGACCATGTTGTCTGAAAATCCGGCCGTGTGTAGGCTCCATCAGAAATTCCGACGGAAAAAAATTTGAGATCCTGCTCAACAATCTGCCTTTTGTCCGATTGTGTGTAGAGAATTCCGACGGACAAAGTGCCACGCATGCTCAGATCAAATTACGAGACCAAAGCTATTGGCTACTAGCCTCTACGTAGTTCCGTCGTACGCAACGAACGTCACCACGATTTTCCGACAACTTTGTCCTACGGTGTCGGACAAAATCCAACGGATTTTGTGGTCGGAATTTCTGACCGTGTGTACGGGGCATTAGAGGTGCCACTCTTCTCTTTTATACTCTGTAGCTTCTGCTGGATTTTCTTCTAATCCCCCTGTGGAGGCTGCCATTTTTGGATGGACATTTTATGGTAACCTATCACATTGCTATAATCATTTTATATGGACTATAAACTGAAATACTTATGAATAAATGGTTGCGGAACAAATCACCAGAGTTTCCATTATTTCTTATGGGTAAATACACTTTAACCACTTCCCGACCGCCCCCTGTATATTTACGTCGGCAGAATGGCACGTACAGGCAGAATCACGTACCTGTACGTGACATTCTTCCGGCGGTTGGGGGGTCCGATCGGACCCCCCTCCGCCGGCGGGGACGGTCGGGATCGCTTCAGGAGCGATCCGGGACGAGGGGACGGCCAGTGGTTTCTGGCCACCCCCTCGCGATCGCTCCTGGCCAATGAAAAACTTCCCCTTCCTGTCTATTGTATAGACAGGAAGGCGGAAGTGATGTCACGCTCGGTGCGCCGGTCTATGTGACCGGAGACGCCGAGCGGCGAACATGTACAGGTTAGTGCACAACACTACACTGACACCAGTACAGTTAGGCACATATTCCACCCCCCTGTCACCCCCTGATCACCCCCCAGATCACCCCCTCCCCCCCCAGTCACAGTGTCACTAATTGCAGTGATCATTTATTTACTGATCACTGCATTGAGTGTCAGTGTGACTGTACTAACTGTCAGGGCAGTTAGTTTTAGGTCCAAGGTAGCCCCCTCCCCCCCCCTAATAAAGGTTTAACCCCTTGATTGCCCCCCAGGTAACCCTTTCACCCCCTTTTGCCAGTGTCACTAAGCGATCGTTTTTCTGATCGCTGTATTAGTGTCACTGCTGTCGCTAGGTAACCATTTTTTTTTTTAGGTAACCGCCATGTTTATATAGGTTCATAAATAGGTTTATAGGTCAGGTACCCCCATATTACAACCTAAATAAAGGTTTTAACCCCCTGATTGCCCCTAGAGTTAACCCTTTCACCAGTGATCACTGTATAACTGTCACTGGTGACGCTGGTTAGCCAGTTAGTTATTTTGTTATTTAGGTTCCCCGTCAGGTTTTTATATAGCGTCAGGTACCCCCCATATATTACCTAATAAAGGTTTTAACCCCCTGATTGCCCCTAGTTAACCCTTTCACCCCCTTTTGCCAGTGTCACTAAGCGATCGTTTTTCTGATCGCTGCATTAGTGTCGCTAGGTAACCATTTTTTTTTTTTAGGTAACCGCCATGTTTATATAGGTTCATAAATAGGTTTATAGGTCAGGTACCCCCATATTACAACCTAAATAAAGGTTTTAACCCCCTGATTGCCCCTAGAGTTAACCCTTTCACCAGTGATCACTGTATAACTGTCACTGGTGACGCTGGTTAGCCAGTTAGTTATTTCGTTATTTAGGTTCCCCGTCAGGTTTTTATATAGCGTCAGGTACCCCCATATATTACCTAATAAAGGTTTAACCCCCTGATTGCCCCTAGTTAACCCTTTCACCCCCTTTTGCCAGTGTCACTAAGCGATCGTTTTTCTGATCGCTGCATTAGTGTCGCTAGGTAACCAGTTTTTTTTTGTATTACTGTTACGGGTGACGCTGGTTAGTTAGCTTGTTTTTTATACTGTCAGGGCACCCGCCATTTATTACCCAATAACGGTTTAACCCCCTGATCGCCCGGCGGGTGATATCAATTAGGTTTTAGGGTCAAATAAGGTCTGCGTCGCCCCAGGTTAGTGCCAGTACCGCAAACACCCACGCGCAAAGCATACACCTCCCTTAGTGGCACAGTATCTGAACAGATCGATATCTGATCTGATCAGATCTATACTAGCGTCCCAGCAGTTTAGGGTTCCAAAAAAAACCGCATTGTTAGCGGGATCAGCCCAGATACCTGCTAGCACCTGCGTTTTCCCCCTCCGCCCAGCCCAGCCCACCCAAGTGCAGTATCGATCGATCACTGTCACTTACAAAACACTAAGCACACATAACTGCAGCGTTCGCAGAGTCAGGCCTGATCCCTGCGATCGCTAACAGTTTTTTTGTGGTAGCGTTTTGATTCAGTCGCTTCAGTCAGGAGCTTTTTTACCTGTGAATCTCAAAAAAATAAAAAAAAATAAAATAGTTGTCGTTTTATTGTTCTCTCTCTCACTCTATTCTCTCTCTATTGTTGCTCTTTTTTTTACTCCATTCTATTCTGCAATGTTTTATTATGTTTTATCATGTTTTATCATGCTTGCTTTTCAGGTATGTAATTTTGTTTACTGTGTTTTAGTGTTGAGCATTTTTTTGTTTTCAGGTGCGCCATTCAGTTGCAACGCGGATTTATTTATCTTGACAGCAACAGCGTTTGCTCCCACGATACATAAAGCCGCGACTCCAACGCTGTAGGAGGTGATTTCACCACCACAGTTAAAAAAAAGAGCATATATGCCGAAGCATGGGGGCAGCAGGGGGGGGAGGAGCGATTGGCTCCTAATGCCACGTACATACGGTCGAAATTCCGACCGTGTGTACACGGCATAACTTTTGCGGGAGGATGCCCCCATGCATCGGCATATATAAATGGTGCATGTATGCCCATCATTAGAAGTGGGTGGATGAAGGGAGGTATTCTAATGGTGGGCATACCCACCAATCAATCTCTTTTTTTCGTTCAGCCAAGAGGCTGCATGAAAAAAAAAAGATTACAATATATGTCCAGTATGTTGCTGGACTTTGAATGGTTATACCAGAATGATGCCTGCAGGTTTAGGTATCATCTTGGTATCATTCTTTTCAGCCAGTGATCGGCTTTCATGTAAAAGCAATTCTAGCGGGTAATTAGCCTCTAGACTGCTTTTACAAGCAGTGGGAGGGAATGTCCCCCCTCCCGGATATAAACCGCGCCATTGGGAAATTGGGAAAGCATTTTATCACACCAATCTTGGTGTGGTCAGATGCTTTGAGGGCAGAGGAAAGATCTAGGGTCTAATAGACCCCAATTTTTTCAAAAAAAGAGTACCTGTCACTGCCTATTGCTATCATAGGGGATATTTACATTCCCTGAGATAACAATAAAAATCATAACAAAGAAAAAAAATGGAAGGAACAGTTTAAAAATAAAATAAAAAAGCTAAATAAAAAAAAAAAAAAACAAAAAAAAAAAAAAAAAACCCCTGCCCCCCCTTCTCTTGCGCAAAGGCGTACACAAGCGTTGGTCTGGCGTCATATGTAAACAGCAATTGCACCATGCATGTGAGGTATCACCGCGAAGGTCAGATCGAGGGCAGTAATTTTAGCAGTAGACCTCCTCCGTGAATCTAATGTGGTATCATGTAAAGGCTTTTAAAGGCTTTTAAAAATGTATGTAGTTTGTCGCCACTGCGTGTTTGTGCGCAATTTTAAAGCATGTCGTGTTTGGTATCCATGTACTCGGCCTAAGATCATATTTTTTATTTCATCAAAAATTTGAGCAATATAGTGTGTTTTAGTGCATTAAAATAAAAAAAAGTGTATTTTTTCCACAAAAAATGCGTTTGAAAAATCGCTGCGCAAATACTGTGTGGAAAAAAAAAAATGCAACACCCACCATTTTAATCTGTAGGGCCTTTGCTTTAACAATATATATAGTGTTTGGGGGTTCAACGTAATTTTCTTGCAAAAAAAAAATATGTTTTCATGTAAACAAAAAGTGTCAGAAAGGGCTTTGTCTACAAGTGGTTAGAAGAGTGGGTGACGTGTGACATAGGCTTCTAAATGTTGTGCATAAAATGCCAGGACAGTTCAAACCCCCCCCAAATGACCCCATTTTGGAAAGTAGACACCCCAAGCTATTTGATGAGAGCAATGTTGAGCCCATTAAATATTTTTTTTTTTTGTCCCAAGAGATTGAATAATGAAAAAAAAAAAATATATATATTTTTTTTTTACAAAAAGTTGTCACTAAATGATATATTGCTCAAACATGTCATGGGCATATGTGGAAATACACCCCAAAATACATTCTGTTGCTTCTCCTGAGTACGGGGATACCACATGTGTGGGACTTTTTGGGAGCCTAGCTGCGTACGGAACCCCAAAAACCAATCACCGCCTTCAGGCTTTCTAAGGGTGTAATTTTTTTATTTCACTTCTCACTGCCAATCACAGTTTCGGAGGCCATGGAATGCCCAGATGGCATAAAACCCCCCAAAATGACCCCATTTTGGAAAGTAGACACCCCAAGCTATTTGCTGAGAGGTATTGTGAGTATTTTGCAGATGTCGCTTTTTGTCACAAAGTTTTTAAAATTGAAAAAAGAAAAAAAAAAAATTTTTTTTTTTCTTTACTTTCTTCATTTTCAAAAACAAATGAGAGCTGTAAAATACTCACCATGCCTCTCAACAAATAGCTTGGGGTGTCTACTTTCCAAAATGGGGTCATTTGGGGGGGTTTTGTGCTATTTTGGCATTTTATGGCCTTCGAAACGGTGATAGGTAGTGAGGAGTGAAATCAAAAATTTGCACCCTTAGAAATCCTGAAGGCGGTGCTTGGGTTTCGGGGCCCCGTACGCGGCTAGGCTCCCAAAAAGTCCCACACATGTGGTATCCCCATACTCAGGAGAAGCAGCAAAATGTATTTTGGGGTGCAATTCCACATATAACTATGGCATGTGTGAGCAATATATCATTTAGTGACAACTTTTTGAAAAAAAAAAAAAATCTTTTTTATTTTTGTCTTTATTCAATCACTTGGGACTAAAAAAAAAAAAATATTCAATGGGCTCAACATGCCTCTCAGCAAATAGCTTGGGGTGTCTACTTTCCAAAATGGGGTCATTTGGGGGGGTTTTGTACTTCTCTGCCATTTTAGCACCTCAAGAAATGAAATAGGCAGTCATAAATTAAAAGCGGTGTAAATTCCAGAAAATGTACTCTAGTTTGTAGACGCTATAACTTTTGCGCAAACCAATAAATATACGCTTATTGGCATTTTTTTTACTAAAGACATGTGGCTGAATACATTTTGGCCCAAATGTTTGACTAAAATTGAGTTTATTAGATTTTTTTTATAACAAAAAGTAGAAAATCTCTTTTTTTTTCAAAATTTTCGCTCTTTTTCCGTTTATATCTCAAAAAATAAAAATCACAGAGGCAATCAAATACCATCAAAAGAAAGCTCTATTTGTGGGAAGAAAAGGACGCAAATTTCGTTTGGTTACAAAATTGCATGACCGCGCAATTACCAGTTAAAGTAGTGCAGTGCGAAATTGAAAAAAGACCTCTGGTCCTTTGGCTGCCAAATGGTCCGGGGCTGAAGTGGTTAATACACAAGTGCTTTGGATTACAAGCATGTTTCTGGAACGAATTATGCTCGTAATCCAAGGTTTTACTGTAATGACTTCTTGTGTATCACGAAATATTTCATTCGTTTTTCTGCTGAAATAAGAAAAGTTTTCTATATTTTATATAAGATTTCTATATTTCTTTTCTATGTTTCTAGATTAACTAATAATAACTCATCAAATACATCTAGAATGTTTATATACCTTAGTGTGGATAAAACAGAGTATATTAAAACTACTATACCAGTCATCTGTTTGAATGCGTGTATATGGGCAATCTGTCACTGTCACGGTACCTTCTTTTAGGAAATGCACAGTAAGATCTCTAAAGATAGCATTTAATCTGTGTTAAATATCTGCTGAAGCACATGACCTCTCTACAAGGCTAATAAAATGTTGTTCTAGTTTCTGCAGTAGAGTGTTAAGGGGTCATAAGGCTGTGCAGAGATTGCATAACCACTGGCAAGCATGTTATTAGTTAAACATATAGCATAACCTCTCTGGACAGGGAGTTTAACCACAGTTTACCATTATTTATAGTTAGGTTGGCATGGCTCTGAAAAGATTACCACAAGGGAGGATGAACCAAGCACAGAAATATTGAACATGGTTGTTTCAGCATGCATTCTGGTCCACCATGGGGTTTTCAACCAAACATCATTAACATGGTGATTAAAATAGTGATTACTATGACAGCCGAAAACATGCAAAGGCGAGTATAGCACAGTGTAATTAGGAAGATGAGTTTACAGGACACTTGGGAGTACATAGGAAATGCATCCTAATTAATGTTAATTACCAAAATGGCTGGTCCAGGAGATATGTGATGCATGTACAGTATCTCACAAAAGTGAGTACACCGTCACATTTTTGTAAATATTTTATTATATCTTTTCATGTGACAACACTGAAGAAATTATACTTTGCTACAATGTAGAGTAGTGAGTATACAGCTTGTATAACAGTGTAAATTTGCTGTCCCCTCAAAATAACTCAACACACAACCATTAATGTCTAAACTGCTGGCAACAAAAGTGAGTACACCCCTAAGTGAAAATGTCTAAATTGGGTCCAATTAGCCATTTCATGTGACTTGTTAGTGTTACAAGGTCTCAGGTGTGAATGGGGAGCAGGCGTGTTAAATTTGGTGTTATTGCTCTCACTCTCTCATACTGGTCATTGGAAGTTCAACATGGCACCTCATGGCAAAGAACTCTCTGAGGATCTGAAAAAAATAAATGTTGTTCTACATAAAGATGGTCTAGGCTATAAGAAGATTGGCAAGACTCTGAAACTGAGCTGCAGCATGGTGGCCAAGACCATACAGCGGTTTAACAGGACAGGTTCCACTCGGAACAGGCCTCGCCATGGTCGAACAAAGAAGTTGAGTGCACGTGCTCAGCGTCATATCCAGAGGTTGTCTTTGGGAAATAGACGTTTGAGTGCTGCCAGCATTACTGCAGAGGTTGAAGGGGTGGGGGGGGGGGGGGGGGTCAGCCTGTCAGTGCTCAGACCATACGCCGCACACTGCATCAAATTAGTACATGGACTACTGGAACCATGTCCTGTGGTCTGATGAGACCAAGATAAACTTATTTGGTTCAGATGGTGTCAGGCATGTGTGGTGGCAACCAGGTAAGGAGTACAAAGACAAGTGTGTCAAGCATGGTGGTGGGAGTGTCATGGTCTGGGGCTCCATGAGTGCTGGCACTGGGGAGCTACAGTTGACTGAGGGAACCATGAATGCCAACATGTACTGTGACATACTGAAGCAGAGCATGATCTCCTCCCTTCAGAGGCCGCTGGGCAGTATTCCAACATTATAACGACCCCAAACACACCTCCAAGATGACCACTGCGTAGCTAAAGAAGCTGGGGGTAAAGGTAATGGACTGGCCAAGCATGTCTCCAGACCTAAACCCTATTGAGCATCTGTGGGGCATCCTCAAATGGAAGGTGGAGGAGTGCAAGGTCTCTAAAATCCACCAGCTCTGTGATGTCATCATGGAGGAGTGGGAGAGGACCCCAGTGGCAACTTGTGAAGCTTGAGTGAACTCCATGCCCAAGAGGGTTAAGGCAGTGCTGGAAAATAATGGTGGACACACAAAATATTGACACTTTGGGCCCAATTTGGAAATTTTCACTTAGGGGTGTACTCACTTTTTGTTGCCAGTTGTTTAGACATTAATGGCTGTGTTTTGAGTTATTTTGAGGGGACAGTAAATGTACACTGTTATACAAGCTGTACACTCACTACATTGTAGCAAAGTGTAATTTCTTCAGTGTTGTCACATGAAAAGATATAAATAAAATATTTACAAAAATGTGAGGGGTGTGCTCACTTTTGTGAGATACTGTAATCGCAAAATGTAATTTCTTTCGTACCAAGGAACAACTATCGGCTGCTGCACGGGAAAAATAATCTCTTACCGTTCAAGGACATTCATGTCAACTTTTTGCTCTCTCCCCAATTACAGTCGCTAAAAGGCGTGCACTTAAACCTCTTCTTCAAACTGTTCAGCGGCACCAAATATCCTATCAATGGGGTTTTCCATTCTCAGTGCGATTTGTGACGAACGCAGGTGTCAGATCCCTGTCCTCGCGATGAAGGACCAGCCAACCTCACACCACCCTGTCACTCACATAACAATGCCACTCTTAGCTGCACCCAGCACAAAGATTTTCCAGCTTGCAGGACCATAGTCTAGATGCCGGCAGTCTGAGAGCGATTGTCACTGGGCTTATTACACAATTAACCCTTTAACTGCCACTACCCCCGTTTTATACCGAGCCAGGGGGAGACTCGTAATTTTTACAATACCTTTTATGATTTTAGAATAAGCATCTGCAACACACGCTGTCACCACAGACAGGTTTGCTCAGAGGCCTCACTCTACAACAGTAGTGCTCTTCAAGAGGCAGGTCCGTTTATAGCTTGCATTGAGAGCTTTAGAGACAAGGTTAACACTTTTCAACATAAAGGTTTACTATGAAAAGGTCAAAGTTGATGCAAAAAAAAAATATTTACAGAAAAGATGTTTCAAAGAGACAAAGACAATATGCAGCCACAAAGAAATAAGGTAGAATTGGGGAGGAAGAATACTTGCAATTAATGTCCGAGGGTTGATTATAATCGGTTCTCAAACTTGGCAGATGTTCCTGCTTGGATGGTAAGAGGAGAACTCACCATTGCCTTGGCATCTCCTCTTTTCTGTCAGATCAACAGGATGTTGACAGCGACCAGGGACCAATCGTCTGGTCATCTTGTTTAGGGGTTGGTTGCTGGGAGGTCTCTACATTCATGACCATGTCCCAGGTACACTTTATGATACATATTCATATCTCTACATCTCTGCTGTGTCCAGACTATGGATATCCATATTATTGATCAGGGGGGGGGGGGGGTTGTTGTGTTTTCTCTCTCTCTCTCTCTCTCTCTCCCTAGTCACTCTTATTGGAAGATATGCACACACTTGTTACTAATGGTACTTGAGCACTGTATCTCCTCTGATAGTAACATAATCAACTCAAATCAGCCTCTAGTATTTACGTAGCTATTCTACTCAATTACTAATTCCTTAGTTCGGTTTTATAAATATTGAACACAAGTTAGAATATATATATATATTATTTCTTTATCCACTCTCCCTTTATTCCCTCCCTAGATCATATCTCCTTTTCCCTCTCCCTCCCCCTTCAACCTCTTTTTTTCACAGTGCTCATTCAATATAAATTGTCAGTTGATCTTGGGTGTTTCATTATCTTTTGTATGCACATAACAAATGGCTGTTGTTTCACTGCTACCCCACTTTTTTCTATCCTTGGATACCCCTCCTCATTTTGTTATTTGGAGGGCCTCCTTGAATAGCCATTTGGCCTTTGGGACATCCCCCCCTCCTGACGCCTTCCACCGCTCTTCCCAGGCCTCCCGCCCACTTCCGCCGGCTAGAGTGAGACTGGAAGAAAGCCAGAAATGGCTTCTTTCCAGTCTCCTATGTGAAAAACACATCACAACGTCACTTCCAGTTTACTCGGCTGCTAATGGCGGCGAATTAAAAAAAAAATTACAGTATTCAGAATCACTGTTTTTGGCGATCTGAATACTTTGAAGCCCAAAGGAGGGATTTGGGTCTTTTAGATCCCCGATCTCTCCATAAAGAGTACCTGTCACCACCTATTACTGTCACAAGGGATGTTTACATTCCTTGTGACAGTAATAAAAGTGAGAATTTTTTTTTTTTTTTTTAAAAGAGACATAGTAAAAAAAAATAAAATAAGAAAAAAATAAATACATTTTAAAGCGCCCCGTCTCTGCGAGCTCACGCAGCAAAGAAAATGCACATGTAAGTCGCACGCGCATATGTAAACAGTGTTCAGATCACACATGTGAGGTTGCCTATGGAGATTTTTAGGTACCGTAGTTTGTCGCCATTCCACAAGTGTGCATAATTTCAAAGCATGACATGTTAGGTATCTATTTACTTGGCGTATCATTATTTTTCACATTATACAAAAAAATTTGTATACGTTTAGTTTTTTTTTAATTCATGAAAGTGTCTTTTTTCCCAAAAAATTGTGCTTGAAAGACCGCTAAGCAAATACAGTGTGACATAAAATATTGCAACGATCATCATTTTATTCTCTAGATTCTCTGCTAAAAAAATATATGTAATGTTTGGGGGTTCTAAGTAATTTTCTAGCAAAGAATATGTATTTTAACTTGTAAACAACAAATGTCAGAAATAGGCTTAGGCATGAAAGGGTCAAATGTGCACACTCTTAATGTACAGGGTCTTAACATTCCACAAAAACTAACTATAGCTTTTCGTTCCTTGGCATCTAGGAAATCACACTTAATATGTCTCCAGGAAACCCATTTTTTACTGTAACATCAACCCCTAAATACTTTAGCTCATTATACCCCCTGGTATTCATGGCTTCAGCTACCGTACAACTCCTTTCTCTCTCCTGGCAGAGATCAAAGACCCTGAAGGGCAGTATCTCATACTCACAGGATATTTACTTGATTCTACAATTAAAGTTGTTTCCTACTATGCCCCAAACAAAACTCCATCCTATTTCCTTACACATCTACTTCTAGTGGTTGACGCTCATAAATTAGGTATGGTTGTAATATGTGGAGATTCAAACCAAGTAATCCCCCATCCCCATTGCCCTTAGTTCACAGAAGCATTCATTTCAACAACTACTCCAACAGTACTCCTTGATAGATTCAATGGCGAGAGAAAAACCCCATGAAACGTCAATACACCTTTTACTCTCATAAATCTTTTTCTCAAATTGATCATATATTAATTACAATAGGTATGACTCCTGAGCTTCTTTTTTTCATCGATCATCCCATTCCCATGGACTGATCATAGTGCTGTATTTACTACTTTAATATCCCTGGTCCCTAAGACTCATGACCCTACACGGTGCATCAATGATACTATTCTATCTCACCCAACTCACTTGGCTGATTTAGAAATAGCTCTGAAAGACTACATAACTAATAACTCAACTCCTGATGTTTCCCCATTAACACTTTGGGAGGCCCACAAGACGGTGCTCCGACGAGCTTGTATCTGTCAAGCATCTTTCCTTAAAAAGAAAGACATCAGTTACAACAAAAACTGGAATCAGAATTCAGTTCTTCTCACTCGCTTTTTCAATCGAACCCTACCGCTGCGGCTAGGTTGCAACTTGATAAAGCACGACTTGATCTTGATCTGTTTTTATCAGATTCTGCTGATAAAATTTTACGCAAGTCAAGACACACCTTTTTATCTTAGAGCTAATAAACCGGATAGACTCTTAGCCCATACCCTTAAAAAGCTAGATAGACCCTCTAAACCGATAAGATTGAAGTTATCAAGTAACCCTGTAAAGATTCTTCATACTTTCCAAAAACACCTTGCTTCTCTTTATAAAATGGAAGGCTCTTTAGACCAGGCAAGGGCAAATTCTTCTTTCTCTCAAATAACATTACCAGCTATACCTCCGACTTATCGTGACAATCTTGAAAATCCAATTACCACCAACAAAATGTTATTGGCTATTAAAGCTCTCAAACTGAATAAGCGTCCAGGTCCTGAGGGATTTTCAGCCACATATTATGAAAAGTTTGCACAGATTTTGGCTCCGTTATTGACTAATGCCCTAACTCTCTTCTTGATGGACACTCTCTTCGACCTGAGACTTTAACTGCTATAATTTCAATGATCCCTAAACAACACACTGATGATTCATCTTGGTCCAATTGCAGGCCCATCTCGTTGCTTAATCTTGACAATAAACTTTTGGCAAAAGTTTTAGCAACCAGATTGAAAACAGTAATAGGTTCTTTAATTCATAAAGAGTCGATTTTATACCATTACGCCAAACGGGGGATATCATACGTAGGGCCACTCTATTGTCACATGCCGATAGATCATGACGAATTCACCTCTGCTTTATATCCCTTGATATTAAAAAAGGTTTTTTTTACGGTATTGTGGCCCTACCTACACTATGTCCTGCAGGGTTGGGGATTTGATCCCCACTTCCTTGGTTGGATTTCATCACTATAAAATAAGCCAAGAGCCTATGTCAAATATGCTGGATATAAATCTGACCCATTTGAATTATGCAGAGGCACATGTCAAGGATGCTCCCTATCCCCATTATTGTTCGCTTTACTTTTCGAACCCGTTGCCCAATTGATACACTCTGATCCTTCAATTAAGGGCCTTGAACTTGCTGGTCACCAGCATAAACTTTGTCTATTTGCAGATGATATCCTAGTCTATATGTCCTCCCAGCATATTTCAGCCCCTAACCTTGTTCGAAAACTTCACTGTCTTGGTCATATTTCTGGTCAAATCATTAACCCTCAAAAATCTACAGAATTAATCATATCTCTCTCTCCTTCTGAATTACAACAAACACAGACTTCCCTCCCTTTTTCATAGTCTTCAACTCACCCTCCTTACCTAGGTTTCACACTTACAACTAACCTTTCCGAACTCTATGCAGCAAATTTTCCCCCCATGCTATGCCAAATTAACAAATTATTATCTCAGTGGTCTTCCCTTCCTTTATCTTGGATAGGCAAGATTAATGTTATTAAGATTGCTATACTACCTAAAATCCTTTATCTTTTCCAAGTCCTACCCATTCCAGTCCCAGACAATTATTTAAGAATAATACAACGCAAGACGACTGCCTTTGTCTGGGGCTCTTCAAAACCATGACTACTGAAGCACACCCTCGACTTCCCTAAACTTAGAGGCAGTCTTGGATTCTCAAATTTTACAACCTAATATCATGTGGCTCAATTAGCGCAACTACCAAAATACCATGCGACCTCGGAAATCCCTCTTTGGCCAGTATTAGAATCTGTGGATTGTGATCCATTGCCTCTGACTAACCTTTTATGGCTGCTCTCGTCAGATCGCAAAAAAGTTACCAATCCAATTACTAAACATCTTCTTGTTCTTTGGGACAAATTTAAACTAACGTATGGCTTACAATCTCCACATGTCCCACTTCAATAATTTTTTTAAAAAAAAACTCTTTTACCCTGCCTGGATCTGCCCTGCATACTTTTTTTTGGGGACGCCTGTCTTTACACAAAAACAAGCTTTAATGGCATTCCAGTCCATAGGTTTTAATATTGAGTTGGCCCACCCTTTGCAGCTATAACCGCTTCAACTCTTCTGGGAAGACTGTCCACGAGGTCAGGAATCTGTGAAGGACAGTCAAGTTCCTCCACCCCAAACTCGCTCATCCATGTCTCTATGGACATGGTTTGTGCACTGGTGCGCAGTCATGTTGGAACAGGAAGGGGCTATCCCCAAACTGTTCCCACAAAGCTGGGAGCATGAAATTGTGCAAAATGTCCTGGTATACTGATGCCTTAAGAGTTCCCTTCACTGGAACTAAGAGCCCAAGCCCTGAAAAACAACCCCAAACCATAATCTCCCCATAATGACCTCAACCTGATAGAACACCTTTGGGAATTAGAGCAGAGATGACGAGGCATGGCTTCTTGTCCAACATCAGTGCCTGACCACAAAAATGCGCTTCTGGAAGAATAGGCAAACATTCTTATAGATACACTCCTAAACCTTGTGGACAGCCTTCTCAGAAGAGTTTAAGCTGTTATTGCTGGAAAGGGTGGGCCAACTCAATATTGAACCCTGAGAACTAAGACTGGGATGCCATGTACGTGTAAAGGCAGGTGTCACAATACTTTTGACAATATAGTGCATGTGCACTGGGAGAGCATCTGTGCACCATGACTGGCCTGTCCTATTAAACCCATCAATATGAATAAGGCAAAGAGGTCTTCCTTCTGCATCTGCTGCAAACCCAGTTCCTCCATTTTCTTTGACATCTGTTTTGGCTACAGATTTAGTCAAATCATTTATAAATCACTTTTACTGGATGTGACATTTTTCACTGTTAGGTTGATAAAGTGTTTAAAAAAAATGAAATGGTTTGTTGAGCTTAGAACAGGTACACAGAAGGCATACTCCAGGGACTGAAAACATCTCACATCACTTTCTGTTTATGAACAGCCTACCCAATGGAATTAATTAGCTATGGGATTGCAAACAATAAAAATGCACAAAGTATGGTGTATACTGCAGCAGAGATTACAATTCATGTTTTATCTGAATTTCCTGATATTATAAGTAAAAGCTAAAAGTGGAAAACATTACAGTCTATGAAATGCAAATTATCACATTAGATGACCTTAAGGCCCCTTTCACACTGGGGCGGTTTTCAGGCGGTACAGCGCTAAAAATAGCGCCTGTACACCGCCTGAAAAAACCGGCCCCATTCACTCCAGTGTGAAAGCCGGCGGGCTTTCACACTGGAGCGGTGCGCTAGCAGGACGGTAAAAAAAAAGTCCTGCTAGCTGCATCTTTGGAGCGGTGTAGGAGCGGTGTATTACCGCTCCTATACCGCTCGTTCCCATTGAAATCAATGGGAAACCGCGGGGATACCGCCCGCAAACCGCCGCTGCAGCGGCGGTTTGCGGAGGTTTTTAACCCTTTTGCGGCCGCTAGCGGGGGTTAAAACCACCCCGCTAGCGGCCGCATACCGCGGGTAAAGCGATGGTAAGCAGCGCTAAATATAGCGCTGCTTTACCGTCGCCGCCCCGCACCGCTCAGGTGTGAAAGCAGCCTTAGTGATGAATGCTACATAAGCAAAAGCATTGAGCTCAGAACCTCATACAGCATTTGAGTTGATTTATAATTTCCACCAAAGGCCTTGCAATAAAGGAGCAGTATAGCAGTTTGACAAAAAACAAACAAACAGGAATACTCACCTCTATGTTACAGCTGTCCCATGTCTGCTCTAAGACTAAAAACTGAGCAATCATATGAATGCTGACCACTCAGCTCTCAGTCTGCCCAGACTGGAGAGTGATGACGGTCAGTGGCTGCTCTCCACTTTGCTACTCCACTTTGCTACTGGAGCGATGGGCAGGGGTGGGGGCAGGCGCAGGTGGTTTTGGCTCTGAGCTGTACACACAGGCAGAGCTCTAGCTGGGGGTGGAAGGGGGACCCTGTCAAGGGAGGATTATAAATAAATAAGATTTCAGGGTCAGATGTGGGCCATGTTCTTTACACATGACACAAAATGATGCTTATGGGCTGCTAAGAAGGAGGAAAAATTAGCATCTCAAAACTGCATTTACAGTATGGAAAAGGAGACATTGGGGCTGATGTACTAAGAAAATGCATTGCGCCGGTTTATACCAGGCCCGGACTGGCCATAGGGCACACCGGGCATTTGCCTGGTGGGCAGGGCCACATGTCATGTCTCCTGAGTCCCGACTGTCAGCTGCTTGCTTGGGCCGGCCCTGCTCTTCCGCCGCCGGCCTCTCTGCAGCCACCTTCGCGGCCGGCTCCACGGAGACTGCTGCATTTCTTTCTGGCAGAGTCCCGGGCTGGGTCCCCACTCTGCAGCAGGTGGCCTGGGCTGCTCCTTGTGCCGGTGGTGCCGCTCACCACGGCCGACTCCGCTTAGAATGGAGAAGAGCTCAGGTCATGTGACCGTGAAGGTGGAGGAGCCTGGAGTAGCCCCCCCCTGCCTCATGTTGTGAAAGGACCTGCACTGCTAGAAAGGTAAGTGACACTATGCCAGCCTGCAAATGTTTTTTTTTTTTATACTGCCTGTATTTATAAAGCCCATCTTTAAATTTTCCTTACTCTTCATAATTATGTGCCACTTTGTGTTGGTCTATCACATAAAATCCCAATAAAATACATTTACGTTTCTGGTTGTAACATGACAAAATGTGGCAAATTGCAAGGGGTATGAATATTTTTTAAAGGCACTGTAGCCATGCTAAATTATTATGTGTGTAAACACAAACATCCTCCATGTTTGTGATGTCCGTTAATGTTGTACTATCACCCTTCATGTTTCTGATAACTTACTAAAAACATAGGGGTTGAATTACTAAAACTGGAGAGTGCAAAATCTGGTGCAGCTGTGTATAGAAACCAATCAGCTTCCAGTTATTTTTGTCAAAGCTTAATTAAACAAGCTGAAATTAGAAGCTGATGACCTCAAAACCCATGGCTTTCATACAAACAAAATTTTCTGTTTATTCGCCCCTCGTCTATTTGTCCATTCACAGAACACCTTGTATTCCCTGACCTATGCACAAAATACAAGGCATTCTCTGAACGAACAAGGGGAGAAGTGGGCAGCTAACCGACAATATAAAGTCACAGCTCACATAGCCACAGCATGCTGGTAGTATAGAGAGAGATATATTATTGGGCATCAATGAAACTGTAAATAATAAATGTCCACAATCCTGGAGGTGGCATACACATCATAAGAGTCAATTGTTTGTTACACAACACACTTTTTTAGAAAAAAAGTCTGGAGTTCTGCTTTAAAATTTCTGTCTTGACCCCACTGGGGAGATATTGCAGTACCTCCAGTCGCTATGATACCCATATAATAACTGGGGGTTATGGGTGTTCGCAAGACAGGAAGGCACAAGCAGCACTATCTTCCTCACTCTAGTAAATATGTACTTTGATTTTTCTTTGTGTGCATGTCGGAGGGATTTTCCATTAATTCCTGCACTGGAACAAATGCTGCTATAGACCTTACTCCTGGATACTGTACACACAGAGGACCGTGGAAGAGTATGGGGTGCTACTGTACACGCTCAAGCTGCGTGATGAAAATACAGGTCACCATTGCGGTATAGACCTTGTAGGGGGAAGTTAGGTCAGTTAAGATTTGAGAGGGTGGGCAAAAGTGTAAGTAGGCTTTGTTTGAAATAGGGTTGCACCGGTACCGATACTGGTGTCAGTATCGGTGCTGATACTAAGCATTTAATATCGGTACTCGCGCAAATGCTCTGATACCCAAAACCAATACCGGTAGTGTCGTCAGCTTGGGCGGATCTTCACTATAGCCGATCACCCCTCTCCCTCATTTTGCACACATCAGCCTAGCCTTGGTCCACTGTCCGTGATTTTCAGTAATGTGCCATTCTTGCTGTTTCTCCTGGTCACCATGGTGAGCAGACACTGAGGATCGGATCTGATCTGTGGGGAGACAGCAGGCGGGTCTGTAGACAGGCTCCAATCCCTGCAAGGAGCCTGCAGAAAACCACACCCTGCTCCCGCCCTCTTCCCAGCAGCACAGCTTGTTTTGGGCGGTCCGACTACGGATAGATGATCTCTTAACTGTAAGGCCCCTTTCACACTGGGGCGGTTTGCAGGCGCTATTGCGCTAAAAATAGCGCCTGCAAACCGACCCGAAACAGCTGTTGCTGTGTCTTCAGTGTGAAAGCCCGAGGGCTTTCACACTGAAGCGGTGCGCTTGCAGGACGCTGGAAAATGTCCTGCAACCCGCATCTTCGGCTCGCTATAGGAGCGGTATATTTACCGCTCCTATAGCGCCCGTTCCCATTGAAAACAATGGGGCAGCGCTCCGAACCCGCCCGCAAAACGCTGCTGCAGTGGCGGTTTGCGGGCGGTATTGACCCTTTTTCGTCCGCTCGCGGGGGGTAAAACCACCCCGCTAGCAGCCGAAATGTGCTGCTAAAACGCCGGTAAAGCGGCGCTAAATATAGCGCCGCTTTACCGCCAGCGCCCCCACCGCTCCAGTGTGAAAGTAGCCTGAGTCCCAAAGTAATTGCAGGCAGTATAAGCAACCTGTATGGTGGAAAAACATGGTGCTGGGGGTACAGTGGTGACAAGGATTATGGCTGAGATTTGTTAGGGGTACAGAGATATACAATAGGAGTATTGATGGCAGTGGTAGAAAGGGGAAGTGCAGTGGTGTCAGAGGACACATGGGTGGCATAGGAGTGCAGGTGTAGGAGGGGGTACAGTGTGCAGAGGTGTTTATGGGGAGGAACAGTGCTGGCTGTAATGTGTTGTTGGGTTCTCAGTCTCCTTCTTCCCTCTGCCAGCTGTCACTTCTGCCTCCATGTCTTTCCAGCTCCCATCTCCCCCACCCCCACCAGCCTCCATCCCTCCCAACATCGTCCTCAACTCCTACTTCTATTCTTATCCACTGCTGCAAATGAATAACTGGCTGACCATACATTCCTTTAATATGTCCACAGCCGCCAATACATAGCCCAGCCCTCATGTCCTATCCTCTACCACCCCAATTTAATATTCCAGAGGTCCCAATCTCCCAATGACCCTCCCACCCCCTCCTCTCCTCCCAGTGATAACAGCCTTTTCCATCCCAACCACTGCAGCCCTCCCACTTCACAACCCCTATCCCAAACCATGAAAATAATTTGTTAGATGAAGAAGATTGAACAGAGGGCGATACCGAAATCCCAGTTAAATTGAAAACAGAAAACCTTCTAAGAAGGAAAGGGGGAAATTTGAGGCCACATACCTCAGGGATTTCTTGTATATGGTATCTAGATAAATTGTTGTATAAAGAAAGGTAAAGATGTATATATAAAAAATAGAATTTTATTTTCCCATATGGGTAGAAAACAATAAGGACACAGATAATACATCCATACTTTACAGACATATGAGTTAAATCAGATGGAGGTGTGGAGCTTCGCCATACTCGACATGTTTCACTCTGTAGAGTTTCTTCAGGAGTTTAATAGGTTAAGCTCAAAATTACTGAAATAACAAAGTCACATGAGAAAGGCATCCTTATTCAAAAATGTACAAATCAAATGTACAAATTTATACAGTGTATAAAACAAATTGGCTCAGGTTGAATATACATCTAAATAAATGAACAAATGATATATGATTACAAATTCAGTGTATTTATGACAGGGAACATAGAAAGCAGAGGGAGAGCTTAAAGAATGAAGCGCGGCAGGACTTACCACAGATGCTTGGATGGTTTTGAATGTATCTGCATACGTGGATTGTAAATTATTGTATAAAAACAAATAGATTACGAAGAGAGATGAAATCACTTCCAAAATGCTACAGGGCAGCACTGTATCGCTTGCAGAGAGACGCTACATAGGTTAAAGGGATATATAGGACTGTAATTAGTCAAATAGTCATTATAATGGGGTTCGTGGTGAAAGACTGTATGAATGAACAGATAAACAAATCAAGATGGTACCTGTTAACTAGTACGCTGGGATTAACCGAGCTTGTAAAAGTTCGGTATAATATGCAGGTTAGGTGATTGCATTTTGTCCTGAGATTTGTTATGGTGATAATCCTGGGGTTTATCTGCAATGAACCAGGGTGAAAGGACACTCCGTTAATTGCTGATAGCAAAGTAGGGGATGTAAGGGGAGAATGGTAATCATGAATAAGAAAAGAGAGTGGTTTAGTGAAGTCTTACCCCAGTTGAAGTTGAATGTCACTTGCGGGACGAATCACTGAGTGGGGGCAGATAAAACCGCCTCACCCCCTCGTGTGTAGGGAATTCCCAGCAGAGAATATAACGGCAGAGGGAGCTGCCTTAAATACCGTCTCTCCGACCCGGCGGCGTCTGACATCACCGCCGGGTCGTGGGCGCCATAAACAGCTGCGTCCAGCTCTGGACGTCCGTAGATGAGAGATGCGCATGCGCCAGCGACGAACCCTGTCGCCGGCGCATGACGTCAGACGGCGCGTCGCTGAGAGCGGCGCGTCGGCGGCCATCTTGGATTATCCAGGATTGCCCATACCTCAAAGGGAGAGAGTGTGGGCAAAGCCCACCATGGTGGCAGAGAACCCCTGGGTGGCGAGCGTAAATCGCCAACAGGGGAACACATTCAGAATGGATGGGGGACATGTCCAAAGAGGGCAGGGACGAATCAAAGCCGGAGCAAACCAAAAGGGTGGGAGGGGCCCTCTAGAGGAGAGGCTGCAAACCTAAATCTAGGTTGCTATATCTCAAAAGAGGATCCCCCCCGGGGCGCCCATACAAGCGATTTTGATCGTGCGGCGATGTACATTTTTAGGGGAAGCATCTCTCTAAAGCTCAAATATTAATCAAGGTAACAGTCCAAAACCAAAGTAATGGAAGGAACAAATGCCAAGTTTGGATGTGTGATAAAGCTGCTCGGCCCCATCAGTCCTCCCTCTGCTTTTAACAAAAATATATATCTAAAGATTTGTATTGGTAAAGATTATCAATTTCATATTCATATTAAATGATATGCAGTATTAATGTCTTACAAATGATAGAGGCAAGGGGGGAATACCATGGGAAAAAGTGAAACTAGAGGGAAGAAAAGGATAAAAATAATAATAATATTAATAAAAGAAAAATAAATAAAACAAAAATAATAAAAGAGAAGGAAAAAAGTGAAAATCAATATAGAGTTTGGGAATAAATAATCTGAATAATCCACTTTTGAGATCTCAAAATGCACTTAGTTAAAGGAATGATTTGTAACTGAGAGCGTCATTCAACCCTGGGTAAGTGGTTGCTTTGAGATCAAAGATCCAGCGTGCCTCACGTTGGAGTAGGATGCGATCATAATTGCCACCTCTTTCACCTGGAGGTACATGCTCGAGGGCGAAAAAATGCATTTTCTGATCATCATGGGCATGAAATAGTCCCATGTGACGACTAATTGGAGTTTCCATCTTCTTACCACGGACAAGGTTTACATGATCTCTTATCCGGTGGAAGAATGGGCGTTTGGTTTTCCCAATATAGAAGGCTGTGCATTCGCATAGCATAATGTATACTATGCCAATAGATTGGCAATTAACCAAAAATTTGGGTTTGTAGGTGCGTTTGTTTGGCAAAATAATTTGTTTCGATGCATGTATATAGCGACAAAAATTGCATTTATGACAAGGTTTAGTTCCAACATTTTTTTGGGCAATAGAGTTAGAGCCATTGTCTTGAGTTGGATCATAATGGCTACGTACAAGAGTATCTCGTAGAGATTGGGATCTCCTAAAGGTTATCACTGGGTGATCCTCTACGTGTTTGGAGACCAGAGGATCCGCCTTGAGTAAATACCAATATTTATCAAAAATTTTTCGCACTCGAGCATGGTGTCCAGAGAAGCGGGTAATAATCCTAATGCCCGACTCATTGGTGGATGTTTTATTTGCATGAATGAGTTTAGAGCGGTTTTGTTGTTTAGCTTTTAAATATGACCTTTTCAGACAGGACTTAGAGTAGCCACGATGTCGTAGGCGTTGTTGCAGTTTTTTGGCCTCAACTTGGAAATCAGAATCCCGACTGCAATTCCGTTTGACCCTGAGATATTGCCCATAGGGTATACTGGATACCAGGGGGCCGGGGTGAGAGCTAGTTGCGTGTAGCAGTGTGTTCGCTGCTGACGGTTTTCGATACAGAGTGGTTCCGACATTTCCCTCCCCATCTACATAAATTGTAATGTCAAGAAAGGTTAATTGTGACTGGCTTCTTTCCATTGTGAAACTGAGATTAAAAGTGTTAATCTTTAGCTTTTCATAGAAGATCAATAGATCTAATTCAGAGCCTGTCCAGATGAAGAATACATCATCGATATACCTCCTCCAGACTGGGATTTGGTCTAAGAACATTTGTATGTCCTCTCTTTGGAAGAGATGGCGCTCCCACCCCCCCAGGTACAAATTGGCGTAGGATGGGGCACACTTGGTCCCCATGGCTACGCCCTGCACCTGGAGGTAGTGGGAGCGTCCAAATAGAAAAATGTTGTTATTTAAGATAAATTCAAGCAGCTTCAAAATAAAATCATTATATTTAGGTGATGACTCGGTGCTCTCGGAAATGAAGCCCTTCACAACTCCAACCCCAAGGTCGTGGGGTATGGAGTTGTAGAGGGCCTCAACATCGAGAGCCACGAGCCAGGATTCAGAAGGTATACAGATACCATCAAGAGCCCTTAGTAGGTCCCTGGTGTCCTGTAGATACGAAACTAAGCCTTCTACATGAGGGCGAAGAAAATCATCCACCAGGGCACTGGCACTCTCAGTAAGGCATCCATTGCCAGAGACAATCGGGCGACCTGGTGGATTAGTGGCATTCTTGTGGATTTTGGGTAGGGCATATAGAGTTGGGGTTTTAGGAAAGGGAGTATTGAGAAAGTCATAAGTTTTTTTTGTAATTAAGTCCTGAAAATAAGCAGAGCTTAGTAGATTTCGAAATTTACCAATGGTGTAGTTTACATGGCTTTCTGGTATTTTTCGATACCATTCCCGGTTTTCAAGGAGGTTATGTACCATCGACTCATACTGGCATTTGTCCATGATAACGAGATTGCCCCCCTTATCAGCTGGTTTTATTATTATATTAGTTTCTTGTTGTAAGGAGCGTAATGCTTGCCTTTGTTGTAAGGTAAGGTTGGGTTGCGGTGGATCAGACCACTTGGTTTTGCGGATTTCATAACCTCCTTGATTTCATAACCTCCTTGAAAACCGGGAATGGTATCGAAAAATACCAGAAAGCCATGTAAACTACACCATTGGTAAATTTCGAAATCTACTAAGCTCTGCTTATTTTCAGGACTTAATTACAAAAAAAACTTATGACTTTCTCAATACTCCCTTTCCTAAAACCCCAACTCTATATGCCCTACCCAAAATCCACAAGAATGCCACTAATCCACCAGGTCGCCCGATTGTCTCTGGCAATGGATGCCTTACTGAGAGTGCCAGTGCCCTGGTGGATGATTTTCTTCGCCCTCATGTAGAAGGCTTAGTTTCGTATCTACAGGACACCAGGGACCTACTAAGGGCTCTTGATGGTATCTGTATACCTTCTGAATCCTGGCTCGTGGCTCTCGATGTTGAGGCCCTCTACAACTCCATACCCCACGACCTTGGGGTTGGAGTTGTGAAGGGCTTCATTTCCGAGAGCACCGAGTCATCACCTAAATATAATGATTTTATTTTGAAGCTGCTTGAATTTATCTTAAATAACAACATTTTTCTATTTGGACGCTCCCACTACCTCCAGGTGCAGGGCGTAGCCATGGGGACCAAGTGTGCCCCATCCTACGCCAATTTGTACCTGGGGGGGTGGGAGCGCCATCTCTTCCAAAGAGAGGACATACAAATGTTCTTAGACCAAATCCCAGTCTGGAGGAGGTATATCGATGATGTATTCTTCATCTGGACAGGCTCTGAATTAGATCTATTGATCTTCTATGAAAAACTAAAGATTAACACTTTTAATCTCAGTTTCACAATGGAAAGAAGCCAGTCACAATTAACCTTTCTTGACATTACAATTTATGTAGATGGGGAGGGAAATGTCGGAACCACTCTGTATCGAAAACCGTCAGCAGCGAACACACTGCTACACGCAACTAGCTCTCACCCCGGCCCCCTGGTATCCAGTATACCCTATGGGCAATATCTCAGGGTCAAACGGAATTGCAGTCGGGATTCTGATTTCCAAGTTGAGGCCAAAAAACTGCAACAACGCCTACGACATCGTGGCTACTCTAAGTCCTGTCTGAAAAGGTCATATTTAAAAGCTAAACAACAAAACCGCTCTAAACTCATTCATGCAAATAAAACATCCACCAATGAGTCGGGCATTAGGATTATTACCCGCTTCTCTGGACACCATGCTCGAGTGCGAAAAATTTTTGATAAATATTGGTATTTACTCAAGGCGGATCCTCTGGTCTCCAAACACGTAGAGGATCACCCAGTGATAACCTTTAGGAGATCCCAATCTCTACGAGATACTCTTGTACGTAGCCATTATGATCCAACTCAAGACAATGGCTCTAACTCTATTGCCCAAAAAAATGTTGGAACTAAACCTTGTCATAAATGCAATTTTTGTCGCTATATACATGCATCGAAACAAATTATTTTGCCAAACAAACGCACCTACAAACCCAAATTTTTGGTTAATTGCCAATCTATTGGCATAGTATACATTATGCTATGCGAATGCACAGCCTTCTATATTGGGAAAACCAAACGCCCATTCTTCCACCGGATAAGAGATCATGTAAACCTTGTCCGAGGTAAGAAGATGGAAACTCCAATTAGTCGTCACATGGGACTATTTCATGCCCATGATGATCAGAAAATGCATTTTTTCGCCCTCGAGCATGTACCTCCAGGTGAAAGAGGTGGCAATTATGATCGCATCCTACTCCAACGTGAGGCACGCTGGATCTTTGATCTCAAAGCAACCACTTACCCAGGGTTGAATGACGCTCTCAGTTACAAATCATTCCTTTAACTAAGTGCATTTTGAGATCTCAAAAGTGGATTATTCAGATTATTTATTCCCAAACTCTATATTGATTTTCACTTTTTTCCTTCTCTTTTATTATTTTTTTTTATATTTTTCTTTTATTAATATCATTATTATTTTTATCCTTTTCTTCCCTCTAGTTTCACTTTTTCCCATGGTATTCCCCCCTTGCCTCTATCATTTGTAAGACATTAATACTGCATATCATTTAACATGAATATGAAATTGATAATCTTTACCAATACAAATCTTTAGATATATATTTTTGTTAAAAGCAGAGGGAGGACTGATGGGGCCGAGCAGCTTTATCACACATCCAAACTTGGCATCTGTTCCTTCCATTACTTTGGTTTTGGACTGTTACCTTGATTAATATTTGAGCTTTAGAGAGATGCTTCCCCTAAAAATGTACATCGCCGCACGATCAAAATCGCTTGTATGGGCGCCCCGGGGGGGATCCTCTTTTGAGATATAGCAACCTAGATTTAGGTTTGCAGCCTCTCCTCTAGAGGGCCCCTCCCACCCTTTTGGTTTGCTCCGGCTTTGATTCGTCCCTGCCCTCTTTGGACATGTCCCCCATCCATTCTGAATGTGTTCCCCTGTTGGCGATTTACGCTCGCCACCCAGGGGTTCTCTGCCACCATGGTGGGCTTTGCCCACACTCTCTCCCTTTGAGGTATGGGCAATCCTGGATAATCCAAGATGGCCGCCGACGCGCCGCTCTCAGCGACGCGCCGTCTGACGTCATGCGCCGGCGACAGGGTTCGTCGCTGGCGCATGCGCATCTCTCATCTACGGACGTCCAGAGCTGGACGCAGCTGTTTATGGCGCCCACGACCCGGCGGTGATGTCAGACGCCGCCGGGTCGGAGAGACGGTATTTAAGGCAGCTCCCTCTGCCGTTATATTCTCTGCTGGGAATTCCCTACACACGAGGGGGTGAGGCGGTTTTATCTGCCCCCACTCAGTGGTTCGTCCCGCAAGTGATATTCAACTTCAACTGGGGTAAGACTTTACTAAACCACTCTCTTTTCTTATTCATGATTACCATTTTCCCCTTACATCCCCTACTTTGCTATCAGCAATTAACGGAGTGTCCTTTCACCCTGGTTCATTGCAGATAAACCCCAGGATTATCACCATAACAAATCTCAGGACAAAATGCAATCACTTAACCTGCATATTACACCGAACTTTTACAAGCTCGGTTAATCCCAGCGTACTAGTTAACAGGTACCATCTTGATTTGTTTATCTGTTCATTCATATAGTCTTTCACCATGAACCCCATTATAATGACTATTTGACTAATTACAGTCCTATATATCCCTTTAACCTATGTAGCGTCTCTCTGCAAGCGATACAGTGCTGCCCTGTAGCATTTTGGAAGTGATTTCATCTCTCTTCGTAATCTATTTGTTTTTATACAATAATTTACAATCCACGTATGCAGATACATTCAAAACCATCCAAGCATCTGTGGTAAGTCCTGCCGCGCTTCATTCTTTAAGCTCTCCCTCTGCTTTCTATGTTCCCTGTCATAAATACACTGAATTTGTAATCCTATATCATTTGTTCATTTATTTAGATGTATATTTAATCTGAGCCAATTTGTTTTATACACTGTATAAATTTGTACATTTGACTTGTACATTTTTGAATAAGGATGCCTTTCTCATGTGACTTTGTTATTTCAGTAATTTTGAGCTTAACCTATTAAACTCCTGAAGAAACTCTACAGAGTGAAACATGTCGAGTATGGCGAAGCTCCACACCTCCATCTGATTTAACTCATATGTCTGTAAAGTATGGATGTATTATCTGTGTCCTTATTGTTTTCTACCCATATGGGAAAATAAAATTCTATTTTTTATATATACATCTTTACCTTTCTTTATACAACAATTTATCTATATACCATTTACAAGAAATCCCTGAGGTATGTGGCCTCAAATTTCCCCCTCTCCTTCTTAGAAGGTTTTCTGTTTTCAATTTAACTGGGATTTCGGTATCGCCCTCTGTTCAACCTTCTTCATCTAACAAATTATCTTCATATTTTACGGGCGTTACCCGCCCATCACTCCAATAGATGAAGTTAGATCTTTGAACCAACTTTTTACAGCTCTGTAGTCTTTACATAACTATCGAGTTTCTAACTATAACTTTATTTTTGTCTATTTATCCGTCATTTCAAGTGTATACGGCAAGTAACCTGTCCATTATTGTCTGTTTATTTTTTCCCTTTCTTTCTTTTTTTCCCCCTTCTCTTCCAGAATTTTCCACATTGCACTTGTCTAATTGTCCTCCACTCCCAGAGACTAATGGCTAACTATTGTGGTCAGGCCTTTGAAGGCCTCATGGATACCATTCACAAATCCCAAAACTCACTAGGAGGCGGTCTGACCATGGATCGCTTCTTCATACGACTCCAGCGTATGCTGGAAAGAAAATCTAGGATATACTGGAACAAATGGTATTTCTCTAAATATGTAGATGATCAAATGTCCCCATGGGGTTTGAGAATCCAGATTTTCCCAACTATACAAAAATTGGAGTCCGACTTTAAAACCCAATGGGAAGCCAATTTACAACAATGCTCAGTTCAAATGATGAAACTTTTGTGTCAGCATTACACCACTGAACTGACCAATGTTGACAAAGAAATAGAGAAACTTTATGAAGAAAATCAGGCCATCTCTTTGGATGCTCTTTTCGCTGAACGTGAAACAGCACTCAAAGAGGGACTTGAAAAGTATGTATCAGATCTCCTCAAAACTAAGGAGAAAAAATTCTTACGAGACAAACTATCCTATGACAACAATCAGGCTTACAACTGGGGTTCCCTACAGAATAGGAGACGAGTTGTCAAACCTCTCAAAAAACCTGAAAATACTCCTGAACTAACTGACTCAGACACCTCTTCTTTCTCATCCATTTCTTCTTCACAGGCACCTGACCGCCTTCCGACCACAAAGAAATCACAACCACAACATTCCCGCAAGGATGGTAATGTAAATGCTCAGATGGGAAAATCAAAAAGCTCTCCCACACGAAACCGCACACCAATTAGCACTCGAGCTTCAGCGGCCAAAGCCGCCGGTAGTTCCAAAACTCTCACTTCTTTTGACACTCTTACATTTACCTCGGCCCAGTCTGTGCCCTCTGCCCCTCCCCCCCTAGGGGGACAGGCCGAGGCCACTACTGAGTCAAGTTTTCGGACAGCACCAATTTTCACCCAGCCTGTACTAGATCCAAGGAAAAACTTGGAACCCACCACCACACAGATCAAACAAACGAAAATCATTTTGAAATAATCAACCTCTCCACTTACACACTGACTGACACACAAATGTCACTTTTAAAATTGGGGCTGACTTTCTGCCCGACAAAATCCACGGATGCTTTTGAGTTAGTTAAAGACTTACACTTGTTTTCACGTAAGTTGCTGTTTCGGATTATGTTTGACAAGTCCAACCCACCAACTCGTGATGACATTTCTAAAACATCGCCAACTTCGTCCCCTTCATCATCCTCACATCAATTATCTTTGAAAGATATTAAAGCTATGGAGGAGCTGATGGAGCTGTGGGATGAGGGACACATCGACGAGACGGACCTAGCTGAGGCTGACGCTCTTTTGGATGCCCCCTGTCGGTCTGCCCCCCCTCCCGCAGCCCCTAGACCACCCCCCCGTGAATACAAATCCAAATCCACCACTTTTCCTTCATTACAAGGCAACCCGAATGTCTGGGCATTCACCCAACAAGTAACCAATGAAATCCGTAAAACCAAGTGGTCTGATCCACCGCAACCCAACCTTACCTTACAACAAAGGCAAGCATTACGCTCCTTACAACAAGAAACTAATATAATAATAAAACCAGCTGACAAGGGGGGCAATCTCGTTATCATGGACAAATGCCAGTATGAGTCGATGGTACATAACCTCCTTGAAAACCGGGAATGGTATCGAAAAATACCAGAAAGCCATGTAAACTACACCATTGGTAAATTTCGACATCTACTAAGCTCTGCTTATTTTCAGGACTTAATTACAAAAAAAACTTATGACTTTCTCAATACTCCCTTTCCTAAAACCCCAACTCTATATGCCCTACCCAAAATCCACAAGAATGCCACTAATCCACCAGGTCGCCCGATTGTCTCTGGCAATGGATGCCTTACTGAGAGTGCCAGTGCCCTGGTGGATGATTTTCTTCGCCCTCATGTAGAAGGCTTAGTTTCGTATCTACAGGACACCAGGGACCTACTAAGGGCTCTTGATGGTATCTGTATACCTTCTGAATCCTGGCTCGTGGCTCTCGATGTTGAGGCCCTCTACAACTCCATACCCCACGACCTTGGGGTTGGAGTTGTGAAGGGCTTCATTTCCGAGAGCACCGAGTCATCACCTAAATATAATGAGTTTATTTTGAAGCTGCTTGAATTTATCTTAAATAACAACATTTTTCTATTTGGACGCTCCCACTACCTCCAGGTGCAGGGCGTAGCCATGGGGACCAAGTGTGCCCCATCCTACGCCAATTTGTACCTGGGGGGGTGGGAGCGCCATCTCTTCCAAAGAGAGGACATACAAATGTTCTTAGACCAAATCCCAGTCTGGAGGAGGTATATCGATGATGTATTCTTCATCTGGACAGGCTCTGAATTAGATCTATTGATCTTCTATGAAAAACTAAAGATTAACACTTTTAATCTTAGTTTCACAATGGAAAGAAGCCAGTCACAATTAACCTTTCTTGACATTACAATTTATGTAGATGGGGAGGGAAATGTCGGAACCACTCTGTATCGAAAACCGTCAGCAGCGAACACACTGCTACACGCAACCAGCTCTCACCCCGGCCCCCTGGTATCTAGTATACCCTATGGGCAATATCTCAGGGTCAAACGGAATTGCAGTCGGGATTCTGATTTCCAAGTTGAGGCCAAAAAACTGCAACAACGCCTACGACATCGTGGCTACTCTAAGTCCTGTCTGAAAAGGTCATATTTAAAAGCTAAACAACAAAACCGCTCTAAACTCATTCATGCAAATAAAATATCCACCAATGAGTCGGGCATTAGGATTATTACCCGCTTCTCTGGACACCATGCTCGAGTGCGAAAAATTTTTGATAAATATTGGTATTTACTCAAGGCGGATCCTCTGGTCTCCAAACACGTAGAGGATCACCCAGTGATAACCTTTAGGAGATCCCAATCTCTACGAGATACTCTTGTACGTAGCCATTATGATCCAACTCAAGACAATGGCTCTAACTCTATTGCCCAAAAAAATGTTGGAACTAAACCTTGTCATAAATGCAATTTTTGTCGCTATATACATGCATCGAAACAAATTATTTTGCCAAACAAACGCACCTACAAACCCAAATTTTTGGTTAATTGCCAATCTATTGGCATAGTATACATTATGCTATGCGAATGCACAGCCTTCTATATTGGGAAAACCAAACGCCCATTCTTCCACCGGATAAGAGATCATGTAAACCTTGTCCGAGGTAAGAAGATGGAAACTCCAATTAGTCGTCACATGGGACTATTTCATGCCCATGATGATCAGAAAATGCATTTTTTCGCCCTCGAGCATGTACCTCCAGGTGAAAGAGGTGGCAATTATGATCGCATCCTACTCCAACGTGAGGCACGCTGGATCTTTGATCTCAAAGCAACCACTTACCCAGGGTTGAATGACGCTCTCAGTTACAAATCATTCCTTTAACTAAGTGCATTTTGAGATCTCAAAAGTGGATTATTCAGATTATTCATTCCTAAACTCTATATTGATTTTCACATTATTATTTCTTTTTTCCTTCTCATTTATTATTTTTGTTTTATTTTTCTTTTATCAATATCATTATCATTTTTATCCTTTTCTTCCCTCTAGTTTCACTTTTTCCCATGGTATTCCCCCCTTGCCTCTATCATTTGTAAGACATTAATACTGCATATCATTTAACATGAATATGAAATTGATAATCTTTACCAATACAAATCTTTAGATATATATTTTTGTTAAAAGCAGAGGGAGGACTGATGGGGCCGAGCAGCTTTATCACACATCCAAACTTGGCATCTGTTCCTTCCATTACTTTGGTTTTGGACTGTTACCTTGATTAATATTTGAGCTTTAGAGAGATGCTTCCCCTAAAAATGTACATCGCCGCACGATCAAAATCGCTTGTATGGGCGCCCCGGGGGGGATCCTCTTTTGAGATATAGCAACCTAGATTTAGGTTTGCAGCCTCTCCTCTAGAGGGCCCCTCCCACCCTTTTGGTTTGCTCCGGCTTTGATTCGTCCTTGCCCTCTTTGGACATGTCCCCCATCCATTCTGAATGTGTTCCCCTGTTGGCGATTTACGCTCGCCACCCAGGGGTTCTCTGCCACCATGGTGGGCTTTGCCCACACTCTCTCCCTTTGAGGTATGGGCAATCCTGGATAATCCAAGATGGCCGCCGACGCGCCGCTCTCAGCGACGCGCCGTCTGACGTCATGCGCCGGCGACAGGGTTCGTCGCTGGCGCATGCGCATCTCTCATCCACGGACGTCCAGAGCTGGATGCAGCTGTTTATGGCGCCCACGACCCGGCGGTGATGTCAGACGCCGCCGGGTCGGAGAGACGGTATTTAAGGCAGCTCCCTCTGCCGTTATATTCTCTGCTGGGAATTCCCTACACACGAGGGGGTGAGGCGGTTTTATCTGCCCCCACTCAGTGGTTCGTCCCGCAAGTGATATTCAACTTCAACTGGGGTAAGACTTTACTAAACCACTCTCTTTTCTTATTCATGATTACCATTTTCCCCTTACATCCCCTACTTTGCTATCAGCAATTGACGGAGTGTCCTTTCACCCTGGTTCATTGCAGATAAACCCCAGGATTATCACCATAACAAATCTCAGGACAAAATGCAATCACCTAACCTGCATATTACACCGAACTTTTACAAGCTCGGTTAATCCCAGCGTACTAGTTAACAGGTACCATCTTGATTTGTTTATCTGTTCATTCATACAGTCTTTCACCACGAACCCCATTATAATGACTATTTGACTAATTACAGTCCTATATATCCCTTTAACCTATGTAGCGTCTCTCTGCAAGCGATACAGTGCTGCCCTGTAGCATTTTGGAAGTGATTTCATCTCTCTTCGTAATCTATTTGTTTTTATACAATAATTTACAATCCACGTATGCAGATACATTCAAAACCATCCAAGCATCTGTGGTAAGTCCTGCCGCGCTTCATTCTTTAAGCTCTCCCTCTGCTTTCTATGTTCCCTGTCATAAATACACTGAATTTGTAATCCTATATCATTTGTTCATTTATTTAGATGTATATTTAATCTGAGCCAATTTGTTTTATACACTGTATAAATTTGTACATTTGACTTGTACATTTTTGAATAAGGATGCCTTTCTCATGTGACTTTGTTATTTCAGTAATTTTGAGCTTAACCTATTAAACTCCTGAAGAAACTCTACAGAGTGAAACATGTCGAGTATGGCGAAGCTCCACACCTCCATCTGATTTAACTCATATGTCTGTAAAGTATGGATGTATTATCTGTGTCCTTATTGTCTTCTACCCGTATGGGAAAATAAAATTCTATTTTTTATATATACATCTTTACCTTTCTTTATACAACAATTTATCTAGATACCATATACAAGAAATCCCTGAGGTATGTGGCCTCAAATTTCCCCCTTTCCTTCTTAGAAGGTTTTCTGTTTCCCTATCCCAAACCACCCTCAACTACCCTGCCCTCATCCATTACTCACCTCCCTCTCCACCTTCCAAACCACCCCTCTACCTACTCTTCCTTGGCAATGGGTATCGGTAATTGGTATTGGAGAGTACTTTACAAAAAGTATTGATACTCTGTCTTAAAAAAATGATATCGGTGCATCCCTAGTTTGAAAGTACACTTACCCTTTTAATAGAACATACCCAAATTAGCCACACTTCGCTAGCACGAATAAAAAGCGAAATGACTTCAATTATTTCAGAAGACAGGAGCCTAATCTCAATAAACAATGCAACATATGTAGGCTGAATAAGAAGTACAGCTGTATAATTACCATTCAGATTCTTTGTCTTCAGAAAAACTGCAAAACTTTATATGATATGTTAACGGCAATTCTGAATCTAAAATTCTGATATGGAGACCATGTTGTTCTGGGAGTGAGGATGTTTTTTGACACAATAAAAACAAAATATAAATAGTAATAATAATATTTATATAATGGAGTATGCGCTCAATTCACTAAGCAGCATTGCATGCAATGTTCTGGCCACATGACAAATGTATTCAAAATATCACATGCAATATTGAAAATCTCAATTCACTAGTTTTAGTAGTGTGTCTATGGGAATGTTTGACCATTCTTACAGAAGCGTATTTGCAAGGTCAGGCACTGATGTTGGATGAGAAGGCCTGGCTCGCAGTCTCTGCTCTAATTCATCTCAAAGGTGTTCTATTGGGTTGAGGTCAGGACTATGTGCAGGCCAGTCAAGTTCCTCCACCCTAAACTCACACATCCATGTCTTTATAGACCTTGTTTTGTGCACTGGTCCAAATCATGGTGTGGGGTTGTTTTTTCAGGGGTCGGGCTTGGCACCTTAGATCCAGTGAAAGGAACTCCTAAGGTGTCAGCATACCAAGACATTTTGGACATGCTCCAAACTTTGTAGAAACAGTTTGGGGATGGCCCCTTCCTGTTCCAACATGACTGCGCACCAGTGCAAAAAGCAAGGTCCATAAAGACATGGATGAGCGAGTTTGGGGTGGAGGAACTTGACTGGCCTCAACCTGATAGAGCACCTTTGGGATGAATTAGAGTGGAGACTGCGAGCCAGGCCTTCTCATCCAACATCAGCGCCTGACCTCACAAATGCGCTTCTGCAAGAACGGTCAAACATTGCCATAAACACACTCCTAAATCTTGTGGACAGCCTTCCAAGAAGAGTTGAAGCTGTTAAAGCTGCAAAGGGTGGGCCAACTCAATATTGAACCCTACAGACTAATGCCGCGTACACATGATCGGAATTCTCGTCGGAAAAAGCTCTGACGGTTTTCCTGACGGAATTCCAACAGAATTCCGCTCAAACTGTCTTGCCTACACACAGTCACACCAAATTCTGACCGTCAAGAACGCGGTGACATACAACACTACAATGAGCCGAGTTCAATGCTTCCGAGTATGCGTCGAATTGTTTCCGAGCATGCGTAGGAATTTTGCACGTCAGAATTGCTACAGACGATCGGAATTTCCGATAGAAACCTTTTCCGTCGGAAAAATTGAGAACATGCTCTCAATTCTTTGCTGTCAGAAATTCGGCCAGCAAAATTCCGATGGAGCCTACACACGGTTCCTTTTTCTGATGAAAAGCTCTCATCTGTCTTTTTCTGTCCGGAATTCCGATCGTGTGTACACGGCATAAGACTGGGATGCCATTAAAGTTAATTTATGTGTAAAGGCAGGAGTCCCAATACTTTTGGTATTATAGTGTTATATATATATATATATATATATATATATATATATATATATATTGTGGCAGAGCGAAGCTCTGTCCCTTTGAAATTAGAGGTAAAGGAGATACAGAGTTTGCATATCTACAGACTATAGAATTTAAATGGAGAAAACTGCTCTGTCAGTTTTCTCCAGGTTTTGCTAGTCCTGGATGGGATCTCAAACTGTGTCCGGGTCTTGACGATAGCAAGCAAGGTGTGTGCCCAGCTGCACACAGACCATATAATGAGGGGCTAATGAGTGGAGGATGGTGGAGTGTGAGCAGCTTGCTGCTGCTGTATGAAGACAGACCTGTGGAGGGGTCATCCCTGTGTAAGGGGTATTCTTTGCCCAGAGGCTGGGAAAGGAGGGACAGCCTTGAGAATCGGGAAGACTAAGGAAGCCAGTGAGTCCAGGGGACTGGAAGGAATCAACTCTGTTGAGATCAAGCAGAGGAACTGCTGACAAGAGAGCCAGGTGGCTTGGTATGTTTTTCATTTATGAATGCTTAATGAAGTTAAACCCCTGCGTGGGACTTCTGGATGGACTTTTGTTTTTTCAATAAACGTGGGCTACCAGGCCCTTAACTATATATGCCTGTCTGATGAGGACTCACTGCATTAAAAAAATGCATCTTTTCACTTGAGTTAAACACCCCCATGTTACAATATATATATATATATATATATATATATATATATATATATATATATATATATATATATATATATATACACACACTTGTTAACCACTTAAGCCCGGAAGGATTTCCCCCATTAATGACCAGGCCATCTTTTGAGATACGGCACTGCGTCGCTTTAACTGACAATTGCACGTGCGACGTTGTACCCAAACAAATAGAGCTTTATTTTTGGTGGTATTTGATCACCTCTGGGGTTTTATTTTTTTGTTCTATAAACAAATAAAGAGTGACAATTTTGAAAAAAACACAATATTTTGTACTTTTGGTATAGTTGATATCCCCAAAATTTAAAAAAATTAATACATTTCTTAATCAGTTTTGGCTGATATGTGTTCTACATATTTTTGTTAAAAAAAAATCACAATAGGCATATATTGATTGGTTTGTGCAAAAGTTATAGCGCCTACAAAATAGATGATATATTTATGGCATTTTTATTATTATTATTTTTTTTTTATACTAGTAATGGCGATTTTTATTGGGAATGTGACATTGTGGCGGACAGATCGGACACTTTTGACACTTATGGGACCAGGGACATTTATACAGCCATCAGAGCTAAAAATAGCCACTGATTACTGTATAATTGTCACTGGCAGGGAAGGGGTTAACACTAGGGGGCGCTCAAGGGGTTAAATGTGTTCCCTCACTGTGTGTTCTAACTGTGGGGGGATAGGACTTACTGGGGGAGGAGACATATCGCTGTTCCTATTTAGTAAGAACACACGATCTGTCTCTACTCCCCTGACAGAACCGGGATTTGTGTGTTTATACAATCATAGTTCCTTGTAGTCTTTTGTGAAAGGATGACAAGGAAGAAGCAAAACTGGGAGACATTGACAAAGTGTTGTCACATCATAACAGGCAGTACTTAAACAAGTATTTCTATAGCAGGATCACTAAGTATTACTATAATTAACCAATACAGGGCCCTTTCCCCCCTTCCTGCCCAGGACAATTTTCATCTTTCAGTGCTGTCGCACTTTGAATGACAATTGAGCTGTCATACAACACTGTACCCAAACTACATTTTTATAATTTTCTTCCCACAAATAGAGCTTTCTTTTGGTGGTATTTGATCACCACTGGAATTTTTATCTTTTGCAAAACAAACTAAAAAAGACAGAAATTTGTGAAAAAAAAACGTTTTTCTTTGTTTCTGTTATAAAATGTTGTTTTTTCCTTCACTGACGGGAACTGATGAGGCTGCGCTAATGGGCACTGATGAGGCGGCACTGATATGTAGAATTGATGGGCACTGATTGGCGGCACTGATATGCAGCACTGATGGGCACTGATAGGTGGCACTGATGGGCACTGATGGGCACTGATATATGGCACTGTATAGGCAACACTGATGAGGAGCTACTGACAGGCATTGCTGATTGGCATCTGAAGGGCACTGTGTATTGACATGGGACAAGTCCCTTTTCAGAGGAACTCTTCACTTTATTACTGCACACAGTGAAAGCTCATCTCTAATTCGAGGAACTGCCTTAATGTTACACTTTTCACATGACCGCAGTCTTCACCTGGTCCCGGGCATTGATGAGTGCGCTCCGCACAAAGGGTACCCCCCACTTGATCTGCTGCACTGCAAACCATTTTCTAGGAGATTATACCCTTTTTGTTCATTTTAAATGATAAAGCTATTGTCACGTACCGGGTACGACGGGGAACAGGAGGTGGATCCCCTATGCCAATGGGGCGATAGCACGGGTTGTATTGGAGGACCGGTTCTAATGTTGCTACTGGTTTTCACCAGAGCCCGCCGCAAGGCGGGATGGACTTGCAGCGGCGGTAGCAACCAGGTCGTGTCCTCCAATAGCAACTCGACCCCACTGACAGCTGAGACAAGCGCGGTACACAAGGATTAGGCAAAAGGAAGGTCAGACGTAGCAAAGGGTCAAGGCAGGTGGCAAAGGTTCGTAGTCGGGGGCAACAGCAAAGGTCTGGATACACAGAGGGAGCAAAACACACTAACGCTTTCACTGGGCACAAAGGCAACACAAGATCCGGCGAGGACAGGAAGGGGAAGTGGGTTTTTATTAATTAGGGGAAAACTGTAATTGGGCCAGGCACCAATTGGTTGTGCGCTGGCCCTTTAAGAGAAGGAGGACTCGCGCGCGCGCGCCTGGGCAGCGGGGGCGCGCGCACGCCGACGAAGGAGGAGGCAGGGGACAGGTGAGAGGAGCGGGATGCGATCCCCGGGCAGACAGAGGATCGCATCCCGGACACAAAGCAGCGCCTGCGGTCAGGGGAGCCGACCGAGGCGCTGCAAGGAGAAGGACGCCGTGAGCGCTCCGGGGTAGAGGAGGTACCCGGAGCGCTCGGCGTTACAGTACCCCCCCCCTTGGGTCTCCCCCTCTTCTTGGGCCTCCCCCTCCTCCTGGAACCCAAGAACCTGCGGATGAGATCCTTGTCAATGATGTTCCCCTCAGGTTCCCAAGACCTCTCCTCAGGCCCACAGTTCTCCCAGTCAACAAGATAGAAACGTTTACCTCGGACGGTTCTAGAGGCAAGGATCTCTTTAACGGAGAAGATGTCGGAGGAGCCGGAGACCGGAGCAGGAGTGGGGACCTTGGGGGAAAAGTGATTAAGAACAAAGGGTTTGAGGAGAGAAACATGGAAGGAGTTGGGAATGCGAAGGGAAGGAGGAAGATGCAGTTTGTAGGACACGGAATTGATCCGAGCCTTGATCTTGAATGGGCCGAGGTAGCGGGGACCCAACTTGTAACTGGGGATGCGGAACCTAATGTACTTGGAGGAGAGCCACACCCTATCGCCAGGGGAGAATACCGGAGGAGGTCTTCTTTTGCTGTCAGCATGTTTCTTCATGCGAGAAGAGGCCAGGGCAAGCGACCTTTGGGTCTCTTTCCAGATGGACGAGAGCTCCTGGGTGACTTCGTCTACAGCGGGGACTCCGGAAGAAGTGGGGATGGGTAGGGGGGGAAGAGGATGACGGCCGTAAACCACAAAGAAGGGTGATAGAGAGGAAGACTCAGACTCTTTCAAATTATAAGAAAATTCGGCCCAGGGCAGGAGGTCAGCCCAGTCGTCTTGACGGGCCGAGACAAAGTGTCGCAGGTAGGCCCCCAGGATCTGGTTGACTCTCTCCACTTGTCCATTGGACTGAGGGTGGTAGGCAGAGGAGAAGTCTAGTTTGACTTTCAATTGACTGCAGAGAGCTCTCCAGAACTTAGACACAAACTGGACGCCTCTGTCCGAGACGATGTGGGATGGAAGTCCATGAAGGCGAAAAATCTGAAGGAAGAAATGTTTGGCGAGTATAGGTGCAGAAGGAAGCCCTGGAAGCGGGACAAAATGTGCCATTTTGGAGAAACGATCCACGACCACCCATATGGTAGTGTGGCCGTGGGAAGGAGGGAGGTCCGTGATGAAATCCATAGCTATGTGGGCCCAGGGTCGTTCAGGCACAGGCAGAGGGTGAAGAAGACCTGCAGGCCTTTGGTGAGGAGTCTTGTTTCGAGCACATGTGGTACAGGCCTGTACGAAGTCCGTCACATCCTTTTTTAAGGAAGGCCACCAGTAATACCTGGAAATCAGTTGGGAGGATTTCTTGATTCCAGGATGACCAGCCAGATGGGAGGAGTGACCCCATTTGAGGACCTGAAGTCGGAGACGTGGAGGGACCAGGGTTTTCCCCGGAGGGACTTGCAGTAAGGAGGCCGGGGCAGAAGAGATCAGACACTCAGGAGGTACAATATGTTGTACAGGAGAGTCGGACTCAGAGGAATCGGTGGAACGAGAGAGGGCGTCAGCCCTGACATTCTTGTCTGCAGGACGGAAGTGAATCTCAAAGTTGAAGCGGGCAAAAAACAACGACCACCTGGCTTGGCGTGGGTTTAATCGCTGGGCGGACTGGAGGTAAGAGAGATTTTTGTGATCAGTGAAGATCGTGATGAGATGAGCGGACCCCTCAAGGAGATGTCTCCACTCCTCAAGTGCTAGCTTAATGGCCAGTAATTCACGGTCTCCAATGGAATAGTTCTTTTCAGGGGGGGAAAAGGTCTTGGAGAAAAAACCACAGGTGACGTTCTTGCCCTTGGAGTCTTTCTGGAGAAGCACGGCTCCAGCTCCCACAGAGGAGGCATCGACTTCCATGAAGAACGGTTTGAGGGGATCAGGCCTGGACAGAACTGGTGCAGAGGCAAAGACAGACTTGAGGCGGTTAAATGCCTCATCAGCTTGAGGAGGCCAGGACCTCGGATCCGCACTTTTTCTGGTTAGTGCCACAATAGGCGCGACAATGGTGGAGAAGTGGGAAATGAACTGGCGGTAATAGTTGGCGAATCCGAGGAAACGCTGGATGGCCCGTAGCCCAGTAGGACGTGGCCAGTTCAGGACAGCAGAGAGTTTCGCAGGGTCCATTTGGAGACCTTGTCCAGAGACCAAGTACCCCAGGAAGGGAAGACTGCAGCGTTCAAAGAGACATTTCTCTAGTTTGGCGTACAGACGGTTATCACGGAGTCGCTGGAGCACTTGGCGGACATGAAGACGGTGCTCCTCCAAGCCAGAGGAGAAAATCAGGATATCATCCAGATAGACAACAACACAAGTGTACAGCAGATCTCTGAAAATCTCATTCACAAAGTCTTGGAAGACCGCAGGGGCATTGCATAACCCAAAGGGCATGACTAGGTATTCAAAGTGTCCGTCACGGGTGTTAAAGGCGGTTTTCCATTCATCGCCTTTACGGATACGGATGAGATTATATGCGCCCCGGAGGTCCAGTTTGGTGAAAAGACTTGCTCCGCGCAAACGGTCAAACAGTTCAGAGATGAGAGGCAGTGGGTAGCGATTTTTTACCGTGATTTTATTAAGGCTACGATAGTCAATGCAGGGACGTAGGGACCCGTCCTTTTTGGCGACAAAGAAGAATCCTGCTCCAGCAGGGGAAGAGGACTTGCGGATGAAGCCTCTCTTGAGGTTCTCCTGGATATAGTCTGTCATGGCTTGTGTCTCCGGAACGGAGAGAGGGTAGATCCTGCCACGGGACGGGGTGGTACCAGGGAGGAGATCAATAGGGCAATCAAAGGGTCTGTGTGGTGGCAAAACCTCCGCTTGCTTTTTGCAAAATACGTCGGAAAAGTCCTGGTAAGGCTTGGGAAGATTAGGCAGAGCAGGAGCGTTGGAAAGTTGTTTAATGGGTACCGCTTTGAGGCAATGCCTGTGACAGGAAGGACCCCAACTCTTGATGTCCCCCGAGGACCAGTCGAGGGTAGGAGAATGTAACTGGAGCCAGGGTAGGCCCAAAAGGATCTCTGAGGTACAGTTGGGTAACACCAAGAAGCTAATCTTTTCATGATGGAGAACTCCAATCTTCATGAGAAGAGGTTCAGTGCGATATCGCACTATACAGTTCAGATTTTGACCATTTACAGAGGTGATGAAAAAGGGCTTGACGAGACGAGTAACTGGAACATTAAATTTGTTGATGAGTGAAGCTTCAATGAAGTTTCCTGCTGAACCAGAGTCCAGAAAGGCCACCGTGGAGAAAGAGGATCCCTTGGTCAGAGAAATCCGCACAGGAATGGTCAGACGGGGAGAGGAAGAATCCACACCTAGCAGCGCCTCTCCTACATTAGCTAGGTGCGAGCGTTTCCCTGACGCTGAGGGCGGATAGAGCAGTCCTTTAAAAAATGGTCGGGACTGGCGCAATACAGGCACAGATTATGATCTCGGCGGCGAGTCCTCTCTTGTGAGGTCAAGCGCGACCGATCCACTTGCATAGCCTCCTCAGCAGGAGGAGCAGGAACGGGTTGCAGAGGATTCTGGAAGAGAGGTGCCAGGCGCGGAAACCGCCTGACGCGACCAAAGTCCTTTTCCTGTCGTAGCTCTAGGCGTCTTTCGGTATAACGCATGTCAATGCGGGTGGCTAGCTGGATGAGTTCAGACAGGGTAGCAGGAATCTCACGCGACGCCAGCACATCTTTGACATGACTGGATAGACCTTTTTTGAAGGTTGCGCAGAGGGCCTCATTGTTCCAGGAGAGTTCAGATGCCAGGGTGCGGAACTGAATGGCGTAATCGCCCACTGAAGAATTCCCCTGGACGAGGTTCAGGAGAGCCGTCTCGGCAGAGGAGGCCCGGGCTGGTTCTTCGAAGACACTGCGGACCTCAGAGAAGAAGGCTGGGATAGAAGCTGTGGCAGGATCGCCACGGTCCCAAAGTGGTGTAGCCCAGGCTAGGGCCTTATCAGATAGTAAGCTGACCACGAACGCCACCTTTGACCGTTCTGTGGGGAACTGGTCCGACAACATCTCCAGATGGAGGGAACACTGGGATAGGAACCCTCGGCACAGCTTGGGATCCCCATTGAATTTGTCAGGAAGGGACAGGCGGATCCTAGCAGCAGCAACTCGTGGCGGAGGAGATGTAGGAGCAGGCGGTGGAGACGGTAGAAGCTGCTGTAGCATAGCAGTCAACTGCGCCAATTGCTGTCCTTGTTGGGCGACCACCGTGGTCAGATCCGAGAGGCTAGGCAGCGGGACCTCAGCGGGATCCATGGCCGGATCTACTGTCACGTACCGGGTACGACGGGGAACAGGAGGTGGATCCCCTATGCCAATGGGGCGATAGCACGGGTTGTATTGGAGGACCGGTTCTAATGTTGCTACTGGTTTTCACCAGAGCCCGCCGCAAGGTGGGATGGACTTGCAGCGGCAGTAGCAACCAGGTCGTGTCCTCCAATAGCAACTCGACCCCACTGACAGCTGAGACAAGCGCGGTACACAAGGATTAGGCAAAAGGAAGGTCAGACGTAGCAAAGGGTCAAGGCAGGTGGCAAAGGTTCGTAGTCGGGGGCAACAGCAAAGGTCTGGATACACAGAGGGAGCAAAACACACTAACGCTTTCACTGGGCACAAAGGCAACACAAGATCCGGCGAGGACAGGAAGGGGAAGTGGGTTTTTATTAATTAGGGGAAAACTGTAATTGGGCCAGGCACCAATTGGTTGTGCGCTGGCCCTTTAAGAGAAGGAGGACTCGCGCGCGCGCGCGCCTGGGCAGCGGGGGCGCGCGCACGCCGACGAAGGAGGAGGCAGGGGACAGGTGAGAGGAGCGGGATGCGATCCCCGGGCAGACCGAGGATCGCATCCCGGACACAAAGCAGCGCCTGCGGTCAGGGGAGCCGACCGAGGCGCTGCAAGGAGAAGGACGCCGTGAGCGCTCCGGGGTAGAGGAGGTACCCGGAGCGCTCAGCGTTACAGCTATTATGATGAAATATATTAAAGTTCTCATATTTTGAACTTTATTTTGCTTACAAATGTATTTTTTATAATTGGTAGATTTGTTTTTCCAGAATAGATATTTTCTGTAAATAGCCACAGCACTGATAATAGCAGGATGCTTTCCTAAGATTGTAAAACACTATGAAGGATGTCTTCCTACCCATACCATTTTATATGCACCACATCACACCATGGGGGCTATGATATGACAAAGTGGGCACCAGAGCTGAAAACAGACTGTTGGAAAATTAATGATTACTTCTTATCACCATTTATTTACCAGCTGGCTGTTGACTGATGCAGATTTATAATGTGCTGTGTATGTGACTCACTGCGGGTTCCAATTAACACTCTTGATTAATAGAAAAGCAAGATTGTATACCATGGGATTATTCCAAGAATTATCTTCATTCATTCCAGACACATCTTTTCTGTGTAGAAGTTATGTGTGGGCTCTAGGCAGAGTGTGTTCCCTGGCTACAAATGCCGCTTGGCTGGTGGGCTTCCCATTAATGATACATTATTACTGCTTGGACTACGCTGTTCCTTGAAGCTTGAAATGAAATTTCTGCTTCCTGAGGCACTGAAAGATAAAATAATGACTAGCAAAATGATTTGGTGGCTACTGCTTTTTAACCCCGTAATTACTTGGAAACACTTGGCCTGTTTTAATTGAACTCATAACCTATAAATAATGTGATTAATCAGTGGGTACTTTCACTGATATAGATGATAATATGATTTTTTTAAAATACATTTTTTGTTATCCTTAATGTAAACATGGTATAGACATATTATGTACATATATATAGATCTATATATGTACATAATATGTCTACAGTACCTTGAAAAAGTATTCATACCCCTTGAAATTTTCCACATTTTGCCATGTTACAACCAAAAACATAAATGTATTTTATTTGGTTTTTATGTGATAGAACAACACAAAGTGGCACATAATTATGAAGTGGCAGGAAAATGATAAATGGTTTTCAATAAATATGTAAAAAGTGTGGTGTGCATTTATATTCAGCCCCCCTGAGTCAATACTTTGTAGAACCACCTTTCACTGTAATTACAGCTGCAAGTCTTTTTGGGGATGTCTCTACCAGCTTTGCACATCTAGAGAGTGAAATGTTTGCCCATTCTTCTTCGCAAAATAGTTCAAGCTCTGTCAGATTGTATAGAAAGCGTCTGGGAACAGCAATTTTCAAGTCTTGCCTTCTCCATTGGATTTTGGTCTGGACTTTGACTGGGCCATTATACTATGCTTTGATCTAAACCATTCCATTGTAGCTCTGGCTGTATGTTTAGGGTCGTTGTCCGGCTGGAAGGTGAACCTCTGCCCCAGTCTCAAGTCTTTTGTAGACTCTAATGCCGCGTACACACGACCGGACTTTTTGGCAGAAAATGTCAGATGTAATCATTCCATCGGATATTCCGATCATGTGTGGGCTTCATCGGACTTTTTTCTTCAAAAATTCAGACGGACCTAGAAATAGAAAATGGTTTAAATCTTTCCGACCGAATCAAAACATTTGTCTTTGTGCTGGTCCGACGGACCAAAAACTACGCATGCTCTGAAGCAAGTATGAGATGAAAGCACTCGGTCTGGTAAAACTTGCGTTCGTATTGGAGCTAGCACATTCCTCACGCTGCTAATTCCGTGATATTTTAATACAGCGCATTCTTTTCTTCTTTATAATGTTAGAAGAAGGAAGTTGTTTTGCTGCTGATATTCACACAGAGTTCTCACAAACTTCTTTCTTCATTATTTATCCTCATCTCATTAATAATATTCTATTTTTTAAAAGCTTGATCTCCATAATAATGTTTACAATTATTTTGTATACTCATCTTCTATAATTTTTTATTTCATCAAGATTTAGTCTAGGATTACTTAAAAATGACTTTCTAGTGATCTCCATATAATTTTTTTTTTATGATTTTCAAGTTACCTCAATAACATTATTATCTTTTATTTTTTATTAACCTTAAGGAGGTTGGTGTGCCTTGTTAATTTGACATAGGGGGTTATTTAAGAAAGGCAAATTAATTTTGCACTACAAGTGCAAACTACAAGTGCAAAGTGCACTTGAAATTGCACTGAGGGGGACATGCAAAGAAAATAAAAAAAACAGCATTTTAGCTTGCACATGATTGGATGAGAAAATCAGCAGAGCTTCCCCTCATTTCAGATCTACCCCTCAGATTTACAGCGACTGCACTTCTAAGTGCACTTGCAGTGCAATTTTAAGTGCACTTTGCACTTGTAGTTTGCACTTGTAGTGCAAAGTGGATTTGCCTTTCGTAAATAACCCCCATAGTCTTTTTTAAATGTACCTGCCTACTCACAAACAAACTGTCCTTTTTGAATAAAAACACATAGGAAAGTATTTTGTAAAAATAAAATATCCATTTATTCTGGGTAACAAAGTAAAGAGGAAGGTGACGCTGGAAAAACTTTTGGAATTTGTGAAGACTTTTGGCCCCCAGGGCACACATCAAGTCAGTGGAAAACTGAAAATTGGGATCTTGGGAAGTCCATATCATAGGGAGCACAATCTGGTCCAGGAATCCCAGAGATCAGGAAAAGCAGCAGATGACATTACCGCAGCCTTCATCTTCTTTCAGACCAGACTGAAACCAGGCCATCACTTTCTTCTCTTCCCTGCAGGCTTCCCTCCACGCTGCCCTGCAGCCTTCCCTGGAGGCTGTGGCTCTGGTGGTGGACTTGTGGCAGGAGGAGGAGGAGGAGGCGCTTGCTCATATATGTGGCTGTTCTCAGTGAGCTGGCCCCCTCAACCCCTTCTGAAAGGCCTCAGAAATAATTGCCTCACAGAGGAGGCGTTGGCCCTTCTACAATTCCAGCAACCTGGTTGCTATATTGCATAGGCCTCTTCATCGTGGGGGGGCTCCTCAGGAAATTGCTGGCTTCCCTAATGAGGGCAAGTGATGCATCCTCTGTCATTGTCCCCTTCCTGGGCCTTTTGGTGGTAAGGCGGAGGGGAGGCACCTCGGATTGGATGTGGCTCCTACTGGGCCCAGCCACCTCCTGGCCGCCACTGGGCACGGCCTCCTCCTGGCTGCCACTGGGCACGGCCTTCACCTGGCTGCCACTGGGCACGGCCTCCTCCTGGCTGATGCTTTCCACACCCTCCAACTGGCTGAGCTCATCTTGTGTATAAAAAAAGGGACATAGTTGGAGTTTTTGCTTCATCAATCACACACAATTTTCAGCTCATGACTTGCAAATTGAATGTTAATAAATCGAAAAGGCTATCATTCTGAACCCAGCTTTTTTCAAGCTGGTCACCAACATTTTTGGCCACTACTATCTAGTGATATGTATACATAATTTTTGTTATAAAATCATTGATTTGTAAGCAATTCTAACATCTAGTTAAAGTGGTTGTAAACCCTTAAAAAAAATAAAAATAAAAAAAAAAAACCTGCAAGACAAAGGCATAATGAGCTGGTATGCGCAGGAGCCGGCGGTAAAGGCACATCTAACTGAAGCAACGGCATGACGTGCCATTGCTTCCGTGCGCATGTGCCGATCACTTCGGCATATGCAGACACAGGGGGATATCTCCTAAACCATACAGGTTTAGAAGATATCCAGGGTAGCGACAGGTAAGCCTTAATATAGGCTTATTACCTGTAGCATAAAGTTGTAAAAAAGGGTTTACAACCACTTTAACATCATTATTATTAGGACAATAAATATGTGTAAATTTATAATACCTGGCTCCAGCTGGGCGCATCCACTTCTTCCATGATGGAAGGCCCAGGTTGTTCCTGGGAAGCCTCTGCTGGGGTGGAGGGACGGGTGGAGGGAAGGGTCGAAAGAGATTCCCTGGCTTCAGTCTGGTCGTCCAGAAAACGCCGTTTGCTGAAATACCACAGCCTGGGGACATACACATCATCTGCTGATGCTCCTGATCTGAGGGAAGCCTGGATCTGCTTGTGCTCATTTCTGTACATGTTCCTCAAGATCCCAATTTTATTTTCCAAAAATGTAATGTTTGCCTCAGGGACCCGAGTCTTGTCAAATACCAGAAGTGTCTCCAGTGTTGCCTTCCTTGCTTGTTTATTGTAATATAAACTCTGTTTGACCTCCCACAGATTCCTCATCTCCCTGTACTTGTCAATAAAAGATGTCAGAAATTCTTGTTCCTTAAATGGATTCATTCTTTCTGTAAGACAATACACAAGACAATAACACTAATGTCAGTCTAAACTCTCATTATCTTATCCCAATATAGGCCTCCAATGTGAAGCAGTATAGGCCACTGTAATGGGCCAAGTTCAAATGTTACCTTCGTTTAGGACGCTCGCCACTTCTGTTCGCCCTACACACACACACACACACACACCCACACACACACACACACACACACACACCACACACACGCACATAAGAAAAAAACACCAATGTCAGTCTAAACTCTCATTATCTTATCCCAATATAGGCCTCAATCTTGAAGCAGTATAGGCCACTGTGATGGGCCAAGTTCAAATGTTACCTTTGTTTAGGACGCTCACCACTTCCGTTTGGACGTACGACAGCATGCTAGCTTTATATACACTGCGCATGTGTCAAGCTCCACCTGCGTCGCCCGCCCCTGACGTTCTTTTTGACCAATATTCCACGCCCCTTCTCTCTTCGGTACGCAGTGGGAGTATATAGATAAAAATGGTGGAGACATATTCTGGAACTAGGGAGGAGGAAAGCCCGGAGCCCCAAACATCCAGATCCAGGAGGAGATTGAAGGCCACCAACATGGCCTTTGAGGAAATGGTGGAGATGGTGGACATCTTGAGGAGGGAGGACTATGATGGCAAAAATGGTCCGTACACCTGTCCCAATTTGCGGAAGGACCAAATAATGTCCTTAGTTGTGACCACTCTGGAGCAGCATTTTGGGATACGACGGTCTAAAGACCAATTGAAAAAGCGCTGGTCCGACCTTAAAACGAGGGAGTCGGATCAGTATCAAAGAATCAAGAAGGTGCTTCAAAAAAGTAAGTACTTGTCATGTGTTATTATTATGATAATTAACTTGCATGCTGCTCCATGTGCTTTTCTTTACTGTTGTACAGTTTGCAATGGCTACTTTCATGTTCATAGGCACATAGTTCGTAAACATCGTTTGTAAACATCATTCGTTTGCCAATAAATACGATATATTTAGCTGGTACAGGGTTATACCTACATTTTGGTCATGATAATTTGTCTTATTAAAAGAAGTTTAGGATATTGTTGTGTAGATGTCTTTGAAACTAGAATGAATTGCAAACTTGATTCAGTGTAATGTAAGGAGAGGACACATCTGGACTCAGGAGCACTAGTGTGGGACACCAGAGAACATTTTTTAGGGTAACCCACACAGGTGCTCCAGGGGATACTTGGGGTGTCTCCATCTGTGAAACTTGGCCAAAAAAGGTAAGTATTGCAGTTTGGTTAAAAGGGAATTTGAATCATGTCTTTAACGTGGATCTCTTCCCAAACAGACAATTGTACACCACTTCAAAGCAATGTTTCATATTCCTATTTCTGGACTCAAATATTTGTGTTCTAAGTATACCTTTTGTTTCATTCTCATAGGGGAGAAACGACTCAGACAACAGTCAGAGGATCCCAGGGACCCCCGACCACGCCAGCCTGATTGGGAAGTTAGCCAGAGCCCCCCTGAGGATCTGGAGGAAGGAGAGGTGGAGATAGTGGGCGAGATGTGCACCCACCAGGTGAGTGTCTGACACCCCAGCTTTAGGTAATCTATGTATGCCTGCATATTTCTAAATACGTGTTTTTTCATCAATTTTAGGTGATGTGGTTGTGGAAGGGGAAGCGGCAAAACCATTTACTACTGCCAGCGCCCAAACACTCATTGCCCAGATCATGGTCTGGAATGGGGAGATTGATGCAATGCGCAATCGCCTGGACATCATGCAGCAGGAAATGAAAAACACGATTGATGTTTTGGGGAGAATCTAATCCCTTCTTCCCTAAAACGAAATTGATCATGTTCTTCATTTCCTTTTTAGATGACCACATTCGAATTTAAATTTTTTTAAATTTTAAAAACCAAATTTTGAAGATGCACACCGTGTTTCAACATGTGCTATCTGCCATCATGGGATCTCAATGTACGCGTTTTGTGGCTGCAACCCCTTCCTCATAACGCTAGTAGGTGAGAGGAAGGGATTGCACCCACAAAACACATCCATTGATCCCCCATGATGGGAGATAGCACATGTTGACATTCCCAGGCAGCTTCCTGATGACGCAAGAGGTGCGAAATGTGTAGAGGCTGCTGAGACTTTTGGAAATACAAGCACGCTGGTAGAAGGAACCAAATTGTTTGGCACGCATACCGGAGAGTGAAAAACATCCATGCTAATTTGATACCTGCATACATGGCTGGATAGGCTTGGTGTCGGCTTGTGGCACCTGAAACATGTGAGTGGAATATATTTAAAATTTTTTAATAAAACGTTTGATATACTACACCATGATGGCTCTATATATTTTTCTGTGAATTTTGGATCATCCGGTGGTCTATAACGAGGGGATATTGATCGATTAACAGAGTGGTTATCCATCTAATGAACCAAAGGCGAATACTTAACTAATATCTGGTGAGTGGCCATTTCGCAAGGTGGTGGTGGCACGAAAGGGTGAACCTGATTGTGATACGCAGGACACACATAGGAAAAAAAAACAGAAGCTTATTTGATCGTCACAACAGATTGCTGTGTTTTTTGTCTTTATTGGTTTTTGTTTTTTTGTTCCATAAACGGGGAGAATTACGATTGTGTGGTATACACACACCTATTTGTGTATGGCATATATGTTACTGTTTTATACTGCTAGTTTATTAATTTTATAGCATAATTTACACTAGTAAGATAGTGTGAGTGGTGACACTACAGGAGTTGCACAGCAGAGGAGTAAGCTGGGGATTAAGTTTTTTTGTAGTTAGCGCAATCCATTTTGTTTTAAACATGTTGACATTACCCATTTGGACTCCCAATTTGTGTGCATCTTCAAAATTTGGCTTTTACAGGGGTGACATCACCCAATCTGATGAAAAAAAAAAAAACTCTTGATGAAAAAATATAATACCAAAAAAATATATAGAGAAAAACCCCAAAAAAGTTTTAACACATTTTAGAAACGCGCATGTGTGAATGTGCACATAGTAAACCTTTTGAAATACAACAATGTGTGGCTTCTTCTTTCAATACCAGTTTTGTAAGTAATTTTGTGTTTACAGTGGCAATGGTCCTTATTTACTAAAGGGAAATCCACTTGGCAGTACAAGTGCACTAGGAGAACCTAGGAGACAGTCAAAAAGAAAAGCAAGCAATAAAGAAAATTCTAGATTTTATCATAACATTTTTTTTAATTAATATAAATTTTAGACATTGTCTGGCATTGCAATGGCCCCCCTACCCATAAAATAATTCACATATCTCTCCCGAACTTAACGGGCGCTTTGGGGGACCAAGCCAGTACGGCCAGTATCCAGACCTGTCAGGGAATTTTCTGGACTAAGTCCGGCCTCAGGCCCAACTGAGGCTAGATAATTATGAGAATGTTTCCTTAAATAATTATGCAGGATGCAACAGCACAGGATGATGTGATTGACCTTGTAGTCCACCATATGGATTGCTGTCAGAAACAGGCAGAACTGGCTGGCCATTATCCCAAAGGTATTCTCAACGACTCTTCTCGCTCTGGCTAGCCAGTAGTTAAAAACCCTCCTCTCCGGGGTGAGGGTCCTTTGGGGGAATGGCCTCATCAGGTGCTCGTCCAGACCGAACGCTTCATCAGCAATGAAGACGAAGGGGAGTCCTTCCACGTTATCCGCATCAGGTGGAAATGCCAGGCCACCAGTCTGGAGACGCTGGTAAAACTCTGTCTGGGTGAAGACTCCTCCATCTGACATCCGGCCATTCTTCCCCACATCCACATGCATGAATTCATATCGTGCCGACACCACTGCCATTAACACAACACTATTAAACCCCTTATAGTTGTAATAGTAAGACTCTGAATGGGGTGGTGGCACAATGTGGACATGCTTCCCATCTATCGCCCCTCCACAGTTGGGAAAGTCCCAAGAGTGAGCGAAATGGGAGGCCACAGTCTGCCATTCCTGTGGCATTGAAAGGAAACTGTGGAGTCAAACAAGAAATAAAATATAAGTACTTTTGCACATAACATTGCAAGCAGATTACACAAAAACATTCTTGCACAACATCAGTATAACATTTATTTGAAGGAGTATTTAAAAAGACAAAAATATAAGGCCCACTTATTAGATTCCTCACCCCCTCTGATGGCCCATTGATAAAATTGTATGGTGGGGGAGGGTTTGATGTGACTTTGGGAGCCCCAAAAAAAGCCTCAGGCACTCTGCCTGAATGTAATGACACATATTACATTTGGACACATTTTATGGTGTGGGTGAGGGTTAGAAATTAAGGACACACATTACATTTGGACACATTTTAGGGGGTGGGGGAGGGTTAGGAATAAATTTAAGGACGCACATTACATTTGGACACATTTTAGGGGGTGGGTCCAGGGAAGCAGTACAATGGAGCTGACAATATACATTGTTAAAGGGACTAGGCTATAGGTGTATATGGGCCCAGGATAGCATGCTGGGGGGGTTAGTGAAGGCAAATATGCATGTAGGTCAAAAAAAGGAGTATTAAAAAAGTTTCCAGCATGCATAAGGATAACGGGGACATTCACAGCATATTCAAATCATGGTAATTAGATAATGATGAAATAAATACAATACATTAGCAAACATTAAATACATAAAATGTGATGTTAAAGGAGAAAACTTACCTTAATATAGTCCTTCTGCAGGACCTGAATAATAGCAGAACAGGTCTCTGAAATAAATGATGAGCCCCAGAGCCTGGGGGGAGGTGCCTGTCGAGAACTTGAGGTCCTGTAGACTTCTCCCAGTCGCCAAGTACCGCAACGTGACGACTAGCCTCTGCTCCAGAGTGATGGCTTGCTGCATGCAGGTACCCTGCCTGCTGATATAAGGGGTAAGCAAAGCCAACAGACGGTGAAAAATGGGGGACTGTTAATGGTGAAATTATGAGATTGTTCTTCCACAACCTGTACATCACCTAAAAAATAAAATACACACCATGTATTATAAATATGCAGGCATACATCTATTACCTGAATCTGGGGTGTCAGACACTCACCTGTTGTGATGTCAATCTCAACCACCTCTCCGTCCTCCACATCCTCAGATTGTGTTGTCCTCTGTTCCCCTTCTTCCTGAGGTGGGGGGTCCCTGGTGACCTCATATTTCCCGATTCTTTGCTCCCCTATGAGAATGAAACAAAAAGTATACTTAGCACACAGATATTTGTGGCCAGAAATATGAATGTGAAACATTGCTTGGAAGTGGGGTACAATTGTCTGTTTGGGCAGGGTTCCAAGCTGAAGACATAATTTATTACCTTACCAAAGCTGGAATAATTACCTTTTTTGGACAAGTTTCACACCTGGAGACACCCCAAGTATCCACTAGAGCACCTGTGTGTGACACCCTGAAAAGTTTTTTCTTTTGTCCCACACGAGTGCTCCTGAGTCCAGATGTGTAAACAGCTGCTGAGTGTCCTCTGCTTACATTACACTGAATCTAGTTTGCTATTCCTTCTAGTTTCAAACACATCTAGACAACAATGTCCTAAACTTCTTTGAAAATACAAATTATCATGACCAAATGTATGTAACCCTGTATCTGGGAAAAACATTGTATTTAGGTGGCAAATGAACAATGTTTACCACGACCGATTACTGTGCCCACGAACATGAAAAGTAAAGTAAAGAAAAGCACATGGCGCAGCATGCAAGTAATAATATTAATAGGGACACACGACAACTACTTACTTTTTCGAAGAACTTTCTTGATCTTTCTGTATTGATCCTGTTCCCTTAATTTGAGGTCTGACCAGCGTTTCCTCTGTTGATCCTTGGATCGTCGTACCCCAAAATTCCGGCGCAGACTCTTCACAACTTTATTCATGATCTTGGCCTTACTCATATTTGGGTTTGGGTATGGTCCATAATTCCCATGATAATCGTTCCTCCTCAAGATGTCGACCATCTTCAACATCTCTACAAAGGACATATTTGAGGCCTTAAATCTCCTCCTCGTTTCTGGCTCCGGGCTTTCCTCCTCCTCGTTACTGCTATTATGCACCTGCTGTGTCTCCGCCATGTTCCTCTCCCACTACGGCGAAAGAGACGTGGCGGGGAATATTCTAGAAAGAACGTCGGGGGCAGGCGACACGGGTGGAGTTTCACGTATGCACAGTGTATATAAAGCTAACACGCGTGTGTCGTAACTACTTTCTGTGAGCGGAGGAAGGAGGAACGGAAGTGACGAACGTTATAACAAAGGTAAGATTTTAACTTGGGACATGAGCGGCATATACTGAATCTAGATTGAGGCCTATATTGGGATAAAATTAGCCTGAGATGAGTGTTTTGGTCTTTTGTTTGGTCAGAAAAAATTTATTCATTTAAAGATCAAGAATTCCTGGGCGAATTCCTGGATAAATACCGAGATATGAGAAATTTATGGGAGGTGAAAAACCCCTTATATCACAATAAAGCATGTAGGAAGGCATCGCTTGAGACACTGCTTGAATTTGTGAAGACTTGGGTCCCCAATGCAGACACCAGGTTTGTGGAAATTAAAATTGGTAGTTTGAGAAGTACATATAGGAAGGAGTATCTAAAGGTCCAGAAGTCCCTGAGGTCAGGAGCAGCAGCAGAGGATGTATATGTATCCAGTCTGTGGTACTACACCAGGATGTGTTTTCTGGATGACCAGATTGAAGCCAGGGAATCGCTTTCCACCCTTCCATCCAGCCTTCCCTCAACCCCAACTGAGGCTTCCATGGACAAACCTGGGCCTTCCATCCAGGAAGAAATTGAGGAGCCCAGATGGAGCCAGGTATAGTATTTTGAAACATATTTTTGGTTTGAAAATTATTGTTGGTAACTAGATGTTATTATTGATAAAAAATGAATGATTTAACAAAAAGTGTTTGACATATCAGTAGACAGTAGGGGCCAAAAAAGATTGTGACAAGAATGAAAAATGCTGGAGTCAGAATGATAGTCTTTTCTATATTTATTAACATTCAATTTGCAACAGTCATGAGCTGAAAATTGTGTGTGATTGATGAACAAAAAACTAAAACTATGTCCCTTTTTCATACACAGAAAGACATCAGCCAGGACGAGGCTCTGGAATGTGGCAGCCAGGAGGAGGCAGGGGTAAGTGTCAGCCAGGAGGTGGCGCGGCCCAGTCACACCCAATCCCAGGTGCCTCTCCTCTGCCTTCCACCCAAAAGGCCCAGGAAGGGGAGATAAGTGGATGAGGCAGCACTGGCCCTCATTAAGGAGGGTAATGCGGCCCTGAAATCCCCCTTGATGCTGTAGAGGCCTATGGCATCTATGTAGCCTCAAATTTGCAGCAAATGGAGGAAGGCCAATGCCGCAAATGTGAAAAACAAATTTTTGAAAAACTAATCCATAAGGGGTTGAGTGGCCAAATAACGGATGACGACCAGTTGTGTGCACTCCCCCATCCTCCTCCTCCTCCTCCTCCTGCTACAAGTCCACCTCCAGAGCCACAGCCTCCAGGGAAGGCTGCACGAAAGAGTCAAAAGTGATTGCCTGGCTTCAGTCTGGTCTGACAGAAGACTCAGCCTGTTGTAGTACCACAGCCTGGGTACATATATGTCATCTGCTGCTGTTCCTGTTCTCTGGGAGTCCTGGACCACATTGTGCTCCCTTCTATATGGACTTCTCAGGCTAACAAGTTTTTTAGCCACAAAGTTGATGTCTGCCCTGGGGGCCAAAAGCTTCGCAAATTCCAGCAGTTTTTCCAGCGTTGCCTTCATCTTTCTTTTGTTATTATGAGGGAAAATAAATTGAGGTTTTTTGGTATGAAAATACTTGCCTATGAGTTTTTCTTCAAATAGCACATTTTGGTTGTGAGTAGGCAGGTACATTTCAAAAATACAAAGTCAACAAAATTGTCAATAGAATGTCAACAAAATTAACAAGGGACACCAACACCAAGCAACCTCCTTGAGGTTTACAAATACAAGATAATAATGGTGTTGTGGAAACGTGACATAAAAAAATAAAAAGGAGATCACGAGAAAATAATAATAATAAAAAAAAAAAAAACAGGAAATCTTGATTAAAAAAAAAATATGACTCTAAAAAAAAAGGTAAACATTATTATGGAGATCTGACTTTAATTAAAATAAAGATTATTCAGGAGATCCCTAGAAATAATAAAGAAATAAGTTTGTGAGAACTCTGTGTGAATATGAGAAGCAAAACAACTTCATTCTTCTATCATTATAAAGAAGAGAATGCACGGCATTGAAAGATTAAAAAATTTGCAGCGCAAAGAATCTGCTATCTCCATTACAAACGCTAGTTTTACAAGACCGAGCGGTTCCATCTGATACTTGATTCTGAGCATGTGTGGTTTTATGCACGTCAGAATTGCATACACACACGATCATAGAAAGTTTTTCCGACGGAAAAATTAAGAACATGCTCTCAAACTTTTGCTGCCGGAAATTCGGCCAACAAAATTCCGATGGAGCATACACACGGTCGCATTTTCCGACGAAAAGTTCTCATCTGTCTTTTGCTGGCCGAATTTCCGATCGTGTGTACGTGGCATTAGAGCGCAGACTGCGAGTCAGGCCTTCTCTCCAACATCAGTGCCTGACCTCATAAATGCGCTTCTGAAAGAATGGTCAAACATTCCCATAGACACGCTCCTAAACCTTGTGGACATGTTATAGCTGCAAAGGGTTGGCCAACTCAATACTGAACCCTACAGACTAAGACAAGGATGCTAATAAAGTTCATGTGCGTGTAAAGGCAGATGCCCTAATACTTTTGATAATTTAGTATATGTACATATACAATATCTCACAAAAGTGAGTACACCCCTCACATTTTTGTAAATATTTTATTATATCTTTTCATGTGACAACACTGAAGAAATTTACACTTTGCTACAATGTAAAGTAGTGAGTGTACAGCTTGTATAACAGTGTCAATTTGCTGTCCCCTCAAAATAACTCAACATACAGCCATTAATGTCTAAACCACTGGCAACAAAAGTGAGTACACCCCTAAGTGAAAATGTCCAAATTGGGCCCAATTAGCCATTTTCCCTCCCTGGTGTGTCATGTGACTTCTTAGTGTTACAGGGTCTCAGGTATGAATGGGGAGCAGGTGGGTTAAATTTGATGTTATCGCCCTTACTCTCTCACACTAGTCACTGGAAGTTCGACATGGCACCTCATGACAAAGAACTCTCTGAGGATCTGAAAAAAAAGAATTGTTGCTCTACATAAAGATGGCCTAGACTATAAAAAGATTGCCAAGACCCTGAAACTGAGCTACAGCATGGTGGCCAAGACCATATAGCGGTTTAACAGGACAGGTTCCACTCAGAACAGGCCTCACCATGGTCGACCAAAAAAGTGGAGTGCCCTTGCTCAGCGTCATATCTAGAGGTTGTCTTTGGGAAATAGACATATGAGTGCTGCAGAGGTTAAAGGGGTGTCAGTGCTCAGACCATACGCCGCACACTGCATCAAATTGGTCTGCATGGCTGTCGTCCCAGAAGGAAGCCTCTTCTAAAGATAATGCACAAGAAAGCCCGCAAACAGTTTGCCAAAGACAAGCAGACTAAGGATATGGATTGCTGGAACCATGTCCTGTGGTCTCATGAGACCAAGATAAATGTATTTGGACGCTAATAATAATTTTACTTATACTTACCTGTCATACAGCTTGCTTGTGTCTGCAACGTCGTTGCTCCTCTCTGTGATCTTGTGGAGATCAGCTGTCCTCCATTACGCCGCCACTCCTTTGAATTTCCTATTTAAATCATTTCAGGTGTGTATCAAGGACTAATTATTCATATATACATATTGTGTATACACATGTACAGCTAGATGTCAACCAATTTTGGTTGACACTATTGGTGTTCATATATTATCTTTATTAAATTGGACATTTTTATTTTTTCCTTGAGAGTGCATACATATTTTCCTTATCTATTTATCTTTGGTTCTGGCTCCCACACTTGCCGGGGAGTGTGCCCCTTCTTTCTTGGGGCACTTTGAGTTCCTCTGAACCGTTCCATCTTCTGTGGGTAAAAATTATTTGTCATGGGTTTTGCTCTGTGAGCGGCAATTGATACACAATCTAATTTAAATGTTTAAATATTGTATTGCATATGTAATATGTTCCATGTGTCTCCTTCAGTGGCAGATTTAATGAAGCAGTCACAGTACATATCCAGTTTTCTATGCACATTTGTATACTTATTATACTGTTTTGTTTGTTTATTCAACCTTTAGTGACAACTACATATAAATCTCTGGTGAAACATACTCCTGAAGAAGCGGTTATCCCGCGAAACATGTTGAGTCCATACCAGCACTGATCGTCATTTCGTTTTTCTTCCCTTATTGTGGATGAATGAATATACGTCTCACTGTCTAGTTCTAATATAGAGATTTATTCATGTAGTATATGTATTGTCTATACCTCGTTTATTTAGTTTTTTTGTATTTTTCTAAATAAATTGTTATATTTTTTTAATGAGAATCTATGTAAGTCCTTACTGTACCATGAAAGTCCACAGTTGCCTCAATTTATCTGCCATTCAAGTTTGGTTCAGATGGTGTCAAGTGTGTGTGGCGGAAACCAGGTAAGGAGTACAAAGACAAGTGTGTCTTGCCTACAGTCAAGCATGGTGGTGGGAGTGTCATGGTCTTGAGCTGAGTGAGTGCTGCCGACACTGGGTAGCTACAGTTCATTGAGGGAACCATGAATGCCAACATGTACTGTGACATACTGAAGCAGAGCATAATCCCCTCCCTTTGGAGACTGGGCCGCAGGGCAGTATTCCAACATGATAACGACCCCAAACACACCTCAAAGACGACCACTGCCTTGCTTAAAAAGCTGAGGGTAAAGGTGATGGACTGGCCAAGCATGTCTCCAGACCTAAACCCTATTGAGCATCTGTGGGGTATCCTCAAACGGAAGGGGGAGGAGCGCAAGGTCTCTAACATTCACCAGCTCCGTGATTTTGTCATGGAGGAGTGGAAGAAGACTCCAGTGGCAACCTGTGAAGCTCTGGTGAACTCCATGCCCAAGAGGGTTAAGGCAGTGCTGGAAAATAATGGTAGCCACACAAAATATTGACACTTTGGGCCCAATTTGTACATATTCACTTAGGGGTGTACTCACTTTTGTTGCCAGCGGTTTACACATTAATGGCGTGTTGAGTTATTTTGAGGGGATAGAAAATTTACACAGTTATACAAGCTGTACACTCACTACTTTACATTGTAGCAAAGTGTAATTTCTTCAGTGTTGTCACGTGAAAAGATATAATAAAATATTTGCAAAAGTGTGAGGGGTGTACTCACTTTTGTGAGATACTGTGTGTGTGTGTGTGTGTGTGTGTGTGTGTATATATATATATATATATATATATATATATATATATATATATATATATATATATATATACACATATACAGTATATATATATATTTATTTTTTATTTTTTATTAAGGCTTATCTTACTGTATATTGCCAATAATAATGTATTTATCTATTTATTTAAAATACTCACTGTTCCGATGATGCCTTGTCATCTTGGTGTGTTTATCTAATCCATTTTGGAATATTTGGAACATTTTGTGAGAGAATTATCTCTTGTTTGACAAGATGTCAAACATGAATTGCAATCATGAAAAGCTGTGGCCTTAAGATAATGTCAATGTCATTTATTGGGCATTCTGATTTTCTATGGGGAGTTAAAATTACAGCATGTGCAAAATTTCTTTTGACCTTTCCATCTATTCTTCACAGAGCTGGTGATTTCTGCTTTCACCACAATGGGAACGTCTATCTGCAACTAATAGAGCATTTCTTTTTTTTTTTAACAGAAGAGTTTTTATTTGTTTCCAAAAGGAGAGAAAGTTTACATACAAATTACATTACAGTTTAGCTCTACAATACAGAAATAAATACTAGTGAAATGTGTCATGTGGAAAAGAACACATAAAATAATACAGTAATAATATGGATCAAACCACAAGCGTGGCCAGAACAGCAGCCGCTTGGGCACCACATGCTTTTTTTTTTTTTTTTAACAGAAAGAGTTTATTAGACAAATCAGCATCACAGTACAAAGCAATATAGTAAGTACAATGGCATACAAGTAAAGACAGGATGAACCACCTTCATCCGGCAGTCATTCTTTAGTTAATGATCCAACAGTACCGGTGTCATGAACATCAGCTACACACAATCATAAGTGCATGTCATCTTTGGTGAAACCTCACATACATCATAAGGATACCTGGAGCCTGTGTGGCCCGGGGGGGGGGGGGGGCACAGCAGAGAGAAGAAAGAGTGGTAGTTAGGGGGAGGGGGGAGCAAAGTCATCAGAGGCGTCTATCCAGGAGGACCATATTTTATCAAATTTCGCTGGGCATTGTCTGCTTTCATAGGTCAACCTATACAGGGGGAGTACCAAGGTCACCGATCGCCTCCACGAGGCAGGAGTAGGGGGGTCTTCTAATTTCCATCTCAACAGAATCTCCCTCCTGGCATAGTACAATGAGAAGGTAATGCATAATTTACCATACCTATCCCCCTCTATGTCTTCCAAATGGCTTAGTAATAGAGTTTGGGGGTCAACCCTGAGATTCGACCCGGTCACATCGTTCAGCGTGGAGACCACTGCCGCCCAGTAAGACTGGAGTTTGGGACATTACCAGACCATGTGCCAGAAGGTACCCACTTCTCGTTTACACCTTTGACAGTTAGGATCTCTTTGAGGGTCGATGCGTGCCAGCCTCTGCGGGGTGAAGTAGGCCCTGTGCAGGAACTTAAATTGTATAAACCTGTCCTTTGCGGCAATCATGGAAGGAATGTACGAAGTCAGACACTCCTCCCACTCTTCTTCGCCCAGGGACGGGATGTCTGCCCTCCATTTTTCCCAGGATTTGGTTAGTTTGGTGTCATATTCTACTGTGAGGTAAAGGTATAAGGTCGAGAGGGGCCTCCCCATTGCTCTAGAGATCAGTAGACGCTCAATGGAGTCAGATTCCAAGGTCAGGGGTGCAGGGAATTGGGCCTCAAAGGCGTGCTTCAACTGCCAGTACCTGAACTGGAAAGAGATCGGAAGTGCATATGTTCGTCCCATTTCCTGAAAAGTCATAAGCCTACTGTCATGAACTATGTGTTTTAAGGTGGTGATACCCTTTTTGGCCCATAGTGAAGGGTCTGGGATAGTGTTCAAATGGGGGAGCATGGGATTACCCCATAGGGGCATATGTGGGGAGATGTGATTGGGCTTCCCATAAATCTTCCTTGCCTCCTGCCAGACCCTCACCGTGGTTCGCATCAGACATGTCATGGATGAGCTAGCCCTAGGTCCACGAAATGGGAGGTTACTGAGAGCTGCAAAAGAGCCAAGAACGGCCGCCTCCAGAGTGACCGCCGGGTTTTGTCTGGGCTGGGAAAACCACCAGCGGACTGTGACCAGGACAGCCGCCCAATAGTAAAGCTGAAAGTTCGGGAGCGCCAGGCCTCTCCCCGATAGTGGGAGGTATAGTATCTGTCTGGCCACCCTGGGGGGCTTCCCAGCCCAGACAAAGGATATCAGCAGACTCTCCAACCTCCGGAAGAAAGTCCTGGGGATGTGCGTGGGGGTGTTACGGAAGAAATACAAGTACTTGGGGAGATAGATCATTTTTAGCAGATTGACTCTGCCCACTAGGGTCAAGGGGAGGGAGCGCCATGCCGCACATCTGGCCACTAGTTGAGCCATGAGTGGTTGTAGATTGTCGTCCATCTAGTTTTGGACTTTGGTGCTAATTTTAATCCCCAGGTATGTAAAGCTTTCCACCCATTTAAGCTGCGGATGAGGCACTCGAGGGGTCGAGGGGTGGGGCACCACATGCTTGACCAGACATATGATGACCTGCCATGCAGTCCATTGGCAACAGCACCCCGAAAGACCCACATCAAAGAAAAAGGCAGACTTCTCCTTGCTTCTCATCTGGGATCTCCAACCCTACTATACCTTCAGTCCTCTCAAAAACTTGCACTGAGAGGAATTAAGGTATAGCAATAGGTGTCCCAAGTACTTGCAGCCAATCTGCTAGCAGTACACCACCAATTGATTTTAGCAGGCAAATTTCCCTACCCCAGCCATCCACATGCTCAGCGTCTAAATGCTAGCTTGGCCAAATTGCTAGCACTGCAATTGCTGCCTTTTCAGCTGGTAGACTCTGTCCCCTTTCATGAATTTGTGGAATGTACAAAACACCATTTCTTTTCACAGAAGGCCACCCGGCTCTCTACTGCCATGTGGAAGGCAATGGTTTGGCCTTGTTGGACAGGACGGTCAGCAGTAAGGTTCATATTACCGCTGACTCAGAGTCCAGCAGGCATGGGCAGGGATGTTACCTTTCCTTCATGGCGCACTGGGTAACTCTGCTGGCAGCTGGGAAGGATGCAGGACAGGGTTCAGTGTTGTTGGAGCTTGTTCTGTCACCAAAATTCTAGTGGTAATCCTGCCACAGCTCTCTCCTCCACCCCCTCCTCTTCTTCTTCCTCTATGGCCTATTCTGCAGATTTGGCTACGCAAGCAGTCAGGCTAAAAGATGCCATGCGGTGCTTGAGTTGGTCTGCCTAGGGGACAGGAGCCACACTGGGGCAAAGATTTTGTCAGCTCTGCAAGGGCAGGCTCAGAGGTGGTTGACGCAATGCCAGCTTCAGCCAGGAATGGTTGTATACGACACTGGCACCAACCTTCTCTCTATCCTTCGACAGGGACACTTGACCCATGTTCCATGTTTGGCACACATCCTGAATTTGGTGGTGCAGCAGAGCATGTACGCAGGCTTACAAGATCTCCTGAGGCAGGCCAGAAAAGTCTGTGATCATTTCTGCCGATCATACAATGCCAGTGCTCGGCTGGCTGACATTCAAAGGGAATGCAACCTGCCCACCAACCGCCTCATTTGTGACACGCCCACCGGGTGGAACTAAACATTGGCAATGCTGCAGTGGCTGCACACACAGCAGAGGGCCATCAATGAGTACCTGTGCGAGTATGGCACCAGGACAGGATCAGGGGAGCTTGGCTTCTTTTCACCACACCAGTGGTTACTGATCAAGGATGCATGCACTTGAGAAGGCCACAAGGATGGTGAGCAGCGACAATGCATGCATCAGTGACACTGTCCCTCTAGTCTTCCTGCTGGAGTACAAGCTTCATTGAATCATGGACAGGGCACTTGAGGCAGAACAGCAGGAAGAATAGGAGGACTTCCTTTCCTCTCAAGGATCTCTTTATCCAGATAGCATTCCTGCAGGCCCACCAAACATACAGGAAGAAGAGGAGGAGGATAGTGTCAGCATGGATGTAAATGATAACACTCAGCAGCAGCCTTCAAGGGATGTTTTTCAGTCCCCAGAAACCCAAGGAGTTGTACATGGCTGGGAGGAGGTAGTTACGGATAATGTGATCATTAGTGACCCAGAGGACTCAGAATCGATTGCCTCTGCAAACTTATGCAGCAAGGCCTCCCTGATTCTGCAAAGCCTGCAAAAGGACCCTAGGATTCATGGTATCAAGGAGAGGGATCATTTCTGGCTGGCAACCCTTCTTGATTCACGTTACAGGGGTAAAGTTGCAGAACTCATCCTGCCTTCAGAGAGGGAGCAGAGGATGAAACATCTTCAGGAGGCCTTGGAGAAAGGTTTGTGTAACGCATTTTTAGACCCTGGGAGGTTACCATTTCCTGGTGCTGGACAACGTATTGCTGAGGCATCATTCAGTCAAAGAGCGGTGGAGAAGGTGGCCGGCTGATGCCTTTACATTCAAAAGGTTATTATTTTCTTATAATAAAATAAAGAGAAACTTTATACAGACAAGAATGAGAAGCACATCCAAGGTATATAGTTGGAAAGCGAAATTACAAGTCATGAGACTACGAAACAGGCACACGTGGTGGAGATATATGTGAAAAACCAAGAACACACAAATTAAATGACTATTCTAAGAATTTTTTTAGACTTGTATATTATCAGCCTCCTGCCTAGCAGTTGCTACAGTTAGGGGGGTCTTGGAGTTAGAGGAGTGATCCCCCACCTGGGATAGGGAAGAAGTGAAGGGGCATCTACCTCCCTGGCACCCCTAATGGGTACTTACTGTGCCTGGGGATGGGACAACGTTTCCCTCAATCCCCCCAAGGGAGGGATACCATTCAAAACTATCGGTCTCTAGGGAAGAGCCCCTGTAGTTTGGTAGTTTGGTCTGAACGTTGACACCGACGTCAATGCATTTATTGACAATGCTTGACGTCCTGCCAACTTCCCCCTTGAACATCTGAGGTCTGATGAATCTTGGATTATTATTTTATTTGACCCAATCTTTACACCTGTTGTTTATACATAGGATCTGTAGTTGATGGATGAGGGATTAGATTGTAAGGTGATGTCTCCCAATGGCGGATGCTGTTTACTTAATTATTCATGATTCGTCTTTTTTAGGGAGGTGTAATAATAATATTTTTATGCATATAATTCCAATTCACTTTTTTGACTATATACTTTTTACTACACGCCATATATTGTTTTATTTATGGTCGGAGCCCTCCGATCTTCGAGAGATATGAAAGAAAAACATAAACACGTCACAAGACTAACAACATAAATAGACCTGAATTGTGCCCTGGGCCTGCTGTAAGGTGAGCCCTGGTGAGCTGGGCGATAAGCCCTGGTGAGCTGGGCTATATGCCAAGAGAAGGGCGCATACCTTGACAGTAAATGGATACTTCTGTAGAGAAGGATGTTTTGAAAGAAGTACTCTGAGAAGGGAAAAGGGTGGGTGGGTACCTTGCACTGGAACCGACACAGCCTGTTGTGGGTGGTCTGGTTAAATACCCTCCGGGCTCCTCCCATAATTACAGGCCACCATGCTGGCCTTCTTATTTATGGTCGGAGCCCTCCGATCTTCGAGAGATATGAAAGAAAAAACATAAACACGTCACAAGACTAACAACATAAATAGACCTGAATTGTGCCCTGGGCCTGCTGTAAGGTGAGCCCTGGTGAGCTGGGCGATAAGCCCTGGTGAGCTGGGCTATATGCCAAGAGAAGGGCGCAAAAGACTCGGTTAGGGAGGTAATTTGGTATTGTGTGAAAAGCCAACTGTGTTGGCGGCATGACATGGAAGCCAGGATGTGATGGAGGTCTCCTGTTGTCGCCCTGGGGTTTGAGGCTAGTAACCCGTGAGACAAGTTCCGGGCTGTACAGTAGGCCTTTAGGGCATTTGAGATAACGATAGATTAATGAGGCGGGTAGTATCGCGAAGGTGTTGTTCGGATGCGAGGTTAACTACAACCAATGTGGGATAAGAGACATGGTCGGGTCGGTTCCAGGTTCCTGCGAAAAGGACGACGCAAGGTTAACGGGTAATGTGACGGCTAGAGTATTGTTTGTCTGGGATGTGGACGCAGAGGACCTCTGATTGGTGCTGCGGGGATAGTGGCACTGGCCTGTGCGGGAAGGCCATGATGGCCAGCGACTTGGACCTATGTATAATACTGGCTGTGGCTTGGTTGTCTGTGGTAAACGACCCTGTTTGTCTTGCCCGGTTGCTGCACCAGATGTGGCCTGCTGCAACAATGGGGTAGAGTTCGAACAACGAGGATGACTAAGTGATCCCGGGAATCAAGAGGATTCTGACAGCCATGGCCCTGTGAACCCAAGATGGCCAAAAATTGAGGCGAGGACCTGTGGGGGCTGTGGCGTCCATGACTACCTGAGGTGAAGAGGGAGACGCTGACGGAATGAACATTGGCATGCCATGTTGGTTCGTGGGAAATTGTCTCCCATGGGCAGATCCGTTGTTGCTGGCACGTCTGAATTAAGGATTTGGTGGGGGTCTTGTACCTGGAAGAAAAACACTAAGAGGCGGGAGGTAAGGGATCACTCCCGGGTCTGAAGAAAGAATGGTGATAGTCATGGAATGAGCACCCTGCGTGCTAATGACCTAGATCCATGCTGTATGCAGATACGCGTCCCCTTCAACCTTCCTGTTGGGGTTGCCCTGCATGCGCGTCTCCGACTGTCCCTAAGGCACAGCGCAAACTCTGAAACAGTGAGCGTGCGATTAAGTCAAGGGTCGCTGGCCTTCAGGATGATGGAGACGTTTCCCCTCTAATATGATTTGTTCTTGGCCAAGTTGTGTGCTGCTATGGAGGAGGGATGCTAAGTTAACGTCATTATTGTCCCAGATGTGTGTGTGTGTTTTTTTTTTTTTTTTTTTTTTTTTGTAAAGCTTGTAAGACAGGAGGGAAAAAAAAAAATAATAAAATAAAAAAAATAAATAAAATAAAAAAGGGAGGGGGAATGGGCGTTTGTTTTTTTTTTTTTTTTTTTTTTCTTTTCTTTCGAGTTTGAAAGACAGGAGAAAATATATGGGCGTTTGTAGCTTGGGGAAAAAGGGGGGGGGGGGCAGAGCAGGATACCTGTGCGACAGGTATGGGGACAACCAGGGGTTGCGCGTGAGCGCTGAGTGGGATGTTCCTGGGCCTATATGTAAACTCCGGGGATGCGTGACACCCGAGGTGAGCCAGGAGGTGACTGGCCGGGTAGCCGATGCTCGGGTGTCCGTCTGTGCTCGGCACGGACTGGTTAACCAGAGCCCCCCCAGGGCGGCACTGGGGGGAGTGGCTACTGATTGGTTGCTAAGTAGGAATGTTTCGATCTGTAGCAAGTTGACGTAGGTTCGGTCAGCTAATACTTGCACTGCCAGCAAGTCATGAGATTAGGTGACCTTGTCTGCGTAGTGAAGGCTTGTGCTTCGAAAATAGAGTGACATGCATAGAAGTATGTGACAGTTACTAACGCCTGGAGATTTTAATCAAAACTATGGTGTTCTGCTTGGATGGGGAGGGGAGATGTGGGAAACGAAGCATGATACCGTACGACGGTATGGTAACAATCGGGGTTGCGCATGAGCGCTGAGTGAGATTGTTCCTCTGGCCTATTTGGAAACTCAAAGACTGCATGACAACCGAGGTAAGCCAGGAGGTGACTGACCAGGTAACCGATGCTCGGGTGTCCGTCTGTGCTCGGCACGGACTAGTTCAACCAGAGCCCCACCAGGGCGGTACTGGGGAGAGTGGCTGCTGGTTGGTTGCTAAGTAGGGATGTTTCGATCTGTAGTAGTTTGACGTAGGTTCGGTCAGCTAATACTTGCACTGCCAGCAAGTCATGAGACTAGGTGACCTTGTCTGCGTAGTGAAGGCTTGTGCTTCGAAAATAGAGTGACATGCATAGAAGTATGTGACAGTTACTAACGCCTGGTTACTGAGCCAAATCTGCGTTTAATAAATTAGGGGAGGGGGGTTGTGAGAACAGAGCGGAATACCGTGCGCCGGTATGGGGAGATCGGGGATTGCGCATGAGCGCTGAGTGAGATTGTTCCTCTGGCCTATTTGGAAACTCAAAGACTGCATGACAACCGAGGTGAGCCAGGAGGTGACTGGCCAGGTAACCGATGCTCGGGTGTCCGTCTGTGCTCGGCACGGACTGGTTAACCAGAGCCCCCCAGGGCGGTACTGGGGAGAGTGGCTGCTGATTGGTTGCTAAGTAGGAATGTTTCGATCTGTAGTAGTTTGACGTAGGTTCGGTCAGCTAATACTTGCACTGCCAGCAAGTCATGAGACTAGGTGACCTTGTCTGCGTAGTGAAGGCTTGTGCTTCGAAAACAGAGTGACATGCATAGAAGTATGTGACAGTTACTAACGCCTGGATACTGAGCCAAATATGTGCGTGAAACGAGGATATGTAGTGAAAGGTGTGTAGAGAGAAAGGAAACTAAAAATAACAACAACCTATGCACCTGCTTGCTACCCTAGTGCTAGAGTCTCTGTTGGGGTCGAACCTGGTACCTACGATAGGGTGACATAAAAATATTTTTTTTTTTTTTTTTGAAAGATGGGTTGCAAGAGCTGATTCGGGGCCATAGCTGACCCCCTGGTGAAGAGATGCGAGCCCTCGATTTATTTTTTTTTTTTTTTACCTGAGAAAGAAAGAGATGGTCTGATCCTGTTCGTAGGAGAGACCAGGTGGCAACTTACTGATCTAAAAGGTGAAAAGGGATAGAGAAAGGCGTGAGTAGCTGTGTGGGCTACTGGAGACGATTGGCCGCGGAGGCCGAAGTAGCAAGCTGCAGCGGTGGCAGTGACTTGCGTTTAAAAGGGTTGCCGCGGAGGCAAGGAGTGGGTCGGCTTGCGGAGGTTGCAAGGTGTGGGGGCCCATGACACAAACCTGTGGTGCTGTAAGATGTGTGGGGGATGGCAGTGACTTGCGTGTGAGATGGGTTTGCCGCGAAGGCAAGGAGTGGATCGACTTGCGGAGGTTGCAAGGTGTGGGGGCCCATGACACGAACTTGCGGTAACTGCAAGAAGTGCGGGGGATGGCAGTGACAGATGCTCTGATGGACTGGGGGGGGGGGGCAAAAGGGGGAACTGACCTGGAAGGGTGAAAAAAGGGGGTAAAGAAAACGTATGAGTAGCCGTGTTGCTACTGGAGATGACAGGTGTTTAAGCAAAATGCAGAAAAACATATGCGTAGCCGTGTTGCTACTGGAGATGACAGGCGTAATGCCGGATGCAGCAAGATGTATGAGTAGCCGTGTTGCTACTGGAGATGACAGGCGTAATGCCGGATGCAGCAAGATGTATGAGTAGCCGTGTTGCTACTGGAGATGACAGGCGTAATGTCGGATGCAGCAAGACGTATGAGTAGCCGTGTTGCTACTGGAGATAACGGGCGTTTATGTAAAATGCAGCAAGACGTGTGGGTAGCCGTGTTGCTACTGGCGATGACGGGCGTTATGCTAAATGCAGCAAGACGTATGAGTAGCCGTGTTGCTACTGGAGATGACGGGCGTTATGCCGCTTTAGTCTCTCGAGTGCGTTGGGTAGAAAGTATGACAAAACATGAAAGATGACATAGAACGACTTGTGAAGCCGAAAGTGCGACTTTGCGACATGGACATGATAACGTAATGATTCGAGTTTAGTAGGAGTGGTAACGACAAAGTCCTACCTGCGACAGTGAGTGTGTAGCGATAATCGATGAAAATATATGACCGATCTCGTGAGCCCAATTGTATGGACATGTGTGGGTAGGCAGAAACAGTCTCCTTGCGATGCCTCTGATGTGGATCAGTTTGAAAAGGTATGAGATGAGTCCGATATAAAATCGGTAGAATCTGATACAATTGGTTTGTAGGGTGTATGCCATCTCTTCCTGTGACCGAAAAAACACCTGACCACACCCATCCCCCAGGCTAGCCAGTGCAGAGAAGGCACCAGGTGGTTTTAATTACACCTCAATCAGCCACAGGAATCCATACAAACAAAATACATGATAATCTCAGAAAATGGAAAGGAAAAAAAAAAAAAAAAGCAATCCCATGGACAGTGAATTTGTAACCAGTGAATCCTATGAAAGTCATATCGGAGAACGACCGATAGCTGCTTGGAGGCTCGGGTCAATAACTCAGAGGTAGTTTTTGTGAAGGGGTGCCAGATAGTAAGCATGATAAGCCACAAGTTTGCACATGATATGAAAGGTTTGGCTACTACTTATCTGCGACCATGAGCGGGAACCGCCGACGAAGACCCCGAATGAAGATGCCGAAGTGGCCTGCGATTGGACGCATGGATAGACGACCGTGAGGGAGCTGAGCAGAGCCGGCCTCTTGATGTGCAGTACCTTGCACTGGAACCGACACAGCCTGTTGTGGGTGGTCTGGTTAAATACCCTCCGGGCTCCTCCCATAATTACAGGCCACCATGCTGGCCTTCTTATTTATCTATTTCTGTTTATGTGAGCCCATCTGACTTACGTTATAATTGTAGTAGTCCTTAAATTGGACTCTCTACATATTTACTTATTATTCTTTTAGAACTGCATATTAACCAATCTTGGTTCGATTGTGAGGGGCTCATATATTGAACCACCGTATACTATTAATGGTATCCCTGGCTTAGGTTATGGTCTCTATGTGAGCCTCATCTAGTTTATGTGAGCCTGATTGGGTTTCCCCCATTGATCTCTGTCAGGTATACTATTAATGGGATATGCATTCTGACTTGGAGCCACAAGATGGGGTCAGACTTGGTTTTTCCTCTCGGATTACATCTGTGGTATTGTCAATGTCTGCATTTAACCCATATCAGTTTTTTCTCCCTTTTTCAGTTTTTTTGTTTTTTAAAATTAATCTGTTTGCCATATAAGTTTATTGCTCCCTCTCTAGGAATATAAGCCATTATGTGCTATTCACATAGGATCGACATTGGTGATACTCAATGCCGGTACCTGTGTTTGAAGTTCTCTAGACTATCCGCCATTGGGGGTCACACCAGGTTGTGATTGTCTGGTGTCTATAAAGTTGCGATGAGTCAGTGCGTCGCCCGTTCCCCAGAAGACGTCATTGGACGAAACGGACGTAGGGAGGCTGACGCACTGACGTCATCGCGTTCCGCGCTGTGAGCGGGTGTACGATTTGCCGGCCGGCATACATGCTTTTTATCCTCGATTCCTGCTTATATTCTTATGCCTATATGTAAGTAGGATTGTTTTTCGTTTTAATAAATTTTATATCTGGTATCACACCATGGGAGCATCCCTCTCTTTTTTATACTTTTATACTGGCTGCTGAGAGAATTCTGGTCCGGTACTGTTGGAGATTATTCATACCACTATTAGCCCCAAGGAGGAACAGGATCTGGTTATCTGTCCCTGGTTGACCCTTTAAGAGGAGATTCGTTTTGGAGCAATTCATCCCGTTATCAGCATATGGGCCCAATTAAGCTTGCCCTCTGGTAAGCGCACTTTAATTACGGTGGTGGATCACGGTGCATTTGAGTTCACAGTCACAGATTTTGGATTTCATTTTGGCACATTTATGAACATTGTTCTAATTTATATCACAATTATTTTGATTGACTTCCATTTTTGTGTTTGGCTTAACCCCTTTTTCCTGGGTTTGGACTTTTATCACTTCTAATTTTACATTTTCAAGTAATCTTTGTATATTTTGAGTCACTAGCGCGGCTTTTTGTCCTACCCTGTAGTTTACCATTGGATGAAGGTCAGGGTCCCTGAGTGGGAGAGATGATAGCCAGCTAAGCCAGCCGAAGAGGAAGGATAGGTAGAAAATAGATAAGAGGAATAGGGGAGGGGAGTAAGGTTCATATGCTATGGCTTCGTTCTGGGCTTTAGTTGGGATGAATTCCTGGGATAATAGATATTCACATGAATAGAGCCCAAGGTTCCTAGATAAGTTCAAATTTGTGTACTGAGTCTGTAAGGATACTAGTGGCTAATGGCTGCCCTTGTTAAGACTGAGGGTTGTTTCCATGCCTTAGCCAGTGTTATTTTGGCTCCTAACAGTATAAAGTGTATTTATGGTTACATTTGGAGATCCTTGGGATGTGTGCATTCAGTAGTGCGAAGTCAGGAGACCTGGAAATCCTCGCCCTGGGGGAAAGTTTTGGTGGCTAGCATCAGGCCAAATATATATATATATATAGTGTAAAATTTGGCCCCGCTCCATCGGATCTGCTTCTCGGCTCTTGCTGTGAGGGCTAGGTTCAGCTCCAATCTGGCTGCATCTAATTAGGATATAGTGATTCCTGAGGGTGAAGGGTCCCTTTTGTGTTGAGCCTTAAGGGACGAGTAAGCCTGTGCAGTTTAACTATATCCGCCTTCCTCTCTCTTTTGATTTGGGAAGCAATTTGGATAATCTTTCCCCTAATGGTGAGTTTATGAGCAGCCCAAAACACCTCTGCTGAGGTATCCCCTACATTATTCAGAGCAAAATATTCTTTATTGATTTCAGTGACCCTGATGGGGTCTGATAAAATGGATTTGTTTAGCCTCCACTGAGAATGTTTGGGGCGATGAAAGGTTTTATAAAGTGATACATTCACGATGGACTGGTCTGAGAGTGTGGTGTCAATAATTTTGGAGCTGGCAACATTGGGTAGGTGGTGTGTGGACATGAGAATATGGTCAATCCTAGCATAGGATTGGTGGGGGCTAGAAAAATTAGTGTAGTCCCTCTTCATTGGGTTCGTCTCTCGCCAAACATCTGCCAGGCCTTGTGAATGGACTAGTCTAGCAAATTTGAGGCTGGCCCTAGTTGGACGGGTCAGAATTATTTTGGATGGATTGGACTTATCCAGCCCTTGGTCAAACGCTACGTTGGAGTCCAATCCGAGTATGGGGGATTCAGTCTTGTCATCATCAAATGAAAAAACTTATGTTGGCCCTTGTTGGGGGCATAATAGGAGATAAAGGAAAATAAATGGCTGTCTATAAACCCTTTAACCAGGATAAATCTGCCTTCTGTGTCTTTATAGTCTGCCTGCTAGGAAAAAATTACAAGTTTTGGAAAATAGAATTTAGACTTTCCCTCTGCCTTTGCCAGGTAGAACAAGGGATACTGATGGTGTAGGTAATTGGGGCTGTACCGATAGGAAAGTGGGTTTCTTGAACCATGATAACATCTAGTTTGAGGGAGCCGTAGCTATCAACTATCTTTCTTCTTTTGAGGGGAGAGTTCAGGCACTGGGCTTTATGTGTAGCTACATTAAGTGTGGGTCTGGGAGCATTAGCCATGGAGCAGATGTAGGTGGATGCTGACTTGCTCTGTGTCACTTACTGTCAGATGCAACTGATATCGATTGCCCAAACAGAAGAGCCATCCAAACTGTAACACTGTAAACAAAGGGATCTTGTGTTGAACCTGAAAGGTGACTGAGAAAAGAAAAACTGTTAATTTCTCTATGGGTGACTAGAGATAGGAGAGAGGGGAAGAGGAAAGAATGAATGAGTGAAAATAATTGCAAGAAAAGATGAAGCGGCTATAGAGAGCACATGCTCAGCAAAGGACAGACAACCTATCCTGCAGAGCAGAGGGAGTCTGAGGAATAGGGGGAGGCACATGCTCGGCACCCAGCATTAATGTACCTATTTGGACAATAATTAACTTTAGAACAATTGAACACAGAGTATACATATTCCCTTGAGAGGAATTACTTCATACCCCCCATCATTTCTTCGTGGTGGTGCCCCCCTCCTACCCCTGCTGAAGGCAGGAGTAGGAGGGGGGCAATAGACAATATATACGACATTAAATTACAGCCACAAGCAGTTTTAAATGACCTTTTGCTGTGGTACTGTTATAAACATGGGAAAGATGCGCTACTTTACAGGCATACTATGGACAACCCCCAGTTACAATATATTTCATTTTTATTGCTTCACTTTAAGCATTATTAAAATCACTGCTCCATATCTTTATTACATTTTGTTAATAAGCGCCCCTCATCATGTCTGGGAGGCCAACAAGGAGAGGCAGTCATTCCCATGGCACTGTGAGGGAGCCATTAGCGTATTTGTCCACAGGCAAAGGTGGACATGGTCCGTCCTCAGACAGGGCATCATTTCCTCTAGTGATATTGCCCGTGCTATTCAGCCGCAGCATGCAGAGGAGGTGGTGGACTAACTTACTAAACCATCTTCATCCTCCTCACCCTTCATCACCCAAGCAGAGACTAGTGCACAGTCCACTGCAGCTGCCAGAGTGGCTTATTCTGCCTCCTTGTCCACAGCTACTCTGGCCCCAGCATCATGCATGGAGGAATCAGCTGAGGTATTTGAACACAGCATCAGTGTCAGAAGAATGGAGGGAATGATGATGAGGTCACTGGCACAACTCCAAACAGGCAGCTCTCATGAAAGAGTAGAGAGCAGCCACCCTATTCCACCAGATTGTGGAGCTGTTATCTCCTGGCCCACTTCCCACAACTCAGCTGTTTGGGCCAAACTTTGCCTCAAGCACATCAAGCATGGCAAAAACACTAGACATTTGGGTACCACATGCTTGATAAGGCATTTACCTCCCACCACTCTGCCTATTGGCAAGAGCACCTAAAATCCACACAAAAGAGACACAATTCTTCTCTTCCTCACTCCTTACTTTTCCAGTCTACCCCCACTACACCTCATGGCCTCTCAGCAGCCTCCACTTACGGAGACCAGGTCCTTGCAGCACGTCTGCCAGTGGCACACCACAGGCTGTAGACTACAGCAAGTAAATTTCTCTGCCCCATCTGCTGCAAAAAACGCTGCCACCCATATGCCCAGCGTCTAAATTCAATCTTGTCAAAGCTGCTGGCTCTACAACTCCTGTCTTTCCATCTGGTGGATTCTGCCCCCTTCCGTGATCTTGCAGAATGTGCTGTACCACAATGGCAGGTTCCCAGTTGCTATTTCTTTTCACGTAAGGCCATTCCAGCTCTGTACCATCATGTGGAAGGCAATGTTGTGGCATCGTTGGGCAAGGCTGTCAGCCGCAAGGTCCACATTACTGCTGACATGTGGCCCAGCAAGCATGGCCAGGGACGATATATTTAGTTCACAGCACATTGGGTAATTCTGCTTGCAACTCAGAAGGATGCAGGACAGGGCTCAGTGCTGTGGCTTGTTGTGCCACCACATCTCCATACAGCTAGTGGTGATGATGCAAGATTTGTCAACTCTACTCCCTCCTCCTCTTCCATGCCCACCCCCCTGCTGAATTGTCTTATGACCCACAAGTACCCACTATGCATTCAAGGGCTTTTCAATGAGTCAGGCTAAAGAGTGCCATGCAGTGCTTCAGCTGGTCTGTCTAGGGGAAAGGAGCCATGTCAGAGAAGAGATTCTTGCAGCTTTGCATGGGCAGGCCCAAAGGGGGTTCACGCCACACCAGCTGGAGCCAGGAATGGAGCTGTACAATAACAGACAAACCCCCTGTCCTCTCTTAGACAGGGAAAGTTGACACATGCCATGCCTGGCACGTGTCCTCAATTTCAGAGTTGGAAGACCTGCTAAAGCAGGCCAGAAGAGTCTGTAGCCATTTCAGGTGGTCATACACAGCCAGGGTTCGGTTTGCTGAATTCCACCTACCCGTAAACCGCCTGATTTGTGACCTGCCCACCAGGTGGAACTCGACTCTGGCAATGCTGCAGCAGCTGCACATGCAGCAGAGGGCCATCAATGAGTACCTGTGTGAGTTTGGCACAACGACAGGCTCAGGCCAGCTCAGGTTTTTTCCCCCACACCAATGGCTGTTGATAAAGGATGCATGCACTGTACTGTCACCATTTGAGGAGGCCACAAGGATGGTGAGCTTTTACAATACATGCATCAGTGACACAATCCCTGTTGTGTTCTTGCTGGAGCAGAGTCTGCGTGGCATTATGGACAGGGCACTCAAAGCAGAGCAGCGGGAGGAAGAGGAGGATTAATTTCTTCTCAATGCCCGCTTTAGCCTTCTGACACACCGGAAGTGACGCTATCGAGCTCGCTGCTTGTTTGTACTCTGTTTGTACCCTTGCAATTGATTTTAACTGTTTGGAATAAATGTTTTATACTAAATTTACTACACTATGAGGCTACTTCCTTCCTTCCATATACACTGATGTGAGCCCCCCCCCCCCCCACATCCGGATACACTTCTATGCTAAGGAAATACTAACAGGACCTGGGACACTCAGCAGGCCAGAAGACTCTGTAGCCATTTCAGGCGGTCATACACAGCCAGGGTTCGGTTTGCTGAATTCCACCTACCCGTAAACCGCCTGATTTGTGACCTGCCCACCAGGTGGAACTCGACTCTGGCAATGCTGCAGCAGCTGCACATGCAGCAGAGGGCCATCAATGAGTACCTGTGTGAGTTTGGCACAACGACAGGCTCAGGCCAGCTTAGATTTTTTCCCCCACGCCAATGGCTGTTGATAAAGTATGCATGCACTGTACTGTCACCATTTGAGGAGGCCACAAGGATGGGGAGCTTTTACAATACATGCATTAGTGACACAATCCCTGTTGTGTTCTTGCTGGAGCAGAGTCTCCGTGGCATTATGGACAGGGCACTCAAAGCAGAGCAGCGGGAGGAAGAGGAGGATTAATTACTTCTCAATGCCCGCTTTAGCCTTCTGACACACCGGAAGTGACGCTATCGAGCTTGCTGCTCGTTTGTACTCTGTTTGTACCCTTGCAATTGATTTTAACTGTTTAAATTTACTACACTATGAGGCTACTTCCTTCCTTTCTTCCTTCCATATACACTGATGTGAGCCCCCCCCCCCCCCCCCACATCCGGATACACTTCTATGCTAAGGAAATACTAACAGGACCTGGGACACTCAGCTGGGATTGACAGGAGGAAGGTCACCAAGGACCACAAAGACCCATACACTAATGCTGTAACTTTACAGCCGTACGGCTGCCCACGGCTCCCGTACGGCTCCCCACTAGGACCGCACAAAACCAGGATAACAGCACAGGATAGCCACAGGATAGCCACAGTTAAAACACCGTACACCAAGATCCACCATTACTACCACTTGCACTGCACCTGGAAACGAACTTTTTTGATGCACTTATGATATCTATGGACTTTTTATTGTTACACACCCGCTGTGATCTGTTTTTATTCGACATATTTATTTGATATACGTTTGAAACATTTTTTCATTTTTTTCACTTCAGTCACGATTTTAATGTGGGACGCACCCACTATCACCACTATATAGTAATTTCTCAACTGCGACTTCCATCTGCGATTTTCTTGCAGTTGCTCTGCGATTTTATTCATTGATTATATATTTTTATTTATTTACTGGAATTTTCCAGCAACTTTACCTTATTTATCTTTGTGAACCATCACCATCACCATCACACAGTCACGCACTTACTGTATTTTTTGTTCACTGCGTTTATTATGCGACATTGCTTTTAAACATTGCTCTGATGCTGTTTAGATATTTTATCATTTATCTGCTATTTATTTTTCCAATTACTGGCACAGTATTTTATGTTTACTAGCTGAATTACCATCCTCTTTTGATGCACTTTACTCTAACCACTTTATATTTGCTATTTTGATAGCTACTGGTTATATCTCCTCGTTACCTGCTCTCCCCTATTCACTTAGTTTAATTTAAATTGATTGCGTGCCACTACTTCTTTTTTCTATTCATTGTTTCTGGGTTCAGACATTACCCCCAGTGTACGCTGCATCAGATTAGTTGCTACTCTTTGTGCAAGCGCAGGATTACCCTCTATACCTAACCAGACACCATTCTTGCCACACCGCAGAACACACAAGAAGAGAGGGAGTTGGAGGAGGAGGCAGTTTTGGAGGCATTGAATCAGAACAAGACATACGTGAACCCTTAACAGATGGTTTTCCATCCCCAGAACCCTTTGGAGTAGTACATTGCTAGGAGGAGGCAGTTCCAGATACTGTAATCCTCAGTGACCCCAAGGAGTCTGCTTCTCATGCCTCGGCAAACTTGCGGTGCGTGGGCTCCCTCATTCTTCAAAGCCTGCGAAAGGACCCAAGAATACGTGGCATCAAGGAGAAGAATCACTGTTACAAGGGGAAAGAACTCACCCCGTCCCCACAGAGGGAGCAGAAGATGAAATCTCTTGAGGACACCTTAAATAGGAGTTTATGTAATGTCCTTCCTGACTCTGGTAGGTTACAGTGTGGTGCAAAACTTAGTCTCAAAGCTTCTGTTGGTCAACAGAGGCACATTGGAGAAGGGGGCAGGCCTCAGTGATGCCTATCAAATTTTTGTTAGTCCTCGGCGCCCAGGGCTGTCAGCTTCCCCATCCCATTGGCAGCGACTGCATCATATGGTGGGAGATTATCTAGGGGTGAAAACAGACAAGGAGAGATTTTCAGTGTATGATCCACTGGGTTACTGGGTCATGAGAATAGACCACTGGCCAGAACCTGCCCAGTATGCAATTGATCTGCTAGGCTGCCCAGCATCCAGCGTGCTTTCCGAACGGGCATTCAGTGCTGTTGGACGTTTTGTGACAGATAAGAAAGCGCATCTGTCCACAGACTCTGTAGACTAGCTGACATTTATCAAAATTAATCAGTTCTGAATTAGCAGCACCTATCAAGTCCCTGGTGCCGATGTCACTGATTAAGTGCTTTCTGGATCTGGAATCTCTAAAAGACTGTCTAGGCTGCCTAGCTTTGTTGGTGTTTCATATGGAAGAATTTTTTTGGTGTAGGTTTCATGGGCACAATTAACACCCAAGGATCAATTTTTTCACACCTGTTTGACAGGTGCATATCATTAAAATTCATCAAGAGTACCTCTGTAGCATTATGGCGTGAAGACACCAGCAACATCCAAAGCCCAATTTTTCCGCACCTGATATTCCTATCCAAAGTCTGCGAAAGAGACACCAGAATTTATACAGAAAATCTCTAATCTTGTTCTGAGTGCACAAAATTGGGGCCTCATCATACAGACTGGCTCCCCAAGCCATTGTTTATAAAATAAATAATGGAAAAGGTAATTTTTTTGGCTTTTTAAATGTCATTATTGCTGCAGCAGGCTGTATACGTGATACAGATGTGCCACATTACAGGCAGACTAAGGGGACCCCCCAGGCACTAAATTTAAAGGAATTTTTCATTTTTATTTCTCATTTGTATGGGTTCACTTTAAAGCGTTTGTTATCCTTAAAAAAAAGGATCCTGTTCCCTTAAAGTGCTTGTGCTTGTTCTGTGTAATTTAGCCCCCTGTATCACCTAAATACCTGGCTGATTCTGTAAACTGAACATGGTTTATCATGGTTGCTGAGCCCTGACACCGTGGTTGGTTTACGTGCCTCCGTCATTCGCAGCTCTCCTCTGTCATCCCCCCCCCCATCCCTGCCTGTCAGCTCTGTGTGCAGTGCAAATATTACTGCTCACAATCACTGCCATCCCCTCTGCTAGGATAACCTGTTCTATATACTGTATGCCGTTTTGTAAAATTCATCTTCTAAATACATTATTCCGTCTCCCTGATTAGCGGTCATGTGTTTTCCCTTCGCTGTCTTGCTCCAATGTATGTACTACAAAGGGAGGTCACATGACTGCCCGAAAAAAATCAGAGGGAGATCTCAACCCCTCCCTCCCTAGTACACACATTGGAGGAAGAAAGCGATGGGCGGTCACGTGACCGCTGATCGGGGATAAGTAATAAAGTATTTAGAAGATAAATTTCACAAAATGGCATACAGTAAATACTGCAGGTTATCCTAGCAGAGGGGTTGGCAGTGATTGCGTGCACTGCCTTAACAACCTCTATAAGCATTAGTAAATCACTGCTCATTTAAAAGTTATGTTTTTTACAAACCTTTTTTTTCATTGATGTCCCCCAGGCCAGTACCCGGACCCCATAACCATTGTATGCCCAATTACTTGCATATAAGCCTTCAAAATGGGCACTTTTGATTCCCACAGCCTTCAATGGGGTTCGTTATTCCGTTCCGAACCCTTGTGATGTTAAAAAGTTCTGGGAACCCGAACAGCGGGTCGTTCGGCCCATTTCTATTTCACAGTTAGGTAAAAGAGACACTGTCAGCTTGCCCATGCAGGTCAGGTGACAGTGTCATTGCAAAGCCCCCCTCCCTGTCCCAGTTCTACTCACAACTCTTGCATCTGCTGCATCAGTCACTGAAATCCAAGGTGTTCGCTGATGACAAATGCTAAGAGAAATGGTGACATCACTCCCCCGATCATGTGCGCAGGCCTAGTGAACGGCTGCTATTCTCAAATAACCCCAGGGAAGCACATAAGGCAGCTAATAAATGCTAAAAAATACAATAGCTTATCAGGCAAATGTTACAGTTTCCAGATTGCCAGTTCAAACTTAGTTACAAGAGTTCAATAATTCAGCTATCCAAAGGACACATTTTTAAACTTTTAATAATTGAACCTTGTGGGGTGGGTCTGATTAACAGAATTTGTTGCCAGTTCAAACTTAGTTACAAGAGTTCAATAATTCAGCTATTCAAAGGACACATTTTTAAACTTTTAATAATTGAATCTTGTGGGGTGGGTCTGATTAACAGAATTTGTTGCTTTATGATATAAAGGCAAGGTTTAGTTGTACTGACAGATCCTCTATCTTCTACCTCCCAGATCTCCTTAGTCAGTTCAGTGTTATGCTGATAAATGGCTTGTGCAATGAAATCCACAGAGTGATCACTCTGCTCAAATAGAATTTTCTTCAGCCTGCAAAGTGGACGTAAAAGAGCTGATTATATACAAATGAAGACTGATTATGCTTGATTGATTACATTCATACACAAGATACACGCAGTTTCAGCCAGAAGCATTTTACCATTGCCCAAGACATAACTGAAATGGATACAGAGAGTGTGACCCAAATTATTTTGCTATGCACTGCTATGTGGAACCCTGGGGAAAATTTCCACATGCCTTTCATTTAACAGTTTCATGCTTCAATTAAATAATAAACTTTGGACTGATTTATGGTCTATGGTACTATATCTCCAATGAGCAAACATATCTTTCAAAGTATAGGACTTTCAGGCTGGGTTCACACCAATGCGAATTGGATGTGGGTTTCTCCACATCCAATTTGCATGGTAGGAGATTGCGACTGGCTCTCTATGGAGTTGGTTCACATATGTCCACTGCGGCTCCGGTGCAAATTTTCACAGGGATCCTCTTTGTCTTTTGGTCCATTTCAGGTCCGAATTCAGCTCAAAAATTCAGGCTGAAATCAGACCTGAAACGGTGAATGGGGACGCACCGGACCCCTCCTGTGAGCCGCATGCGGCAATAGTGTGAACCCAGCCTAAAGGTACCAAAGTACACCAACAAAAATAAGCCTTTAAAAACTTTCGTGTTTTATGCCCATTCATAATAAAACATTATAAGAAGTACATTTTACAGGGTTTTGTGTCATCGTTCAGTTCACTGTTTGTTCAAGCCCTCAAAAAACTCACAAAAAATTTGAGAGGAGGGACATTGCAATTAACTAACTAATCTACATACACATCCCATAATATCCAAGGCAGATAGACACAATAGAACATTGGAATACAGCCACACCCTAAACAACCCAGCAAAGAGTACACAACATAATGAGACAAACTATTGGGTGAAACAAGATCTCATTAATCAGCATTCCTTTCAAATACATCTGTTTACTGAGTCCCAAGCTGGCAGAGACCATCATGGCCTCCTTAATGATGTAATTTTGCATTACATAACAGAATATCTTCCTAAATGCTTGTAGCTCCTTCAAATGCCAGGGCCCATAGTCGGTAGGCAAGAGGCTAGCATTTAGTCCCCGCCAAAAGCCTCTGTCCCAGTTGAGTCTATAACATTTTCCCCCCATCAAAAGTCGACTAAGAAGGTCCCAGACCTCCACCTGGTCTGGACATGCGTTAGTCGGGCAGAGTGAACTCACATAGTCAGTCCGCATGATCTCCATTCTTGGCTGCAAGGATGAATTAACATCAGTTGGTGTGGGGCAGAGGTCATTGACTCTCTGTTCTGCTGCCAGTGCTTCAGCTGGGTGTTTTTTAACATTCCGTAGCTTGGTCTGTTGCTGGGAAGACGGGCCAATCACCCCAGCTTCCTGAAGCTGTAGAGACACTGTAGGTGCTAGGCAGATGCCGTGGCGCTCTGCCCTGTTGCCAGTGATTCAGCTGGGAGTAGAAGCTTTACTACTTCAGCTTGTCGCTGGAGAGAGGGGCTGACTGCCCCGACTCCCTGGAACTACACAGTTGTTACCGGTGCTGGGCAGAGTTTGGTAGCACTCTGCCCTGTTACCAGCACTTCTGCTGGGGACTACACATCATCCGCTTCGGCTCACTGTTGGGGCAGGAGGCTGGATTCCTCCACTCCCACACTGTGTAGCTGCCATTGGGGAGGTGAGTCGGCTGCTTCCTCTTCCGTTACCTCATCTGGCTGCTGGGATAACATGTCTCTGGTACTATCTCCCAGGTGCACGGATCTTTGCTGGGGAGGAAAGACTGCTTCTGCCACCCTGGTCGACTGTTGGGGAGGGACAACGAACACCTCCTTTACCTACTCCCCCTGTATCCTGATCTGCTGCTTGGAAGTGACCGCTACCTTCTCACCCTGAGCCTCCGGAACTGCCACAGATGTGGGGCAGAGGTCTTGGACCCTCTGTCTGGTGGCCAGTGCTTCAGCTGGGGAAGTTCCTTGTAACTCCACAAATGCTGCTGTTGGTGCTGGGCAGAGCTCTGTGATGTTCTGCCCTGATGCTATCTCTTTTGCTGGGGGCTCACTCAGTTGTTCTTCCTCAGAAGAAAAGCAAATTAAATCACAAGTCTCTGGAAATACTGAAAATCCAGGGCACAGTTTGGCTGCACTTGGGCCCAGTGCCAACACTTTGGCAGGTGACTCATAATCTATAACATCCTCTGATGTACGGTCAATTAAATCCATACATTCTGTGGTCTGTGGCTGGAGAGATGAGCCGACTGCTCCATCTCCTGTACCCTTATCCAGCTGCTGAACAGACCCATTCCTTCATCCAAGATCATCCCATGCAGAAACAGGATCATCAAGGTCAGTCAGCACTTGCTGCATCCGCCATAAGACCTCCACGTCCATATCTGCGGGGGCAGGTTGGCAAAGCACACTGTTACTCTGCCACATTACCGACTCTTCAGCCAGGATTTCAGAGTTGTCAGCTGGTATTTCTTGACAGTCCAACGCAAAGGGAGCCCAGGCCTGCTGCTGAGCAGTATCTAGCAGCTGTCTGTAGGAAATCGCCAGCTCCCATTCCTGATTGGCTATAAACTCCAAATCTTCCAGTGCCCAGGGAACTTCTGAGACATTCAGCCTCCATTCTCTGTATTCTGAGATTTCTTTCAAACGCCACTCCAAATTGCTCCCAAAGTCAGGGTCCTATTAACAGCCTCTTTACAATGTTTTGCAAATACTGATGTCAGAAGACGACACATGGGTACAAAGAACTGACATGTTGTGCAGTGAGCTGCTAAACACTGCCTAAAACATACAGAACTGTGCATTGCTAGAGTTAAAAAAAAAAGCCACTATGGAATCTAGAGACCTGGTTAGTCAGTTTTTAAAAGGGGAGAAATGTGACATAACCCACTGTCACTGTGAGTTTTGGAGGGGGCTGTGGGCTGGACTCCTACCCACAGACTATGGCCCAGCAGAGAAGGAGAGACTTGGGGACAAAATGGTATTGTAATGATGTCTCTATGTAAGTTGCATCTCTTCTCCCCACCCCCCCCTCTTGTTATTGTGTTTAATTATGTTAGGTTATGGGACGTAGATAAAAGGTGTGGAGACACATCCCAGCAGGGGATGTGTAAGGAGGGACTGCCTGCTTATCATAATCCCTTGGTGTGTTTTAACTGTAGTTGTTTGAATGTACAAGTGTCGAGTTTCCATTGGTTCTTCCTTGTCCCCTACCCCCTCTATGACAAGGCTAAGGGGAGTGTCCTTAACTGTGTTTAAAGGTGTATGTTTTGTACTTAATAAACTGTTTATGCTCTGCATGTTTAACCCTCAATGCCTGTGTGATTTGCCTCGAGATTGGGTGGTTGAGGGCTAGTTATGGCGAGTCTGCCGGCTGCGGGTGCGTTTGGACAACAGGAGACACAGGTCTGGTGGAGGTGCCCAGCCGGGGTAATCCGAGATCCGTCACAATGATCTAATACAAAAGTTAAAATATGAGAAGTCTCCGCGCTTAGGAATAAGAAATAGGTGTGCAGCCTGTCTGGAAAAAATTAACCCCCTAGGGAGCAATTTTAGATATAAAATACAGGGTAAAAAGACAAATGGCGCTACCTGTAAGTGATATGTGTAGTGAGCTTGAAAGGAAAAATAGTGAAATATGCGTGCCTAAAAAGATTTCCACCTTGTTAGTTCTGCTGTAGCCACAGATTAACAATGTGTTATGGTAAAAGATGGGGTAATATGCCCCTAAATTATCCAATCTGTGAATAACAATGCTGATAGGCCTGAGCAGCTCAGTGAATAAATGTAAAAATAAATGTGATTAGAAATTAGGATATATATACCTAATTATATAAGTTGCTAAGACACAGAGAGGGGGAAGATGGCGGCTAGCCAGCTAACATGTATCCTCTATACATCCGCTATTGCTTCCAAAATATAGTTAATACATGGCCATTACCATAAGAACAAAAATGTGACACTTTTACCCAAGACAAGAACAATCCTAATGGTAAAAGGTATATAAGTAGAGGTTATATATAAGAAAATTGTAAGTGACAGTCCCAATGCAAGAAACCAAAAAATATGTAAAAAATGAACAAATTAAAATTAGAAAATGTGTGTGATAAATACACTCAGTGTGTGAGTTGTGAGCAAGCCCAAAAACGGCTACAGAAAAAGGCAAAAGGTAAATAATAAATAAATATATATATAAGAAGGAAGTCCAACTCCAAAGAGGGATCCACGAGAAAACCCAGCAGTCAATGAGTGGGTGTGGGTATCTGGGTAACACTGTAGCGATAATTCAACCGGTGACTTGTAGTGCTTCAGGCAGTGATAGGTGACTCTGTGCTGCCCCCCAAAGTTCCCTCACTCACCAGACGTAGGTACCCCTGCAGGGGTAAACAGCGTACAGATATGGGTATCAGATGGTCCTCCTGGTGGCAGTCCGGGACGGGTTCTAATCCAATAGCTTCCTCCAGTAAATTCAGCCGGATTCCCAGATGTGGGGGAGGGGGGGGTACCCCAAATGGTACACGGATAGTGCCTCAAAGAAAAAAGCAGAGGGGGATACCCATGTGTGATATCAGGTGGCAAATTTTATTAAAAAGTAAAGTAAAAAAAGTAAAAATTTAATTTAATAAAACCCAGGGTGTCTCGCAGGACCCACCTGGTTCCACCATACACAATAATGGATAATAACAAACAGGGCGGTTTAGGGCTGGTTTGCTGTTTGCGCTCCACCAGCGTACCTAGCCACTAAGTCCCGCACCGGAAATGACGTCAGCACGTCTTACGCGTTTCGTTGTTATAACGTCTAACTTCTAAATTAAATTTTTACTTTTTTACTTTACTTTTTAATAAAATTTGCCACCTGATATCACACATGGGTATCCCCCTCTGCTTTTTTCTGTGAGGCACTATCCGTGTACCATTTGGGGTACCCCCTCCCCCACATCTGGGAATCCGGCTGAATTTACTGGAGGAAGCTATTGGATTAGAACCCGTCCCGGACTGCCACCAAGAGGACCATCTGATACTCATATCTGTACGCTGTTTACCCCTGCAGGGGTACCTACGTCTGGTGAGTGAGGGAACTTTGGGGGGCAGCACAGAGTCACCTATCACTGCCTGAAGCACTACAAGTCACCGGTTGAATTATCGCTACAGTGTTACCCAGATACCCACACCCACTCATTGACTGCTGGGTTTTCTCGTGGATCCCTCTTTGGAGTTGGACTTCCTTCTTATATATATATTTATTTATTATTTACCTTTTGCCTTTTTCTGTAGCCGTTTTTGGGCTTGCCCACAACTCACACACTGAGTGTATTTATCACACACATTTTCTAATTTTAATTTGTTCATTTTTTACATATTTTTTGGTTTCTTGCATTGGGACTGTCACTTACAATTTTCTTATATATAACCTCTACTTATATACCTTTTACCATTAGGATTGTTCTTGTCTTGGGTAAAAGTGTCACATTTTTGTTCTTATGGTAATGGCCATGTATTAACTATATTTTGGAAGCAATAGCGGATGTATAGAGGATACATGTTAGCTGGCTAGCCGCCATCTTCCCCCTCTCTGTGTCTTAGCAACTTATATAATTAGGTATATATATCCTAATTTCTAATCACATTTATTTTTACGTTTATTCACTGAGCTGCTCACGCCTATCAGCATTGTTATTCACAGATTGGATAATTTAGGGGCATATTACCCTATCTTTTACCATAACATATTGTTAATCTGTGGCTACAGCAGAACTAACAAGGTGGAAATCTTTTTAGGCACGCATATTTCACTATTTTTCCTTTCAAGCTCACTACACATATCACTTACAGGTAGCGCCATTTGTCTTTTTACCCTGTATCTAATACAAAAGTTGTACACACTAGGACTTACGGTAACCCTTGTGTGGTTTAGTGAATATAAAGATGGCTAAAGGATAGATACCACAGTGTGGTTATAAATGGGGTTCACTCAGAACAGAGAGCAGTCACTAGTAGTGTACCACAAGGCTCTGTACTGGATCCTATTCTATGTAAGATATATGTAAATGTTATAACCATTGGTTTGTTGGGAAAGGTATGTATGTTTGCTGATGACACAAAGGTGTGTAATAGGGTTGATATCCCTGGAGGTGTCTATGACATGGAACATGATTTGGCATTGCTGGAAGATTGGTCAAAGCAGTGGAAACTGCAGTTCAATTTTTTTTAACCTCCCTGGCAGTATGATTATGTCAGCTTTTTGCGTCTCAAAGAGGTACAATTATTTTGCATAGAAATTTGGCATTTTATATTGTAGGCCTGTAATTCTTAGGAATAACACACTTAAATCTGTCCACCAAGAGTCTAGTAGACATCCCGGGTAAGATGAAGTTTGAAACACAAAATCATAAATTATAATATAATAAATATATATAAATAATTATAAAAAATAATAATATAATAAAATTAATTTCCCCACGATTCACTATCGCTCAATTCTGCAAGTGTTCTAATTTACTATCGCTGTTTTCTAGCTAGTCTAAAACCACTTTTTACGTAAAGGGACACTTTTTGGTTGCTATGGACAATCTCAAGTTTCCAGGCAGAAAGAACAATATATATAATATAAAACTGCATGCAGGGCATTGGACAAAGCACTGGGGACAAAAGGGATGTGAAATAATTTCATACAGTAATGTAATCTGTAAGATTACAGTGTACTGTATGTATTATGATTTTTCACTTTTTTGAATTTGCCGCAGGGCTCCGCCCCATGCGTCGCGACGCTTGCAGGGAACGGAGCTCGGCACAGAGAGGCTGCGGGCGGAGGACAGAGCCCACTGACACATCGGGGGGACATCGCAGGATCCTGGGGACAAGGTAAGTATACTGCACCAGAATCCTGCAATGCAAGCCCGGGTGTGGCTCGGGGGTTACCGCTAATGGTGCTGAAATTTAACCCCCGAGCCACACTCGGGAAAACCGCCAGGGAGGTTAAACATAAACTAATGTACCTAGGGAAAAAGAATCCCCAGTACAAAATGATGTGAAAAAAAAAGAAACAAAAAAAAAAAATGGGCAGACTCCATGGACCACTCTGTTTTTTTTTCTGTTGTCACTTTTCTAGGTTTTTAAGTTGCTATGCTATAAAAAAGTGTTTATAACTAAACATTTCATTAAAATGGGATGAATGTTTAGCTTTCATGGTTTGTATTTATCCAGTCTTTTTCTTAGAATCAATTTACCACAATCCCCTCCTCTATGCTCTTCAAAAATGTGATCTAACCATGCAAATAATAAAAAAAGGTGTCAAGATTATAGTCCAACTCATTGGGGTTGGGATTTTACCATTCTCAATTAACCACTTTCTTACCGGGCACTTAAACCCCCCTCCTGCCCAGACCAATTTTGAATGACAATTGCGCGTTCATACAACACTGTACCCAAATGACATTTTTTGAATTTTTTTCACACAAATAGAGCTTTCTTTTGGTGGTATTTAATCACAGCTGGGGTTTTAATTTTTTTTGCCAAACAAACATTTTGAAAAATAAAAAATCATGTTTCATAGTTTGTTATAAAATTTTGCAAACAGGTAATTTTTCTCCTTTATTGAAATGGCTGATGAGGCAGCACTGGTGGGGCTGCTCTGGTGGGCACTGATAGGCTGCACTGATGGGCACTGATAGGCACAGATAAGGTAGCACTGATAGGCACAGATAAGGCAGCACTGATGGCGACAAATAAGTGATGAAGTGAATGATGGGCACATGTAAGGTGGGAATGATGGCCACTGATAAGATGGCACTGATGGGCCCTGATGGGTGGCACTGATGGGCACTGATAGGTGTTACTGATAGGTACCACTGATAGGTGGCACTGATGGGCACTGGTAGGTGACACTGATGGGCAGCACTTTTGATAAGGCACTGATTGGTGACACTGATAGATGGCACTGTGGGCAGTGATAGGTGGCACTGTGGGCACTGATGGGTGGTACTGTGGGCACTGGTAGGTGGCACTGGTGGGCACTGCCAGGTGGCACAGGTGGGCACAGATGAGCTGGCAGGAGCTCTCCTTGATTGGGACCGGTGTCCCTCTGAGAGCCACCGGTAATCGGCTTTTTTTTCCTCCTCACATCACATGATCAGCTGTCATTGGCTGATAGCTGATCACATGGTAAGGGGTCGGAAACAACCCCTTACTCTGATCTGTGATCAGCGGAGTCTCATAGACTCGCTGATCACAAAGTGTGCCCTGCAGGGGGCATGCAGGCCGCTTGGGTACGGGAGGACATCAATAGACGTACTCCTGGCAAAGTAGGTCTGTGCTGTAGCCATCACTTGGCTATAGCGCTGATCTGGAAAAGTTAAATACAGTGCAAAGTGGATATGCATTTAATAAATACCCTGCCCCCATTCCTAGAGTATGCATTAGCCCTGCTCTCATCTATCCAAGAGCATTGGTTACCAGCATCACATTATAGTACCTTTTGTGGTGCAAGCAGGGCTACCACTAGGCAAACTATGCAGCTGCCTAGGCGCACTGCTGCTTAGGGCGCCTGGCTACTGGTGTTCCTACTCTCTTCTCTCTGCAGCAAGCAACTAAGTCTCAGCATCAGCCGCTCTGTTTGCACATTCATTGATGGGCACTGGTAGGCTGCATTGGTGGGCGCTGGTAGGCTGCATTGATGGGCTCCGGTAAGGCTGCATTTGATGGACGCTGGTGAGGCTGCATTGATGGACACTGGTGAGGCTGCATTTGATGGGAATTTCATTAAAAAGGTGGGGTATACATAGGCAGGGCAAAGGGGGTGGAGTCGGGGTGCAGCCAAGGGGGGGATGACACAATTAGGTTTTGCCTAGGGTGTCAAAAATCTTTGCACCAGCCCTGGGTGCAAGGGTCCCCTCCTTGTGAACCATTTTAGTGGCTATAAATCAGCCTGTCCTTAACTGAGCTAGAGCTTTTCTCTGCACCCTCATTTCTGCAGCCCCCCCCCCCCCCCACATGCACACACTTATGGGGTGAGTTTGATTGAGATGCTTGACTGGCTGAATGCAAAATCAACATTGCAAGGGGGATTTAGTTATATTATGGATATAAATTATCTGTGTGCCAGTGTATGCTGTTTTGCTGCATATAATTATGTTGATGTGGATTTGTAGATCTATAACTTCCTTTTTTCCCTGAAGAAGCAGATTTAATATTTGGGATAGGTGATGAGAAGTGGTCTTGTCTCTCAGCAAGTATCAGCCGGAGAATTGAAAGATAATTGGGTATTTAATATCAATAGGTAGTTAAGGGAGATTGTGGGAGATTAGTGTTTTCAAGAGATATTCGTACACAAAGAGTAATGGCATGCATCCCTATGAAATGTAATATGAATGGAAATAAAACATTATAGATTTGTAAGGGATTACTGTGTCTAAGTTGGTGTACTTGTGTCCTTTGGTATTTTTAAAGTCTCATGATTTGAAAGATATGTTTAAGCTATAACAATACATTTCTTTTATTTACTTTCTTTTGTTCTGTTATATATACATTACCATTGAAAGCATTTTATTATATCTGTTTGACAAAAAAAGAGAACTGTTCATCTCAGGGACGAGTGGTGAGGTCAATGGCTGGTGAGGCACTGGCTAATATCAGAGCCAGATACACACAGGTTACATACAGCGCGATCGTTAGAGCGAGAGCAATAATTCTAGCACTAGACCTCCTCTGTAACTCTAAACATGTAACCTGTAAAAAAATTTAACGCATCACCTATGGAGATTTATAATTACTGAAGTTTGGCGCAATTCTACAAGTGTGCGCAATTTTAAAGTGTGACATGTTATACAAAAAAATCGGGCTAACGTTAGTGTGTTTTTTATTTTATTTGTGAAACCGTTATTTTCCAAAAAATTGCTGCGCAAATACTGTGTGACATAAAAAGTTGCAACGACAACCATTTTATTTCCTAGGGTGTCTGCTAAAAAAATATATGTAGCACTTACCCCCAAAGGATCTGCTGGTATTTGATTGGGCTTACCGTTCCTTCACTGTTCCACCATGTCTCTCGTAGAGGTCCCATTAAAGATTTTTTTTATATAGATTTCAGCTCTGACACACAGTCTCTTTTTCCAATGCTTTATTCACAAAAGACATTCCAATAGAGGGATGGAGGGTTTTAGGGGAATTCAGATACCTTTTAATTGCAAGTCAGGGATACATCTTGATACAGAGGACAAACAGCTCCACAACTGGATCCGGAAACCACCAGATAGGCCTCTCTTACTGACCTAGCAGCCTATGCGATGCTCGGTCATAGTCTCTGCCACAGACTTGAAGAATCAGTAGAACCGTTACAAAATCCTCTGCCACAGGATTGGGTAACAAGCAACCTTTTGCAATGTCAACCAGCGGTACTGTGTGTTAGGTGACCTGGTATACGTCCTCCAACTGAGTCTCCAGGTTCTTCTAGAGGTACCGGCCTTGTTGCTCAGTCCTCTCTCTGAAAAGTCCTCCCCTGGATCCTCCAGTCGCTTGGCTTCTTCCCGCAGGCAAGACAGCACAGGACCACCCCTGGATCGGTAGGCCCCAGGACTTCTGGGCCTACCTTTTAGTAACGAAGCCTCGGGCCAGCCGGCCTTGATACAATTTAGAAGGCCGCAGCACACCTTAGGCCAGGAGGGCCATCAGGTCGGAACACACCCTGTCACGGGGTCTGCCCATTAAGTACCCTCTCCCAGAATGCACAGTGAGCAGACCTCTCCCACTGACTGTTTCCGGGCAAAGAGGCACTCAATACACCCAACTTGTTACAATTTCCAACCTTGGCCGACTACAAGGGCGCCATCCCTATGCCAAGGGGAAAACTACACAACCAGCCGAGCTGGAACAGAACCAGAATTTACAACATAATCAGTCTGAGCTAAACTACAGCTTCAGACAAACTAAATTTCTATTTATAGCGTCTGCTATTGAAAATACCAGCGCTACATATATATAATGTTTGGGGGTCCTGAGTAATTTTCTAGCAACAAAATGATAATGTCAAAATAACTCAACACACAGCCATTAATGTCTAAACCCTGGCAACAAAAGTGAGTATACCCCTATGTGAAAATGTCCAAATTGGGCCCAAAGTGTCAATGTTTTGTGTGGCCACCATTATTTTCCAGCACAGCCTTAACCCTCTTGGGCATGGAGTTCACCAGAGCATCACAGGTTGCCACTGGAGTCCTCTTCCACTCCTCCATGATGACATCACGGAGCTGGTGGATCTTTGAGACCTTACGCTCCTCCACCTTCCATTTGAGGATGCCCCACAGATGCTCAATAGGGTTTAGGTCTGGAGACATGCTTGGCCAGTCCATCACCTTTATCCTCAGCTTCTTTAGCAAGGCAGTGGTCATCTTGGAGGTGTGTTTGGGGTCGTTATCATGTTGAAATACTGCCTGCGGCCCAGTCTCTGAAGGGAGGGGATTATGCTCTGCTTCAGTATGTCACAGTACATGTTGGCCTTCATGGTTCCCTCAATGAACTGTAGCTCCCCAGTGCCAGCTGCACTCATGGAGCCCCAGACCATGACACTCCCACCACCATGCTTGACTGTAGGCATGCAGACCAATTTGATGCTGTGTGCAGCGTATGGTCTGAGCACTGATAGGCTGACCCCACCCCTTCAAACGCTGCAGCAATACTGACAGCACTCATTCATCTATTTCCCAAAGAAGAGAAAATGGCTAATTGGGCCCAATTTGGACATTTTCCCTTAGGGGTGTACTCACTTTTGTTGCCAGCAGTTTAGACATTAATGGCTGTTTGTTGATTTATTTTGAGGGGGATAGAAAATTTACACTGTTATACAAGCTGTACACTCACTACATTGTAGCAAAGTGTAATTTCTTCAGTGTTGTCACATCACATGTGAGGAGTGTACTCACTTTTTTAAGATACTGTATTATATCAATGACATGTACAAATCCTAAGGTTGTTTAACAAATGTCACCATTTATAAAATATGTATGTACTTTCCAAAATACAATCTGTGGTGCTAATATTATTTCAGAATTTATCCTTGCACTGCAAGAATTAAAAGACTGTGAAGTCTAGGAGTAAGTTGTAATACCTTATCCCTCACTCCCCTGGCAGCTAGCTGGGGCAGGCCACACTGCAAGAGTCATTTTTTTCTTTTGCCTATAGCTTTTAATTGATCTTTTTTATAGGTTTATGTAAAAAGACCATAAAGAAAAACACTATACTTTCCCTTTAAAACTAGCTGTGCTAAGTGCGTCCACCTTCTCTATGGACTGTGTAGAGAGAGTACAGAGGGAAATCCCAGATAATTTGTGTCTACTCTTGACTAAGTTATAGCATTTATAGTACAGTATTATCTAGCGACGGGGAACTGAAAATATGCCTTATGACTAGGAATAAAACAGAATATGCAAAATATTTTAATAGAAAATTAGATTCCGTGGTTCCATGAAGACCATTATTAGGTAAATCAATAATGTATTTACCCGTGGACACTAATAAATGATAAATCACACAACAGATGTTTTTCTAATGCAAGCTACTAGCAAGAGGAAATAAAATAGTTATAAAATGAGAACTTTAGCTTCAGTATGAAGGATCAATGTTTATACATATAAACTTCCTGTTTATGGTCCACTTGCAGATCATTAGTGAGTGAGCTTGTTTACATCTGTTCTGGTGACTATGCAGTATTTGGGGTACATTTTGCAAAGTGCATTGGTGTGCAACTCAAAACGAATGACAACATAACACACTACAATACAGAGGTAGAAGATTGCAAAAAGCACCAGAGTCAGAATACTTGGTAATGCCATACCTACCAACTTTTTCAGATGGGAACGAGGGACACTTAAAGAGGAAGTAAACCCTCTTTTACAACTTTAGCCTACAGGTGAGCCTATATTGAGGCTTACCTGTAGCTAACAAGGATATCTCCTAAACCTGCACGGTTTAGGAGATATCCCTGTATTTGCATGTGCCGACGTCATGCGGCACATGCGCACTTGCGACAACTGAAGCAACGGCGTTATATGCCGATGCTTCAGTTGTTACTATGCCGCTCTCGTGCGCATGCGCGTGACGTCATCGCGGCTCCGGCAAATCACAGCGCCGGAGCCGCGATACCCGGAAGTCACTCCGGGAGAAGATGTCGGCGGTCGGAGGGGGAGAAGAGGACCAATGCCGGGGCTTCGATCTCAGGTAAGTGATACATAATTAGCTAGTATGCTATGCATACTAGCTAATTATGCATTTGTCTTGCAGGTTTTATTTTTTTTTCCATTTTACTTAAGAGGGTTTACTTCCTCTTTAATAGCATAAGTATGTAGTCATAGGACACACCCACTGCCACATCCCCTTAAAGGAGACTTATACAAAAAAAAAAATTTGTTAAACCTACAAGTGCTTTTTTTATCACCGCTATTCCTTTCTATTGGCTTTTAAAATTTCGATATACAGCAATTTAGAAATTGGATTAAAGTTTTTGCATTAGGAAACACTTTTTGGAAGCTAAAAAGTGTATTTTATATACAACTATATAAATCAGACCAAATCTCTTAACAAATCTCTTAACATATAAACAATTGTTCACAGAACTATACAGAAAAAAAATATAGAGCAGTAATAGTGAACCTTGGCACCCCAGATGTTTTGGAACTACATTTCCCATGATGCTCGTGCACTCTGCAGTGTAGTTGAGCATCATAGGAAATGTAGTTCCAAAACATCTGGGGTGCCAAGGTTCGCCATCATAGTGCATCCAGAAAATGTCCATACATAATGAATAAAGAAAAAGACACAATGGGGGTTATTTACGAAAGGCAAATCCACTTTGCACTAGAAAGTGCAAACTACAAGTGCAAAGTGCACTTGAAATTGCACTGGAAGTGCACTTGGAAGTGCAGTTGCTGTAGATCCGAGGGGGACATGCAAGAAAAATAAAAAACAGCATTTTACCTTGTACATGATTGGATGATAAAATCAGCAGAGCTTTCACTCATTTCAGATCTACCCCTCAGATTTACAGCGACTGCACTTTTAAGTGCACTTGTAGTGCAAAGTGGATTTGCCTTTCGTAAATAACCCCCAGTGTGTGAAAAACATGCTTATAGCACTATGTCTCAGTTATCCTATATATTATGATATGTACTCCATTCCTGAGATTGGGGTGCCCATACCTTGCCACTAGTGATAGATGTTGGGGTGCTCATACCTTACATAGTGACAGATTTGACAGCATTGAGCAGCTGTGCTTGCTGCAGAATGAAACCAGTCCACTGTCACATCTGCTCCAAAATTGGGAGGAAGGGGTATGCATGATAGAGTCTGCAGAAGTACTCTAGTGACTCAGAATGCATGTAGACTGTCTCTTCTTCCCTTTGCACCACATTACAGGTACCTGATGAAGACTGAGTGGAATGGGACACAATTAGGTTTCCCACCCAGCCAATGCTGGGAGAAACATGTACTGGTGGAAAATATTGATCAGCCATGTGTCAGTAATGTGTCTGCTAATGTGTCTGATGCTGTAAGCTTGCTGTGGTAAAGGCCGACAGAGGTGCTGAACTTGCCAATCTTTCATTAGCTATAAGCCGATACAGTAAAGAGTAGGAAGTGGGCTCTTATAAGATGTGCATTGCCAAATAATAATGAGGCATCGTGATCTGGAGACTAAGAAAATTGAAGGCTGGCACTGCATATGGTACATTGGCCTCTGCCATATTAGCAGAATAGTAGAAAAATCTAAGCTGGAGTTTACCAATTGTCAACAAAACACAAAAATGTTAACCCACGGGTTGTTACTAAAACTGTAGTGCAAAATCTGGTGCAGCTGTGCATGGTAGTCAATCAGCTTCCAGGTTTTAGCCCAGGTTCACACTGAGCTTCAGGAATGAAGCTGTGCAAGTTCACCTAAACTCGTACGATTTCATTCCCGCATGTCAGTCCCGATTTCGGGTGCGATTTCACAGGTTTCTGCATAGATGTTAATGGAAATCGCACCCCGAAATCGCAAAAAGTAGTACAGAAAATTGCATGTTAAAATGTACCAATGTGAACAAGGGCTTATTGTAAAAGTTTAATTGAACATACTGAAGTTAGAGGCTGATTAGCTACCATGCACCGCTGCACCAGATTTTGCACTCTCCAGTTTTAATAAATCTCCCCCACAGCCTATAGCAAGTATGGCAAATTTAGTAACAATGGTGATTTCGTATAGAATGCATTCCCCAGGGTCCAAATATACACCAGACAAGTTACGTCATGCCTGAAATCTCTATGGTTATTCTCTATCTAAGCACTTTTAGTTCATCCCAACACTACCTACCACCGTGATATTTTAATTTTTTTTTCAATAAATTCTTTATTTATACCAAAATGAGACAGGGTTAAACATTCAGTAGTACAAATCACATTTAAGTTCAGTGATATATGGTGAAGACAAATGAGGAGGAAGGAGGGACAGAGGGACTTTTTTCCAAATAAGGGACAGTCCCTCAAAATCAGGGATAGTTGGGAGCTATGCGTAATGCGCAATGGTCAAGACAGACAGGTCTTAGATAACAGCTTTGGTTACAAATATACAGAGAAAGGGGAACAGAAGAAGGGCTATCAGGTCCACAGAATAGAAACAAGCAAAGTCCCACCACTAGACAAGGCACAGGTAAGGAGAGGGAGGAACATATATAGAAAAAGGTGCAGCGCTAAAACACACTCAAAAATATACAAATGAAACGAAAACGTATATTAAATAAAATAGTCCACAAAAACAGTCCAATGGTGTCTTTCTAAGGTGATGACGGAGGCATGTGCATGCAGGTGACAACGTGAAAGAAAAAACTCCCACCACAGACGGAATGGCCGCTCATCTCACCAAGTGGACCCTTAGATCATAAAGGGTCACTAAAGCCTTCCCACCAGGGGTTAAATGACAGCGATCCTCTGGAGAGATTCGTCACACTTGGCAGAGATGCAGGATGGGTATCAGTATGTCCAACTCAGTCCCATATCACCATCAATCATGTGGATGAAAAATTAAAAAACCATAGTGTTCTCTGCTTGCAAACAATTTATTTAAAAGAAAATGGGAATATAAAAACTTACAAAAGAGAGCACCTGTGTCCCGGTGCTAGGAAGGTACAGCATATAACAAAGTGCACAGAATAGGGCTGCGGGTGATGTCGCTTTCGTCCGCAGCCCTATTCTGTGCACTTTGTTATATGCTGTACCTTCCTAGCACCGGGACACAGGTGCTCTCTTTTGTAAGTTTTTATATTCCCATTTTCTTTTAAATAAATTGTTTGCAAGCAGAGAACACTATGGTTTTTTTTTTTTTCATCCACATGATTGATGGTGATATGGGACTGAGTTGGACATACTGATACCCATCCTGCATCTCTGCCAAGTGTGACGAATCTCTCCAGAGGATCGCTGTCATTTAACCCCTGGTGGGAAGGCTTTAGTGACCCTTTATGATCTAAGGGTCCACTTGGTGAGGTGAGCGGCCATTCCTTCTGTGGTGGGAGTTTTTCTTTCACGTTGTCACCTGCATGCACATGCCTCCGTCATCACCTTAGAAAGACACCATTGGACTGTTTTTGTAGACTATTTTATTTAATATACGTTTTCGTTTCATTTGTATATTTTTGAGTGTGTTTTAGCGCTGCACCTTTTTCTATATATGTTTCTACAGAGGGATTTTGAAGGTTGACCCTTGGTGTTCAGCAGCTTTTATTTTATTTTATTTCTATTTTCATTTGTTACACCATTGCGCTGATTTATTTTTCTATCACAAGGAGAGGGAGGAGTCTTAAGGTAAGGCTTATGCCGCGTACACACGAAGGGACTATCCCGCGGGATTATCCGCTGGACCGAAGTCCAGCGGATAATCCCCTCGTGTGTGGGCGCCGGCGGACTTTTTTTGGCCAAAGTACGGCGGACTAAAGTTTCAAGTTTTGTTTTCAAATTATCCGCTGGACTTGGCAGTCCAGCGGATAATCCGGACGTGTGTAGTATGGTCCGGCGTACCAAAAAGGACGCATGCTCAGTAGCTAGTATGTCACGGACTCGCTCGGTCTGGTAAAACTAGCCTTCGTTTTGAAGGTCGCACAATCGTCACGCTGCTGATTTTTTTTTTTTTTTTTTCTTCTGACAGCGGGATTTGTATGTTATCGTACTTGAAGAATGATTTTGCCTTGCTGCTTGTATATTCACGCCGAGTACTCCCGAACGTTTTTTCTTCAGCATTCTTTAGTGAAGTTATATATTTGTATATATATATATATATATATATATATATATATATATATATATATTTATCTTTATCTCTCTCTCTCTCTCTCTATATATATATATATATATAGATATATATATATATATAGATATAGATATATATATCCAAATCACCAAATGAAAACTATATCGATATTTCTCAATAAACCCAAAAAAAGATATATCTATATATACATATATATATATATTTATATATATAGATATATAGATATATACGTGTACGTGTATATATATATATATATATATATATATATATATATATATATATATATATATATATATATCTCTATTTATATATATATATATATATATATATATATATATATATATATATATATATATATATATATATATATATATATATATATATATATATATATATATATATATATTATATATGTACATATATCTCTATTTAGATATATTTTATTATTTGTTAGTTATCAAAAGGATTTGTTATTACACATGATACAATTGTGGAGTCAGCAGAGCTTGCCCTTAATTCAGATCTTAACCCTCACCTTTCCAGCGACTGCACTTGCAGTTCCATTGAAGTTGCACTTTACACTTGTATTGTCAAATGAATGTTTAGACATGTACCTGCCTACTCCTAAAGAAACTATGTTTTTGAATAACAAGCACGTATATCATTATTTTCAGAAAATAAAAATACCATTTATTCTGGTTTAAACAAACAAGGCAAAACAAAATAGGAAGGCAACACTGGAGCCACTTTGCGATTTTGAGAAGACTTTTTGCCCCAACGGCAGACATTAAGTTTGTGAAGCCAAAAATTAAGCTTGGGCACATTTCATACAATATAGGGAGCACAAGAAGATTGACCAGGAATCAGACAGACCAGGAACAGCAGCAGATGACATCTATGTCCCCAAGCTGTGGCACTACAACAGCCTGTGTCTTCTGTGAGACCAGACTGAAGCCAGGCAATCACTTCCGACTCTTCCCACCACGCTGCCCTGCACTCTTCCCTGCAGTCTTCCCTGCACGCTTCCTTGGAGGCTGACTTGTGGTAGGAGGAGGAGGAGGAGGAGGAGGAGGAGGAGGAGGAGAAGAAGGAAGACGAGGAGGAGGAGGAGGAGGAGGAGGAGGAGAAGTTGGTGTCGGGCCTTCATGGGTCAGGCGGGTTGATTCTCGTAATTGACCCCTCAAACCCCCCTTAATAGCCTCAAATATGAGGCCCTCACACAGGTGCCGTTGGCCCTTCTCCATTTCCAGCAACCTGCTGGCCAAGTAGGTGGCATAGGCCTCTTCTGGAATGGGGGGTTTGTCGAGAATCGCACTCGCCTTCCTAATAAGTTGGAGTGATTCCTCCTCAACAATGGTCATCCTCCTGGGCCTTCTTGGGGGTAAGGGCAGGGGTGGAGGTACACTTCTTAAGACAGTCTGGCTGTCACTCTGGCTCGTGCTGGGCCCAGCCACCTCCTGGCTCTCGCTGGTCATGTCCTCCTCCTCCTCCATACCACTTGTCCCGGCATCATCCTGGGTCAGCTCATCCTGTGTGCAAATAAAAACAAAAATCAAACACCTGGTTTTTGGTTTATGGCCTCCTCAATCATCCAATTGTAAACTTATGAAGGAGCAGATAATTGTTAAAAAAGATCCAAAAGGCTATCATTTGGACCCCTGCATTTTCCAAGCAGATCACCAATGTTGTATAAGGCATTTTTTGCCACTACTGGATGTATGTATACACTATATATGTATCGATATGTTGCACCCACACTTTTTCGAAGTTTGCGCAATTTTTGTCAGCTTTTTTCACAATTCAGAGTTCAGGGTGTTAATTGTTTCACATTTTAACGTTTACACCATTAATATTCACACAATCACAATTTGGGATACTAAATATATACCTGGCTCCAGCTGGGCGCATCAGCCTGCTCCAAGGTGGAGGGGTCTTCTCCTTCCGTGGAAGCCTCAGCTGGGGTGGAGGGAAGAGTGGAGGGAAGAGTGGAGGGAAGGGTGGAGGGAAGAGTGGACAGTGATTGCCTGGGTTCCATCTGGTCACCTATAAAAGCCAGTTGGTTGTAGTACCACAGCTTGGGTACATAAACATTCTCTGCTGCTGCTCCTGATCTGACTGATTCCTCAATCTTCTTGCGCTCCCGCTTGTACATGTGCCTTAAACTTGAAATTCTGGCTTCAACAAACTTGGTGTCTGCGTTGGGGACTTGAGTCTTCACAAAATCCACAAGTGGCCCCAGTGTTGCCTTCCGGACATCCCTATTGCCATATAAAGGATTCTTGAGCTGCCACAGGTTGGTATTTTTTCTGTAGAGCGCAATGAATTCGGACATGAACTGCTGGTCCTTGAATGGATTATACTGGGCTGCTGACATGTTTGTTTCTGTTTTGTTAGTAATGGCAATACAAAAGACCAAAAACACAAATGTTACTAAAAACGCACATCCAGTTTTTCTAACCAAACATTACACAACACACCCACACACAGGCAGCAACACACCCACACAGGCAGCAACCCCTACACACAGGCAGCAACACATCCACACAGGCAGCAACCCCTACACACAGGCAGCAACCCCTACACACAGGCAGCAACCCCTACACACAGGCAGCAACCCCTACACACAGGCAGCAACACATCCACACAGGCAGCAACCCCTACACACAGGCAGCAACACATCCACACAGGCAGCAACCCCTACACACAGGCAGCAACCCCTACACACAGGCAGCAACACATCCACACAGGCAGCAACCCCTACACACAGGCAGCAACACATCCACACAGGCAGCAACCCCTACACACAGGCAGCAACCCCTACACACAGGCAGCAACCCCTACACACAGGCAGCAACCCCTACACACAGGCAGCAACACATCCACACAGGCAGCAACCCCTACACACAGGCAGCAACACATCCACACAGGCAGCAACCCCTACACACAGGCAGCAACACATCCACACAGGCAGCAACCCCTACACACAGGCAGCAACACACACATATCCTTAAAAAATGCAGGCCCAAAACCCAATAAACCACAGTAATGCATCCTAGAAAACACTTACCTTCGTACAGAGCGCTCGCTACTTCCGTTCGGGAACACGTGGGGCCCTCAAACAGCCTTATATACACTGCGCACGCGTGGAAGTCCGCCTGCGTCCTCCGCGTCGCCCGCCCATGACGTTCCTCCTGACGAGTATTCCCCCGCCCCGCTTCCCCTCGTTGCATTGTGGGTGAATAAATTAATGAAGATGGCGGACACATTCTCAGCCAGTAGCGCGGAGGAAAGCCAAGAAGCGAACACATCTGCATCCAGCAGCAGATATAAGGCCACCAATATGGCCTTTGAAGAGATGGTGGAGATGGTGGACATCCTACAAAGGGAAGATTACGACGGGGAAAATGGCCCCTACCCTCGACCCAATTTGCGCAAGGACAAGATTCTCACTACAATCGTCAGCACCCTGGAGCAGAAATTCGGCGTACGAAGGGGCAAGGATCAACTGCGCAAGCGATGGTCCGACATCAAATCCAGGGAGCACGATCAGTACAGGAGAATTCGAAAAGCCATCAAAAAAAGTAAGTCAAGCACGTGCGCTACTATGGTTATACTTGATATGTCTAATCTTGCGCAGATGTTATTAGCACTCGTACGTGAAACTTGCGCAGATGTTATTAGCATTCGTACGTGAAACTTGCGCAGATGTTATTAGCATTCGTACGTGAAACTTGCGCAGATTTTATTTGCATTCGTACGTGAAACTTGCGCAGATTTTATTAGCATTCGTACGTGAAACTTGCGCAGATTTTATTTGCATTCGTACGTGAAACTTGCGCAGATTTTATTAGCATTCGTACGTGAAACTTGCGCAGATTTTATTTGCATTCGTACGTGAAACTTGCGCAGATTTTATTAGCATTCGTACGTGAAACTTGCGCAGATTTTATTTGCATTCGTACGTGAAACTTGCGCAGATTTTATTAGCATTCGTACGTGAAACTTGCGCAGATTTTATTTGCATTCGTACGTGAAACTTGCGCAGATGTTATTAGCACTCGTACGTGAAACTTGCGCAGATTTGATGAAAGTTCAGTTTGTCTTCATAACGTTTATTGAGTTTACCTGGCTTTGGGTTGTTGGAGTTGTAAGGTTGTTTATTATTGTCACTATCTATACAATTACTGCTGTAGTAAGGGTTTTAGGGGTAACTTACACAGGGACTCCAGAAGCTGTTTTGGGGGGTGGGGATAAATATGTTAAGCAGGGTGTCATGCTCACAATTCCCGAAAAATGCTCATCATCTACAAATACTGTAGGTGGTGACTTTTCAAAGAAGTACACTCACCTGTCCCTTGGATGGTGCAGCTACAATCTCTGATCTTGCAATCATGAAATTAATGTTTGCGGCTTCACTTCCCGGGTCACTATTGGGCATGCGCCAGTTGCGCAATGCAATAGGACTGGTCCGCGCGAGCTCGGGGACCCCTGTGTGTCCCAGCAGACAGCACGGTGGGACGGGATGTGGCGTATACTTCTGTGGGAGTCTATGGCCGGATGTGTGTGCAAATACCTGCCTTACACAGGTATCTGCAACCCCTCACCCCTAAAAGGTTCCAAATAAGACACCACAGGGGTGCAGGGATCCAATGAGCGGAAGTTCAAATTTAGGGTTGAAGGGCGGTTTAAGTATTGGAGTTTCATTAGATAGACATTTCAATTCTGTCTTCAAGTAGGATCTTCTAACAAACTGCTAATAATTGGACAACACTTTTAAACAATGTTTAATAATCCTATTTTGGCACTCAAATATCAGTGTGATTAAAAGTGTACCTTTTTGTGTTCCATTACCATAGGGGGCAAAAGACTCAGACGTCAGTCCGAACCTACGAGGACCTCCCGGCCTCACCAGACTAATTGGGCAGTTAGCCCAAGCCCAAGCCCACGCGTGGATGTGGCGGAACAGGTGGTTGAAGTGGATCAAATCTGCACCCCACCAAGTGAGTGTCTCAGAACACAGATTGAGCTAAGAAATTAAGGTCTGCATGTTTTTGACAGTTTTTTTCTTGTGTTTTATCTACCCAACTTTTAGGTGATGCTGATCTGTTTGTGGAAGGACAAGCTGCGGAGCCATTTTCCACAGACAGTGCCCACAGGCTTATTGGCCAGATCATGGCCTGGAATCTGCAGCTGGAAAATATGCAGAAGGAGATGGCCACCATGCAGCAGGGAATGAAGGACATGATTGATGTTTTGGGGAGAATCTAAAGACCCCTTTTCCATTTCTTAACATCAATCATGTCCTTCATTCCCCTTTTGATGCGCTGTTTAACAAATTTTAGAGGCCAAATTTTTAATATGCACACGGTGTGTCAACATGTGCTATGTGCCATCAGGGGATCTCAATGGACGCATTTTGTGTTTGCAACCCCTAATGCTAGTAGGTGAGAGGGAAGGGGTTTCACACACAAAACACGTCCATTGATTCCCCATGATGGAACATAGCACATGTTGACATTACCCATTTTCCTGTTAAATTAGTGTGCATATTCTAAATTTGGCTTCTACTGTTCATGGGTTACCTGTTGAACTTTGTAAGTTCTGGGCTTTTACATTGTGTAAATATTTTCTAATGCTAAGCCTAAATTTTTTACCATTTTAAAACATGTTTTTATGTTTGTTTAAAAAAAATCAATCACAAAAACAAAAAAAATATGTTGTGAGAAAAAGACCAAAAAAAAAATGTAAAAAATATAACATAAAAAAGAAAAAAAAAAAAAATCTTGTTGAAAAGAAAAAAAAAAAAAAAATCTTGTTGAAAAAAATAAAAAAAAAATAAAAAATCTTGTTGAAAAAAGTAAAAAAAAAAAAAATATCTTGTTGAAAAAAGAAAATAAAAAAAAATATATAACATAAAAAAGGTTTGGATGTGCACTAGAATAAAAAATAATAATGTTTGCACAAATTAAACAATGTGTGGCTTCTTCTTTTTAAATACTACCAGTTTGACCAAAACATGTTGTGGTTCATTGACAAAGGGGCTTATTTACTAAACGCAAAACAAGTTTGCCACTATTAAAGATGTGCACTAGGACAACATATTAAACAGGCAAAATTAAAAGCAAAACCATACGAAAATACCAATATTTCAAACATCAATCACTGTATTTATTCTTTGTAAATCAAAAAGATGGTTTAAGGGTCTGCTGCCATTGCAATGGCCCCCCTACCATTAAAATAATGTAAATAACGGTCCCGCACTTGCTGGGCTGATTGTGGGGCGGAACCAAGACGGCGATTATCCAGCCCTGTCATGTTGCCTTCCACTCCGGCCTCAGGGCCGATTGGTAATGAGTATGTTCCCGAATGTTTGCGTAAATAATTGTGCATGACACAGCATGCAAGAATAATAGTATTCAGTTTGTACTCTGCCAGATGTAGGGATGTAAGGAGCAATCTGAAACGGTTGGCCATAATACCAAAGGCATTTTCCACAACCCGTCTTGCTCTGGCCAACCGATAATTAAAAATCCTCCTCTCAGGGGTGAGGGATCGTTGGGGAAATGGCCTCATCAGATGGTCACCCAGACCGAACGCCTCGTCGGCAATGAAAACGAAGGGGAGTCCCTCCACATTATCTTCATCTGGTGGCAGCTCCAGGCCACCAGTCTGGAGACGATGACCGAACTCCGTGTGGTTGAAGACTCCTCCGTCCGACATCCGGCCGTTTTTCCCCACATCCACATACAGAAAGTCATATTGTGCCGACACCACCGCCATCAACACGATACTATGGAACCCCTTATAATTCCAATAGTATGACCCCGAATGGGGTGGGGGCACAATTCGCACATGCTTCCCGTCAATCGCCCCTCCGCAGTTGGGAAAGTCCCAACGGGCAGCAAACTGGGAAGCCACAGTCTGCCATTCCTGTGGCGTGGAGGGACACTGTGAAGTCAAACACAAATATACAAATCGAATTAAAAACCAGGCAAAACACCTAACTAAATGCAACAAATTAACAAACAATTTGGAAGAACATATGTATTTATTTAGTAAGTCCTTGAAATAAAGCCAAAAGGTTAAGGATAAGGGACAAATCTCTGATTGATGACCCCTCTGATGGCCCAGAGAAGATAATAATGGGGATGTGGGTGTGGAGTCATTAATTGTAAGGTCACACAATACACATGCAATTAATTAACGGGGTGTGTGTGGGGGGGGGTTAATTACAAGCTGACCAAAAACACATGCTATTAATTATCAGGGGGTGTGGGGGGGGGGGTTAATTACAAGCTAACCAAAACCACATGCTATTAATTATCAGGGGGTGTGGGGGGGGGTTAATTACAAGCTAACCAAAACCACATGCTATTAATTATCAGGGGGTGTGGGGGGGGGTTAATTACAAGCTGACCAAAACCACATGCTATTAATTATCAGGGGGTGTGGGGGTGTGGGGGGGGGGGTTAATTACAAGCTGACCAAAACCACATGCTATTAATTATCAGGGGGTGTGGGGGGGGGGTTAATTTACAAGCTGACCAAAACCACATGCTATTAATTATCAGGGGGTGTGGGGGTGTGGGGGGGGGGGGTTAATTACAAGCTGAACAAAACCACATGCAATCAATTTAAAAATGAGGGTCAAGGGGGGTGAAAGGGGGGGTGAGTAAAGCTGTACAATGGAGCTGGTAATATACATTTTTAACCAAAGAAAGTGACTAGGCTAGGGGTGTTTAGGGGGCCAAGCTTCCATGCTGGGGAGGTTGGTGCAAGCAAATATGCATGTGACCCACTAAATAATACATTCTTAAAGCTATTTCGATAAGTCAACCATAAAATACTAGACAAAAAACCAAAAAAAAAATAAAAAAGGAATAGGGGACATTCATAGAATAGTCCTATCATGGTAATTAGCTAATGATGACATTGATGCACTACATTAGCAAAAATACAAGACATAGGTAATTTTAAAAGAGAAGACTTACCTTAATGTATTCCTCCTGCAGGACGTGGATAATGGCAGAACAGGTCTCTGGAATAATGAGCCCCAGAGCCTGGGGGGAGATGCCTGAGGTCCTGCAAGCTTCTCCCCGTCGCCAAGTAACGCAACGTGGCGACTAGCCTCTGCTCCGCACTGATGGCTTGCCGCATGCAGGTATTCTGCCTGGTAATATAAGGGGACAGCGAAGCCAACAGACGGTGAAAAATGGGGTCCGTCATCCGGAGATAATTCCTGAAATCATCAGGATTATTCTCACGGATCTCACGGAGCAAAGGCATATGCGAGAATTGGTCACGCTGGCGCAACCAATTCTTGGTCCATGAACTCCTCCTCACCCTGTTCATGGACTGGGCTCGTGCCAAGGTGTTAACCGCAACACCGAGCCCCTGCACAGCACGAACTCGTTCCCGAGTACGTCCACACTCCATGGCTTCAAAACGGTCGGCTGATCAAACAAACAACTTAACAGAACGCACTGAAGAACAGCAAGGCCTATGAAGAACGACCTGAAAAACAGGAACGAGCGGACCAGAACGGCCTGAGAACAGGTAGGAACTGATCCACACGCACTGAAAGCCAGATACAAACCTCACAAGCACAAACTGAACGGCAGAAGCGAACGAATTAAGCAGAAGTCTGAGAAGCGCGAATCGTCTCTAACCAAACGTCAACTAACACGCGATACACACGAGATTAGCTGACGGGGCCCAAAGGGTGTCGTTTGGGATCTCGAGCTTCCTTTTTCTAGTCCCGTCGTACGTGCTGTACGTCATCGCGTGAACCGCCGGACTTTTTGCGTGATCGTGTGTGGTCAAGTCCGTTCGCTTTTTAGTCCAGCGTACCAAGCTGGAAAGTCCAGCGGATTGTCCGCTGGACTTAGGTCCGCCGGGAAAAGTCCCTTCGTGTGTACGCGGCATTACATACGCTATCAATCTGATTGTACAACCTTCTTTAGATCTATCATCAACTATATAGTGCAAGGATCTGCCTGATTTGATGCAAATTGATTTGATTGTTTAGGTTTGTCCTCAAATTATACAGTGGTGGTAACTCAAAAGAAGACTGTACAGAGATTGGTCAGCTTTAGCGAACACACAGAGACATGAGAAGAAGGAAAATTCAATGAATAAACTTAGGCCATTAGGGTCAAAACCGACAGATTTCTGGCACTAATGAAGCATTCTATAAGGTTGTTTTATGCTTTCCTTATATGTCCCTTTAGTTTTGTTGTGAGACATATCAATGTATGACATGGAAGTAAAGACTATGGCGTTGATTTACTAAAGGCAAATAGACTGTGCACTTTGCAAAGTGCAGTTGCTCCAGAGCTTAGTAAATGAGGTAAAGCTTCACTTTCCAAAGAATACCCAAGAAAAAAAAAAAATAAAAAAGATTTTTTGCTTGCACATGATTGAACGATGGAAGCCAGCAGAGTTTCTGCTCATTTACTAAGCTCTGGAGCAACTGCTCTTACAGAATGCAACTGCACTTTGCAAAAGGCACAGTCTATTTGCCTTCAGTAAAACAACCCCAGTATATTGATTGTTACTTTATTGCACAAAATATCATATCTGAATAGCATACTGGACTATGTAGTTGTCTTAAAGTGGCACTACACTGCATCTGAGCACCACAAATGCTATTTAATAAATGTTTAATATTCAAAGACAACACCCTCCCTCTATTCCATCCCTCCATGCTTTATTTTGCTGAGAAATCACTTTGAACCCCCCCTCCCCCCCTAGCATTTCTGGCCGTAGCCATCTTGAGTAAGGGCAAATGATTCATGTAGCATTTACTTCCTGGAATCCATCTGCCGTTAGCTCATGCATGCAGGCAGAATGGTGTGCTTGGCTGAGAAAGCCCCTCCTCCCCTCCTAAAGACTTCTGGCATGGAAACCAGGAAGTAACTGAAGAATTGTAAAAAAAAAAGTCTAAAACAAGTAAACATAATATACCTTCCTATCTATTTACTATTGCTAGCAGCGTAAGGATTAAAAATAGTGAATGTTGATTGAGAAAGTGAAGTTCCATTTTAAATGTGAAACTGAAAACAAATCCTTGTTTGTGTGTTATACTAATGTATATGCATTTGGTGCGTTCCAAAATCCTTATTTTTTTTTTGCAGACACAGCAACAAACTCTGGACAATTAACTATAAGAATTTCCCCAGAGCCCTCTGGCTGGGCTATATTTAAATATCTTATTGAGGGCCTGTCTGTTTCTATTATCCCAAAAGGCTCGAGTAGCAATAGCGATCTCTGTGGCATGTCCCTCTGCAGACAGCAGGAAGGCTTTTTGGAGATATTGCTGTCAGATGTGCTTTTTTGTTGTGTAATCTAAAATCTTATTTTTATCATTAAAAAAGTGACACATACTTGTCCTACTTTTAGGGGCTAACTCTCAGTTTAAATCTCTCCACTTGCCTTTAGATTGTGTTGTTATTTTTATAAGATATATACACTTATTTAAAACTGTTATCTTAGTGGATAAAAGGTTGGGGACCAAATTTGTTAAAAATTAAGGATATTTGAAAATCAGTTCATCTTTGTAACATCAAGTATACTGAAACTGCATATAGAGTTGTCAACAACGCTGTTTAACCACTTTCAGACTGGACCATTTAGCTGACTTAAGACCAGACCACTTTATGCGATTCGTCACTGCGTCGCTTTAACTGACAATTGCGCGGTCGTGCGACATGGCTCCCAAACAAAATTGACGTCCTTTTTTTCCCACAAATAGAGCTTTCTTTTGGTGGTATTTGATCGCCCCTGCGGTTTTTATTTTTTGCGCTATAAACAAAAAATGAGCGACAATTTTGAAAAAAACACATTATTTTTTACATTTTGCTATAATAGATATCCCCCAAAAATATATGAAAAAACGTTTTTTTCCTCAGTTTAGGCCGATACGTATTCTTCTACATATTTTTGGTAAAAAAATCGCAATAAGCGATTACTGATTGGTTTGCGCAAAAGTTATAGCGTTTACAAAATAGGGGATAGTTTTATAGCATTTTTATTAATAATTTTTTTTCTTTACTAGTAATGGCGGCGATCGGCGATTTTTTTTGTGACTGCGACAATATGGCGGACACATCGGACATTTTTTACACATTTTTAGGACCATTGTCATTCATACAGCAATCAGTGCTATTTAAATGCACTGATTCCTGTGTAAATGACACTGGCAGTGAAGGGGTTAACCAGGGGATGGCAGTGTAGGGGTTAAGTGTTCCTAGGGGCGTGTTACTAACTTTGGGGGGCGTGTCTTTGTTTTAGTGAACACTGATCTCTGCTCCAATCACAGGGAGCAGAGATCGGAGTCACTAGTTGCAAAGCATCTCCCCATTTAGCCTTCCCGTGAGACGATTGCGGGTATCCCTGCGGCGAACGAGTCCGCGGCACCCGCGACCGGACTCACGGGGGTCCCGACCAGCGTGCGCGTGCGATGGCGCGGCGGCAATCTTACAGGGACGTACCTGTACGCCCTTTTGCCGACGTACATCGTCGTGCGCCGGTCGGGAAGTGGTTTTAAAGAGAACAAGCCACCACTTGGCATTTATATAGTTACCTGAATCTCTACTCTTCAGTAGTTTTAATAGTGCAGTCTCAGCCCTCAGGGAATACTTGATTTTCATGCTTTCATGGGGTCAGTTTTAGTTGTTGAGGTATAGTATTCTATCAGTGTTAATTTTGTCGACTAAAACATTCTAGTCGACTAAAATTAAAACAATTGAGATGACTAAAATGGGACTAAAACTAAAATGGCATTTTAGTCAAAAGACTAAGATTAAAACTAAATTGAAATTTGACTTCAAAATTAACATCTATAGTGCATGTTCATACCTTAAATAATAACATATGCGATTTTTCACTTCAGCAGTATATAATAAGTTTGGAAATTGTAGAGAAATGTTAACTAATGCATTCAAATTTAATTACACCCATTCGATTTTAGACGACTAAAATTAGTTTTAGTCGACTAAAATTGTACTGGAGACTAAATACGTTTAAAACAATTGCAGAAGACTAAAATGGGATTAAAATGCCATTTTAGTCCTAAGATTAAAACTAATTCGAAATTTTGCTGCGAAAATGAACACTGTATTCTATAAAAAATTTTGTGTCATTTAGAGTTATTTCAAGGTTTTTTCACGGAAAGAAAGAAAAGACAACAAAATAGTTTTTTTTTTACTTTTTTATGTTACTTTTTTTGCAATCCTTTGCTGTGAACTCAAAAAATTAAATAACATCAAAAAGTAAACAAAACACAAATGCATTCCCTGGCCTTTACCTTGTTCCCTTATTTTTTGTGTGTATTTTGTTGTTACTAGACAGTGAAAAAAAAGTAAATTAAAATATTTAAAGCAGAAGTATTCCTTAAATGGTCATCTTAATTTCTGTGAAAATCAGCTTCAAATATGTTAGGGCTGTGAGTGACAATGGGGGTTATTTACGAAAGGCAAATCCACTTTGCACTATAAGTGCAAACTACAAGTGCAAAGTGTACTTGAAATTCGCTGTAAATCTGAGGGGTAGATCTGAAATGAGGTGAAGCTCTGCTCATTTTATTATCCAATCATGTGCAAGCTGTTTTTTTATTTTCCTTGCATGTCCCCCTCGGATCTACAGTGACTGCACTTCCAAGTGCACTTTCAGTGCAATTTCAAGTGCACTTTGCACTTGTAGTTTGCACTTGTAGTGCAAAGTGGATTTGCCTTTAGTAAATAACCCCCAATGCCATGGCTCCCAGATGGATGATCCATAGTAATGTATGAAGGTACAGGAATGGTTACAAGACATTTAGATAACATACTAGCATGGTCACATGCCGTAGGCACAGAGCAAAACACACAGCAAAACACACTTCTGAACACACTGAACTAATGAACTAAAATGTAGGCTTAAAGACAAATGGGTTGATTTGCTATCAAAAGAGAGGCTGTTAATTTAGTAAAGTGAATGCTCATTTTGTGAAATGAATGTGGACTGAGCTTGGCGTGAACTAATCATATAATACTCAAGACAAAAATTCCAATTCTTGCACAGGGAAGGCAAAACCAAACACAAATGCATTCTTACTATAAATTAATATTATATTAGCATAAAAAAAGAAATATCAATTGGCACACGTCATACCGAATAAACGTATATGTTTATTTGTTATAATGTGGAATTGCACAACAATGCTATACAATAAAATGTACATTGACAAAAATCTTCATTTGAGGTTCCCTTCAAAAGACTCAGACAACACCATGTATACGAGGAGAAGGCAAAAAAATTTACTTTTCAGTCACTTATTGCTACTGATGCTATACCTACAACTTAGGGCTCTCAATTGTGCCAACTTTAACAAAGCAACCACAGGTTTTATCCCTGAAAATCTTTCACTACAAATTCTTCTGTGCCACTGGAGTTACAGAACTTATAGTATTATACTCAGAGTATTATATAACCAAAACTATCTTTCTGCTTTTCTCCTTACACTCTTTTATAACAGATGTATATACCAGTAAAACAGAAGCCCTGCTCCATATTTGTATATTATGTAAACATTACTTTAGATAAAAAAATAATTCAATAGAAAATAAGCTATAATAGGATGCTTATAATAAAACAGCATTCTGACTCAATAAAGTAGAGTAGATAGGACCCGTGGAATGCATTATAAACTGAGACATTTCAGGTCCAGACACATGCTGGCTTCCATATAGAAGCTAAACATGTGTAACATTATTTTTATCTTTATTTATGTCATCATTTATTCTTTTCTTGATGTTTCTTGCAGGCATGGTTTGTCAATATTTTTTAATGTGAGCTGTTCCTGTTATTCTAAAATAAATGGCAATATTTTTCAACAGGGCTTGTTCTCCATACTAAAATTATCATTTTGTGCCATGAACCAATATTCATCCTCTTGCCAAAAAATAAGTAATGAATGAATAAGTAAGTAATGAACAGAGAAACTGTATCCTATAAAATACTAATCCAGTCGCCAAAAGGATGCCTGTATGTGGTATTGAACTGCAATTTAAAAAATGAGTCTAAAATATCAAAAGATAAGTCCACCATTATGTTTGGCTATATCGGCCCCCTCATTAAGTCACACTTGTGTTCTAGTAGGAGGACTTTCAATTCTCCTTATGTCATTTTTATAATGTAACAATGTAAGTTGTCTTCATGGATGTAACATAAAAAAATATAATACCACGTAATATATTTGCTGAAGGTCAGCTGTAGAAACTTTACATAAGACTTTACACTTTAATATACCCTTGGACTTATTAATTAGGGCAAAGAGCAATGTGCAAAGTGCAGAAAACCACAGCAATTAGTCACATACCCGTTTATTGTTCTTTAGTTGGCATCACCATGAATTTTGCATGTAACCATAGGATACTTAACACCCCTGCTCTTTGCATCATTTTTAAAGAAGCCGACTGGTGTCCTAAACATACTTAATTAAAAATCATGGCTTAGATAAACAGTGAATTCCTCTAAATTATAGGCTCAAAATCCAGTCACAACTTTCATTACCCAATGAAATAGATAGTAGTGACAAGTAATAGTTTGTTGCATCAATTGACTTGTATGTTTGTGCTGTATCCAAAGTTATAATACATACAAAAGTAACCAACATATACAATGTCATCTTAAAGTAAGCATTTTAGAAAAAAAGAAAAAGTTGAACAGAATGTACTTCTACTCAACAAGGAAATGCTTGAGAAGACTATATTGATCCTGTTAACGTGTAAGTCACTCAAAGGTTCATCAGTAATCTTTAAGAGTTTGCAATTGCACATGTTAATCTGTGAAAGTCTGCAAGGTATCCAGGTTGGTAAAATCCATCAGGCACTTGGAGACCTTCCTTGCATCTCTACATCTGTGAACTGTGGCATCTCTGAGCTTTCTGTAGTGGTGGTAATAGGAGAGATAACATGCTTGATACGCAAAAGCATAGTAAATAACAGAACCAGAAGCACAGCAAGTAGACCTAAGAACAAGCCAACATACATGTAAAGGTTAGAATATTTATCTGTGGTTGTGGCAGTTGCTTCAGTGGCCACTGTTGGAAACTGCTGTACATAGATAGTTCGGTTTCCACGGAACTTGAAGTAGGCTTCAGTCATTGCTTGAGACACTACTGTGTACTTACAACTGAAGTTTTATTTTGAATAATGCTAAGCAAGGCAATGACAGTGTATGACCAAATCAGAAGACCTGGATCTGCTGGTCAACTAATTCCAGTTGGTCAAATTACTTTTTTGTATGCCAAATGTTTTTTTGCTTTTGAAATGTAGAACAGCATGAGCCATAATTATTAATTTATTGTAAGATCCACATTTTCTGTGATTTAGAGCAAGCACTGATGTTCATCTGCATTATCATTGTGTTGGTAAAGTTGAGTTTCTTAATTACCAATTGTAAAAAAAATCAAGAAGGTCACCGATGAAAACATCACAAAGTTGATTTGGTAAATGTAAAATGGCCATTTGATCATTGAAGAGCTCATTCCTAATGGGACTTTTTTCTTCATCAGCTGTTTCACCAGTCTCATACCTCTGTAACGAGAAAGAGATATATTAAAAATAAACGATCAGCAGAGATTTATTTTGTAAATATTGCTTCAATCTTTCACATATGTGGTTGAAAGTGTTTTTCAGCTATGAATGCATGAAAGGAAATAATGTACCTTATTACCTAGTGTTCTGCCAGTGCAAATTGTTTAGTTGTATTTTATATTCTCTTTGTGCTTGTTTTTCAAGCAAATGTTACTGATTGAAAAACAAACATAATGCATTTTAGGCCACAAGACTTTCCACAATCATCCATAAGATTAATCTGGATGGTAAAAAAAACAAGCCAGCTGCTGAATGATGTCTATGCTCTTGGTTCTATTGTACATATGTACATGTATGCTGTATGTATCTTTCTGTTAAAATATCCCTCAAAAGTTCCAAAACTTTAGTCCCTAACTTTGAGTTTAGTGGGTAATTTTACCAAACTTATTAAAGCGGAGTTCCACCCAAAAGTGGAACTTCCACTCATTTGTCTCCTCTCCCCCTCTTGTGCCACAGTTGACACCTGTTGGCGGGTAGGGGGGACATGATACCTATCTTTGACAGGTATCCTGTTCCCACTTCCGGGAGTCCGGGGCGTGGCTCTTGACATCACCGCGGTGTCCCTCCTCCTTCTTCATCCTACCCCTGACGCCAGGCCAGTAGGAGAAAGGAGCGGGGCTTTGCGCATGCGCAGTAGGGTTCCCGGCGTGAAGCCGTAAGGCTACACTGCCGAGTACCCTTACCCGCAACGGCCGTGGCAGCACCCGACAGCTGATGGAAACATCAGTTGTGGTGTCGACATCGCTGGACTCCAGGACAGATAAGTGTCCTATTGTTAAAAGCCAGCAGCTTCAGTATGTGTAGCTGCTGGCTTTTAATTTTTTTTTTGTGCTGGAACACCACTTTTAAGATGCCTATGCTGAAATTTTGTCAAAATTAGACTCATTTTGGCATGAAGTGCTGCTAGGAGAATGCTCCCAGCTGTGAGACCCCAATACTTTTCTGACATGGCATGGCTTTGTTTACAAACAAAGCCATGTCATACTTGTCACTGCATTAATTGTCTTTTTGTTTTTTTATTATAAAACCTTCGATCACCATTTGAGCACTGACATTGTGACCAGTGACTTTGTTGACAACTGCCACTGTATCTTTCTTTAAAGTCCATTGCACCCTTTAAAACCACCAAAAACCACCCTAAAGCCCAAATGTAGCTTCTATTTTGTGTTGTTAAATAAAGTCAGACTTCATAAGAGTAAATTATTTTGATATTTTTTTTCCCTCTTTAGGCTGGGTTCACACTATCTTCATAGCAGGGGTCCAGTGCGCCCCCGTTCACCATTTCAGCCTGAATTTTTGGCTGACCTGAAACGGACCAAAAGACGCACAGGATCCCTGTGCAAATTCGCACCGAAGCAGCAGCAGAGAGATATTACGAATTGGATGTGGAGAATCCGCATCCAATTTGCAATAGTGTGAACCCAGCCTTAATAGTGCTCGAGACCTTCACAGTCAACACACTGAAAATAAGGACTTCTGTTTGAGAGAAACAGTCTATCTCCAGTGTTTTGACCCACCCCTCTGACAACAGCCCTGCTCATTTAGCAACATTCACTTGAATAATTGAAAAAAAAAAAGCTACAATTAGGCTTTAAGATCGGTGTTCAGAACAGCGAACCTGCTCAATTGTCTAATGCTCTGTTTTTATGCTTTAATAAAGCTTTACCAGTGGTAATGCACTAGGTCAGTGCACCCTCCTTCTTTTCTTTTTTCTTTAGTTCATGAATACCCATTATTCTGAGGAGGGCTGCAAGACGGCAGGCATTATTGTATAAAGTTGGTCGCACCACGCATTGAGGAACTAGACACCCAAGCGCAGGAGCGATTTCTACTGTTAAATGTGTTCCCTCAGTGTGTTATAACTGTGGAGGGAATGTGGCTGACTAGAGGAGGAGAGAGATCCGGGACAGATCCGGGATTTGTGTGTTTACACACACAGATCCTGGTTCTCGCTTTGTCACAAGCGATCACGGATGCCCAGCGGTCATCGCGCCCCCCGGGCATGCGCGTCTACTCTAGTGATACGATGCGGGCATGCGCGCATGCCTGCTACAGCGTCTTAAAGAGCCGACATACAGCTACGATGGCTCGTCCAGGGGAGCCATTCTGCCGCAGTATAACTGCGGCGGCTGGTCGGGAAGGGGTTAAAAAAATATTTTCTTATTTCTCTTATAAAACATATCCAATAAAAAAAATTTAAAAAATCTAATTTCTTCATAAATTTTGGCAAAAAAGTTTCTGCTAAAGAAAAATCCCAATAAGGGTATATTAATTGGTTTGTGCAAAAGTTATAGTGTGTACAATTTATGACATGTACGCTGTGTGCACAATTATTAGGCAAGTTTTATTTTGGAGGATTAATTTCATTATTGAACAACTACAGTGCTCTCGCTCAATTCAAAATGTTAATAAACCTCAAACCTGAATATTTAAGAAAGTAAAAGTGAGGTTTTGGCTTTCTTAGGAGAATATCTATGACCCCTTTTACACTGGGGCGCTTTGCAGGCCCTACAGCGCTAAAAATAGCACCTGCAAAGCGCCCTAAAAGAGCCGCTCCTGTGTCTCCAGTGTGAAAGGCCCGAGGGCAAATTGATGGTAAAGCGCTGCTAAAAATAGCGGAGCTTTACCCCTGATGCACCCACCTCCCCAGTGTGAAAGGGGCCTAAGTGTGCACGAGATGGCCATGTCTCTAAGCACTCAACACCTTGTACTTCTGGGCACTCCAGGTAGGTTGCAGTTCTGGAATATAACAGCACTGGAGCATAAGTGGTTCCTGGGTAGCATCACATTTGACTTTTCTCACAACTTTGGCAATTAATTTGCATTTTTTTTTTCTTAACAGGTTTCTTGTGACCCTGTTGACTATTTGCAACGTTTGATGGTTCTGTGATCATGCCCCAATATCTTAGGAATTTCAAGAGTGCTGCATATTTTCTTATTGCAGAGGTGAAAAATGTTATGTGAAAGTTTAAGAATACCCGCTCCTTCTTCAGGATATGGGCCATTTCTATAAAGTACATTAATCAATGCTTCGTAGGAGTGAACCAGGGCAGCCTGAGCAGTCACTGAGGCAACATCTAGATTTGGAAAAAAACACCAGTGTATATGCTTCAATTGTGATGTTAAATAATAGCATTGAAGATTTGGTAAGGCTAGGCCCCCCTCCATGATGGGTAAATATAATGTCTCCAGAAAGATCCTAGATTAGATAAGGCTACTTGATAGAGTCAAAGGCCTTATGGGTGTCAAAGAAGACCACAATTCGGGTGTCAGGTTCAGGTCCCACCGACTACAGGATCGTAAATAGTCTGCGTAGATTAATAGCCATTGATCGCATTGGTATAAAACCGGTCTGTTCTGGCTTAATGATGGAAGCTATCACCTTATTGAGTCTTTGTCAGGGCTGGGCTCAGCCCTTCCTTCTCAAAACTGGCGGGTAATTGCCAGCTCCTATCTCTTCACAGTGACTCACCTATTGATCATATCCTGCTCGTCAGTCCTGCCTACTTGAGCCGTCCAGTCCAGATGACCTCTGCATTCGCCTTGGGCATATCTCTAGAGACGCTCTCCTGTGTTCCTGTTAAAGACTTGCTTGGCTGACATTCCTTCTGGCTCCAGATCCTGCTTGCTGTTCTACTATGCTCATCTCTGGCTTCCTGATGTTTTGACTTGTCTGACTATCCATTCCGGTTCCTGAACTCTGGCTATGTTTTGACTACATTTACTCTGTTTACCTTTTTTTTATTATGATTAAACAAGTGTAATTTAACTGTACTTCTGTCTCAGTCTGATTCATGGTTTCTGACAGTCTTCTAGCAAAGAGTTTTGCCAGTATTTTGGCATCAGCCTTAATTAGTGATATAGGGTGATAGGACTCACAAAAGTTGTGGTCCTTGTGCGGTTTTGAAATCAGAACTATCAAAGCCTCTCCGAGAGTGTCTGGGAGTATACCCTTATCAAAGGCATCTTTATAAACCTCTAATAACTTTTGTTCAAATAATTCCTTATAAGTGCAATACAACTCTACCGTGTATCCATCTAACCCTGGGGTTTTGTTAGGGGTGCATCGCCGCTTCTATTTCTGGTACAGATATAGGGAGGTCTAGTTCTGCTGCTGCTTCCTGGGACAATGCAGTAAGTGGTATTTTTTTTTAAATATCGTTGGACTTCTTCCATTTCATAACACACAGAGGAGGAGTATAGAGTGGAGTAGAACTGTAGGAAAGCATTCGCTATGTCATCTGAAGAAGTACATAAAAGTTGGTGTTCATTATATATATATGAGGAATAGAGGCAGGGCCCTGTTGAGAATGAGCTAAGTAAGCTAGCAGTTTGCTGTTCTTAGCTCCATATTCAAAGATTTGTTGGGATTGATAAAGTAGTTTCTTTTGTGTCTTTAGAACCAGCACCAGTTCTACTTGTCGGGCGAAGTCCCTCCACACCCTAATATTAGAGGAGGATGGATTTCTAACACTAACAAGTGTTGTGTCTCCTTTTTCTATAGTTTATGGCAAACTGAATTACTCTGTGATCCTTGTTACCTAAATTACCCCTGACTTCCACGTCTGCAATCAGCTAGTTCAGGTCCAGCAGAGCATTATTCTAGTTGGGCTTTCCATTATTTGACTCATGAACTTGTTCTGCATTATATTCAAGACAACCCTTAGTTTAATATAAGCAGTTTCATCTGCCCAATCAATATCAGGATAGTTGAAGTCCCCCCATGATTATAGCATTGCCCTGCCTTCCCATCATCCTAACTCTTCCTCCTTCTTAATGTCATGGGGCCTATAGCATACACCCACAATTATTTGTTTCGTCCCTTTGAAGCTCCAGCCACAAAGACTCCACCTCATCACTAGCCCCGTTAGCAATATCATCCCTCATATTCAACATCAAATCACTCTTGACACACAGGCACATCCCTACCCCTCTTCTATCTGCCCTCTCCCTCCTATACAGGGAGCACGCCTGGACAGTCGCACATTTTGTGAATTTTCACACTTTATGTGAAAATATTAATCTTTATATCCTATATTGATGACAAGCACACACTGAATGTAATGCTGAAAAGTGTAGCCTCGTTGGAGATAAAATATAAAACAATGCAGCAATAAGCCGCAATAAGAAGTTTGAGCTGGACATTGTATTTGAAAATAAAAACAATGCAGCAATAAGCCGCAATAAGAAGTTGAGCTGGACATTGTATTTGAAAGGGCATACACCCGTAAGAAGGAATGAAATGGGTCTGTATAACACATTGGGTCTGTCTGATTTTTCAACAACCTTGTCCGATCGGACAAATTGATGAAAAAGTCCGACCGTGTGTATGGGGCTTAAGAAGGAATGAAATGGGTCTGTATAACACATTGTATTACAGCAGTAATGTTTTGTACATTATTCAACAAACATGATGCAATCATCTGAAACTGGAGAACATAAAGAGAAGGTCAACTAAATCAATTCATAGACAAGGTAGAAACTGCTCAGTTGTTGTTAAGAGAAAATACGTGCAAAGGAGGATGTAATTACTGTGCATAAAAACATTCATGGCGCCATAGTTAAAACCTTTTTTAGCATCTTGATCAGTATTGAGTCTCTGGTATCACACAAGGTCACCTCTTGTAGTTTGATTAAGAGACATTTTAAATTTTTCCAGGAAGGGTTGTAAAACTATCTAGGGTCTCATTTACATAACCGCAGAGGGCCATACACCACCAAGAAGGAGTGTATTTTTGTGCCCGGGAGTCACAGGTGTTTGCATATAGCCATGGACAGCAGTCTGTACAAATCAATAATAGGCTGACATTCGTTGAAGCTGTATGCATGTAAGTGGAGGAGTGGCCCTGGATGCGAACTGTGTCCAGTTCTGCTCATTTATCCCTTTACACATGTAAATGTTTGGATATGTGGTTATATGCATAAAGCCAGGGCATCTGTCACAAATCATCATTGTTTTGTGCAGGCTGCTGGCTGCAGCTGTATGTAAACACCTGTTACACCCGGGTGCAGAAAAATGACATTGTATGGCCCTCTGTGGGCATGTGAATGAGTCTTAAGTTAATTGCAGATATGTTGAACTGAGGTTTTGTTTTTCCAATCTGAACTGTAGTCATCAAGAAAATGGCATGTGTTGGAAGGCAACAAAATAATATAATATATTTTTGGAGTTTTAATGCCTGGTTGATACAGCCATTTGGCATGTTGGAAATTGTTGTCTTGGAATGCCAGTACAGCAAGTTTACCCAGGAGGGTGTTCGAAACAAGGAGTCATAAATGGGAATTCATATTCTAACAGGATGTTCTCGCATAGGCCTCCTGATGCAATGTATAAGGGGAGAGGAGCATCAGATAAGACCTCCTGGGGAGGTACGAATTATTATGACTGATTTCCTGAGTCCCTGTTCGGTTTGCACCAGAGCTTTCTAACATTACGGAAGATATAAACTGAACAACGAACCCCATTGAAGTCTATGGGACCCCAACTGAAAAAATCAAAAGTGCCAATTTTGAAGGCTTATATGCAATTAATTGGGCATACAATGGTTATGGGGGTACATGTACTGCCCTGGGGGACATGTATCAATTAAATTTGTAAAAAAAAAAACATTTTTAAATGAGCAGTAATTTATTGATGCTTAAAGTGAAAGCATAAAAATTCCTTTCAAAATAGTGCCTTGGGGGTCCCCTTAGTCTACCTGTAAAGTGGCACATTTGTACTGTGTATAGAAGCTGCTGCAGCAATAATTGCATTTATAAAGCCCCAAAAAATGAAATTTTTTATGCAAGCTTTCTTCATTTTGTAAGCAACGGCTTGTGCAGCCAGTCTGTATGATGAGGCCACAATGTAGTACACTGGGAACAAGATTAGAGATTTTTTGAATACATTTTGGTGATGTCGGTGGCGTCTTCACACCTTAACCCTATAGAGGTACTCTTGATGAAAGCAAGATTTGGCCTTGCTGTCAACATTTTTAATTATATGCACCTGTAAAACAGGTGCGGAAAAATTGGTGTTTGGGTGTCGGTGGCGCCTTCACACCGTAACTCTATAGAGGTACTCTTGATGAAAGCAAGAATTGGCCTTCCTGTCAAAAATTGCAATGATATGCACCTGTCAAACAGGTGTGAAAAATTGGTCTTTGGGTGTCGGTAGCGCCTTCACACTGTAACCCTATAGAGGAATTCTTAATAAAAGCAAGAATTGGCCTTGCTGTCAAAAATTGAAATGATATTCACCTGTCAAACAGGTGTGGAAAAATTGGTGTTTGGGTAAAACAGGTACGGAAAAATTGGTGTTTGGGTGTCGGTGGCGCCTTCACACCGTAACTCTATATTGGTATTTTTGATGAAAGCAAGAATTGGCCTTGCTGTCAAATATTGCAATGATATGCACCTGTCAAACAGGTGTGGAAAAATTGGTCTTTGGGTGTTAATTGTGCCCATAACACCTACACCAAAAAATTCTTCCAGATGAAATCAACACCCACAACGCTAGGCATCCTAGAAGTTCTGCAGAGATTCTACATCCCAAAAACACTTAATCAGTGACATTGGCATCGGGGCTTCATAGCTGCTGGTAATCCAGGACTGATTAATTTTGGATCACGGAGTCTGTGGACAGACGTGTTCTATTATCAGTAACAAAACCTTCAGCAGCACTGAATGACCATTTGGAAAGCACACTAGATAATTGTCCACGCTGGATATGGAAGCTGACAGCCAGGGGCGTAGAGGACTAAAAAAATTGTGAAATGCATCACTCTCCACTGCTCCTCTCTTGACCAACAGAAGCCTCACAACTAAATTTTCCACAACACTGTAACCTACAAGAGACAGAAAAAGCATTAGATAAACTCTGCTTTAACTGCTTCCCGACCGCCTCCTGCACATTTACATCGGCAGAATGGCACGGCTAGGCAAAAGCACGTACATATAAGTCTCTTTTAATTGCCTAGCCGTGGGGTCGCTTGCACGCCGCCGGCGGCGCGCTCGCGACCCGGTCGGGAGCTCCGTGACCGCGGCCGCGGGACCAGCGGACCCGATCGCCGCTGGTGTCCCACGATCGGGTCACAGAGCTGAAGAACCGGGAGAGGTCTGTGTAAACAAACCTCTCCCCGCGCTTCCTACACTGCCTGTCACTGATCGGCTGTTCCCTGTCATCGGGAAAGCCGATCAGTGACGTCAGACGTCAGCCACGCCCCCCACTGTGAAAAAAAACACACACACGTCACACTAACTCCTCCCCGCCCCCTAGTGGTTAACTCCTTCACTGCCACTGTCATTTACATAGGAATCAGTGCAATTAAATAGCACTGATTTCTGTATAAATGACAATGGTCCCAAAAATGTGTCAAAAATGTCCGATGTGTCCGCCATAATGTCGCAGTCACAATAAAAATCGCTGATCACCGCCATTATTAGTAAAAAAAAATATTAATAAAAATGCTTTAAAACTATCCCCTATTTTGTAAACGCTATAACTTTATATGTAGAAGAATACGTATCGGCCTAAACTGAGGAAAAAATAATTTTTTTTATATATTTTTTGGGGATATTTATTATAGCAAAAAGTAAAAAATATTGCATTTTTTTTTTAAAATTGTCACTCTCTATTTTTGTTTATAGCGCAAAAAATAAAAACAGCAGGGGCGATCAAATACCACCAAAAGAAAGCTCTATTTGTGGGAAAAAAAGGACGCCAATTTTGTTTGGGAGCCACGTTGCATGACTGCGCAATTGTCAGTTAAAGCGATGCAGTGCCAAATCGCAAAAAGGGGCTTGGTCCTTTGGCTGCAAATTGGTCCGGGGCTTAAGTGGTTAAGGTGTCCTCAAGAGCCTTCATCTTCTGCACTCTCTGTGGGGACGGGATGAGTTCTGAGACTTTCCCCTTGTAACGGTGGTCAAGGAGGTTTGTCAACCAATAGTGATTCTTCTCCTTTACGTCACGTTTTCTGGGTGCTTTTGCAGCTTTGAAGCATGAGGGAGCCCATGCACCGCAAATATGTGGAGGCATGAGAAGCAGACTCCTCTGGGTCACTGAGGATTACAGTATCTGGAATTTCCCTCTCATCTTGTGTGTTCTCTGGCATAGGAACAATGGTATCTGTATAAAGTGGGACTTGAGAGGAAAGGAAGTTCAGTGCCCTGTCCATAATGTCATGCAGAGTCTGCTCCAACAGGAACACAACAGGGATTGTGTCACTGATGCATGCATTGTCATGGCTCACCATCCTTGTGGCCTCCTCAAATGTTGACAGAACAGTGCATGCATCCCTTATGAGCAGCCATTGACGTGGGAAAAAAAACTGAGGCGGCCTGAGTCTGTTGTTGTGCCATACTCACACAGGTACTTATTGATGGCCCTCTGCTGCATGTGTAGCATCTGCAGCATTGCCAAAGTCGAGTTCCACCTGGTGGGCATGTCACAAATCAGGCGGTTTACGGGCAGGTGGAATTCCCGCAAAATTTCAGCCAACCGAGCACTGGCTATGCATGACCGCCTGAAATGGCTACAGACTCTTCTGGCCTGCTTTAGCAGATCTTCCAACCAGTGTTAGTTTAATCGACCAAAACATTTTCGTCTACCAAATTAATACTATTTTAGTAGACTAAAATACGACTAAAACCAAAATGGCATTTTAGTCAAAAGACTAAAAAATACGACTAAAACTAAAATGAGTATAACTAAAACTAAATTGAAATTCAACGTCAAAATTAACACTGGTCTGTAGTGCATGTTCAAATCTTAATACCATAAATAATAGCATGTTAGATTTTTCACTCCAGCAGTATATAATGGGTTTGGAAATTGTAGAGAAATGCTTTAATAATGCATTACAATTTAACTACACCCATTAGATTTTAAGCAACTAAAATTTGTTTTAGTCAACTAAAATGATTATAGTCAGCTAAAATGTACTGGAGATTTTAGTCCACTAAAATGTACTACAAAATGTACTGGATATTTAGTTGACTAAATATGACTAAAACTAAAACAATTGCAGAAGACTAAAATGGGATTAAAACTAAAATGCAAAAGACTAATGCCGCGTACACACGATGTGTGTACGATGTGAGATTGTTGTCGGAAATTTCGACCGTGTGTATGCTCCATTGGACATTTGCTGTCGGAATTTCCGACAACAAAAATTTAAGAGCTGGATCTCAAATTTTCCAACAACAAAATCCGTTGTCGTAAATTCCAAGCATGTGTAGACAATTCCGACGCACAAAATTCCATGCATGCTTGGAATCAAGCAGAAGAGCCGGACTGGCTATTGAACTTAATTTTTCTCAGCTCGTCATACGTGTTGTACGTCACCACATTCTTGATGTTCAGAATTTCTGACAACATTTGTGCGACCGTGTGTATGCAAGACAAGTTTGAGTCAACATCTGTCGGAAATAAATCCACAGTTTGGTTGTCGGAAATTCCGATCGTGTGTACGCGGCATAAGACTAAACCTAAATCGAAAATTGCTGCCAAAATGAACACTGCTTCCAACCCTGGGTACCTATTTAGGAAACGCTAAACCACCAAATTGAGGACATATGCCAGGCATAGCACATGTGTCAACTTTCCCTGTCTAAGGGCAGACAGGAGGTTTGTGCCATTATCATACACCACCATTCCGGGCTCCCACTGGTGTGGAGTGAACCACCTCTGGGCTTGCCCCTTCAGAACTGCAAGAATCTCTGCTCTGGTGTGGTTCCTGTCCCCTAGACACACCAGCTGAAGCAATGCATGGTACTTTTTAGCCTGCCTCATTGAATAGCCCCTTGAACGCTTAGGGGGTACTTGTGGTTGATAGGACAATTTATCAGAGGAGGGCATGGAGAAGGAGGAGGGGGTAGAGCTGACAAATCTTGCATCATCATCACTAGCTGTATGGAGATGTGGGGGCACAACAAGCTGCAGCATTGAACCCTGTCCTGCATCCTTCTGAGTTGCAAGCAGAGTTACCCAGTGTGCTGTGAATGAAATATATCGTCCCATGACCATGCTTGCTGGACCACGTGTCAGCAGTAACGTCGACTTTGCGACTGACTGCCTTGCCCAACGATGCCATAACATTTCCTTCAACGTGATGGTACAGAGCTGTAATGGCCTTGCGTGAAAAGAAATAGCGAATGGGAACCTGCCATTGTGGTACAGCACATTGTGTAAATTCACGGAAAGGAGGCAGAATCCACTAGCTGGAAAGGCAGAAGTTCTAGAGCCAGCAGCTTTGACAAGCTTGCATTTAGACACTGGGTATGTGGGTGGCAGTAACTGTATTTTTATTTTCACTGCAGCAGAAAAAGCTGGTGGTGTGCTACTGGCAGATGTACTGCAAGGACCTGGGACACCCTGTGCTATACCATCATCTCTGTCAGTGGAGGCTGCTGAGAGGTCATGAGGTATAGCTAGGGCAACGAAGGAAAAGAAACACAGTGCCTTTAAGTGCAGTATTGGTAAACCATTTAATAATTCAAAAGTAAAAATACTCACAAATGGAGCATAAACACAAGCATGATAGTAATCCTGCAGCAAAATCCGGAGGTGGTTTTTTTCCTAAACGTCCGTGAAAAACCACCTCCAGATTTTGCTGCAGGATTACTATCATGCTTGTGTTTATGCTCCATTTGTGAGTATTTTTTTTTTACTTATTAAATGGTTTACCAATACTGCACTTAGAGGCGCTGTGTTTCTTTTCCTTTGTTGCATTGCAGAGACTGCTTATAGCTCTTCACACTGGCTGCCCTTAGTGCTGGTACATGAATTCCTCTCCCTCTTCATCTTAGAGACTGTTGCTATGGACTTTGTCCCTCCTATTGAGAGACTTTATTAATCACATTTATTTGATCTGTGTACACCTCCAGGGTCTGTCCTCAAACGAGCGCTGAGTTTATTTTTTGTCTGTTGGTATAGCTAGGGCAGACTGAGGTGAGTAAGAAGGAGGAACAGAATTGCGTACCTTCGGTTTGGCTTTCAGGTGCTCTTGCCAACGGACTGGTGGGAGGTTAAATGCCTTGTCAAGCATGTGGTACCCAAATAGCTGGTATTTTTGCCACGCTTGATGTGCTTGAGACAAGGTTCAACAGTGCAATCCGCTGCACACGTGCTAAAAAAAAGGCCCAGACAGCTGAGCTGTGGGAAGTGGGCCTGAAGATAACAGCTCCACAATGTGATGGAATAGGGTGGCTGCTCTCTATTCCTCCATGATGGCTGCCTCGTTGGCATTGTGCCTCACCCTCACTTTCCTCTTCTGCTCTATGAGGCACCCAAGTCACATCAGTGACCTCATCATCATCATCACATCTCCTCCATCCTCATTACCACTGGAGACAACTTGGCAATATGCTGTGGCTGGGAGAACATGACTGCCAATTTGTGTACCAGTGTTCTCCCCTCTCTGTAGGCTAATTTTCCTGCCTTCCTCAGCCTCAGAACCAACATTTGAATAAAGTAATGGCTGTGCATCGTCAACAGAGCTGTGGACAAGGAGGCCGGTTTAGCCACTCTGGCAGCTTTAGTGGACTGCACACTAGTCTCTGCTTGGGTGACAGAGGATGAGGAAGATGAGGATGGTTTAGTAAGCCAGTCCACCACCTCCTCTGCATGCATGTGGCTGGATAGCATGGGCAAATTAATTAAACAGAGGAAACGATGCCCTGCCTGAGGACTGACCACGTCCACCACACATACGCTGCTGGCCCCCTCAAAGTGCTATGGGAACATCTGCCTCTCCTTGTTGTCCTCCCAGACATGATGGGGGGGTGCTTAATAACAAAATGTAATAAACATGTGGAAATATGTACGTGGATGCATTTTAATCCATGGAAAGTGGTGTTTGGTGCACTTTAACTTGAGTACTCACTACACAGACACACTCCACTGATACACTATACTATACTGTAGTAAAACTGCATTGACACACTGCAATATACTGCATCAAACGTGCAGTAATGCACACAAATATACTTCGTTATCTAACACACTGAAATATACAGCGTTAAACGGGCACTAACACACAGAAATATACCGTGTTAAATGGCATGTAACGCACTGAAATATACAACATTAAACTTGCAGTAACGCACTGACATATGCTGCCTTAAACGGAAGGTAACGCACTTAAATATACAGTGTTAAACTTGCAGTAACACGCTGAAATATACTGTGGTAAACGTGCACTAACGCACAGAAATATACTGCGTTAAATGGCACGTAACACCCTGAAATATACAGTGTTTAACTTGCAGTAATGCACTGAAATATACTGTGTTAAAGCGGGACTGTACTGAAAAAAAAAAATTTAACAGCCAGCAGCTACAAATACTGCAGCTGCTGACTTTTAAAAAATGGACACTTACCTGTCCCTGGTTCCAGCGATGTCGGCAGCAGAGGCCGATCGCTCGCTCGGCTCTCTGCTGTAGCCGGCGCCATTCTCGGTGAGGGAATCAGGAAGTGGCTTCACTTCCCGATTCCCTACTGCGCATGCGCGAGTCGCGCGGCGCAATGAGAATCTTCAGCGCTGTCTGCCGGGACACGTGTGTGTCCCGGCAGACAGCGCGCCGGGACAGGAACTTGTGTAAACTCCCACGGGAGTTTATGCCGGAAGTGGGTACAGATACCTGTCTTAGACAGGTATCTGCACCCCCCTCCCCCCTGAAAGGTGCCAAATGTGACACCGGAGGGGGGGAGGGTTCCGAAAAGCGGGAGTTCCACTTTAGGGTGGAATCCCGCTTTAAACGGTCACTACACTTATGCCGCGTACACACGAAGGGACTATCCCGCGGGATTATCCGCTGGACCGAAGTCCAGCGGATAATCCCCTCGTGTGTGGGCGCCGGCGGACTTTTTTTTGGCCAAAGTACGGCGGACTAAAGTTTCAAGTTTTGTTTTCAAATTATCCGCTGGACTTAGCAGTCCAGCGGATAATCCGGCCGTGTGTAGTATGGTCCGGCGTACCAAAAAGGACGCATGCTCAGTAGCTAGTATGTCACGGACTCGCTCGGTCTGGTAAAACTAGCCTTCGTTTTGAAGGTCGCACAATCGTCACGCTGCAGATTTTTTTTTTTTTTCTTCGGACAGCGGGATTTGTATGTTATCGTACTTGAAGAATGATTTTGCCTTGCTGCTTGTATATTCACGCAGAGTACTCCCGAACGTTTTTTCTTCAGCATTCTTTAGTGAAGTTATATATTTGTATATATATATATATATATATATATATATATTTATCTTTATCTCTCTCTCTCTCTCTCTATATATATATATATATATATATATATATATATATATAGATATATATATATATATATATAGATATAGATATAGATATAGATATATATATATATCCAAATCACCAAATGAAAACTATATCTATATTTCTCAATAAACCCAAAAAAAAGATATATCTATATATACATATATATATATATATTATATATATATATAGATATATAGATATATACGTGTACGTGTATATATATATATATATATATATATATATATATATATATATATATATGTATATATATATGTATATATATATATATATATATATATATATATATATATATATATATATATATCTATATATATATATATATATATATATATATATATATATATATATATTATATATGTACATATATCTCTATTTAGATATATTTTATTATTTGTTGGTTATCAAAAGGATTTGTTATTACACATGATACAATTGTGGAGTCAGCAGAGCTTGCCCTTAATTCAGATCTTAACCCTCACCTTTCCAGCGACTGCACTTGCAGTTCCATTGAAGTTGCACTTTACACTTGTATTGTCAAATGAATGTTTAGACATGTACCTGCCTACTCCTAAAGAAACTATGTTTTTGAATAACAAGCACGTATATCATTATTTTCAGAAAATAAAAATACCATTTATTCTGGTTTAAACAAACAAGGCAAAACAAAATAGGAAGGCAACACTGGAGCCACTTTGCGATTTTGAGAAGACTTTTTGCCCCAACGGCAGACATCAAGTTTGTGAAGCCAAAAATTAAGCTTGGGCACATTTCATCCAATATAGGGAGCACAAGAAGATTGACCAGGAATCAGACAGACCAGGAACAGCAGCAGATGACATCTATGTCCCCAAGCTGTGGCACTACAACAGCCTGTGTCTTCTGTGAGACCAGACTGAAGCCAGGCAATCACTTCCGACTCTTCCCACCACGTTGCCCTGCACTCTTCCCTGCAGTCTTCCCTGCACGCTTCCTTGGAGGCTGACTTGTGGTAGGAGGAGGAGGAGGAGGAGGAGGAGAAGAAGGAAGACGAGGAGGAGGAGGAGGAGGAGGAGAAGTTGGTGTCGGGCCTTCATGTGTCAGGCGGGTTGATTCTCGTAATTGACCCCTCAAACCCCCCTTAATAGCCTCAAATATGAGGCCCTCACACAGGTGCCGTTGGCCCTTCTCCATTTCCAGCAACCTGCTGGCCAAGTAGGTGGCATAGGCCTCTTCTGGAATGGGGGGTTTGTCGAGAATCGCACTCGCCTTCCTAATAAGTTGGAGTGATTCCTCCTCAACAATGGTCATCCTCCTGGGCCTTCTTGGGGGTAAGGGCAGGGGTGGAGGTACACTTCTTAAGACAGTCTGGCTGTCACTCTGGCTCGTGCTGGGCCCAGCCACCTCCTGGCTCTCGCTGGTCATGTCCTCCTCCTCCTCCATACCACTTGTCCCGGCATCATCCTGGGTCAGCTCATCCTGTGTGCAAATAAAAACAAAAATCAAAACACCTGGTTTTTGGTTTATGGCCTCCTCAATCATCCAATTGTAAACTTATGAAGGAGCAGATAATTGTTAAAAAAGATCCAAAAGGCTATCATTTGGACCCCTGCATTTTCCAAGCAGATCACCAATGTTGTATAAGGCATTTTTTGCCACTACTGGATGTATGTATACACTATATATGTATCGATATGTTGCACCCACACTTTTTCAAAGTTTGCGCAATTTTTGGCAGCTTTTTTCACAATTCTGAGTTCAGGGTGTTAATTGTTTCACATTTTAACGTTTACAGCATTAATATTCACACAATCACAATTTGGGATACTAAATATATACCTGGCTCCAGCTGGGCGCATCAGCCTGCTCCAAGGTGGAGGGGTCTTCTCCTTCCGTGGAAGCCTCAGCTGGGGTGGAGGGAAGAGTGGAGGGAAGAGTGGAGGGAAGAGTGGAGGGAAGGGTGGAGGGAAGAGTGGACAGTGATTGCCTGGGTTCCATCTGGTCACCTATAAAAGCCAGTTGGTTGTAGTACCACAGCTTGGGTACATAAACATTCTCTGCTGCTGCTCCTGATCTGACTGATTCCTCAATCTTCTTGCGCTCCCGCTTGTACATGTGCCTTAAACTTGAAATTCTGGCTTCAACAAACTTGGTGTCTGCGTTGGGGACTTGAGTCTTCACAAAATCCACAAGTGGCCCCAGTGTTGCCTTCCGGACATCCCTATTGCCATATAAAGGATTCTTGAGCTGCCACAGGTTGGTATTTTTTCTGTAGAGCGCAATGAATTCGGACATGAACTGCTGGTCCTTGAATGGATTCCACTGGGCTGCTGCCATGTTTGTTTCTGTTTTGTTAGTAATGGCAATACAAAAGACCAAAAACACAAATGTTACTAAAAACGCACATCCAGTTTTTGAAACCAAACATTACACAACACACCCACACACAGGCAGCAACACATCCACACAGGCAGCAACCCCTACACACAGGCAGCAACACCTACACACAGGCAGCAACACCTACACACAGGCAGCAACCCCTACACACAGGCAGCAACACCTACACACAGGCAGCAACACATCCACACAGGCAGCAACCCCTACACACAGGCAGCAACACACACATATCCTTAAAAAATGCAGGCCCAAAACCCAATAAACCACAGTAATGCATCCTAGAAAACACTTACCTTCGTACAGAGCGCTCGCTACTTCCGTTCGGGAACACGTGGGGCCCTCAAACAGCCTTATATACACTGCGCACGCGTCGAAGTCCGCCTGCGTCCTCCGCGTCGCCCGCCCATGACGTTCCTCCTGACGAGTATTCCCCGCCCCGCTTCCCCTCGTTGCATTGTGGGTGAATAAATTCATGAAGATGGCGGACACATTCTCAGCCAGTAGCGCGGAGGAAAGCCAAGAAGCCAACACATCTGCATCCAGCAGCAGATATAAGGCCACCAATATGGCCTTTGAAGAGATGGTGGAGATGGTGGACATCCTACAAAGGGAAGATTACGACGGGGAAAATGGCCCCTACCCTCGACCCAACTTGCGTAAGGACAAGATTCTCACTACAATCGTCAGCACCCTGGAGCAGAAATTCGGCGTACGAAGGGGCAAGGATCAACTGCGCAAGCGATGGTCCGACATCAAATCCAGGGAGCACGATCAGTACAGGAGAATTCGAAAAGCCATCAAAAAAAGTAAGTCAAGCACGTGCGCTACTATGGTTATACTTGATATGTCTAATCTTGCGCAGATGTTATTAGCACTCGTACGTGAAACTTGCGCAGATGTTATTAGCACTCGTACGTGAAACTTGCGCAGATGTTATTAGCACTCGTACGTGAAACTTGCGCAGATGTTATTAGCATTCGTACGTGAAACTTGCGCAGATGTTATTAGCACTCGTACGTGAAACTTGCGCAGATGTTATTAGCATTCGTACGTGAAACTTGCGCAGATGTTATTAGCACTCGTACGTGAAACTTGCGCAGATGTTATTAGCACTCGTACGTGAAACTTGCGCAGATGTTATTAGCACTCGTACGTGAAACTTGCGCAGATGTTATTAGCATTCGTACGTGAAACTTGCGCAGATGTTATTAGCATTCGTACGTGAAACTTGCGCAGATGTTATTAGCACTCGTACGTGAAACTTGCGCAGATGTTATTAGCACTCGTACGTGAAACTTGCGCAGATGTTATTAGCACTCGTACGTGAAACTTGCGCAGATGTTATTAGCATTCGTACGTGAAACTTGCGCAGATGTTATTAGCATTCGTACGTGAAACTTGCGCAGATGTTATTAGCATTCGTACGTGAAACTTGCGCAGATGTTATTAGCATTCGTACGTGAAACTTGCACAGATTTGATGAAAGTTCAGTTTGTCTTCATAACGTTTATTGAGTTTACCTGGCTTTGGGTTGTTGGAGTTGTAAGGTTGTTTATTATTGTCACTATCTATACAATTACTGCTGTAGTAAGGGTTTTAGGGGTAACTTACACAGGGACTCCAGAAGCTGTTTTGGGGGGTGGGGATAAATATGTTAAGCAGGGTGTCATGCTCACAATTTCCGAAAAATGCTCATCATCTACAAATACTGTAGGTGGTGACTTTTCAAAGAAGTACACTCACCTGTCCCTTGGATGGTGCAGCTACAATCTCTGATCTTGCAATCATGAAATTAATGTTTGCGGCTTCACTTCCCGGGTCACTATTGGGCATGCGCCAGTTGCGCAATGCAATAGGACTGGTCCGCGCGAGCTCGGGGACCCCTGTGTGTCCCAGAAGACAGCACGGTGGGACGGGATGTGGCGTATACTTCTGTGGGAGTCTATGGCCGGATGTGTGTGCAAATACCTGCCTTACACAGGTATCTGCAACCCCTCACCCCTAAAAGGTTCCAAATAAGACACCACAGGGGTGCAGGGATCCAATGAGCGGAAGTTCAAATTTAGGGTTGAAGGGCGGTTTAAGTATTGGAGTTTCATTAGATAGACATTTCAATTCTGTCTTCAAGTAGGATCTTCTAACAAACTGCTAATAATTGGACAACACTTTTAAACAATGTTTAATAATCCTATTTTGGCACTCAAATATCAGTGTGATTAAAAGTGTACCTTTTTGTGTTCCATTACCATAGGGGGCAAAAGACTCAGACGTCAGTCCGAACCTACGAGGACCTCCCGGCCTCACCAGACTAATTGGGCAGTTAGCCCAAGCCCACGCGTGGATGTGGCGGAACAGGTGGTTGAAGTGGATCAAATCTGCACCCCACCAAGTGAGTGTCTCAGAACACAGATTGAGCTAATAAATTAAGGTCTGCATGTTTTTGACACTTTTTTTCTTGTGTTTTATCTACCCAACTTTTAGGTGATGCTGATCTGTTTGTGGAAGGACAAGCTGCGGAGCCATTTTCCACAGACAGTGCCCACAGGCTTATTGGCCAGATCATGGCCTGGAATCTGCAGCTGGAAAATATGCAGAAGGAGATGGCCACCATGCAGCAGGGAATGAAGGACATGATTGATGTTTTGGGGAGAATCTAAAGACCCCTTTTCCATTTCTTAACATCAATCATGTCCTTCATTCCCCTTTTGATGCACTGTTTTTCAAATTTTAGAGGCCAAATTTTTAATATGCACACGGTGTGTCAACATGTGCTATGTGCCATCAGGGGATCTCAATGGACGCATTTTGTGTTTGCAACCCCTAATGCTAGTAGGTGAGAGGGAAGGGGTTTCACACACAAAACACGTCCATTGATTCCCCATGATGGAACATAGCACATGTTGACATTACCCATTTTCCTGTTAAATTAGTGTGCATATTCTAAATTTGGCTTCTACTGTTCATGGGTTACCTGTTGAACTTTGTAAGTTCTGGGCTTTTACATTGTGTAAATATTTTCTAATGCTAAGCCTAAATTTTTAACCATTTTAAAACATGTTTTTATGTTTGTTTAAAAAAATCAATCACAAAAAAAAAAAAAATATGTTGTGAGAAAAAGAACAAAAAAATGTAAAAAATATAACATAAAAAAAAAAAAAGTAAAATGTTGTTGAAAAAAAAAAAAAAAAAAAAAAAAACATAAAAAAAGGTTTGGATGTGCACTAGAATAAAAAAAAAAATACTACCAGTTTGACCAAAACATGTTGTGGTTCATCAAAGGGGCTTATTTACTAAACGCAAAACAAGTTTGCCACTATTAAGATGTGCACTAGGACAACATATAAAACAGGCAAAATTAAAAGCAAAACCATACGAAAATACCAATATTTCAAACATCAATAACTGTATTTATTCTTTGTAAATCAAAAAGATGGTTTAAGGGTCTGCTGCCATTGCAATGGCCCCCCTACCATTAAAATAATGTAAATAACGGTCCCGCACTTGCTGGGCTGATTGTGGGGCGGAACCAAGACGGCGATTATCCAGCCCTGTCATGTTGCCTTCCACTCCGGCCTCAGGGCCGATTGGTAATGAGTATGTTCCCGAATGTTTGCGTAAATAATTGTGCATGACACAGCATGCAAGAATAATAGTATTCAGTTTGTACTCTGCCAGATGTAGGGATGTAAGGAGCAATCTGAAACGGTTGGCCATAATACCAAAGGCATTTTCCACAACCCGTCTTGCTCTGGCCAACCGATAATTAAAAATCCTCCTCTCAGGGGTGAGGGATCGTTGGGGAAATGGCCTCATCAGATGGTCACCCAGACCGAACGCCTCGTCGGCAATGAAAACGAAGGGGAGTCCCTCCACATTATCTTCATCTGGTGGCAGCTCCAGGCCACCAGTCTGGAGACGATGACCGAACTCCGTGTGGTTGAAGACTCCTCCGTCCGACATCCGGCCGTTTTTCCCCACATCCACATAAAGAAAGTCATATTGTGCCGACACCACCGCCATCAACACTATACTATGGAACCCCTTATAATTCCAATAGTAAGACCCCGAATGGGGTGGGGGCACAATTCGCACATGCTTCCCGTCAATCGCCCCTCCGCAGTTGGGAAAGTCCCAACGGGCAGCAAACTGGGAAGCCACAGTCTGCCATTCCTGTGGCGTGGAAGGACACTGTGAAGTCAAACAGAAATATACAAATCGAATTAAAAACCAGGCAAAACACCTAACTAAATGCAACAAATTAACAAACAATTTGGAAGAACATATGTATTTATTTTGTAAGTCCTTGAAATAAAGCCAAAAGATTAAGGATAAGGGACAAATCTCTGATTGATGACCCCTCTGATGGCCCAGAGAAGATAATAATGGGGATGTGGGTGTGGAGTAATTAATTGTAAGGTCACACAATACACATGCAATTAATTAACGGGGTGTGTGGGGGGGGGGGGGTGGGTTAATTACAAGCTGACAAAAAACACATGCAATTAATTATCAGGGGGTGTGGGGGGGGTGGGGGTTAATTACAAGCTGACCAAAACCACATGCAATTAATTATCAGGGGGTGTGTGGGGGGGGGGGGGTTAATTACAAGCTGACCAAAACCACATGCAATTAATTAACGGGGTGTGGGGGGGTGGGGTTAATTACAAGCTGACCAAAACCACATGCAATTAATTATCAGGGGGTGTGGGGGGGGGGTGGGTTAATTACAAGCTGACCAAAACCACATGCAATCAATTTAAAAATGAGGGTCAAGGGGGGTGAAAGGGGTGAAAGGGGGGGTGAGTAAAGCAGTACAATGGAGCTGGTAATATACATTTTTAAACAAAGAAAGTGACTAGGCTAGGGGTGTTTAGGGGGCCAAGCTTCCATGCTGGGGAGGTTGGTGCAAGGAAATATGCATGTGACCCACTAAATAATACAATCTTAAAGCTATTTCGATAAGTCAACCATAAAATACTAGACAAAAAAACAAAAAAAAAAAAAAAAAGGAATAGGGGACATTCATAGAATAGTCCTATCATGGAAATTAGCTAATGATGACATTGATGCACTACATTAGCAAACATACAAGACATAGGTAATTTTAAAAGACAAGACTTACCTTAATGTATTCCTCCTGCAGGATGTGGATAATGGCAGAACAGGTCTCTGGAATAATGAGCCCCAGAGCCTGGGGGGAGATGCCTGTCGTGAACTTGAGGTCCTGCAAGCTTCTCCCCGTCGCCAAGTAACGCAACGTGGCGACTAGCCTCTGCTCCGCACTGATGGCTTGCCGCATGCAGGTATTCTGCCTGGTAATATAAGGGGACAGCGAAGCCAACAGACGGTGAAAAATGGGGTCCGTCATCCGGAGATAATTCCTGAAATCATCAGGATTATTCTCACGGATCTCACGGAGCAAAGGCATATGCGAGAATTGGTCACGCTGGCGCAACCAATTCTTGGTCCATGAACTCCTCCTCACCCTGTTCATGGACTGGGCTCGTGCCAAGGTGTTAACCGCAACACCGAGCCCCTGCACAGCACGAACTCGTTCCCGAGTACGTCCACACTCCATGGCTTCAAAACGGTCGGCTGATCAAACAAACAACTTAACAGAACGCACTGAAGAACAGCAAGGCCTATGAAGAACGACCTGAAAAACAGGAACGAGCGGACCAGAACGGCCTGAGAACAGGTAGGAACTGATCCACACGCACCGGAAGCCAGATACAAACCTCACAAGCACAAACTGAACGGCAGAAGCGAACGAATTAAGCAGAAGTCTGAGAAGCACGAATCGTCTCTAACCAAAAGTCAACTAACACGCGATACACACGAGATCAGCTGACGGTGCCCAAAGGGTGTCGTTTGGGATCTCGAGCTTCCTTTTTCTAGTCCCGTCGTACGTGCTGTACGTCATCGCGTGAACCGCCGGACTTTTTGCGTGATCGTGTGTGGTCAAGTCCGTTCGCTTTTTAGTCCAGCGTACCCAGCTGGAAAGTCCAGCGGATTGTCCGCTGGACTTAGGTCCGCCGGGAAAAGTCCGTACGTGTGTACGCGGCATTACACTGACTGAACTACCACTAGATACACACTAAAGTGACACTAAAGTAAAAATTAATGGTCACTCACTACACTCACACTGACTGAATTATCACTAGATTCACACTAATGTAAAGTTGAATGGTGGTCACTACACTCACACTGACTGAATTATCACTAGATTCACACTAAACTGATATGCTACACTGACAATATAATCAGAATATCACACTATAGCACACTAACTGTCTAGTAGCACCAAACAGAGCCCTGTTCTAGCTCTCTCCACGCCGCTATTACACTAAAAATGGCCGCTATTGAAAGAATACTTTTATAGTGTAAGGCGGGACTAAAAGCAATGAGCCATGATTGGATAGAGTCATCATGACAGTGTCCAATCATGGCTCGGACATTGCTCTGTGCCCTGATTGGGCAAAGCTTTCAATGCTTCAGCCAATCAGGGATTCTAATGCACTGTGTGGCGGCACAGTGCATTGTGGTCATTCGGCGGGCCAAACAAACGGTTGAATGCCCTGATAATTTGGGTGTTCCTCGAATATTCAGCCCAAACTCATGCTCAGGCCGAACCGTTTGTCCATCCCTATTCCTGAGTTACAGCAACATCAAAGGCCAGCTGTTACTGGAAGATGACCCAGGTCAAAAGCAGTGATTCATGGACTAATGCTGCCCCTAGTGGAGACTATAGCATGTTTTCTGGAAGATGGGCAGTAGAAGAACATACTTCCTGGTGATTAGGAAGGATGGCTTCTGATGGATGGACAGAGGACTAGGCAGGCGGGCAGAGAGTGTTTGTGTGGGTGGTCTCTGAGTGCGATTCAAAAGGTAATGGCCAGCTAGAGTTCTTCCTCTTTTCCATTGAGCGCAGCAAGACAGCATCTTGAGGATGACCATACGTTAAGTATCATCTATTTTCTTTTTTTTTATATGCTCTGTAGTATTCTTTTAGGGTTTTATGTTAGCATTTCTACTTTCTTGGTAAATAAATGAGATCCTTGCTTATTTAAGCAGTGTGTTTACTTTTAGACCACTTTCACACTGAGACGCTTTTCAGGCGCTTTCACGCTACAAACAGCGCCTAAAAAGCTCACGAAAACTTATTTCCATTAAAATCAATGAACGCTTTCACACTGGGGCAGTGTGCTGGCAGGGCTGTGAAAAACTCCCCTCCCCATTGAAATGAATGGAAAGCTCTTCAAAAGCGCCTGAAAAGCTCTTCAAAAGCGCTCAGTGTTTTTACTGGCAGTTTAGAAGCGCTTCAGTGTGAAAGTGGCCTTATGGCTAACATTGTAATAGTATCATCACCATTACCTTATCAGAGCTTTGATAGACTAGCTAACTATATGAATAGACAAGATAATACATATTTATAATAAATAGGGGAAATCTAAAACCACCCCATATTTCTTTCAGCACGTAAGGCAGTTGGATTACATTTAACATTTGTTTTTGTAAAACATTATCCCCTCATTGTTTGTATTTTAATTGCTTCAGATTCTGTTCAAGAACTGAATCTTGCCAAGCTGTCTGGCTGCAGAGTGCTAATGCAGAAGTGGTCTTATGGGAGAATTTAGGAAAATACACTGGCTATGGTGTGCCCACTCAATACCCCCAATCTGCATATTCCTTGTTAGCACATTAGCACTGCAGCACAACTGATCAATTCCTTGTGCTGATTCTTCCTCTTTCAGTTTAATCTCTGCTGTAGAGTAAATTTCAAGAGGCCAAAAACAAGTAAATTGAGCAATTACTTTGCCTTAAAAAAAGATACATTTAATGATGTGTTAATGATTTTATAGCTGCATTAATTTGTGCCATTTATACATGGCTGGAGTTCAACTTAAATTTTACATACAAAATTGCGAAAATTATTAATTGTTCTATTAAATATTGTAACTATTTCATTTTGGGCTTAATTGCTCTTTAATTATGTATAGTGTTGGGCAAGTGGTTGGGACCGAGCTTAAGGCGAACACCCAAATTTGCAGGGCGCCCAGTGGGATGTTCGCCTGCCGAGAGCCCCACAATGCACTGCGCGCTTCAAAGCTTTGCCCAATCAGGGCATAGTGAATAGTTAGTTGTTAAGAATTGATCCAGGAAGCCAGCCGCTGTGTCTTTCACAACAGATGAGTCATCAGCTTCCTGGCTGACAGCTGAATGAAAAACATTGCTGGCAATATAAAAATGTGAAAAATGGCATGGGGTTCCCCCCAATCCATACAAAGACCCCCCAACCCATACCAGGGCTCTTTGGGTCTTACAAAAAGCAAAATCCATACCAATTTCTTATCCGAGCATGCAGTCTGGCAGTCCAGGAAAGGAGAGGATGAGCGAGCGCAATTCCCCTTTTGAACCACACCAGGTCACATACACACAACATGGGGGAGCTTTGGGGCAAGGGGGCTCCTCCCCCACCTCAAAGCACATTGCCCCCATGTTTATGGGAATAAGGGGCTCTTCTCCCCAACTATGAGCTTTGGGTGTGGGGCTCTGCAGGCAGGGGGCTTATCGGAATCTGCCAGATCCCAGGCCCCTTATGTGAATGAGTATGGGGTACATTGTACCCCTATTTATTCACCAAAAAAAAACCACTGTGATGTCAGCAAACCAGCATGCACTGATCGGCGACTTCACACAGGGTAGTGCCACCAGGTGGCTCCACCCCTTACCTATTTAAGAACTGTCAGATGGCGGATAGCCTTTGTTGCGGGCGGAACTTTTTTTTTTTTTTTCAGGTCCGGCTGCATGATTGACGATGGATCGGGGGACCTTTGTTTTTTTTAACAAACAAATTGTGTGTGTGTTTTTTTTATTTATTTTTGACATATTTTTGGTGAATAGGTAGGGGTACAATGTACCCCATACTCATTCACATAATGGAGGGGACCGGGATCTGGAGGCCCCCTTGTTAAAGGGGGCTTCCAGACTCTAAAAGGCCCTCTGCGTGCAGACCCCAAAGCACCTTTTCCCTATCAACATGGGGACAAGGTGCTTTGAGGCAGAGCCCCCCACCCCAAAGCACCCCCCATATTGAGGGCAAGTGGTCTGGTATGGTTCAGGAGGGGGGGCACTTGCTCGCCCCCCCCTTTCCTGACCTGCTGGGCTAAGGGTCTGGTATGGATTTGGGGGGGGGGGAGCCATTTCTTTTTTACATTTTGGCATGTTTTTTTTTTTTAATTTTTATTGATTCATTTTAAGCAACATTAAAATCACTGCTCCTGTAAAAACTATATTTAAAAAAATGTTTACATTGATACATGTGCCCCAAGGCAGTACCCAGGTCCCCATACCCTTTTGATGGCCAATAACTTGCATGTAAGCCTTCAAAATTGGGACTTTTGATTTTTCAACTTCGGGTCCCATAGACTTTGATAGAGTTTGTAGCTCGGGTACGAACTTTTTACATGTTCAGGATTTCTGGTGCGAACTGAACCGTGTGTGTCTTATTATCTTATCGTATTGTCTTATAGTTTTAAAGTTCTATATTTCTGTCTTTTCTGTAATGTTTCCTCATATCATTGATTCTAAACGAGATCATGAAGAAGAAAGTGCATTCAATATAATTTTACCAGGACACCAAATGATTATTATTAGATTAAACTACACCTCTGGGTTCTTGAATTCTGTAATACATATAGATCATTGTCACTATAGTGTTCTCATCTATTGATTAGACCAATAGTCAATGAATTTATTATCTGAAGTTGATCAATACAAAGGAATCTACTTCGGCGTTAAAAGACAATCTTCACTAGAAAAACAATGTGGTTGCCTTTGGCACATTCTTCCAAAAGTGCAAGCTATCTGGCCCTCTCTGGCTTTAGTACTTTCAACAGCTCTGCCCCACAACAATTATGGACTTTGAAGCAGGGGCGTAACTAGAACTCACAGGGCCCCATAGCAAAATGTTGTATGGCCCCCCCCCCCCCCACCACAAAAAAAAAAAAAATGAACTAATGCCATCAAACAACAGATTACCACACTCATGAGGCACAGTACCCAGGCAACAGCTTAATTTTGAACAACAAAGTATGCAGTATACTGTATGCAGCCCCTGAAGGACACACATGCATACCCCCAGCAGTAAAGACCCCCCAGCAGTACAGACACCCTCCTAAGTACAGACACCCCACAGCATTACAGACACCCCCCTCAGTGCAGGACCCCCCCTAGCAGTACAGACACCCCCAGTGCAGACCACCCCCTCAGTACAGACACCCTCCCAGTGCAGACCTCCCCAAAATTACAGACCCCCCTCAGTAGTACAGAACCCCCCCAGTAGTACAGACACCACCTTAGTACAGACACCCCCCTAGTGCAGACACCCCAGCAGTACAGACACCCCACCCAAGTGCAGACCCCCCCATCAGTACAGACACCCCCCACCTCAGTGCAGACCCCCCACCTCAGTGCAGATCCCCATCAGTACAGACAGCCCCGACCTCAGTGCAGACCCCCATCAGTACAGACACCCCCCGACCTCAGTGCAGACCCCCATCAGTACAGACACCCCCCGACCTCAGTGCAGACCCCCATCAGTACAGACACACCCCCGACCTCAGTGCAGACCCCCATCAGTACAGACACCCCCGACCTCAGTGCAGACCCCCATCAGTACAGACACCCCCATTACAGACCCCCCATCCAAGTGCAGACCTCCCATCAGTACAGACGCCCCCCACCTCAGTGCAGACCCCCTTAGTACAGACACCCACCCCCATTACAGACCCCCGAAAAAAAGTTCAGACCCCCCATCAGTACAGATGCCCCACCTCAGTGCAGACCCCCTTAGTACAGACACCCACCCCCATTACAGACCCCCCACCCAAGTGCAGACCCCCCCATCAGTACAGAAACCCCCCACCTCAGTGCAGACCCCCATCAGTACAGACACCCCCCCGACCTCAGTGCAGACCCCCATCAGTACAGACACCCCCGACCTCAGTGCAGACCCCCATCAGTACAGACACCCCCCGACCTCAGTGCAGACCCCCATCAGTACAGACACCCCCCGACCTCAGTGCAGACCCCCATCAGTACAGACACCCCCATTACAGCCCCCCCCACCTCAGTGCAGACCCCCTTAGTACAGACACCCACCCCCATTACAGACCCCCATCCAAGTGCAGACCCCCCATCAGTACAGACACCCCCCACCTCAGTGCAGACCCCCATCAGTACAGACACCCCGACCTCAGTACAGACACCCCCGACTTCAGTGCAGACCCCCATCAGTACAGACACCCCCAACCTCAGTGCAGACCCCATCAGTACAGACACCCGACCTCAGTGCAGACCCCATCAGTACAGACACCCCGACCTCAGTGCAGACCCCCATCAGTACAGACACCCCCCGACCTCAGTGCAGACCCCCATCAGTACAGACACCCCCCGACCTCAGTGCAGACCCCCATCAGTACAGACACCCCCGACCTCAGTGCAGACCCCCATCAGTACAGACACCCCCGACCTCAGTGCAGACCCCCATCAGTACAGACACCCCCCAACCTTAGTGCAGACCCCCATCAGTACAGACACCCCCCATTACAGACCCCCCATCCAAGTGCAGACCTCCCATCAGTACAGACGCCCCCCACCTCAGTGCAGACCCCCTTAGTACAGACACCCACCCCCATTACAGACCCCCCCTCAGTACAGACGCCCCCCCACCTCAGTGCAGACCCCCCATCTCAGTGCAGGCCCCCCTCAGTACAGACAATCCCCCATTACAGACCCCCTCAGTAAAGACACCCCCATTACAGACACCCCCCACCCAAGTGCAGACCCCCTTAGTACAGACACCCCCCACCTCAGTGCAGACCCCCATCAGTAGACACCCCCACCCATTACAGACCCCCCCCCGGGTAGTGCAGACCCAACAGCAGACGACGCCCCCCCCCCCTTTACATACCTTTAGAACAGCGGCGTGTGTCCCTCGAGCCGAGGCTTGAGCGCAGGCTCCTCCTCCTCTCTGGATGTAAACAGAGAGGAGGGGAGGCGGCTTCGGTCCGTGCCGCTGTTCTCCCTCCTGCGCTTAGTGCAGCATAGAAGGCACGGGGAGCGGCGTTAGTGGTGCGGCTGCCGCTACCCACGGGTGTCACCCCCGCTAGCGGGTGTCACCCGGCGCGGCCCGCACCCGCCTAGCAACGCCGCTCACCGGGCCCTTGATTGGCTGCGGGCCCCATAGCGACCGCATGTGTCGCTATGGTGGTAGTTCCGCCACTGCTTTGAAGCCACTACTGGTGATCTTCATACTTGTTTAGAATCAGTGATGTAAAAAGTGTTGAGAGGATTTCAGATGAAAAACAGCAACAGCAGCTCCCACCCTTCTGTCAGTATGTTTTTCTTAAAGATGCTGCACAAAGATAGGCAGAGCAACAAAGGGGGCAGATTATTATTTCTCTAGGTACAGCTAAAAATGCACCTCATAGGGCTTGCATACATGGTCACTTTAATTTTTTGCAGTGTTTGACCATGTTTCAATATAGTATAATGTCAATTCTCCCAAACTACCATCAATTTCAAAAGAGGAATCTTTTAATATTGTACAAATTAGTCACTGTACAAATGTAGGGTCATTGTGCATCGCATAATAAAATACCTGGGGTCAACCAATAGCAACAAAAATTATAATTCCAGCCAAATGGAAAGGATGGGTGATGTGTTTTCTTTTTCCATACAAAATCTTTGGAGATCAGATTTCAAAAGGCAAATTCAATTGTGTACACGGTTTCACAGATGCTATCTAGTGATTGCTCATTAAATATGATATGAGAGGGGGCGTGACCGGACGCAGATGATGCAGAGGGAAGTGAGTGTGGAGTGAGTCAGTGTGGCGTTCCCTCGCTCCTTAACCCCGCTCCGTTAACCTCCTACCAGCGGAAAATGAAAGCCTGAAGCCCGCACCCCGCCCGCCTATCTTACCCTACAGCGGGAGCAGCCGCAATACTGCAGTGGAAAACAGAGCCGGGTAGGACCAGGAGCTGAGTTGCCGTCGCCGTGAGCTGTCAGCGGGACGGACTCAGTAAGCGCCAACGCCCCCCCCCCCCCTCACACGCTCTGTCTGACGCTGAAGCCGCCGAAAGCTCCAGGAGCATTGCAGGTGAAGAGGGGAGCGCTCCCGAGCCCGAAGGAGAAGAGGGGAGAACCAGCGACAGAGCCCCCTCACTCATTCCTATCCTCATCGCCCCTGTTACCTGTGAGGCGCCCGCGACGCAATTTAAACTGCTGGGGAGGCAGGGAGAAGGACTCCCATCATAAAGAGCTCTGAAGCCAACAAGCCGGGTCACTCCAGCCTCCACAGATCATAAAGTAAAACAGCCTGTGTCACCCTCCAAAGCTGCTGAGCGGCGCACCTCTTCCCCACCACCATCATTCTGAGGACTCCAGGGACGGGTGAGATAGGAGAGACTCTCTCCATTTTTTATCCCCTCTTCTTTTGCTTTGCTGTATTGAACTGTTTTTTTTTTTTTTTTTTTTTTTTTGGCTCCTTAAAGGGGAAGTTTAGTGCTTTTAGTGCTTTTGCTTTTACTTTCACTTGGACTATTTTGGTCAGTTTACCATGCAATAGAGAGAGAAGAGAAGAGAAATGTTGTAACGGAGTTTATGTTTTACATTCTCAAAGAGAAAATCCTTTAGAATATCCCCAGACCTGGAAACGTGCTGGGGGTCCCTTGCTGGTTCCTGAGTGACGTCTTACTAAGATAAATTAACGGGTCGGTTGATTTCATACTTCAGCCTGTCATGCCTACACAACGCACCACAAAAGCTAGCCAGGCTGCCAGCCAGGCTAGCCTAGCCGCAGCCAAATTGGAAAAATTTGCCCACACTCCAAACCAACTACCGAGTCAGACTCCCCAAAAGATCCTGCCACACAATCAGCAATCCCATCTGGCCCGTACAGGAGGAACGACAGGTGGCGCAGTGGGAAGGAAAAGCCAGGGGCAGACCCAGACACCCGCACAAACACCTACACAATCTCCCCAGAAGACACTAGGGGAGGGAGGTCCATTAGTGGAGTCGCCCAGGGGACAGGAAGTGGTGGGCCCACTGCCAGAGGGGGGGGGCCGACACCTCAGCGGGGACGGAGCCTTCTCTGAAAGAGGTATTAGAGGCTATCAATTCTTGTAGAATATCGCTGAACGATATGAATAATCAACTGAAATCAATTCGGGAGGAAATTGGTCTTGTGAGGAATGAGGTACAGAAGGTCCAAGAAAGGGCCACAATCCTTGAGGATAGGATGAGTTTGGTGGAAGACGACCTCGCCCCATTAAAACGCGAGATGTGCGACATGAGAAATCTCCTTAATAAACAAATTAACAAAATGGACGAGGTCGAAAACAGGATGAGAAGGAAAAATATCCGTATAGTGGGCCTTCCGGAACACTCCGAGGGGCCAGACCCTGCTACTTTCTTAGAAAAATGGCTGATTGAGATTTTTGGTCAAGATTCATTCTCTCCACTCTTTGCAATTGAAAGGGCCCACCGAGTCCCTGCTAGACCCATACAACCCGGGGCCCCGCCTAGACCCTTCTTAGCTAAATTGTTATTTTTCAAGGACAAAGCAACAATCATCAGGAAAGCAAGGGAACTTGGAAACATTTTTCACAGCGGCAAGAGGGTGTCTATTTACCCAGACTACTCGCCAGACCTACAAAAAAGGAGATCACAATTTGGGGAAGTGAAACGTAACCTCCGACAAGCTAATTTAACTTATGCTCTGCTCTATCCAGCTAAACTAAGAGTGCTGGGCCCTGGTGGAACTTTACTTTTTGACACCCCTAAAGGGGCTGAAGAATGGCTAATAAAACAAAGAGAAGGACACTAGATGAAATTTATTGACTAGGATCAAACCCAAGCGCTGATTTGTCTTTTTTCTATTCTTTTTTCTTTTTGGGGGGGCGGGCCGGGTTGCCATGGTGAATTAGGGAGCGGGGGGGGGCCGGGGGAGACTCGCAGCATCATATTTTGTTTGCTGTGCAATGTGCTTTTTTTCCTTTTTTTTTTTTTTTTTTTTTTTTTTTATTTTATTTTTTTATTTTTTTGTTTTTTGAATGCTGTTGTGTCGCCACCGGAGGGGGGTCGAAGGGGGAGGGAACGCATGGTGAGAAGAGGTTGAAAGGTGTCGCATCCCAACGGGCTTGGGGTGCTGCAGTATGTTCTCAGGGGTAGGGGTTTCTTAAACAGGGGGGAGGGGGAGGGAGGGTTAGGGAGGCGTAAAGGGAGGGTTAGGAATGGGGCAGATTTACTGGCACTAAAGTTTAGATGGTTTCAAAAGAAGGGTGGATGGGTAGGTCACCTTAGAAGGCCCCCGGTCAAACCTAGATTGGTAATGAATGATGAGTGTAACCAGAATGTTAGATGGACTGGATGTGGTAGGTATGTTTGTGTATGGATGAGGGGGAAAACACCTTTTGTTAATTTACGCACTTACACGGAAAGATTAGATGGTAACACTTCACAAGTATTAAGTAGATTCTCACGTTTTGACAATAAGGTCGATTTGAAACATACCACTGATGATAAGTTATTTACAAAAACCCTCTTGGAGGGTATACTCACAGTTGTACTTATAGAGAATTAGAACCACTAATGAGTCACGAAACACAATTTAATAGGAAACAAGTCACTATTTGTTCCTGGAATATAAGGGGGTTAGGTGACCCGGGGAAAAAAGCTGCAGCACTAGCTTTGATTAGATCCTACGGGGCTTCGATCCTCTGTCTCCAAGAGACCCACTTTACCAATGCCTCTATATCTAAGTTAGGATGGAAAGAGTTTGCCCTACAGTACCACTCGTTCTACTCGTCTTTTTCAAGAGGTGTTAGTATACTGATTAACTCAGGGATCACGTTTACTTGTGTCCAAAGTAGAATTGATGAGCGGGGAAGGTACATTTTTTTACACTGCAAAATTGAAAGTAAAGCCGTCATCTTGGCCAATGTGTATATCCCGCCCCCCTTTGATACGGGGGTCATGCTCGACCTGGTGGAGTTTGTGATGAACAATCCAGCCCTACCGGTAATAGTCTTCGGTGACTTCAATATGGTACTTGATCCGGGACTGGACAGGCTTCCCCCGGGGGGTCGGAGGGGAGGGCCAGGGGATGGCCGCCTCTCCCGTCTCCTGGAGGAATTGGGCTTGAAAGATATCTGGAGACTGAGGAATCCCGGGATTAGGGGATACTCCTGCTTCTCCAGTACACACTCCACTTTGTCGAGGATCGACATGTTGCTTTGCAACGACGAGTCGATGCCTTTACTGGATAATATTAGGTACAGGCCAAGAAGTCTCTCTGACCATTCCCCGCTGACAGCTACAATGGAGACGGGGGTGAGAACAACGTACCGGGAGTGGAAAATCAATCCGGCCTGGCTGGAATTAATGGGCGATTCACAGGAGGTGGCGTATGCCCTGAAAGAAAGCATAGAAATGAATGGTCGATCAGCCACCCAGGGGGTAATCTGGGACACAGTTAAAGCTATTCTTCGGGGCTTGCTGATTCAGCAAATCTCAAGAATAAAAAAACAGTCAAGGGTGGGGGAGGAGAACGCAGCTAACAAAGTAGCTCTCGCAGAAATAAAATATATAAACAATCCTCTACCGGTAAATTTAAATGAATGGATAGCAGTACAAGAGGAATACCGTCTTATCCTTTTAAGCAAAGCAGAACAAAAATACATTTTCCAGAAGCAAGCCGCTTTTGGGGAGGGGGAAAGTATAAGTAGGATGCTTGCCCAGTTAGTTAAAACCAATGCTCCATCATCAACGATTCCGTTGATAGACATGGGCGCCGGTAGAACATCCTCACACACGCCAGAAATAGTGGACACTTTTAGAACCTACTATGAGAATTTATACTACTCCACCCAGGAGGATAAATGTGAAGAGTGGGACAGATTCTTTGATCAAATGGCGGTCCCCTGCCTCTCTGAGGAGGACAGGGCTGTCCTTGACAGCCCTGTCACCCTGGAGGAGATCCAGCGGACCGTCCGGGAAATGGCAGGCCAGAAGTCCCCGGGACCAGACGGCCTCCCCATCGAAATATACCGTCGCTACGGGGAGGTGCTCCTCCCCGAACTTCTGAAGGTACTTAATTCATCAAAGGTGGAGGGAGCACTCCCCCCGTCGATGATGGAGTCAACAATAATAGTGATCCCCAAGGAAAATAAGAACCCCCTCTCCCCCGCCTCATATAGACCTATTTCACTTTTGAACTCGGATATTAAAGTTTTAGCTAAGGTCCTGGCGGCTAGACTCAATAAAGTTATATCCAAACTGGTGCACTCGGACCAATCGGGATTTATCCCAGGAAGGTCCGCCAGTAAAAACATCAGACGGCTCTTCTTGAACCTTCAAACCCCAATGGAGAATCGGGGAAACAGGGCCATTCTCTCTTTGGACGCCGCCAAGGCCTTTGATACCCTGGAGTGGAAGTATCTTTGGAGAACATTGACACAATTCCACTTTGGGCCAAATTTTGTTAACTGGGTGAGATTACTATATAATGCGCCTGGAGCAAGAGTAAAAATAAACAACGAATATTCCTCCAGGCTCCGTTTGCTGAGGGGGACAAGGCAGGGGTGCCCCCTGTCCCCCCTCCTTTTCGCCCTCGCAATCGAACCCTTGGCTCTGTCTCTTCGACTGTCCCCAGAAATCAAGGGCTTTAAAAGAGGCGAAATGGAGGACAAAGTGATGCTATACGCGGATGACTTAATAATTCTGCTCAGTGACACACAGGGTTCACTATGTGAGACAATGCGCAGAATTGAAAACTTTGGACTCCTGTCGGGCCTAAGGATTAACTGGGATAAATCAAATCTTCTCCCGATTGATCCAATGGTCTACCCTCTCCCCCAAGAGGCAGCTCAGCTTCAAATAGTCCAGCAGATAAAGTACTTAGGTATAAACGTCTCGAGGGACCCCAAACAATTTGTTGAGGATAATATCGTCCCACTGCTGAACAAATTTAAGGGTAAATGCCAAACTTGGAAGAAACTTCCCCTGTCAGCAGCAGGTCGTTGTAACTTAGTTAAGATGGTATTCATGCCACAGTTACTTTACTTACTCCATAACTCCCCAATCTGGATCTATAAGAAATGGTTCAAGAAGATAGACACCCTTTTTAGAGATCTAATATGGAAGGGGGGCATACCGCGAATCCGACTAAGTACGTTGCAGCTTCCAACTAACGCTGGCGGAGTAGCCCTTCCACACCCCTTGAGTTACTTCCTGGCTTCCCAGCTCCAGCATATTGGGGGATGCGAGGCCAAGAAGGGAGGACGAGAGTGGGAGACTCTCCTCTATAAATCTACTCACAAGTCGTTGTTGGAAGTATTAGAGGCAGGGTCCTTTAGAAAGGGGTTACCAACTCAGGACCTGCTAGCAAGAGTATGGGGACTAGCCAAAAAGATACTGGGTTATAGAGGGTTTTCAGATTTCTCCCCTCTGTGGGAAAACAATAATCTGGGCGAACTTAAAAAAATGGGGACTATTAGAGAATGGGAGAGAAGAGGTCTGATTTTTGTTGCTCAGATCTACCAGGAGGGTCGGTTAAGAAACTTCCAGGACATAAAAGATCAATTTGAGCTCCCCAAACGGTCCTTCTTTAGATATTTGCAGGTGAGGCATGCCCTCACCGAACAGTTTAAAGAGATAGCCTGTGAATGGACCAAGATCCCGGTATTACAGAGCATAGCCGAGGCGGATACCCGAAAAGGGATGATATCTAACCTATATTTCCATATACACAAGGGGACCTGGGAAGACGCCCAAATGGGACTTCACAAATCCTCGTGGGAAAGAGATGTGGGCAGTATGTCTACTCTACAGTGGGAAAGGATCTTAGCCTCTGCGCCTCAGGTCTCCCTTTCGCACCCCCAGAGGATGTCACATCTTTTCCTACTACACAGGGCATATTTCACTCCGGCAAAGTTATTTCGGTTTGGCCGTAGACAAGATGACACCTGTCCTAGATGCAGGAGGCCGGGCGGCGACCTCATTCACATGTTTTGGAGATGTCCAAAATTATACCGATATTGGAAAAAGGTGGTAGATAGGACCGCTCAGATATTCAACACCAAGCTTGCCCTGGACCCAATCTTGTGTGTACTTGGGGGGCTCGAGGGGGATAATAGGTCAAAGGAAGTCCATCTGGCTATTATTAGATGCCTTTTTCAGGCAAGAAAATTAATCGCACAAAAATGGCAATCTCCAAACCCACCATCTCTTTATGAATGGGAGCGGAACATGGAGAGGGTGATTCTTATGGAGAGAACAACATATATTAAACAGGGAAACCTCACCAAATTTCAGGAGATATGGAAACAGTGGTTGGAGAAAAAACTTACGCACCCAAATGAATTGGACTGAAATGGGACGTGGCATAGGATGTCGAACTTTGAATGTGGTAGGAATGTTAGAAGGAGGAATGTTGAGAGGATGGAGGAACGAAAGGTGGTGAAGAATGGGGAGCGAGTGGGGAGGCTGCTGTATAAACTAGCCATTGTAACCTTCTTATAGAGTGTACTGCAGGAATGGAAGTAGGGGAATGTAGGTAAACTGTACTGAAGGTGTAATAGTTTATATTTGAATGTTGTTTTTTTTGTATATGTGAAAAAAAAAAAAAAAAAAGGAAAAAAAAAAAAAAAAAAAAAAAATATGATATGAGAGAGGTAGCAATAAAGAGTTTAGAACAGTCTCTAAGAACGGGTACTGTTAGATGGGATAGCACAAAGAAAGGTATGGGTCACATTAAATGTTCGCTTGTAAAAACTATTTATACATTAGAAAATTCTAAAAAATTCTAAAATTATAATTGAATTCACCAAAAACCCATTATAGCCTCTATTAACTTTTTGTCTCTTTGTTTTAAGACTTTAAGCATATTAAATAATTCTGAAGCCAAGGAGAGTTGGTTATTTTAGAATTGCGTGTAAATTACCACGATTAGCTTGATTGTCAGACATCGCTTCCTACATTAGAACTGCTGAACACGAAGTTGATGGTGTTGCGTGGTGGAGTAAGGCAGCACTACTGAATTCTCTGTCTTTCTGAGCTTAAGCTGTACCAAGTTTGCTGGGGTGGTTATTTGAAGATGGCAGTATGCTGTTGGGGGAAAAAAATAAAAATAAGCAGGCTTCTTTAAAGTGGTACACATATAGGTAAACAATTGCTTGAAAAATAAGATGATGTAAAAAAAAAAAGGCAGACATGTTATCCTCGATGTCATGATTTGGTGGTATTGCCACTTATATAATATATTTCTGGTGCTCAATAAGTTAATAGTTTTAAGGGTGAGTTAAGGGTTAGCTTTGGGTTAGCGTCAAGTGTTTGTGGATTAAGGTTTGGGGTTTAGGAAGTATTTCAATGCTAAGTCATAGTAGTTTGGAGCTACAATCAGCATTAGGTTGGAGGTTAGGGTTAAGTGTTAGGTTTAATAATAGAACAAACTATTCCCAACACACACATTTCCTGTATAGATGGCTGTATTTGTAAGTTGGTGCAGCTGGAACCGTGTATAGGCAGAGAGAGTGATGTCAACAGCACACCAAGATCTCCAAAATGGGTACAAAGCTTTAACCTCCCTGGCGGTATGATTACGTCAGGAATTTTGTACCAAAAGCGGTACAATTATTTTGCATGGAAATTTGGCGTTTTATATTGTAGGCCTGCAATTCTTAGGAATAACTCACTTAAATCTGTCCAAACAAGAGTCTAGTAGACATCCGGGTATGATAAAGTTTGAAACACAAAATCATAGTGTACAGGTGACAGCACTCTTAATATTAGGGTACTGTTTAGGGTTAATTTAAATTTCAAAGTCAAAACTGATTTTTTAATTTTTTTTTGGATAGAGTAAAGAATGGTTATTCCAATTTTGTTTAGAAAAAAAAACATTCCCCCTCTGGGTGATCTATGTACATTGCAGGGATTTTAACACACTTTGTTGCAGATTCCTACCTTTTCTTATTCTGAAGAAATCACTGTTTGTTCCCCTGTGCCCATGTGCTGAGTGAATCTAATGGGAGTGGCTTTATAATTATCCCCTTAGACGTGTTCCTATTGGGAGTATCTTACCAAAAATTTTATTTTTGTTGCAGAGGATGCCTGAAATCTGACTTTTTTAGTGCAGACTTCTGGGAAAAATCAGTGAGCCAATCACACAAGAAGGAAGCGATGTTTCTGTGGGGAGCGTTCTGTACATATTCTGTGTACAGAACACCTCCAGGTAGCCATATTGTATTGCACTTTACAGAAAATTACAGCTGCAGATTGAGCTGCAGATTGAAAAGGAAAGGTAATTTTTAATAACATTCAATCACAATATGACTTGTGTCGTAATTGTATATGCTATATATATATATTATATATATATATATATATATAAAATTTTTTTTTTTTGATACTTTTTACCCATAGAATTGGAGTTACCCTTTGAAGCCAACCCGAGTCAGGTTTTTTGCCATCTGTGCCCCGTTGATTAGAATCCCTTCAAACCCTTCAGTACTCTATCCAAAACAGAAGAATAACAAAATGTTTTGTCTTTAGCGTTAGGCCCCTTTCACACTGGGGCGTTTTTTCAGGCGGTACAGCGCTAAAAATAGCGCCTGTATACCGCCTGAAAAAATCCGGCCCCATTCACTCCAGTGTGAAAGCCGGCGGGCTTTCACACTGGAGCGGTGCGCTAGCAGGACGGCAAAAAAAGTCCTGCTAGCGGCATCTTTGGAGCGGTATAGGAGCGGTGTATTCACCGCTCCTATACCGCTCCTTCCCATTGATTTTTTTTTTAACATAAAGTTTATTTATTTGTAAAAGCAGACCAACATAGTATTAGACTTCATACAGAGACATCGTAGTCATAGATTGAAAGACAATTGTACATGTGTTTAAGCAACAAAATCAGAGTTACATTCATTAACTAAGCTTCCCGATCTTACATACATTGACAAAGCTTCCCGATCTTACAACCAACCATATGACAGCTGACGCTGCTGCACGTCAGTCAGGAGAGAGGAGTAATAAAGAGGGGGGGGGGGGGGGGGGGACGGGTCAGAGTCACCTGTCCATCACTTTGTGTCCGCCGGATTCATCCTGATAGGAGGTTATGCCATCCGTATCCCATGTACCTTGTCCCACTACGGGTGTTTTTTAAGGGGGGGGGGGGGTAAGTCGTTTCCTAGTCCATGGTCAATTCACGTGCCGACACCCAGGGGGCCCAGATTTTGTCAAATTTATTCGGACAGTTCCTACCCAGATAGGTTAACTTATAAAGAGGCAGGGCATTATTGATTAACGTTATCCAGAGCTGTTTGGTGGGGGGTTGGGTTTGATTCCAATTTAGAAGGATGGCCTTCCTAGCGTAAAAGGACGCATAGAAGACAAACAACTTTCTCCTTTGGGGAGCCTCGAGAAAGTCGCAGACCCCCAGCAGGAGGGGAATGGGGCTGTATGGGACCCTAATTTTCCCTATGGCATTGATATCTGCCAGCACTTCTTTCCAGAATACTTCTATTCTTGTACACTCCCAGACTACATGGAAGAAGCCTGCATTGTCCTGACCACACCTGGGACAGACCGCTGAGCGACCAGGGTATATTCTTGCCAGGCGGACCGGCGAGTATTGGGTACGATGGAGAAATTTTAGCTGCGTGAATCTATCTCTAGCCGAAATCATTAATGGTAAGTACTGCTGGATGCCCTCCTCCCAGTCGTCAGCAGCCAGTTCCGGGATATCAGCTTGCCAGCTGTTGTAAAGCTGTGATACTTTGGATGTGTCCATCCCAGCCAACATATTATATAGTGTGGAGAGTGTGCCCTTATTTTCCCCCTGACCTCAGGATACTCTCCAGGCCTGACAACCGCAGCTCAATAGCCCGGGGGAATTGAGAGTGGTAGGCATGGCGCAGTTGAAGGAATCTAAAGAACATGTAGTTCGGAAGGTCGGAAGGTCCCTGTCCCTTTTCAGGTCATCGAAGGTTATCAGTTGTCCCTGAGTCACCACGTCCCCCAGCTGCACAATCCCATGCCTGGCCCAGATCACCGGGTCAGGAATAGAGTGGAAGTGGGGCAGACGGGGATTACCCCAGAGTGGGGTGTAGGGGGACCACACATCCGGTTCTCGTACCAGTGCGTGGACCTTATCCCACACTCTGAGCGTAGTCCTCATAGTTATGGACACCCCTAAGTTGGATTTGGGTCCCCTGTATATCAGATTCCTAAGTTCCGCTTGGGAGCCCAGCAGCGCCGCCTCCAATGTCGACGCAGGGTTAGCCGGGTGTTCGGACAGCCACCATTTGACTGTGACCAGCACAGCCGCCCAATAGTATTTTATAAGGTTTGGCAGAGCCAAGCCTCCCAGTGACAGGGGAAGTTGAAGGGTTGTCTTCGCAATTCTGGGTGTCCCTCCCCTCCATATAAAATTGGTTAGGATACTTTCCACCTTTCTGAAGAATGAAATGGGTATGGCCACCGGAGTTTGTCGGAAAAGGTATGTGAATTTTGGAAGTACTGTCATTTTGATAAGATTGACACGTCCCACCGGAGTGAGCGGAAGGGACTTCCAGACTGCACATCTCTGGGACAAGTGGGACACCACTGGAGTCAAGTTGAGGTTGATGAACTGTCCTAAGTCCCTGTGTATTTCCACCCCTAGGTATTTAAACTGGGAAACCCTCTGCAGCTGCGCATCCGACGCCAAAGGAGGGTCACCCGAGTGAAGAGGGAACAGTGTGGACTTTCCCCAGTTGATGCATAGGCCCGAGTAGCTTCCAAAGGTGTTGATGACAGATAGGGCCCTCCGAAGAGAAACCCCGTCATCTCTAAGATATAGCAGGGTGTCATCGGCATACAGCGACACCTTCTCGTGTAGCGAGCCGATCGTGATGCCCTCAATCGCCTGGCTGGACCGTATGAGGATCGCCATTGGCTCTATAGCAAGCGCGAACAACCCTGGCGACAAAGGGCACCCCTGCCTCGTCCCCCTACCCAGGCTGAAGGGCTGGGACAGTACCGTACCCGTGCGGACCCTGGCTGTTGGATTTTTATAGATGGCCTCCACCCAGGAAATAAAACCTGGGCCAAAACCGAACCTGCGGAGGACCTCCCACAGATAGGGCCATTCGACAGAGTCGAATGCCTTCTCTGCATCCAGAGAGGCCACCACCGCAGGCTGGGCACCCCCATTCCTAGAGGCTAGAACAGCATATAGCCGTCTCAAATTAATATCCGTTCCTTTACCGGGCATGAATCCCGACTGGTCATCGTGAATTACATTGAGTATTACCTCGTTCAGGCGCTTGGCAAGAATTTTGGTGAGGACTTTTGCGTCTGAATTCAATAGGGATATAGGCCGGTAGGACGAGCACAGTTGAGGGTCCTTACCAGGCTTGGGTATGACTACTATTATGGTTTGGGCCATCGAAGGAGGGAGGGCCCCTTCCGTTAGTGTTTTGGCAATCATGTTGTGTATTTTGGGTACCAATTCCTCAGCATATTGTTTGTAAAATTCCGGTGGCAGCCCATCTAAGCCCGGGGTTTTACCTGCCTGCAAAGCACCAAGTGCCATCTGGACTTCCTCTGAGGTGATTGGGGCATCCATGAGGTCTCTCGCATCAGTTGTAAGGGTTGGGAACATTACTGTGTCTAAGTATGCGGTCAATTCCCCGTTGGTACGTTTCACTCGAGAGGAGTAAAGTTTAGAGTAGTACTCTACAAAGCAAGAGTTGACTGCCCCTGGGTCTGATGCCAGTGTGCCATCCTCCCGTCTTATTCGGGGAATAGCAGAGACTGTAGATTGGTCTTTGGACATCCTTGCCAACATCCTCCCCGTTTTATCACCCTGTTCAAATATTCGTTGGGTAAGGGCCAGTTGTTTTTTGTTGACCTTCGCAACGCGAAGTAGCATCACTTCCCTGTAAGCCACCCTCATATCTTGCGCTGTAATAGGGTTAGCAGTTTGAGCAAAGCGTGCCTCAAGTGCCTGGGCCTTTTCCTCCAACTCCTCCAACACCTGTCGATCGTTTCTGCGTTCCCTATTTATTGAGGACATATAGCATCCCCTAATGTATGCCTTAAAGGCCTCCCAGTCATTACTCGGGGAGGTGGAACCCCCATTCACCAACCAGTACTGCGCTATCTGTTTGGCTATTTCTATTTCTATCGTGGGATGGTTGATCCAGAATTTAGATAGTCGCCAGATCCTGTCCTTTTGGGGAGTCGTAGTTTGTATGGAGCAGAGCAGGGGGGAATGATCAGAGATACCGCGGGGAAGCATCCTGACGTCCTGAATTTTGGGGAGTATGTCGGCACTTCCATATATGAGGTCAATACGAGACAGCGTGCTGTGTGTCAAGGAGTGGCAGGTATACTGTCGGTCCGAGGGATGCTTCCACCGCCATATGTCGACCAACCCACAACCGTCCGCCCATCTCGACAAGGTCGAGTCCTTAGCAGGGTCAGGAGAGAGTTTGTCCATAGAGGGGTTTGGGGTCGTGTTGAAGTCACCTACCAGCAATATGTTATCTGTGGGGAATTGTGCCAACAGTGCAGTCAGGGATCTTAGGAATGTGAGGGTGGCAGGGGGTGGTGTGTATATGCCCGTTATCACCATCTCAACCGTGTCTATGATGGCGTGTAGTAGGACATACCGCCCCGCTGGGTCCAGTTTAACTGTGAGTAGTTCAAACGCTAGGGATCTGTGGATAAGGATACTGACCCCTCGGGCATGGCTAGAATAAGTAGCGTGGTAGTGGTGGTTCACCCAGGGACGTTTAAGGCTCATGATTCTCCCGCCCACCAAGTGCGTCTCCTGAAGTATGCATATGTGGGGGTTGTATTTCTGCATATAGGCAAAGACTAGGGAACGTTTGACTTTGTCATTCAGACCCCTCACATTCCATGACAATATCTTCAAGGGAGCCATAGTGTATCCATAGTCAGGTAGATGCTAGGATATTTCTTGACCCAACCCCCCCGGTGGGTATACAGCCCCGGTTTTTTCCCCAGGTCGGTCATGAACAATTGTCGGTATGTGGGGAAGTGTAGTATGCTATCGTACTGCAATGTCTGCACAGTGTATATGTCTGTAGTGTGCTGCCTATAACCTGAAAGACAGCTAAACAAAAAAGAAAACAAAAGTCTAAATGAACACAAAAAACCCTTGAAACTTACCACCCAGCCCATCCCACCCCACGCCGTGAAAAACGTATCACATGACGCTTGAGTACCCATAACGTAACCCCTAACTATTAACTTAGGAAGGTTCCTATGGGGGCGGTGTGTAGAGGTAGCACACCAAGGACACAGAACCTATTTGCTGGAGCAGGACGCTCCGCGCACCACGAGGCAGTACGTGTATAAACATTGGTAGAGACAAATGGGGGTTAACAGAAACCTATGCATGGCGACTAGCGCCCGACGCTTAGACTCAGCTAAGGGCACATACTTGGTTGCAACAAACAACTTTAGGTATCTTAATAGCTCTACAATACATTATATACATGAGAGGACCCGGACCCCTGTCGGGGCAGTCCGGTATATAACTCAATGCGGGAGCAGAAGGACACCCCCCCCTCGCTCCCCCGCAGGAGGAGCAAGGGGGGAAAAACAAAGAAAGAAGAACCCCCAGGGGGTCCAAAACCTTTGTAGCAGCAAAGTCAAATTCAAATACTAATTCAAATCCCCCCCCCTCCCCCCACCCCAGTCCGTCTCCCGCCCCAGCCCGCAATCCCCAGGCCTTTTCAGCAATTCCCGGCAGCACAATAGAAACATCTCAGGGGGGCAGCGTAAAGTGGCACATGTGTTTGATCAGCACGGGGAACACATAGTTATTAAGGTGTACCAGAAGTGGGCTCGGCGGGAGGGGGGGCCCCCCTCGCTCCAGCGTCCCGTACCAAACAGAGTGTCGTGGGGGGAGTCCTTAAGGAAAGGATCAGTGGGGCAGCGGGAGACCGCCATCATCTCCCCCGTGTCCAGTGGCCCCCCCACCCCACCTGAGCCCTGCAGCCAAGTCCCGTGCAACGTCCCCGTGCATCGATCACCCAGGGACCTGGCTCCCCTTAGATCCCAGGTCAATTACCTGTGTCCCGAGGTCCGTTTAAGCAGTGACAGCCAGGGAGGGCGACTATCCATAGTGCCGTAGAGAAGTTCTGTGTGCCGTTCAGGTGGCGAAGGGAAGAAGGGTCTTCAGCCGAGGGCGGGCAGTGTAGCTGGTGCCGAGGTGGACGAGAAGGGGGGGGGTTCCACACGGGTCTCTCAGCGGTCTCTGGGGAGGGTTTCAGCCCATCTCATGGCCTCTTCAGGGTTGGTAAAGAACCGTGAAGTCTCTCCGTCGATCACCTTAAGCCGCGCCGGGAATAGCATATTGTATTTCACTCCCTTCGTGCGGAGCAGTGCCTTTACATGGTCAAAAGTGCGCCGCTGCCGCTGGGTGTCTGTAGAGTAGTCCGGGAAGATCATAATTCTGGCGTTCTCATGGCGCAATTCCCCTATTCTCCGCGACTCTCGGAGTATCAGGTCCCGGTCACGAAAGTTGAGCAGCCTGAAGATAAATGTCCTTGGCGGGGCCCCAGGCGGGCCTCTGACCGAGGGCATCCGATGGGCCCTCTCCACCACAAAATGAGGGGAAAACTGTGCCTGCGGGAATAGCGCGCGAAGGAACTGTTCCGTGTATGTCACCGGGTCACGGCCCTCGGTCCCTTCTGGGAGGCCCACCACACGGAGGTTGTTCCTCCGGTTCCTGTTCTCCTGGTCCTCAGCGCGGGATTCAACTGCCTTCATCTTGATTTGGAGAGTCCGGATGGAGGAGTCGTGTTCTCGGAGGGTGTCTTCGGCGTCCCCAACTCTCCTCTCAGCCTCCGTCAGCCGATCACGGATCTTATCCATGTCCCTCCTAACCAGGCCCATCTCAAGCTGCACTTGCTCGATCTTTGCCGTCAGCGAGGATTGGCAACCCGAAATTGCCTGCATTAGGGCATTAAATTGATCAGTCCCTAGCGTGGAGGGGTCGGCCTGGTCAGTCTGGGACGCCATGTCGAGTGCACACAGGACACGTGGGGCCCAGGATGCCGGAGCGGCTTTCGGGGCCGGAGCACGCTTACGGTGGGATCCGGAGCTGCCCCGTCTCATACCCGTTCGGGAACTGTGGCTCCTGGTCGGTGTAGAAGGGGAGAGGTGTCTCCAAAGTCGGATAATTAAGCCTCTAAGTGCGGAGCTCCAGCCTCACACGTCCTCCTAGGTTGCCATCTTGGCCACGCCCCCCCCCTTCCCATTGATTTGAAAGGGGACACCGCGGTAAAACCGCGGCAATACCGCTACGGCGGCGCTCTGCGGGGGATATTAACCCTTTTTCGGCCGCTCGCGGGGGGTAAAACTGCACCGCGAGCGGCCGAAACCCGCAGGCAAAACGACGGTAAAGCAGCGCTAAATATAGCGCTGCTTTACCGTCACCGCGGCTCCCCGCCCCAGTGTGAAAGGGGCCTAAGGATGAGGGATAGGTTTGAAGTTAGGGCCATTGTTTAACTTTTATTTAGATCATGTTTTTGCATTGAGAATTAACATCTTAATTAATACAGTTTAGGCTGGGAAGCTAATGGATCCTAACAGTATATTACAGACAAAAACACTGGGCTGTAAAATAAGAATACAATTAATTTCCCATGGGGTTTCTCACTCTATCCTTCCAGTTTATCCTAGGCATAACCTTAATCCTCACTCTTACTTTATCTTCAACCTTAACCTTCCCCTAATAGTATTTAACCATTTGACTTCAAACGCTCCTTACCGTGCATCAGGAGGCTCTGTGCCAAAGACTAATGCTGTCTACACACAGTCGGAATTTCTGATGGAAACAGTCCGATGGGAGCTTTTCATCAGATTTTCCGACCGTGTGAATGCCCATCGGTCTTTTTCTGTCGGAATTTCCGACGGACTTTGGATTGAGAACCTGTTCTTAATTTTTCAGACGGAAAACCTTTCTATCGGATTTTCCGATCGTGTGTATGCAATTCCGACACGCAAAATTCCGACGCATGCTCGGAAACAATTCGACGCATGCTCAGAAGCATTAAACTTCCCTTTAATAGTGCTGTTGAACGTGTTGTATGCCGCGGTGTTATTGACCGTCGGAATTTGGTGTGAGCGTGTGTAGGCAAGACAGTTTGAGCGAAATTCCATCGGAATTCCGACGGGAAAACCATCTGAGCTTTTTCCGACGAGAATTCTGACCGTGTGTACGTGGCATAACAGTAACTGAGTCAAACATACATGCACTGATCCGTGATATTGTGGCATTATTTTGTATCATGTTCTAGAACCCCATGTCTTCATAAAAAAAGATTTGGAAAATGAAAATGCATTATTCCATTTTACAGTAGGCAATTCTTTCCTCTAAGTGTATATCATGCTTCTGGTGTATGTTTTGTTGCTGGTTTTCTCGGTGATCTGAGAAGCTGTGTTTGTTCCATGCTCTCATTTAATATTCTTCACAGAATAACTTCAGGAGTCACTGGGGTATTGTGAGTAAATCAATGACTCTGAGCACGTTGCAGCTTGGATTCAGGGACTGGATGTGTGTGATTAGAGGGCAGAGTTTACAGGCAATACAGAGAGAATCTCATCAAAAGCTAAGAGCTCTTTGAAGCTTTTTGTCTAAGCTATTGACTGCTTATGAAGCTGGAACTCCAAAGATGAACAACAAAGCCAAATTTTTATTTTAAAATTGATAATAAAATATATAACCATAGACACAAGCTGTCTATGTGTGTAGGTGTCAGCTGCAGTGAAAATAGTTTCATGTGTAGGAATGAAACATGATTTTTATATATTTAATCACATGAGGTTTGTAATCTACTGACAATTTTTATATAGATTTCCCATTCTAAAGTGACAATTCTGTCATCATCTCAGTGATAATAATTCAAGATGCTAACAACATATGACAAAGCTTGTCTAATGTCAACAAACTAGCCATTGCTGCTGTATAGTTTGTCCCAATGTAACCTTTTTAAAACATTTTTTAGATGTTTTATTTTGGAAAGATTAGGAATAGGTTTGTTGTTTGTGATCTCATTGGTCAGATTTCCCTTACTTCCTCTCCTAGTGGTCACCTATCATCAGACAGGAAGTAAGGTGAAATCATCAACGAGAATAGAGCAATTTATTCCTTATCCTCTGTACCAGAAACATGTTTTATCCCTGTCTGTGTCCACTTTGGAGAGACTTCACTGGTGTAGGAAGTGGTTAACCCCTGACAGATTTAACCACTTCAGCCCCGGAAGGATTTGCCCCCTTAATGACCATTCCATTTTTTGCGATATCTTTAACAGACAATTGCCCGGTCGTGCAACACTGTACCCAAACAAAATTGACGTCCTTTTATTCCCACATATAGAAAATCTTTTGGTGGTATTTGATCACCTCTGCGTTTTTTATTTTTTGCGCTATAAACAAAGAGTGACAATTTTGAAAAAAAAAAATATATATATATATATATTATTTTTTTACTTTCTGCTAAAATATATATCCAATATGTATATATATATATATATATATATATATATATATATATATATATATATAAAAACACAATTATTCATCAGTTTAGGCCAATATATATTCTTCTACATATTTTTGGTAAAAAAAAACGCAATAGGCATATATTGATTGGTTTGTGCAAAAGTTATCGCGTCTACAAACAATGGGATAGATTTGGGGACTTTTATTTTTTTTTTTTATTGTTTTTACTAGTAATTTCGTCAATCTGTGATTTTTAGCGGGACTGCGACATTGCGGCGGACAAATCTGACCCCAAATGACACTTTTTGGGGACCAGTGACAATATTACATTGATCAGTGCTTTAAAAATGCACTGATCAATGTAAAAATGACACTGGCAGGGAAGGGGTTAACACTAGGGGGCAATGAAGGCAATCAAGGTGTGTTCTAACTGTAGGGGGGATAGGTTCACCGGGACATGACAGAGATTGCTGTTCCCGATCACTGGGAACAGAAGATCTCTGACATGTCCTCTGTCAGAATGGGGATCCACCTTGTTTACACTGGCAGATCCACATTCTGCCTCTGTACTAGGCGATCGTGGGTCGCCGGCGGACTTCAAGTCTGCCAGAGCCCCAGGCAGCGTGCAACAGGAGCGAGAGCAGCGCTGCCAACCTGCCGCAGTATATCTGCGTGAGCTGGTTGGCAAGTGGTTAAAGTGGTTCTAAAAGCAGATGTTTTTTTTATCTTAATGCATTAAGATAAAAAAACCTTCTGTGTGCAGCAGCCCCCCTCAGCCCCCTAATACTTACATCCAGTGATGTTGCACGAGAGCATTGGCTGCCTGGGACTCTCCCTCCTCATTGGCTGAGACAGCAGCGGGCACCATTGGCTCCTGCTGCTGTCAATCAAAGTCAGTGAGCCAATGAGGAGAGAGAGGGGGCAGGGCCGAGCCGCAGCTCCATGTCTGAATGGACACACAGAGCAGCGGCACAGCTCGGTTGCCCCCATAGCAAGCTGGAGGGAGGGACCAGGAGCGCTGGCTAGGGACCCGAGAAGAGCACAGAGCAGGTAAGTATAACATTTGTGTTATAAAAGAAGTCCTGCGATTGGAGTTCTAATTTAAAACTTTTAACCTCTTCTTGGACAAAATCCTGATATTCCAGACCTAAAAATACATAGCAACATATATTCATTGGCGCTCCCTATTTCTCTTGTGTTTATGGGTATCTTAAGGAGACATTATGGTTGATTTACTAAAGGCAAATAGACTGTTCACTTTTTTTTATTTTACTGCACGAATTGATGATGCAGGTCAACAGTGCTTCACCTCATTCACTAAGCTAAAATAACATAATTTCAAAGTGAACAGCCTATTTTATTGTAGTAAATCAACCCTACTGTCACTTTACCTATTTAGGGGAATGTCACAGCATCTGCAAGAAACATCCAACCCCATTCACGTGTTCTTATCCAGCCACACTTATGTTCCTGCTACAACATCCCTTCCTGTCTAAATTCTAATGTTGACTCGTGGTGGAGCCTTTAAAGCGGAAGTAAACCCATCGATTTAACAGTCTAAAAAAAAAAGGCATGCCGTGAATGCTAACTGCACATTGGCTGTGCTCTCAACCAAACAGTCAAACCATCCAATGGCTGGTGTCATAACGGATCACATGTGCAGCACTGTGGCAGTTAAAGATTAAACAGAGGCAAAGATGGCAGCTTCCTTGGCTGAAACCGATAGGGGGGTTTACTTCCACTTTAAAGGGGATGTGATATAATGACACCTCCCTTGTGAAAGCATTCTGGCCTTGTGATTGGTTGCTGAGGCTCACATAGAGGAAGTCACATGCTCCAATATATCTGGAATCCCTGATCCATTAGTGAGAGCTCTGGCACTGCAGATGTTTAGGCTATAAATAAGTGTAAAAATGTCCTACTGCCACCCATCTTTACCTGTTCATTACCAAGAGGAAAACAATAGTTATTATTTCATTGCTATTTTCCCAGAGGTTTAGAAGGCAGGATTAGGGATAAGCTGCCTTGGTTCAGTCGTAAACAGTTTTGCGAATCTTGCTCGAAGTTTAATGGTGAACACCATTGTCTATGGGGGTGAAATCTGGTTATCAAATGTGGCCATTTGTAAAGCTAATAAGCAGCATATTGCCAAACTAAAGGGAAGCCGGGCACTGACAAAGATCACAAGTCACAATAGTAAAATATATAAATAAAGCATTACATCTCCAATATGTAACATATAAAGACTCATAAATCATTTCTATAGTGGCTATCTTTATTCTATTGTACCTCCCTGATCAACAACTGGTGAAATTACTTTTGAGACATGCAGAATCTTGCAGGAAGGACCCTGTCACACCTATACACCTGGAAAAATGTGTTTTAAATATGCATTATACTACATACGTTATGACATGCACTTATCTGCACCAATATGTACGTGTGTAATATTGATATGTGCATTATGCAAAATAGAGGGAACAGCACTATAAAGAAAATGTAACATTTTTCCGCAGTGTAGAAAAAACAACAATATGCAAATATGTTTGACTATTTACCACTCACTTCAATGGGCCATCCTACAAGCATTATCATATACAAAAATATTGTACTGTACAGGGGAATTTAAAAAATGTGCTGCAAGCTACTTTAATGGTGTGAACAGGATCCACTAATTTTATTTTACCCATAATTAGCATTTTCTAAAATACGTACAATGTTGTACATTAGTTTATGTTTCATCAGTAAATAGGACTGTGTGGCTGTCATATGTACATTATTTACAAATTAATCAGAAAAAAAGCATTTTTTTTCTTCTTTTTCACATTAAACTAATCATATTCACCGGTTGTTTCTCTTAAAAAAAGTTTCTCTTTAGTTTCCTTCAGACCATATTATTCCATTTTCTTTTCCCCCGTCATTAGAATGAGGCAAGTATCTCTGCTACTGGTGATGCCATTGGCCAAAAATAAATCCTTATTCAGGCCAGGACCTTAGGATGATGCCCTCCAGCAAATAATTATTTGGCAATCTTTTCCAGGCCCTCTGCCCAGCACCTACTGAAGTCCAGACTGCAACTTCTTTTCTCACTAGCTATTCCCAGGGACAGCATCCCTAGTAGAACTGGAGTCCTCCCTGGAGAGCAAAAAACACTCTGGAAAGGCCTCCCAAACATTTATCACCTCCCCAGCCACCTTCTGGATATTTAGTTCCAGTGATTGCTGGGGCATGATAAATATTCATACTGGCCACTTGACTCTCTCTCTACTCTATATTCTGGAAGCTTCTTCCAGAAGCAGGTGGGATGAATCAAACACCCAGCTTAGGAAACCCTAACCAGACAAAACAGTAGACTACTGGTTACCATGAAGCCAAAAACTTTTTATCTGTGTACAAAGGTGAAAGTATAGCTAAGAAACCAAAATTTGCAGCAGGTAGGATCTTTGGTAGAGCGTAATTTATCATTCTCTTCTGCCAAAAAATCTTTTACTTACCTGCTACCAATTTTTTTTCTGTATATTGACTACAGCTCATGGGCAGTATAGTATACAGTCCTGGCATCTGTAAGACTTGGGGGGCCGGGTGCTGAGATAATGTAACTCCTGCTAACATGTGTGGGAGTTACATCATGGGTGCCTGACCAGTAGGTAAATACAGAAGACGGCAGACCTGGAAGGAGAGCGTGGCTGCCAGGAGCCCAGACATTACAGTGCTAAGGGAGAGCCCGCCCAGATGTAAGTGTGTCATAATGTGCAAGTATGCTGTGCTGACAATCCCAACCACTTTGAAATTTAGCTTTAAAGGGGAACTTTACTCTATCAATCAACGTGCTGATGGGCAGGACAAAGGGATTTTTTTAAGTTGATTTCCAAACAAATTAAAGCATGGAGACCAAAATGGATGGGAGTTTGATTTGAATATTAAAAATTACCGGTACTTAAATAGCATTTTTTTTTTTGTGGTGCTCAAATACAGTTAGGTTCCAATCTAAAGAAGAACTACAGTAAAGTTAAATAGCCACAGTATATTTTTTTGTGAAGTACAGCAGCACCTCCTATGAGGGTTACAGATAAGTTGTTTCTTTCAAATGTCTTTCTTTACAATTTGGGGGATGGGAGAAGGTTCACTGCGGATTAAGTTGAATTGTGGGTAATTGCGTTCCCAGCTCCCTGGAAACAGCATCACATCACTGTCAGGTCTCATTTACTGCTACATGAAACACTATTTCTCCTTCCAAAAAGTAGTCAAAAAACAAAATATAGATAGAGATCGACAACTTTTTCATGTTGAACATATTATTTTGTATTTTGCAATAAACATATGGTAGAGCAAGTATTTAAAATGAATGTTAGAAACCAATCAAATTGTACTAAAAGGCAGCTATTGATTTGAATATTTCACATTCCTATGATCACCCTTTTTATATTGAGTAAAAGCATGATACTACTTTCTCCTCTCGCTGTTTTTCTCCCTATATGAACTCTGTGATTGAAAAATAATCAATCTGAAGCAGCAGCATTATCACAGAATAAATCTATGGTAGAAATTATTGCATTATGCTAAACTAGGGTCAACAAACGAAAAGTCACACTTTTCTATACACATATGCCACTTAATTAAGTGAGCAGTACAGTGAAATCGAGTATGTTGCTCATACAAACAAATGTAAAGGAACCATAAGGGAGCTATACTGTTGTGCATGTTAGGATGTATGTAAAGGCAAAAAAGTAAGTGAGGGGAAATTCAAGTTTTGAGTTGTTAGTCAGAGCGAATAAAGCAAAATCTTCCAATTGGGACAACTATTGCTATGACAACTCTCCTAGTTGCGAATTTTGTTCATTTTGGAGAGATTTCCTCTTATTTCCTGTTGCATCCCAAAGATGGGAAGGGAAAAAAATCTCTCCAGTGGGATACACACGACAAACAATAAATTGATGGAGGTTTTAACCTTTCTCTGCCATCTTTCTCTGCCAATAACCTGAGTAAAAATAAACAGATAAATGCTAGTCAGGCTTGCAGTCCTACAAGCTATTGGCTTAGGCCCTCGCATAATCAACCTCATTCTATCCTTATACTCTAGTACATCAGTACGAGTCAACAATACTCTGTCAAATGCCTTCCCCAGCCGTAATGGAACGAGACAGGGCTGCCCCCTGTCTCCTATCCTTTTTATTCTTACGCTGGAACCCTTCCTTCGCAAGCTAGAAATCAACCCAGACATTCAGGAAATTCGAGCAACTACTAGAGAATATAAATACGTTGCCTTTGCGGAAGACTTATTACTATTTCTCACAGAACCCCTGACTACTCTACCTGTACTCTTGACAGAATTACAATATTTCCAACTAATTTCTAACCTCAAAATCAATTTCTCTAAATCTAAAACATATCCCTCCCACAACACCTAGTAGACCAATGTACAGAGAATTTTCCATTTCACTGGAAAGACGACTCAATCACATATTTAGGTATACAACTCCCCTCCAAACTTTCAGACCTCTATATTAAAAATCACATGCCTCTCCTAAATAAGATTACCGCCAACCTCAAATATTTTCATGGTTTGGCAGAGCGACAGTCTTAAAGATGAATGCTCTACCGAGACTGTTATACATCTTGCAGACGATTCCGATCTATGAAAATATATGCTCCAGATTTCTCTGGGGGGAACATAGACCCAGAATCCATTTTAAACAGCTCATCCGGCCAAAACGACTAGGGGGAATAGGTCTCCCGGACCTCCTAAATTACGGATGTATCACCACTTTCTTACCAATAACTGGTCACAAGATCAAACCCGAGCCCACCAATTCTTTCACAGAGGACAATTCCTCACTGCCCCCCGCCTTGTCACCCAAATAGAAAAGCCACCCATCCCCCCTTGGACATACTTATTGCTTGCCCATTACCTAAAATAATTAGACAAAGACTCGCAATGCTCGAGACAACTCACCCCCTTTGAAAGGCTTTGCACCCAGAAATCACCCCAACAGCATCTTAAAGCCACCACACACAACCTTATTTTCGCAGACCTACATCCCTATGAAAGCACTGTCTGCAAACATTGGGAAAAAGATCTCTCCCTCTCAGATGAGAACTGGGAACAAATCTTTCTAACTATCTATAAAGGTATACCACACAGGAAAACAGATATAAAATCCTATCAAGGTGGTACTGCACACCAGCCCTGCTAAACAGATTTAACCCTACTATACCAGACACTTGTTGGAGATGCCAAAAAGACATTCTACTACGTATTTGGTGGACCTGCGCCCCCTTACAAAGTTTTTGGAATGAAGTATGCCGTATCACCTCCAAAGTAACCTCTTACGATCTAGATTTATCCCCAGCCCAATTCCTGCTTCACCATTCACCCCTACCACACAAATCCTATCTCAAATCCTTGGCAATGCACATGATTAATGCAGCAAAACAATGCACCCCCCTGTTCTGGGGCTCTGCTCAGATACCCACAATCAAAGACTGGTTTAACAGGATCCATAAAGATCTGGAAGAACTGATCCACATTTCACGTGACACCCCATCAAATTCAACAAAAAATTGGCATGCTGGTTACATTTTCAGACAACACCTGCATACTTAAACATACACAATTCACTCACATAAGGAATTAGCGATAGCTACGACATACCGACCTCCTCCCCCAAAAAAATAAATAATAATTAATATCCTACGCTACCTGATACCCCTCTACCTTTAAGGTCCACCCCCCTCCAAGGCATACATAAATTCCAATCGGAATTCCCTGCATTCCTTTAAAACCTGAGGAGGGAAGTCAGAGATGGATACCCCCCTTTGTCCCCTTCACCATCACGCCCGCCTCTTCTTTTTTTTTCTATCTTCCTCTCTCTCTCCTCCTTTCCTCCTCTCCGCTCCCCTTCCCACTACCCCCCCCCCCCCCACCCTACTAATGTATCCAGTTCTAACACACACAGATTCTCCCTACAGCTCCACTTCACATACACCTCAGCTACACTCTATAATAACCAAATTTGGACCTAACACATGGCAAATCCCTCCCTACTACTAATCGCAACTCCCTCCAAAAGTGATTAAACTATGCCCACGTATCCTACTTAAGATACCTTCCCTTCCCCGCCCCTTGTCTGAGAATCTTAGCAGTAGTCACACTCTACATGGGCCCCCGTCTTGGATAAAGCTCACTGATAAATGTAGATCATACTGAACAGAATAGTAGGTCGAGATCCACCATGTAAAGGTTTATGCTGACAAGTGACAAAATTCTACATGTATTGAAATCTTGTTGTTCTAAAACTCAGTTATGTACAACAGTTGATCAAGATTTCTGTAATTGCTTTTCTTTCCTTAAATAACATTTTCTTGGAAAAAAAAAAAATGCTAGTCAGACATAAAAAGAAATCCATGTGTACATGCCAGCAGCGAAACGTTAAAGGAAAGCTGTGCAAAGAAAAATATAATAATTTTCATAGCTGACTTAGTTCTTAAAATGCTAGTTACCTGGCTGCTATGTGAAAAATGTTGCAGGTCAGAATAATCACAGAAAAGTCAGCACTGCATATCTGCAAACCTGTTTCAGATCAATGACTGCCTATTGAAGTCAGCAATAGTCAGCCAACTAGAGTTTTTTTAAAGGTCCTCTATGTTTTCCTCAATATTTTGTTTTCCATGCACTTTTTTCTTTTCTTTTCTTGATCTAAAAGTTTTTATTAAAGTGGTGTTTCCACCAAAAAAATTGCTTAAAAATCCTAAAAAAATAAAAATAAAAAAAAGGGAGCTAAGCTAGGGGTTTGCAACCATAGGTCCCACAACTTCTCAAATCTGCGAGGAGTACCACTCTGTTGATAAAGATGGCGTTCTTTGAGGAGCGTGCAATTGACTTGTGATCGCCACTCTTCCACTGTAGGGGGGAGAGGGTACAGCTATTTAGATGCAATGCATTTACATGCTAAAAATAGCAGTTTGGAAAGAGGGATTTCCAGTAGTTGGAAAGACTTCCTCATCCATAAACCCCAGTACACATGTTAAAGGTTCATTAATCAAATTAACTTGAAATACCCTATTGATAGTATCAATGATTTGATGAAAGTAGCTAACCAGTTTGGGGCTAGATCAGCTAAGGTGCTGTGAAAAAGTGGGCAATAAGAATCCTCCCTGAAGCTGTATGGGCGTTCTTTACGATTTATGGAGCACAAACAGCTGGGAGAACCTCTGCGTGGGTGAGAGGGAAACCAATTGATCAAGCATCGCCTGCCATGTCTCATCATCTATTTCCCCAATATCTTTTTCCCATCCTATCCTATCAGGTATGCGAATGTTAGCTTAAAACCACTTCAATACCGGGCCTATTCTTGCACTTCTCTCCTTCATGTAAAAATCATCATTTTTTTGCTAGAAAATTACTCAGAATAGCAGACATCCTGGGGAATAAAATGACAGTCATTGCAACTTTTTATCTCACACAGTATTTGCGCAATCATTTTTGAAACGCCATTTTTTTGAAAAAAAACGGTTTCATAAATTAAAAAATAACAAAACAGTAAAGTTAGCCCAATTTTTTGTATAATGTGAAAGATGATGTTACGCCGAGTAAATAGATACCTAACATGTCACGCTTTAAAATTGCGCACAATCATGGAATGGAGCCAATCTTCATTACTTCAAAATCTCCATAGGCGATGCTTAAATTTTTTTTACAGGTTACCAGTTTACAGTTATAGAGGAGGTCTAGTGGTAGAATTGTTGCACACGCTGTAACGCATGTGGCGATACCTCACATGTGTGGTTTGAGCGGCGTTTACATATGTGGGCGGGACTTACATGTGCGTTTGCTTCTGAGCGCGAGCTACCGGGGACAGGTGCATTTTAAAAATAATTTTTTTATTATTTTTTTTATTTTACTTTTTTTATTTTTACACTTTTTTTTATTTATTTTTTTTTTGATCGCTTTTATTCCTATTACAAGGAATGTAAACATCCCTTGTAATAGGAATCTATGTGACAGGTCTTCTTTATGGAGAGATGCGGGGTCAATAAGACCCCACATCTCTCCTCCAGGCTGGATCGGGAAAAAATAATTTACCGATCTCATGCTGCGGCTTCGTTTATTTCCAGGCCTCCGACGGTCATAGAGATGACTGGTGACCATCTGATCACCGGAAATCTCTATCGTCCTCATCCGGCTCCGGACAATTCTTTCTCCTGGCCCCTGATGGCATGGGAGAGCCCGGAGAAGCACAGGATGGCGGCAGGAGGGGGGACGTCCCCTTTCGTCGCCTAAAAGAATGATCAGTCAGTGGAACTGCTGCTATGATCGTTCTTATCGTGCACAGAATCGCCGGCTGCAAAGAATGATATCTGAATGATGCCTCTTGCTGCAGGCATCATTCAGATATCCCCCCCCCCCCCCAAATTCAGTCAAATTTGTCCAGCAGCATCCTGTAGAGCAGTGGTTCTCAACTCCTGTCCTCAGGACCCACTAACAGGACAGGTTTGCAAGATAACTGAAATACATCACAGGTGATATAATTTGCTGCTCAGTGATTGCAGTATTCTAGTCTGCATCTCCCCAAGATAATACTTAAAATCTGGCCTGTTAGTGGGTCCTGAGGACAGGAGTTAAGAACCACTTCTGTAGAGGGAAGAAATAAGACCCTTCTTGTCCACCACATTGACCAAGGAATCAATGAGGGAGTGGAAATCAATGGTTGGTTATTTTGGCCTGCACCGATAGAGCGCGTCGTAACTGAAGGTATTAAAAAAATCGTCTAAAAGAGATATCCAACCCTCCTTGCAGGTCTTGGAAGGATCTACGTTGGTCCTGTAAAAAATAGCTGATGCAGAATGTACAATAATTGCGGAGCCCATATCATTTTGATGTTTTCATGGCACTTTATAGCAGATTTTGCACCAAACATGTTTCTTTTCATACTCCTGATATCGAAATATAAAAAAGGACTGTGAAGAAAAAACCCAAAAGGTAAAAGTCTTGCTCATTTTCTTCCTCACCCCTAACACATATTTTTTTTCAGGGAGCAGGTGACTTTTTTGACAAGTACCCGATCTAACCTTTTCAGCTCTCTTCCAGGCGACAATGACATTTACATCCCGGGAGGCTGCAGGACTCATCCCACAATGCTGCCATGCCTTGCTGTGCAGTGGGGGTTGGGCTGTGAGACACTAGGAAGTCATAGCCAGCTCCCAAATCCAAAAGGGTGATGCTGATAAGTGGAAACCTGGTGAAAAACTGACTGATGTGAAAACACTGCTGTACTCTATAGGCTGGTAAGCATTTGATTCCTAAAAGTTGACAGCTACAATATTTGTAGCTGCAGACTTTTTAACTTTGTGAAGTGAAGTTCCTCTTTAATATACTTGCCTTACCCTGGCTTCCACTTACTGTATCTAGTCATGGGTGGTGTCACCATCCTTTCCAGCAAGATCCTGGGCATTACTGAGTACCCAAAATAGAAAGATATGTCTGCACTCTGCTCCACCAGACTTGTTTTCTGTCTAGGGGAAGGCAGCACATAATGGAATTTAGGGAGGCATTGCATCCTAAAGTCTCCTTGTGACTTTGGCTTCCAGCACAACATTCATTGACCTCCCCCAGTAGGAAGCATACTTTGGATATTTCCCCTTCAACTATATTAGGTAGTTGAAGGGAGTAAGATAAGAAATACATCTTCTGAACAAAACCAAGAATAGTTTACAGGGAAGGCAGAATTAAATAAATAATGAAGTCCTTCTTACCACTTTCACAAAATATTCAGTAAAGCTTTTGTATATGTTACTGCACTACCTCACTGGTAGCAGGAGTGTCTACAATCTTATGCTATTTTATGACTTATCCCACATGAACTGAATGGAATTCTAAGCAGCTTGAGCTTCAAAAGATTATTGTAACATTGTCTAATGGAGCCACATGTCTACTTGTGGTTGTACCTGCCCTAGATAAGAATCCCAGGAGAAATAATCTTGGCAACTATAGAATGGAAAGCGTGGTGGACTAATAGATCTCACTATGTCATGTGACCCTCATTGGGGAGTCTCTGTCCCACTCAAGACCTAGATCATGCATCATGTGAATAGGAGCTGAGCTAATATAGTTCCAGTAAGGTCAGGGAAATTAACATGTCATAAATTTGCAACACTTGGGATAAAATTTATAAAGGGTAATTAATATTTGGCAGGCATTGCTTAGGCAATGTCAGATAAATGCTTTGAATGATGCTACTAACATTGAATTTATAGTATTTAACTAGTGTGGTTTCCATTACTAGTGTAAGCAACATTGTGCAAAAAACACAAAGCATGTTCTATTTCCAAAGCTGTACACAGACTTATCTAGGAGCACATTAACACACCTTATTTCCCTCTTGGTGAAAATCATTAAAAAGAAAAAGTGCCCAGACTATGCTCAATAAAGTGTTTTTATAAATATTCTGAAGAAGCAGTAAAAGCACTTTCAATCAAGCCATTAATCACCTTTGAGGTTGAATTTCTCCACAATGCCTATAACTGTAGCTACAAAGTTCACAACAGAAGCACTGAAATTGCTGCTTTTACTCCTCTACCTTCTATTGCTGCAGAATCTTGTCAATCCAACAACCTTTAACTGTAAACAAACAGTGGGTGTTTCTAAGCTGTTTGAAACCCACTGAAACCTGACTTTGTCCTTGAGAATTAATTAATTCACATTGAAAGAAATTAGAGAGGTTAGGAATGGCTTGTTTGTTAAAGCTCTTTTTACAGCTTAGGGACATGTAAATACTTAAATGTCCATAGCAGGCTTTCTCAACCTTTTAACCCTAGAGGAACCCCAAAAATAATTTTCAGGTTTCGAGTAAACCTTACTAAAACCAATTCATCAGGGGTCAGTAGAACAATGCCCCTTATACCGGTGGTCAATAGGAAGAATGTTGCTCTTAAAATGGTGCTCAAAATGCCACCCTTAAAGACAGCTAAAAATATATTTTGTGTCATGCTGCTGGCTTTGCTAAGTGATGCTGAACCTTGAACTCTGTAGGCACCATCAAAAGGGTGGTTTATTAGCCACAGCTCAAGGAACCCCTAGCAACCTCTGGAGGAACCCCAGGGTTTCACGGAACCCTGGTTGAAAATGGCTGGTCCATAGTGTGGGCACGGGTTCACTTTTTAGCGAAGAAAACTCTCCAACAGCAACACAGAAAGAAAAAGGGTTTTCTTTAGTAGGGTAGGGAAAGGCAAGAACCTCTGTCAGATTTGTGTTCCTGTTCCAGATTCCCCTCACTTCCTATCTGATTAAACCTTTGCCAGCAGACAGGAAGGACAGCAGGATAGTAAATTAGGGTAAATCCCTCTAATGAGCCCTGGACATCAGTAAAAACCTATACCGATTTTTTTATACACCTGGGCCTAGGATCAAATAAGTGTAAAACCAGTAAAGTGCCTCTACCAATGTGAAATCAATATGTGACCGGGTGCAGCTCTAAACTTTTTAAACTGAGTGTAATAATTTAGACACTGCCTAGTTTACTGGGTGGACCATTATATACACATGTGACGTAATAATATTAATATCGAAATACAAATAGTGAAATAAATTTAACATAAAAAAAAACATTTTAAGATAAAAATAAAAATGTTAAAAAACTGAAAATTAAAAATAAAAAATCCAATTAGTCCATATCTGTGTGTTTCTTCATTTATTCATATCCCTTTGCAAATATTGTTCTCCCCTTCAGTGCTCCCATTCACCAGTAGGTATGGACTCTTAGGTCTATATAAAAGTCATATGCGTTTAAGTGATTATCCTGGTAATCCCGGGACTTGTAGTCCTGATCAGTGGACGTATCCTATATCCAGCCGCAGTATACCATATCGATATTAATTTGTCTCCTAGTTGCATGTATGGAAGAGATAATAGAGAGAATCCGCATAGTGTAATTTAATTTATTTGTAGAAAAATATAATTAAAATCATTTACCCTCACATGTACATTAAGAATACAAGCAAGACTTACATTTCCGGCACTGCATGAGGTAGCTGTACTCCACGATAGCTTCCACGACTCGGCCCCTAAATCTGCCCAGCAAACCAGCCCAGAACTCCGCCACTAGCAACGGACCATCGAAGAAGCCTTCCCACACGAATGGACCATTTTTAAAATAAAAGCGGGCCATGATCGCAATCTGCCCAGCGCCCGTCTGACATCGCGGATCCAGCCCTGCTCTCCAACATGGCGGAGGTGCCTGTCATGGAGGCGAGTGTCAGCTCTTCCTCTCCCTTACAGCACCAAGAGGACAGCAGCATGGAAAGGGATGCTCAGGCTGTGGCTGCACTCCTCTCTCCCACCATAACAGCCACAGTTGGGAAGAATTTCAGCACAGGGATGCTGCTTCTTAAAAAAGAATTAGGGGAACATGCCACTCAGCTTAATGAGGCTGAGCAGAGAATTTCCTCTATAGAAAGAAGAGCTGTACCAGGCTCAGCCTACAGAACAGGCACGGGATAAAACAAATCAATATATATTCCAGAAGCTGGAAGACCTGGAAAACAGATCAAGAATATGCACTTTGTGGGGGTCCCATAGGCTTTACAAGCAGCTGCCATTACATAATTATGTGCCCGGCGCATTCCTGAAGCGCTAGGCTTACCAGACTCATCGCATGGGAGTATACTCTGAGGACCGCACATCTCCCTGCCCAATCATCACCAAATAGCTAAGTTAGGCTGACGCAGAACACCAAACCAGAAGTAGCGCATCAGCGAACGCTGAGGAAAAGGGGTGAATCGCATTAGATTACAGTTATTGGTGATTCATTTCCGGCCGGTGAGATGCACGCCGATGCGCTACTTCTGGTTCGGTGTTCTACTTGTATTCTACTTGTATTCTTAATGTACATGTGCGTCCATACCTGCTAGTGAGTGAGTGGGAGCACTGGAGGGAACCACAATATTTGCACCATATTTAAAGGGATAGAGCACAGCACTATTCAGAGACTGCACAGTCGTTTTTTACACACGGTAAACACACGGATATGGACTAATTAAATTTTTATTTTTAACTTAACATTTTTTATTTAATGTTCAATTTTTTCACTGTTTGTATTTTGATATCAGTAATGTTTTGTCATGTGTATGTGATGGCACATCCAGTAGACAGTAGGCAGCACCTAAATTATCCCCCCATAATAACCTGACAGGTCATTATGGCAGCAACCAGGTGAGGAGTACAAAGAAAAGTGTGTCTTGCCTACAGTCAAGCATGGTGGTGAGGGTGTCATGATTTTGGGCTGCATGAGTGCTGACGACACTGGGGAGCTTTAGTTCATTGAGGGAACCATGAATGGCTGTAGGCTGTAGGCAAGACACACTTGTCTTTGTACTCCTCACTTGGTTGACACCATCTGAACCAAATAAGTTTACCTTGATCTCATGACATTTACACAGTAATCAGTGCATTTTTATAGTATGGTTTCAAAAATGTGTCAAAAGTGTTTGATGTGTCCGCCATAATGTCACAGTCCTGATAAAAATCGCAGATCACTGCCATTACTAGTAAAAAAATAATAATAATAAAATGCCATAAATCTATCCCCTATTTTGTAGACGCTATAACTTTTGCACAAACCAATCAATATACGTTTATTGCATTTTTGTTCACCAAAAATATGTAGAAGAATACATATCGGCCTAAACTGATAAAAAAATAAATTTTTGATAAAAAATGTGGGATATTTATTATAGCAAAAAGTTAAAGATATTGTGTTTTTTTCAAAATTGTCGCTCTTCTTTTGTTTATAGCGCAAAAAATAAAAACCGCAGAGGCGATCAAATACCACCAAAAGAAATGCACTTCCATTTTTTCTTATATATTCTTCATGGGCTATGTAACTGGGGGCATAGCAGAATTGTGTCCTTTTCCTACACACTTTGTGCTAAAAGTTGTCCCTCTTGCCCATCTTATAAAGTTGGAAGGTATGGAAACTTTTTGACACTGCCAGGTGGGAGTACTAGTTGTCACTTTTCTTGAGAGCCACTTTTAGCTACAGTATCACTCATTCCTCTGCTTCCTCTTCATTTCTTCCAAGCAGACTTCCTCAAATCCAATGAAGTTCAAGAGGACAGAGAGATGTATAAATCATATGGAATTTAAGGATGAGTTAAATTTACAATATGAATGTAATAAGAGAACATTGAAGTTGAGTCAGTTTTGTGTTATTATTATTATACAGGATTTATATAGCGCTAACAGTTTACGCAGCAGTTACAATATAAAAGGGAGACAGTACAGTTACAATACAATAAAATTGGATTAAGAGGGCCCCGCTCAGAAGAGCTTACAATCTAATAGGGTGGGCAGGTGGTACAAAAGGTTATAACTGTGGGGAATGAGCTGATCAAAGTGGTAAAAGATTAGTTGGAGGCGTGATAGGCTTCCCTGAAGAGAGCTAGTGTAGGAGATAGCGGGACAGGTTTAGGTAGGACGGGAGAGGCCCTAGAGAAATTCTAGAGATGAGCATGGGAGGAGGAGACCAGGAAAGGACACGATCCTGCTATCCCCCCAGTTACATAGCCCATGAAGAATATATAGGAAAAAATGGATTGACTAAACCCACAAGTGCATTTTTTTTAAGTGTTTCCTTTACATTGGCTTTTTTAACCCCTTCAGCCCCAGAAGATTTGGCTGCTCAATGACCAAGCCATTGTTTGCGTTTCGGCTCTGCGTCGCTTTAACTGACAATTGCACGGCCATGCAAAGCTGTAGCCCACAAATAGAGCTATCTTTTGGTGGTATTTGATCGCCTCTGCGGTTTTTATTTTTTGTGCTATAAATATTATATAAATTTATAAAATATTAATATTAATATACATTTTTTCCTCAGTTTAGGCCGATATGTATTCTTCTACATATTTTTGCTGTAAGCTGTAGCCCACAAATAGAGCTATCTTTTGGTGGTATTTGATCGCCTCTGCGGTTTTTATTTTTTGTGCTATAAATATTATATAAATTTATAAATATTAATATTAATATAAATTTTTTCCTCAGTTTAGGCCGATATGTATTCTTCTACATATTTTTGGTAAACAAAAACGCAAAAAAGCGTATATTGATTGGTTTGTGCAAAAGTTATAGCATCTACAAAATAGGGGATAGATTTATGGCATTTTTATTATTATTATTTTTTTACTAGTAATGGCGGTGATCTGCGATTTTTATCAGGACTGTGACATTATGGCGGACACATCAAACACTTTTGGCACATTTTTAAAACCATGCTATAAAAATGCACTGATTACTGTGTAAATGTCACTGGCAGGGAAGGGGTTAACACTAGGGGCGATCAAGGGGTTAATCGTGTTCCCTAGTGTGTGTTATAACTGTGGGGAGATGGGACTGACTAGGAGGAGACAGAGATCGGGGTTCATACATAGTATGAACACACAATCTGTCTCCTCTCCCCTGAAAGAACCGGGATCTGTATTTTTACACACACAGATCCTGGTTCTCGCTCTGTCACGAGCGATTACGGAAGCCCAGCGGTCATCGCACCTACCGGGCACTCGCATTGGGGTCGGGCGCGCACCCCAATAGCCAAAAGGCGAAGCAACATAACATAACGTAGTTTTACCCAGCCGTGCCATTCCGCAGCAGTAAAACTGCGGGGGCTGGTCGGCAAGCGGTTAAACAATAATTTGATTATAAAAAAGTTTTTTTTACAGGTTTAATGTAGTGTAACATTTTTGGTAGTTAAGTATTGCATTTATTATAGAAACCTACAAATATGTCCAAAAAGAGGGACAACTGAGTATGAAAGAGGGACAGAGAGATTTGGTTCCAAAAGAAGGACAGTCCCTGAAAATGCGGGACATTTTGGATGTATGCTTTTCTGTTGGCAATAATGCCTCTTTCCCACAGGTGTACTATAGTGCACACCCGCGCGAGGGCTGTGTTTTCCTGCATGGGTATGCACAGATGTTTCATGCCCCCGTGCAGGCAGTCCATTTAATTTCAATTGTGATGCAGCAGCTGCACAAACAGGGCCACTGCTCCTAATTTGACAGCTGTGTGGGTGCAAGTGGATGGCCCTGAATGCGCACTGCTCTGCATTTGGGGTAATGCTCTCGCATGGCTATCAAATTGGCCTCTTAAAGCGGAAGTAAACCCATCGATTTAACAGTCTAAAAAAATGCCGTGAATGCTAACTGCACATTGGCTGTGCTCTCAACCAAACAGTCAAACCATCCAATGGCTGGTGTCATAACAGATCACATGTGCAGCACTGTGGCAGTTGAAGATTAAACAGAGGCAAAGATGGCAGCTTCCTTGGCTGAAAATGATAGGAGGGTTTACTTCCGCTTTAAGAGGATCAAAATTAGTAACAAGCAATCTCTATAACTCTGTAAGCTTTAGCCAGAGCTGCTTCAATTGACTGACTGAGAATGATGACGATTACTGGTGATTAAATCAGGAGAATTTGTGATTCTCAAATGTTCCATGTACTTGAAAAAGAATCACATAATTCAGTAATACAGTCAGTTACAATTCATGGATTGTACATTTCTCTGCAGACTGGACAAATCTGCATGCCAGTATTTAGATGAACTTTTGCGAATTGCTGATTTACCTGAAGAATAAACATGTATGACAATTCCTAACAAAGAGGGCAATCGATAATCATAAAGAAGATTTTTGGCAGCAGTGCAGATGTTGTATTTGAAATAAACAGTCTTTGCGCATAGGAAACCTCTGAGTAGCCTGGGGATCTATCTAACTCAGTGTTCAAATAAGTATTGCTACACGTGCCATTGCATTATTGTTTTCTGTGGATCATAGCAGGAAAGGCATAGGGGTGCTTTCTAGACATCGAGGCACCAGGCCAGCTAGATATTACTAATGTCAAAAGATCAAAAACGTGTGTACAGGCTACATTTTTGAAAATCCCTGTTCTAAACAAACCGGCCTGATTAGAGTTGAATCTCAAGGTTGGGAGATCAATTCATACTTTTCTACTGATTCCATTTAGTTACTTTAGTGGGTCCTTATTTTAAAGAAACATCCTGCTTTTTAATAAAACCGAATTTAAATAGAAAAATCTAAATACTCATCTGACTTATCCCAAGTAATTTAAAAAAAAAATTATTGTCAAGTTTTATTCTGGGATAACTGAGAACATAAACCTGTTTTATACAAGATGAAATGATGTATAGAATGAAAAAACTCCAAAGTAATTGTTCTTTCAGATATATTCTAGATAAAAAGACATTTCCAGTAAAACGAAAATTATATCTTGTATGTCTCTTTGTTCACAGTACTAATGGCTGTGCATGTCCTTTCTGCGCATAATTCTGCGTATAATACCCTATAATTTACTAGGTTAAGTTGTAACACATTATTTGCCAGGTTCAGAGATTACGTAAAGTGGATCTAAACCCAAGAACAGAAACTGATAGAACTTCAGCTTACTGATCCTTTGATATGGGAGTAGCATTTATTTTATTTTCACACATGTTAACCTGATAATCCTGCTATTAACATTATTCCTGTCCCAGGGTGGCTATACTGAGTAGCATTGTGATCCTAGGACAGGGATGGTGGTAGGACTACATAATACCCCCCCCTCATCTTCGTAACAGGGGAGGTGTTTTGTAGTCCCCAGAGATAGCAGGGAAGGCTAACTGATAACAGTCCAGAGAAGAGTACAGGAAGGTATCATGTCACAAATTTTCTGGCATGAGGCACAGCTACCTTTTTTGCACTTGCGGAACAGATATAATAAAATACTTTCATTGATATATTTAACAGACCAAAAGGAAGCAAATATGAGAATATATTGTTAGAATTTACATACACTTTGAATTAACACTAAACTCTGGTTTTAAGAAAGTAAATTCCATTTAGGTATGTGTTCTTAACTCAAACAAGTATCTTCTATTGCTCACAGCCTCTTCCAAATTCTCTAATTCCTTTTTTCTTTGTTGCTGTGATCTGACTTCCTGTTACAGTGTGGTTACTTTAATTCTCCAAGGCCCCATTATATGTAGGAATGTAGTCACCCTCTCTTGCTCACTCTTAAGATGGACTATGGATTGAGGGGGGGGGGGGGGGGGTGCATTAGCTCAGTGGGAGGGTGGTGTCAGTCTAGAGCTCTGCAATCCACAGCAGTAATCAGCGGGCGGCACATCACTCTGGGCTCCTATTCAGCTTCGGGCTCCCCAGCCACAAGAAAAAATAGACACCTGGCGAGATGGTGCATGCCAGCACCTGCCCCAAGATGAAGCCTTAAACAGTCAAAGAAGTGCTCACCCATGCCTCCAATAAAATGGTGCATCCCCCTACTCCCAGCACAGCCTCACAGTGCCAACCTGCTACAGCTCCTGCAGACCTGGGAGAGGACAAGGATTTGGTTGTAAACATTGTCAGCTTAATACACATCTCTTCAGAAAGCTTTTCTCCATAAGCACTTCTGAAACAACTCTAGAGGATTTTGCAAATGCTCTTAAAGTGACCTCAGACCAAATTACAGATCGCCTCTCAATCTTGCAATCTTGGACATTGCACAGCTGACCTCGAAGATAGGGTAGACACTTTAGAAATAACCACAATCCCAATCCCAATAACCACAAACCCAAGGTCATGATTGTGAATTTGAAAATCTTAAAGAAGCAACTCTAGAGGTTCAGACTCACCTAGAGTACTTTGAGAATAGATCTAAACTGTTTAATATCTGCAGACAGGGGATTCCGGAAACCCTGCTAGATTTACAACCCAGTGTCACCACATTTTTTATAGAACTCTTGCCATCCATCCCAATTGAACGACTCAGCCCACCCAGGGGCGTCATAGCTAAACTATATCATTATCACACAAAAGAACAACTAATGTCTGCAGCATCTGAAAAAGATCCTATTGTCTTCCAGGACTACCCCTATCAGCTCTTCATGGACCTGGCCCCCCTAACTATAGCAAAAATGCAGAGCTATAAAACCCCAAGTACGAATTCTCACACAACACAAGATCAAGTAAAAATGGGGCTTTCCCTTTGGGCTCCACTTTACTTATCAAGGGAAACATCAAACTTGTATGCGGAATTGCAATCTGTCTTGGAAGATCTTCACCTGTCTTCCCGGTTCCTGAAGATGCTAGATCTCCTGTTCTCCCTTAAAATCTGGGGCTTCCTTTTCAGATTGCAGGCTACAAGGTCCCCAAAAACGTAGATGCTTTTCGCCTCTATCCTTCCAACCTCTGTCCCCAATGGGTAGAGATTGTTGCTTGGGATCATGTACGGTTCTGGATCAACACAACTTGGCTTATGCTAAGACTCTTACAATATTAAGCTGATTATTATATGAACTTTTTCTATCAGACTATTCTCCTGATTGTTAGAGACATAAATCTATTTTGATAGCTATACAGTGCCTTGAAAAAGTATTCATTCCCCTTGACATTTTTCCACATTTTGTCATGTTACAACCAAAAACCTAAATGTATTTTGTTGGGATTTTATGTGATAGACCAACACAAAGTGACACATAATTGTGAAATGGAAGGAAAATTATAAACGGTTATCAATTTTTTTTTACAAATAAATATCTAAAAAGTGTGGCGTGCATTTGTACTCAGCTCCCTTTACTCTGATACTCCTAACTAAAATCTAGTGGAACCAATTGCCTTCAGAAGTCACCTAATTAGTAAATAGAGTCCACCTGTGCGTAATTTAATCTCAGTATAAATACAACTGTTCTTTGAAGCCCCCAGAGGTTTGTTAGAGAACCTAAGGAGAACAAACAGCATCATGAAGGCCAAGGAACACACCAGACATGTCAGAGATAAAGTTGTGGAGAAGTTTAAAGCAGGGTTAGGTTATAAATAATATCCCAAGCTTTGAACATCTCACGGAGAACTTTTCAATCCATCAACCCGAAAATGGAAAGAGTATGGCACAACTGTAAACCTACCAAGACATAGCCGTACACCTAAACTGATAGGCCAGGCAAGGAGAGCATTAATCAGGGAAGCAGCCAAGAGGCTCATGGTAGATCCACAGGTCAGGTGGGAGAATCTGTCCACAGGACAACTATTAGCTGTGCACTCCACAAATCTGGCCTTTATGGAAGAGTGCCAAGAATAAAGCCATTGGTAAAAGAAAGCCATAAGAAGTTCCGTTTGCAGTTTGCGAAAAGCCATGTGGGGGACACAGCAAACATGTGGAAGAAGGTGCTCTGGTCAGATGAAACCAAAATTGAACTTTTTGGCCTAAAAAAGGAAAATGCTATGTGTGGTGGAAAACTAACACTGCACATCACCCTAAGCACACCATCCCACCGCGAAACATGGTGGTGGCAGCATCATGTTGTGGGGATGCTTTTCTTCAGCAGGGACAGGGAAGCAGGTCAGAGTTGATGGGAAGATGGATGGAGCCAAATACAGGGCAATTTATTATTCGAAACTCGATGGATATCCCTCTACTGTTTACCATCCGGTTTCCACTGTGGTCATTCAGCAAGTAGTTGGGAAATACCGCTTCCAATCCAATACATCATGAATTGTTTTTAATCTTTGTATAATTATGCAACATGTTGAATTTTTCTACTCAATTTGTCTTTTTTACATGTTAAAATAAAATTTCTTATATCTATAGAATTTTCTTCTAAATTATTATTTCATTGCCAAATTAGAGGTTTTTCACATTTTCATACATTTATATCTACACTGGGCCTCTATTGTTCTATATGAGCAAATCCCCACAGTGGCTGGCGCAAATCATGGGTGGGGGGGCACGTGGACCTTGTTTAGTTCCCGGGCTGTGATGCGCATCTGCGCTCCTCCTCCTCGTCTCCTTTGAGATGTGGGTGGGGAAAGTGCACCTGTGCATCGGCATCATGGATACGCCCCCCGCTCACGCCGTCATTGGACTTCACTTTTAGCGCACATGCTGAGGGTGGATTTCACTATCCGCCCCCATCCTATTTGGCGTTGCACATGACGTTGGTGGGGGACATGTCCCTAACCGGGCTCATATATAGCTAGGGCAGATCGACAGACCTTTCATTATGGTTCCACCATCAGAGAGGCACCACACACAGTTCACCTTTTGGAAACCTACACGTATCCATTATTGTCGGCATTCACACCCTTCCACGCAGTTTTGTTTGTTTTCACATTTTTCACACTTTTTTTCTAGATCATCACAGTCCACACACTCTCTACACATAGGGAATGTGTCATGTCGATCTGGCCTGCCTTTGGGCTCCCTTTTGTCAGGAATCAGTCCTTCCTTCTCTGAGCTGGCTGCTCAGCTGTCAGCTAATTGCCAGCTTCTATCTCTGCACAGTTACTTAGCTGTTGATGATATCCTGCTCATCAGTCCTGCCTACTTAAGCTGTCCAGTCCAGAGGATCTCTGCCTTCGCCTTGATCAACATCACAGAAACTATCTCCTGCGATCCTGTTCAAGACTTGCTTTGCTGACATCCCTTCTGGCTCCAGATCCTGCTTGCTACAAGAGTTACACTCCCGGCTCATGCATCTATATCATGGTTAGGGGTCGTTCAACTAGCCCCAGGCCTCTTTTCATGCCTTACAATGCCAACACACTCCAACGCACAACAAAATACCCTCAAGAGCCCTATTGCCCTCACAGGAGTACCATCAAATAATAAATCACTCAAAATCAAAAAGCATTCAGGCCCCAAATGACTTTCAGCAACCTACTGCAAGAAATGTTCTAATCTCTTAGCCCCTATACTCATGTTCATCTTTAATACCTTACTTCAGCTGCAGCACTTCTGCTTGGAAACCTTAACCACATGTATTACAAACTCCGATGCTACCTCGTGGTCCAATTTTAGACCCATATCCCTTCTCAACTTAGACAATAAACTCCTAGCTAAGGTTCTAGTATTCCACCTTAACCCTCTAATCAGTTGCCTAGTAAGTAAAGATCAAGTGAGATTTATCCCCCTACGTCAAGCAAGGGATGATATTAGTAGAGCCTCATTCCTATTCCACTCAGCACATACACATGGCATTCCCACCTGCCTCCTTTCTCTTGATAACTCTAGTATATAATTTTACATTGGGGCTTTGGGCCTCATTTCCCTCAATGGGTGGCCTATTTATATAAAGACCCAAAAACGTCAGACATGTTTCCTATCAGCAGAGAAACCAGACAGGGATACCCATCATCCCCCCTTCCTGTTGCCCTTGCTATTGAACCCTTAGCCCAGCTAAATCATGCAGATCCATAAATGAATGGAGTGGAACTGGGAGGACAACACCACAAGCTCTGTCTCTTTGCGGAGGATGTCCTCCTTTTTTTGACATTACCTCTCACTTCCTTACCTAAACTTGACATGAGAGATCCACACTGCCAGAAGTGCTGGCTTCTCAGTAGACTTTGAGAAATGATTTCTTAAGGCCCGTACACACAATACAAAAATTGGATGGAAAAATTAGTACGACGAGCTGTCTGACGATTTTCGGATCATTAGTACGGTGCTTTCGACAGCCAATTTTGCTTTTTCGTCAGACAAAAGCTAGATGTACAGACTATAACATTTTTGTCAGATGTGAGCTCAATGTCTGATTTTCGTTTCATCAATGCGGTTTTGGTATGAAAAAAATCGTAAGTGCAATACAACGTATGCTCAGAAACGAAAGAATACATACAAAATTATTCAACACATTACGTCACTTCTCACGTTGTATTCTGTTGTACGCAAATTTTCGTATTGTGAATAACCTCTTCACTTTCGACTTGAGACTAGCATGCCACAAAAAACAGACGTTCGATCGTCCGAAAATGTAAGCGTGTGTACGAGGCTTTAGTAATGAAGCAGCATTTGGCCAGTTGTAATCTATCTAAGGCCCCTTTCACACGGCAAGCCCTCTCAGATCCGCCTGTTCCTTTTTCTGGAGGATCCGAGCGGGCCATCCATTGACTCCTATGGAGAGACGTATTTCAGCTAAGATTTGTCCACTGACACCCGTCTGCCTTCCGATCCACTAAAATCTGAGGTATGGCGATACGTTCATTATCCGTCTTGGCAGATCGGCTGAGATCTGATGAAAGTGGACATGCTGTCCGTTTTCAACCGATCTCTCCATAGGAATCAGCAGAGCTCTGACAGGCCCCTCCCCGCTCAGTGAGCAGAAACGGACCTGTCATCCACCAGCTTAGTGGAGATCAGCGGAGAGATCTCCTGCTAAGCTGAAGGACTCTGGTGAATGAGGCCTAAAATTAGAAAAAATACGTTTTGTTCTTAGAGATATAGTACTTTAATGCTTTACAAATAGGCTTAGATTTTGAATTGAGCCGCTTCCCGAAGGACGAATGGCGCTATAGACAATTACAAAATGTTATCAGTAGTCTGCCTCACCCTATCTGACTTCCCTCCTCCCTGATCCCATTTGAAAGGCTATGTAAGTCTGTAGACCCCATCCCTCACTCTATTTCTGTGCTTTACAAGATGTTGCAGTCTTCAGGGTCCCAGAGTAAGCCAATATGAATGAATGAATGAATGAATGACTTGTATAGCGCAACCTATGCGAACTGAATCGCCTCAGGGCGCTTTTTGCCACTGGTGTCCATCTGTGGTATAGTGCGGTCCTTGCCCTGTGGGGTCCTGACACGCTTACAAACACATACACATACAACATACACATATTTGGCCAATTTTATCGACAGGATCTAATTAACCTACCAGCATGTCTTTGGAGCACATACGAATATACATACGAGAATGGGAGAGAGACCTGCAGCATACATTTACATAGGCTCAATTGAGTCACCTATATCATCTCACCCACAAGAGCTCAGTGAACACTAAGATGCAAGAAAATAGCTTTATGCTGCTGACTTACAGAGTCCCCGCGACTTTGGCTAGCATATATCCAACAGCTTCTGCAGCCTGTTGGAGGGGCTGTGGGCTTCAAGGCACCTTCCTACACATTTGGTGGGAGTGCCCGAGGCTCCAGCCCTTCTGGCAGGATATCAGGCTCAGATAAAAATTATCTTACATGTAAATTTGCAGGATTCCCCATTTGAGTTTCTACTGCACGTGCCATCCACTCCTCTAAGCCTTTACTGCAAATCCATTCTCCCACACCTCTTAAATGCTGCCCGGCGTCTGATTACTATACATTGGAAGTCGGCCCATGTTCCAGGGGGATCCGAATGGGTGCGTCTGCTCAACTCTATCATGGTGGTGGAGGAGTGGATGGCGAAGTGCAAGGACAGGTATGATACATTTTATGCTATCTGGGCCACTTTGAAACATATGCGTCTAATACGACACAGACACCATCTGCTGACACCCCTGGGCAGGCAGATTAGTGGATGATGGTACATAATTACTTGGAGGATGAGACCTAAGCATCTCAATCCCCTAGGTTTTCCACAACAATTACTGACTCACACCTACCGCTGTCGTGCTGCTTGATCGTTCTGTTCTTTGTTCTTATGCCCATCCCCCCTTTCCCCCTTTTCCCACCATTTCACTTTGGGTTATGTTGGATGCAACGTGTGAGGTGTTGTATCTTATATATGAGAACGCAATCCTGATTTGATACAATGGTCAAAGTACTCACAAGCCCCCTTGTGGTTGGGGTATAACTTGATGAAGTCATATGAGGCAAGCTATCTGAATGTATCAGAGGTTTCTCTACACTGGTAACCCAATGTCCTCTCTGGTCCCTATATGTGACCCTTGGGAATTTAATGTTGTTCTTTTTCTTTTTTCTCTGTTATGTTGTATTTTGCTTTTCTCAAAGTGTGTTATTTTGAAAAAAAAAAATAAAGATTATACAAAGAAAATATTTTAATTCTTTTTGGCTTCAGCAGGAATTTTGATAGAGTCTCTGTAAGCTTTTTTTTCCCCCATTTGTTCCTTATTGGGCATAAAATTATGCTCTCAAAACAGGAACAGGGACAATGACGAAAACACTCTTTTAGTACAGTTTTTTATTGCTGCCCATGCCTCCTGTCCAAGTGAGTGATGCCTGTACACACCATTTCTGTACACACCATTGGTAGTTGGGTAAAATCTCCATAATAAAGTCTCAGCAAAGAAATACCTTGCACACCATTTAACTCTTCCCCACTCTATTGAAAACTTAAAAAATAGCTACAGTTGGCCTTTAAGACTTTACAAGTTACAATTATACTATAAATACAAATTTGAATAATTTAACTTAAGTTCCCAAAATGTAAACTTCAATTAGGACAAACATTCTTAGTGACTTTAAATAATATCAGTTTATGTGTATTTAATATTGAGAAGGAAATACCTGCACAATGACTGTTGCAAATCATTTAACAGTAGTTGACAGCAACTTCTAGTTACCAAAGAAAAAGAATACAAGCGTTTATTCAGTGTTGGATCAAAATGCATTTTGACTAATGGCTACTAAGTTGTCAGAAGCAGGATTTTATTTGAGACAGATTTCAATCCCTGCTACAGGCTTTTTAGAACATTATTTTTTTCCTTTCAAACAGCAACAAAAAGTAGACACAGATAAATAACCATTCGCTTTAAATATTTATTATGGAATTTTGTTTTTGCCTGAGGTTGTCCTCTAAAAGCCTATTTATATTGCTACACTCATTTTTGAAGAGTGATACAAAGCTACTTCTATTACTTTACACTTGTCCGCTAGTCTGCGTTCTAGGAAATTACAATGCTGATTGTAATGTTAATACTTTAAATGGAAAAAGCAGGAAAAACTATCATGGGAAAACTGAGCTAACAAAGTCCCAGACTTGGGTAGTAGATATCAACAGGGCCTTAGGGGGAGATTTACTAAACTGGTGCACACATAATCTGGTGCAAGTTGTGAAAAGTAACCAATTAGCTTCTAAATTCAGCTTGTTCAATTAAAGGGTAACTCCACTTCCGTGGGGAAATAATTTAGCGAATATGATTGTGACACTAATCATTTTGTAATTAAAAATTATTAAAATATTAAATTTCCTTTTCAATCTGCAGCCAATGTAATTTTCTAAGAATACATTGCAATATGGCTAGCTGGAGTTTTCTGTACACAGAGTGTGTACTGACTACTCCCCAGAAACATAAATTCCTGCTTGTGGGATTGGCTCACCAATTTTCCCAGAAGTTTGCCTAAGATACAAGTCAGATTTCAGGCATCCCTTGCAACAAAAATTTCATTTTTTGAGAGACACTTCCAATAGGAACCCATCTCAAGGGATGCAGGCCCAGCAGATTTCCTCATTAGTGCCCTGTAGGTCCACACCTGACAGTTAATTATGAAACCACTCTCTTTAGATCTACTCAGAACAGAGGCACAGAAAAACACACATGGATTTCTTCAGAATAACAAAAGGTAGGAATCTGCAACAAAGTTTGTTATAATCCTTGCGATGTACATTAATCACCCAGCGAGGAATGTTTTTTTCCCAACAAAAGTGGAGTTATGCTTTAAGTTTTGACAAAAAAAATGGAAGTTGTTTGTTTACTATGCACAGCTACACCAGATTCTGTGTGCACCAGTTTTAGTAAATCTACCCCTTAGTGTCCTTGGGTTTACAGTTCTGTGCAAGTCTCAACCTTTACTGGACATCTGCACAAAGAGAGAAAACTCTTTTGGAAATTGAAATAACTAAAGTAACATGGAGGCTGTACTGTAGGATCTCTTAGAGATGCATGTTATTCAAAAAGTTAAGATATGATAATACAACCAATAATTGTATTTTTTACTGCAAACCAGTGCATTTACTTTTATGAAATGAAGATTTATATATAGCCTAAATTTTTATTAATATACAGTTAAAATGTGTAAGAAGGATTTCTAAATGTAACTTGATATAGTTTAGACATTCTTAGTCATTCAGTGCAGAAAAACATGTGCCTTGAAATGTCCCAAGAAATGTGCAAACTGCACTTAATCTAAATTTTTTCTCTCTGATTAATTTCACCTAAAACCCAGTTCCAGGGAAAAAAAAATAAAAAAATCCACTTGTAGTGGGGCCTCCACAAACTGCAAGCTTTCCTGGCTCCAGCAGACTCCCACCAGCACTGTAACTGTTCCCCTGCAGCTGCTCTGTAAGCTATAACCAAGTCAGGTTGCACTTCCGCCTCCTCAATGCACCATACAGGCTTAATGTCTCTGTATTATATGTGATTATGCTGAAGCTCCACCTACAGACCAGAGTGTTGGGTGGAGGAGAGCGCTGCAACTGGATAGAGTGAGGAATTGGGTCAGTGATAGAGGCTGTTCTACAATTTGCTAGACATAAGGAGCATATAACCCTTACAGTGGGGGCACTGCAAGGGGGTAATATTTTTATTTTCCTAGGGTTGAGCTTTAGAGTACACATTTAGAAATGTTGTAAAGTGGTTACCAGACTAAAATGCAGACACTGCCTGCACATACATTTCAAATTTTTTGTCAAGAGTTCTGGGAGCCAATAATCTCTGTGGGAATCTAATGTGGAAATGGCAGTACTTTTTAGAAGTGTCCATAGCAGGCCTGTTCCTCTCGACCTGTGCACTTTTCTTTTTGCTTATAATGGACAGCTTGCTGGACAACAGGGAGGTTTAATGAATGTAAAGGGTTGACTTTTCACCAACAGTACCTAGAAGTGTTGCTATTTGTATATTAGGACACCCAAAATTCATAATACCTGGGGCACTTGGGAATCTAAGATAAAGTCCAGAGGTATGCGTAAACACCACATGGTACTTCTATTGTAGTCCTATAGCATGTTCCCAACATGTCTGTCCTGGCCATCATATCTTTAATTAAATCTGTGTGGTTGCTGTGGGTTACTGCACGTTGCATATCATTGTTACTCTTTGGACCATATTACTAAATAAGCCCCATACTGTCAGAAATTATGGATGGAATTATTTATGGAATTATATATAATCTAAAAACATTAGTAATCTGGATTATAGACCCCCCTATTTGTAATTGGAAAAATTTGGATCACAAGAATTTAAGATGCCGACATTTCAAACATCTTTAAAATAGGAAAAAACTGCGCTACCGTGATGAGCAATAAATGAAATCAGCTAACATATAAAACAAACAAAGTCAAGAAAATATAGATAGAAAAATGTAGCGCTAAGAGCTCTTAGCGCTACATTTTTCTATCTATATTTCAAGCATCTGGGTCACAAAACATAATTTTTTTTTTCTGATAGATAAGGCTTGTAACTCTTTAAATTATCCATTGTTCTTGCAGTACAAATGATGACAATGACTGCTTTCGTGTGCAAGTATTGTTCCCTTTCTTCTAGAAGGTTTTAATGACTTCTCACCTAGAGACCTTTTATATGAAGTATTTAAATTCCTCTTCATTTGTTTTGCAGAGCACAAAATTAATAAATCCGTACTCCCCCACACAGGGCCGGATTTCCCACAAGGCCACCGAGGCCAGGCCTCGGGGCGGCAGTTGTGCAGGGGCGGGGCCGCCCCCCGCAGGGGGCTTCTCGGCTTTCGCGGCCGCCCCCCGCACTTAAATCATTCGGAGCTCTGTATGAGCAGGGCGGGGATGAGTATAAACAAGCGCTGGTGCTGACTAGAAAGGAGAGCAGGGGGCGGAGTCTGTGGGCAGCTGCAGGAGGAGCGTCTTCTCCCCCAGGCAGCAAGGCTTGTACAGTGTTTAGGGGAGATCAAGAATAGCTTTTCCCCTCTAGCTCCGGCGATCCACAGCCTCTGGCAACCTGTCACAGTAATACAGTGTGAGCGTGGAAAGCCAGCTAGCTTGTGCAGGAGTCGGGCTGTGCTCTGTCTCCACTGTCCTCCTAACCCCTCCCTCACTGCACTGCTTGTCCAATCCAATACTCAGCCTCCCATTTGTGCCCGCCCACACTCCAGTCACATGCATGCAATGTACTGTACTGTGCTGTGAGGGGAGTTCTGTTTTCAAACAATATCTGCCACGGCCCTGGGGGGAGACCAGTCTGAATGGGAGAGCATAATTGGTGAGTGAGACCCCCAGAATAACCCCCTCTCTGTTCCCACCCCTTTGTGCTATGGACCTTCTTCCTCCCACCTCTCTTCCTCATGATCATCACCTTTTCTCTCTCTCCCCCCTAGGCTAGAACCTAGCCTGTCTGTATCCTGTCTGTATACCGCCCTATCCTGCCTGTATACCGCCCTATCCTGCCTGTATACCGCCCTATCCTGCCTGTATACCGCCCTATCCTGCCTGTATACCGCCCTATCCTGCCTGTATACCTGTATATAGAGGGGGGTGTATATGGAGGTGATAGAGGGATGTATATAGAGATTAAGGGGGATGTGTATAGAGATGATAGAGGGGAGTATATAGAGATGATAGAGGGGTGTAGATGAGGGGGTGTATATAGAGATGATAGAGGGGGTGTATATAGAGATGATAGAGGGGGTGTATATAGAGATGATAGAGGGGGTGTATATAGAGATGATAGAGGGGGTGTATATAGAGATGATAGAGGGGGGAGTATATAGAGATGATAGAGGGGTGTAGATAGAGGGGTGTATATATAGATGATAGAGGGGGGAGTATATAGAGATGATAGAGGGGTGTATATAGAGAAGATAGAGGGGGAGTATATAGAGAAGATAGAGGGGGGAGTATATAGAGATGATAGAGGGGGGATTATATAGAGATGATAGAGGGGGGATTATATAGAGATGATAGAGGGGGCATATATAGAGATGATAGAGGGGGCATATATAGAGGGGGGGAGTATATAGAGATGATAGAGGGGGAGTATATAGTGGAGATATGTTTTTAATTGATCTATTGTAGCAGTCATCGATAAAGGACGAGAATGGTGGTGTGTGTGTGTGGGGGGGAGGGAGGGGGGCGGCATTGAAGGACCCGGCCTTGGGGCGGCAAAGGGAGTAAATCCGGGCCTGCCCCCACAGCACCTTCTACTCAATTGATTTGAAAGCCCACTTCCATTACTTCAATTTTACTTACTGTCTGTTTAGGAAGATGTGAGCGAAACCTATTCTGGACAGAGACTTAATAATTTTTCAGTCAGTAAAATAAGTAGTGCTTTTTATGGTAATATTAGAATATATGGGAAAAAAGCTATAACATTTTTTTTCAGCATGTATTTGCATAAAAATAGAAAACCAGGATGGTCAGCAATTGTATAGATTGACGTTTTTTTAAAACAGACAGATTATTCCAAGGACAAGTCATCAGAGTCTAGGACTGTTCCTGGAAGCCGCAGATCTTTGGAGCTGTGTAGGATTAAAACTGTATAGCTATTCTGACCTCAGAAGATATTATAATACCTCATAGGATAATATTAAGACCTCATAAGTGTGTGGCTACATAATGATTTATACCTCAATGCATACAGACAGCGATGAAGGAAGCACGAAATAGGGATGTTCAGCCTGTATTTATTATTAGAAGATGCTATATATTTCAGGGTAAAATCTGTTTGTCTGGTACCCCCCGATAATACACTCATCTCAAACTAACTTACGTTAGTTCCCCAATAATCTTAAAGTCCACTTGAAATATGGGTACTTCCATTGGTAACATCTTTTAACAGTTGCTTTAGGTGTTATGTAGTTAGTGAACTTCCAAGGTACATATGTCACATGCAGTGACTTGCTGATTGGTAAAGCCAAAGGATTGGTCTGGCAGCCAGGGAAACAGACATTTTAAAAGCCAAACAGTTGTCATGGCAAATTCATGCTGATTGCATTTTTTTCTTGCATTACCTGTGAAAAATTATTGTATATACCCTGGGGTTCAGTTTATATTACCCTGACATCACTTCATGCAAACATGTCCGTTTAGCATTCCAAAAAGACAACACACTCAGAGGAAGTATCTGTGTGCCCTATTATGTCATCATCTGGAAATGAAGTTAGCTTGTTCAATCTACTTCTGTGCTATAAATGCCTCTGTTCTCCATGCCCTGAAGATTTTTTTACTGTCAGATTTTGCTGATGACTGAGTACCCTGGATCTCTCTAGTGCATACTGTATTACAACGCTATTAAATAATACACAGTTAAACCTGCAGCTGCCATATAGGACATTAGAGCAACTTGTACTGAGGATTTTACACCTGGAGGTTAACCTACATAAAGCATAACTTTTTGCTGAATTACACTTTTTAAGAACACATTTACTACTAGCACAAGTATAATTGTCATTTTAAAAAATCTGTTACAGGCTGGAAGATAAAATGACAGGGAGGGAGGACCAGAGACCCAAAGGATGACCTCTTGGGTGGACCCAGTCAAAGCAGGAGATAATCACAAATAAATCACCTGAGTAGTCTATGCTAAATACAGAAAAAATAGGAACCCTATTTATAAAACAAGGCAGACTTTAATGGCAAACATGAGGCAGCTTGTGTTAAAAAAAATTATATTTTATTTCTCCAACAATTACAAATTTAAATATAAAACAATTGCAACACCCTCTGTACACATAGTAACCAATACCAACCAGATACTTAACCCAGAAATGGAGGTACACAGTCAATATGAAATTTCATGTCGACTGAGTATCTCCATTTCTGGGTTGGGTATCTGTTTGGTATTGGTTACTATGTGTACAGAGGGTGTTGCAATTGTTTTATATTTAAAGGGAAGTTCCAGCCTGGGTGTAAAAAAATGAAAAGTCAGCAGCTACAAATACTGCAGCTGCGGACTTTTAATATTAGGACACTTACCTGTCCAGGGAGCCCACGATGTCAGCACCCGAAACCGACCCGCTCTGGGTGCAGGCACTGGCATGCTTACTAAGGGAAAGAGGCAGTGAATGGTCCTGTTGTCTTCTGGAACACAGGAGGAGGGCACAGTTCCATGGGACGGAAGTCCCGAAGAAATATACAAAAAAGGTATGAAAAAAAAAATCCAAAAATTAGGTTGGTGGTGAGTGCTTCTGTTTTCATAGGAGTTCATTTTTTGCTTGGAACCCCCCTTTAAGTTTTTAATTGCTGCAGAAGTAAAATATTACAATTTCTAACACAAGTTGCACCGATAAAGTCTGCCTTGTTTGATAAATATGATTCCTATTCTTTCTGTGTGTATATATATATTGGATGTGGCATGGTGGAGGGACACCTAAATCATTTTTTTTTTTTTAAAAGGTGCAAAAAGCAGGACTTAAAGGTGCCAATTAACTAGACAGTTTGTTAAAAAAAATTATACATTTTATTAAATGACAGTATCCTTAAAATGACAAAGAGTAGTCAAATTCTCTCTACTATTTGACTACTCTATTTGACTACTCTTTGTCATTTAAAAAAAGATGTTATTTAATAAAAATTATAATTTTTTCTAAAAACTGTCTAGTTAATTGGCACCTTTAAAGTCCCACTTTTTGTACCTTTAAAATCTATTATCCTTAGGGATGTGGTGCCTATTTCGGTTTCCATACTCTCTTTTCGCTACCTAAATCAGTCTATGCTAAAAAACAAAACAAAACAAAAAAAAAAACAGGTCACAAATTATCCTGAAATATTAGTCAGAGCCCACAAAAACAAACATTTTCTTGTCTATATTTGCATACATCTGTCCACCATGTTGGAAATTCTTCACCCTACTAGCTACAGACTCCACCCTGTTATTTGCTTTTTTTGGTTTCTTTTTTGGGCTAGGCAGCAATATTGATTAGGCAATTTAATTTCCTGTAATCTGTTTTAGCTATAATAAAATACTTATAAAATATTAAATGCAAATATGCATAACATTTTTATGGGAAAAATAGATAATCAGCGCAATATTCGATACAAAAATAATGTGAATGAATTATACTATTTAATGTATTATCCTACTATTAGGCTTGACCTGATTGCTGCTCACACCACTTATAGTGTATCCACATGTGACTCTCAATATACCAATAACAAAATATAGTGTAGCGCAACAAAAAATCAATAATCAATAAATCAAGTCCACATAATATCAAATTCCATCGTTGGGTAAATTACAGTGACAGTTCAATAATATCCAGTGACTTCAGTGACTACCACCTCTAGCTCGAATGCCTGCTCACCTCCAAAGTTGACCCCACTACAGAGAATAATAGGTTGGTGCGAGGTGCCGCCATTCAGGACGTCTTTTCTCCGTTTACATCATAATTGATGATATGCATGTTTTTTACATTTTTATGTGAGTATATTTAATCCCTAAGTTAAACGTTTTAAATAAATGTTACTAGCAAAGAGCACTATATGTTGCCTTTGTCTTTATGTGGCCACACATGACCGAATGAGATCCCAGGAGGAGGTCAGAGCTGTCTAGGTACATTGGGATGAGGAGTCGTGTTCCCGAGGCATCCTGAGAGATATTATACCAGGCGTGTGTGACTCTGTAGTGGGGTCTACATAGTGAGAACCCGGGAGGAGGTCTGTCTTGTCCAGGAACATCAGGAAGAGGAGTTGGTTTTCCCCCGAGGTATCCCGAGAGCTATTATTCCAGGTGTGTGTGACTCTGTAGTGGGGTCAACCTTTGGAGGTAAGCTTTAATTCCAGCTAGGAGGTGATACTCACTGAAGTCACTGGATATTAATGAACTGTCACTGAAATTTGAACATGGGTGGAATTTGTTACTATGTGGACTTGATTTGTTGATTATTGATTTTTGGTTGCACTATATTTTGTTTGTTATGCATTACATTTGATTGCAATTAGTTATCACATAGTGTGAATGGGGGCTCAGAGAGGAAGGGGCTAGGGAAAAGCAGACCTCCTACAAAATCCAAGCTGGCTTCAATGCCCCAACCCATACGTTAAACTAAAGTATTACCTTTTACAATGGAGACAATTCAGAAGGATAATGGCAGAGAAAAAAGTAGGGGTGACTGAGTAGCAACTACTGCTGTAAGGCACAGTTGTAGTACGGAAGGTTTGAAATGATCAGAAGATTTTTTATATGGTCCTTGGTAAATTTTTGTCTATCCTTTCCAGATTTTGAGGAGGCAATTGTATGCTCAAGGCAGGAGGGAACAACAGTCTGGGTGTACTTTGATCTCTGTGTAGTTTATTCAGGTTGATGCTGTGATCAAATATCATGCACATTCAGTTGCCTCAGCAGTAGAGTGAGGCTCAAGAAGCACCAAAAACGGAACAGCTTGAACTGTTAATGGAGTTATAGGATTTCATTACAATACATTGTTTATTTTAATTGCACATGGTTACCATTATTAATGTTCGTCTTCACTAAGTAAGTTTTATGGTCTTATTTTGCTATAAATGAAATGATGCACTTGATTCTCCCCTAGTCATGCACAGTTAATTGAGTTTCCATGTGAAGGAGCCACATTGGATAATTTTGATTGTGCCAATGGCATTCAACAGTCATCATGGTTACAATGCAGAGGAAATAAAATAAATCAGAAACTACATGTATTCTTAATAAGGAGTAATTAAGGTATCCTCACATGCCATTTGCTCCTGAAGGGTTTGCTTGAAACCAGAGGGCGAATTAGATTGGCTGTTTCCAAGGCATTACAATGAACAGACACTAATCCGTGGGCTATGTGGGAGCTTTGAATAACAATTCCATAAAATAGCTGTTGTATCGTATGCTGAATATTTGTATGTAGCATTACAGACATTTCTATACAGTGTGGTTTCATCAAACATTTGAACAGCATCTAAGTATTTTTTTAGAATTACCTTATGCATATGATTATATCCATCAGGAATATGGACTGCACCAAATAGGTTCAGATTTTTTTGCTTTTGCCACTATTGTTGACCATATGTATGGCTTCAATGGAAATTTTCCATACATAAAGCTCTGCTGTTTCTATAGTGTGTATAACCCTCAGTGATTTACTATAGGTGACACAAGCTGCATCTTAGAAATGTTTCACATCACAACACTGCTGTACATGTTAGAGCATTGCTTCTGACTCCTAACAGCGAGATTGGATCATAAAGCATAATAGTCTTTGGAGGGTTTCTCTCCCTTACCATATGCTGTCATGTTATTCGTTATATTTAACCCCTACATTTCCCAGTATTGCATGTAAAAAATGCAACTAATAATAAAAACATTGTATACATTTTCCATACTTAACTGCATTTATTTCTAAAGGTGAATATTAATACCATAATAATAATAATAATAATATTAATGCCACTGTTAATGCTAATATATGTGCAATTTAATTTCCATAGTACTATTTTTGTCAATAAGCTCATTACATTTTTATCAATTTAATCAAAACATTGCACAACATAATTCTAAGATATCTAACTTAACCGGAATAGGTTTTTACTATATTTAAAAAAAATTAGCAACTTGTTTAAAAAAGGTGAAGCGCAATGAGCACCAAGTGATCTACAGAAATCGAGGTGAATTCACCTTTTTACTGATCTAACTAGAGTACTACTACTATGTTGTTGTGGTTTAATGCACATCATCACTGCTCCTTAAATATATACACTATCTATCTATCTATCTATCTATCTATCTATCTATCTATCTATCTATCTATCTATCTATCTATCTATCTATCTATCTATCTATCTATCTATCTATCTATCTATCCTATCCTTGGTAAAGACATGCTGTTCTGTTTGTTAAAAAGATTCTCTCCTTTTCATGTATATACAATTGCATATTCAATCAATTGTTAAGTCTAGTTAAATGTGAGCATTGTAACTACTACAAAGCCGAGAGTGTATGGGTAGTGATTCGTGAAGATGGTCCTCTGTGCATTTACCTTTTACGATAGCATCCTGTGTCTTGAAGGAGCTGGATTACATGACTGCAGGCTCCCAGCTGGCCAGTAATTATGTCCAATGTCATGACTGTTGAGAACTTTTCTGCTTTTATGTGAGCACAAAGCTGTTATTATATGGTAAGATGATAAAGAGGTCCTTTTGTCTTCCCTTAGATAAGCCAGCTCCCAATACTGCCTGGTCCCCTTCTTGTTCACAGATTGCCTGTAGTTTTCCAGATGAGCTGGAGGAGAGCGGTGAAGCCCCAGACTCCTGTCTGCACCACTGATCGCTGAAGTGGGGACTGCTTTGAATAAGTTCACTTGTTCTGTGCTCATAGCTATGAAAACTGCCAGCCCAGGCTCCACCTCATCAGCAGAAAGGGATGCTGAGACTATTGAGAGAACACTGACAAGGAGGAGGAGGCAATGGGGGAGGAGTAGGATAAAAATGATCTTGCACAGAACAGACGCAGATAGTTAGATCTTCTTCCATCAAATGTCTCTTTTTTTTTTTTTTTTTTTCTGTTTGAAGAATATTCCTAAAGAAGATGTAAACTCAATTACTAAAATCTCTTGTAAGCTTTACCATGTTAATGCAATTTCAAGAGTTGTGTTCAATACTTTTAAATGTGCAGCTTTCAGAAAATAGCCTCTGGTGATCCCGCCATAAAGAAACTTCTGTTATTGGGTCAGAACTGTCCCCCAGTTGTGTTCTTGCATTGTCAGCCTGTTACCTGCACTCCTAATGGAAACATTGACATGCCCCACTGTTACCAGTAATAGGAAGCTAGTCCTGATCAATGATGTGCTGGAGCAAGTGCTTGTAGATAGGAAGGGGCTCACAGAGGCTAGAGGAGATCAGCAGCAGTGAGATATACAATGGGATGGGAAAAAAAAAACTTATATTTTTGTTCCCCTAGACCTACCGTATATACTCGAGTATAAGCCGAGTTTTTCAGCACATTTTATTGTGCTGAAAGTGCCCCCCTCGGCTTATACTTGAGTCAAGCACTTTTCTGCAGCATAAAATGACATTTTCCGACCCGACTTTGGGGCCCTGTATCTCGGGGGGCCTCTTGGTGCTAGGAACCCCAAATTTGGTGTGCAAATATGGCGTTACTAGCACTAAGTGGCCCGAGATACAGGGCCCCAAAGTCAGTTCGGAAAATGTCATTCTCTGCTGCAGAAAAGTGCTTGACATTTTCCTAACCGACTTTGGGGCCCCGTATCTCGGGGCTACTTGGTAATAGGAACCCCATCTTTGAATATGTGCTAGCTTGCATACCAAATTTGGGGTTCTTAGCACGCAGATACGGGGCCCCAAAATCGGTCAACTGTGTCCATCTGCAGCAATGTTATTTCAGGACTCTTTGGGTCCAGAGACCCCACATGGCTGCAGATAGGGGGCATCTAGGAATCCTTAACTACCAAGTTTGAAGTTTGGGGGACCTATGGCTGCATATGGACACAGTGAGGCATGCAAATTGGCACAGTGAGGCTGCAAATGGGCATTGTTTGACCCTCTTTTCCACTTCAGTAGCTGCGCATTTCTCACCCTAGGCTTATACTGAGTCAATACGTTTTTCCATTTTTTTGTGGTAAAATGAGGTGCCTCGGCTTATATTCGGTCGGCCTATACTCGAGTATATACGGTAAATTAGCAATTAACCCACTTAATTAACCCAATTGTCACCTAAATGATATATTGCTCACACATGCCATGGGTATATGTGGAATTACACACCAAAATACATTCTGCTGCTTCTCCTGAGTATAGGCATAGCACATGTGAGAGATTTTTTTGGCAGTCTAACCGCGTACAGGACCCTGAAAACCAATCACTGCCTTCAAGCTTTCTAAGGGCTTTCTATCACAGTTACAGTTACAATGAAATGCCAAGATAGCACAAAACACCCCCAAAATTACACCTTTTCAGAAAGTAGACACCCCAAGCTATTTGCTGAGAGGCATGTTGAGTGTTTTGCAGATCTCGCTGTTTGTCACAAGGTTTTGAAAATTGAAAAAATACATTTCCCTTTTCTTTCTTGATTTTCCAAAAAATTGTGGCAACAAATGAGATTTGAAAAAATACTCACCATGCCTCTTAGCAAATAATTTGGGGTGTGCTATCTTGACATTTCAGGGCCTCCAAAACTGTGATAGGTAGTGAGGAAGTGAGATGAGCAATTTGCACCCTTAGAAAGCCTGAAGGCGGTGATTGTTTTTTGGGGTCCTGTATACAGCTAGACTGCCAAAAAGTCTCACACATGTGGTATCCCCATACTCAGGAGAAGCAGCAGAATGTATTTTATGGTGGTATGTGCACATATACCCACGGCATGTTTGAGAAATGTATCATTTAACTTTGTGTAAAAAAAAAATATATGTATATATATATATATATATATATCATTTTTTTGTAATGTTCCAGAAACTTGTGGCAAACATAAAATATTCCTAAGGTTTCTTCCATTTTATAGATATTATTGACCTTTTCAAACCAGTCCTTGATTGTTGGGACATGAGTGGATTTACAATGTAATGGGATAAGGGCCTTGGCTGCGTTTAAGGCCCCTTTCACACTGGGGCGGGAGCGGCGTCGACGGTAAAGCAGTGCTATATTTAGCGCTGCTTTACCGTCGTTTTAGTGGCGGTTTTCGGGCGCTAGCGGTGCGGTTTTAACCCCAGCTAGCGGCCGAAAAAGGGTTAAAACCACACACAAAGCGCCGCTGCAGTGGCGCTTTGCCGGTGCTATAGCCGTGCTGTACCATTGATTTCATGGACTTTTTTGACCGCCCTGCTAGCGCATCGCTCCAGTGTGAAAGCCCTCCGGCTTTCAAACTGGAGTGAATGGGGTCATTTTTTTTCAGGAGCTATACAGGCACTGTTTTCAGCGCTGTAGCGCCTGAAAAACGCCTCAATGTGAAAGGGGCCGAAGAGATGCCTAGTAAGAGATTTCCTATATTTTCCAATTGAGTAAGAGTTTATATGCAATAAGCAAGCTGCAGTGTTTAAGACCAGTTCAGTTTCAGTGATATGTTTAATCCATTTTGTAATCTGTTGCCAGAAACCTTAGCAGTGCAAAAAGAAACAACTACAAAATTTCACAAGATGTGGAAACATTGGTGGCTCTTCACACAATCTGACAAATTTATTGATGCTATGCTAATACATAATTCTCATAAATATTCCTACATTAAAGAGGTAATCTGAAATCCCTAGTACATTAAAATCCTTAATCTACAATACCAGACCATTTTATTATTACCAGTGTTTAGTTAATTTATATTATAATTTATCCATTATGATTATTTTTATTACTTTTATTATTTTATTGTTTATAAAAAAACAATACCGTACCTCCTTTATCACCTTCTCCTTATGTACTCTTTACATAGATACATTATGCTCTCCTTAATTCATTATTTTAATTATTTATCTTTTTTTTTTATTTGTCTCTTTCAACTCCATGTAAACTGACATATATACTCAACCTGTATTTGATAATTGCTATGATGTCATATTGTCAATAAATTTTGATTGTGGATAATAATTCCATGGACTCAACATGCCTTTTAGCAAATAGCCTGGGGTGTCTACTTTCCAAAAATGGGTCATTTGGGGGGTGTTTGAACTGCCCTGGCATTTTATGCCCAACATCAGAAGCTTATGCCACACATCACCCACTCTTCTAACCACTTGAAGACCAAGCCTTTTCTGACACTTTTTGTTTACATGAAAAACATATTTTTTTTTGCTAGCAAATTACTTTGAACTCCCAAACATTATATTATATATATATATATATATATATTTATTTATATATATATATATATTTTTTTTTTTTTTTTTAAAGAAGAGGCCCTACAGAATAAAATTATGGGTGTTGCAATTTTTTTTCACACAGTATTTGCACAGCGATTTTCCAAATGCAACTTTTTTAAAAAAAAAAAAAACTTTTTAGAATTTTAATGCACAAAAACACAATCTATTGCCCAATTGTTTGGTAAGTTATAAAAAGTGATCTTATGCCGAGTACATAGATACCAAACATGACATGCTTTAACCACTTAAAGACCAGCCACCACAGGTTGGATCTATTATGCAAATCGCTGCCATTTTATGTAACTTTGTGTAATAGATATAGCAGGCGTGGGCCGTGCGTTTGGCCAGCAGGCACAATGTTCGCCAGCCACCCACGATTGCTCCACACAGAGGCAGAATGGGATCTGCCAGTGTAAACATGGCGGATCCCCGCTCTGACAGGGGAGCTGAGAGTGATTGTCTGTTCCTAGTGATTAGGAACAGCGATCTCTCTCCTCTTCCAGTCAGCTCAGCCCCCATACAGTTAGAAACACCTCCCAGGGAACATATTTAACCCTTTGATCACCCCTGGTGTTAACCCCTTCCCGGCCAGTGAAATTTATACAGTAATCAGTGCATTTTTATAGCACTGATCGCTGTATAAATGTCACTGGTCCCAATAAAGTGTCAAAAGTGTCCGATCTGTCCGCCACAATGTCGCAGTACCGCTAAAAATCACAGATCACCGCCATTACTAGTAAAAAAATAAATAATAAAGATGCCATAAATCTTTCCCATAGTTTGTAAATGCTATAACTTTTGTGCAAACCAATCAATATATGCTTATTTTTACCAAAAATATGAAGACATTTTTTTTTTTTATTTGGGGATATTTATTATAGCAAAAAGTAAAAAATATTGTTTTTCTTTCAAAATTGTTGCTCTTTTTTTGTTTATAGCGCAAAAAATAGATTCCACAGAGGTGATCAAATACCACCAAAAGAAAGCTCTATTTGTGGGAAAAAAGACACAAATTTAGTTTGGGTACAGCATTGAATGACCACGCAATTGTCAGTTAAAGTGACGCAGTACCAATGTGTCGCTAAAAAAGCCTCCATTACTAGTAAAAAAAAAATTATAATAATAAAAATGCCATAAATCTATCCCCTATTTTGTAGACACTATAACTTTTGTGCAAACCAATCAATATACGTGATTTTATTTACCAAAAATATGTAAAAGAATACATATCGGCCTAAACTAAGGAAGAAATTTGTTTTTTTATATTTTATTGGGGGTATTTATTATAGCAAAATGTAAAAAAATATTGTTTTTATTTTTCAAAATTGTCGCTCTGTTTTTGTTTATAGCGAAAAAAACAAAACCGCAGAGGTGATCATACCACCAAAAGAAAGCTCTATTTGTGGGAAAAAGTATGTCAATTTTGTTTGGATACAGCGTTGCATAAATGTGGAATTGTCAGTTAAAGCGACGCAGTGCTGCCGTATCACAAAAAAAGGCCTGGTCATTAAGGGGATAAATCCTTACGGTCCTTAAGTGGTTAAAATTGCGCACGCCTGTGCAGCAATAAACTACCTATATTTTGTGGTGATACCTCACATGCATGGTGCAATTACTGTTTACATTAGACACGAGACAGATACTTGCGTTCGCCTTTGTGCGCAAGCACAGGGGGGACAGGGGTGCTTTACATTTTTTTTTATTATTATTTATTTTGCTTTTTTATTTTATTTTAAAAAATGGTGCTGCTTATATCTGGCAAAACCGAAGTGATGAAATGCTTGTAGCTTCTGGTAGATAGAGATGATTGGAGCCATTCAGGTCTCCGATCAGCTCTATGGTCAGCTGACATAATCACCGGCTGAAGTGTTTGCACATTAGGGGTCACTCTGCGGAAGGAGGGGAGCACTGAATAAATCACTGGTTACCATTCATCCGTATGCTTTGTTCAAATCATATGCTACAGAAGCCTTGAGCTTTAAGGACTACACAGGACATCAATAATTCTTTATTATTTCATCATTGTTTGCACACAGGATTTTTTTATCTGGGACACACTTCAAAGATTTTATTTTATTTAAAACTCTGATTGAGTATACACAGAACTATGCACTTGAACTATTAAATTAGCCTAATCAACATTACGATTTATCTGGACTTTGAACATTCACTTATCACATATATATATATATATATATATATATATATATATATATATATATAATAAAAAAATTTACGTCATTTTTATATATATTATTTTTTACTTCACGGAGCCACTTTAATTATCTTTACCATTGATTTATATTTCTGATATGTTTATATATTTGCAGTAATATATTCACAGATATCAATTTTTATCAGCATCATTGCACTGAAGTCACCTTATTATTTGCAACAACTTACTTGGGTATATTTGAGTGCGGAGGACCCACTTCTGCACAGCATTGTTATACTGTTCATATGTATACATAGTTTCTTCTTTTGTACCCAGTATACATTAATATCTTGTCTAGCAACCAACTTTTTTAGCACACTTTTTATGTCCACCCTGAACAGCGCCACTATCCCTTATTTTATCATATTCATTTTATTACATACTTGTGTGTAGTACTTTTCTGGAAGGCTGTAGTTCTATTCCTAAGCGCGGATTCTTTAGTATTTTTCAATCACCGGCTGCAATCTCAGGTTCCCCGGTCCCCTTCCACTGCTTGTAAAAACAGTCTAGCGGCTAATTAGCCACTAGGATTGCATTTACATGAAAGCCGACCGTCGGCTGAAAAAAAACGATTCCAAGATGATGCCTAAACCTGCAGGCATCATCCCAGTATAACCACTCAGCCTGTGGGCTGAACGAAAAAAGAGAATTCCTCCACTCACATCGATCGATTAAGAAATCTCTTTCAGAAAAAGTGTGTGGTATACCCACCATTAGAAAATACCGCCCTGCATCCATACCCTTCTAATGATGGGCATACATGGAATGTTCACCCCAGCCTCCATGCTTCATCATATATGCTCTTTTTTTTAACTGCGGTGGTGAAATCACCTCCTACAGCGCTATAGTCACTGATTTATGTATGCTGAAAGCAAATCCTGTTGCTGTCAGAATAAACCACTCAGTGCTGCAGCTGAATGGCGTACCTGCAAAGCAAACAATGGTTAACAATTAAAAACAGTAACAATAAAACATTACAGTATAGCAGTATAATATACAGTACAGTAAAAAAACGAAGAACAGAACATTAAATCAACAAAACGACAACTATTTTTGGCTTTTTTTACTTTATTCTTTATTGTTTTTCTTAACAGATTTTTAAAAAATTTTGTAACTATAAAAATCTTTAAACATTCCAGGCTAGGGTCTCTCAAAATGTGACAGTCCGTTTCCTAAATATCTAACATCTTTCGAGACCCTGTGTGAATGTGTGCCCTAGACTGTGCCGTGCTGCCCCTATACTAATAATTAAGGATGAGCCGAACGTCCCACGGTTCGGTTCGCACCAGAATTTGTGAACAGGCAAAAAATTCGAACACACGAACACCGTTAAAGTCTATGGTACAGGTTGGTTTTTCATGTTAGTGTCCCATAGACTTTAAACGGTGTTCCGCGGCTTTCGAATTAAACACTGCATAATGTTCGTTGTTCGAACAACTTAACAACCGAACGTCCGAACAACCAAAGTTCGGCCTGAACTTATACTCGGGCCGAACCGTTTGCCCAACCCTACTAATAATCCACTAGTGTATGGTAGCGAGGGTCCTGGATGCAGAGACCAGGGTGGCCAGGACAGGAGGGAAAAAAATAGCGTGTGTCATGCCTATATCCACATTTACTACAGACACAACATATTTTTTGGGGTGCTCTTTGGGTGGGAGTACAAGGGAGGACATCCAAAAAATGCCTCTCATGCACCCGGCTCACTGCATCTGGATAGGGAAATTGGGCCACAGCACCTTCTGGAAACAAAATGGCTGTGATGATCTCTTCCTGGAATTTTAGGAAGGATCCACTTCTTTCTGACACTTTGTATAGTACAAAAGAGTTAAACGGAGCCAATTTGATTAAATATACAGACACTTTCTTGTACCAGCATCTGGCCTTACAGGAAATTAAGTACGACCCCATCATCTGGTCATTGAAGTCCACCCCTTCCATGTTAAGGTTGTAGTCATGGACAGAGAGGGGCTTCTTAACAACACTAGTCACTGTTGCAGTTTGGACTGTCGTATCTGCGGAATGGCAGACAGAACAAAAACTTTCTGTTTGTCCTTCCACTTCACTGCAAGCAATTCATTAAATTTCAAGCAGGATCTCTCCCCCATCTAAGTGGGGCATTTACAAGCCATTGGGGGAAGCCCCAGTGGTTAGGCTGCACAGTGCCACGTGCACCAATTCCAAATTCAAAAAGGTCTTTTAAAAAGTGGCACGCTTGTGTAATAATTGTCCACGTACAAGTGGTACTCCTTTCCGAATAAGGGTGACACCAAGTCCAAAACAATCTTGCCGCTGCTCCCTATGTAGTCTGGGCAGTCACAGGGCTCCACGCTGCTATCGTTTCCCTTGTAAATAAGGAAACTACATGTATAGCCTGTTGCTCTGTCACAGAGCTTATACATTTCGACCCCATATCTGGCACGCTTGCCGCACAGAAACTGTTTGAAAACAAGGGGCCATAAAACTTAATCAGGGACTCATCTACACAGACAGCTTGCTGGGGCATATACAATGCTGCAAATTTGCAAAGTGATTCACGAGGGGCCGAATTTTGTGGAGCGCAACTCATTCTTTTTAGTAATGCCCATGTTGAGGGATAGGCCCGGAAAAGTCTTAATTCAAAAACAGTGATACATTTCTGTGCAAATTGTCTGGCAAGGTTCAAATTTGGGTTTGCGGTAAAAAAATGAGTGGCACAAAAATGTATTTGGTCCACAATCAATCCATACAGATCTTCTGTGAAAAACAGCAAAAAAAAAAAAAAGAGAGTTAAATCTACTGTTTCTCTCTGAATTCTGGGTTGGGCAGAGAATGGGGGAAGTACGTGTGCTGAAGAATCTATGGGCTGCCAATCAGGATTTGCACAAGCATAAGGAAGCGCACTATGGGCTCTTTTGGCCTGTCATTGAATTCTTGGTGGCTGCAGGACACTACGTGTGCTAGCCACCACACCAGCTTGAACTGCACTTATGGGACTCGCCATGTCACCAAGTGTTAATGCAGTGCTGGTTTGTCTATGACCAGAATGTACTAGGCCGCTGGTGCTCACCAGTTTGCCAGAAGGTAGAACGGCACTAGTACTGGCACTCTGCTGCATACGAGAATCATCATGCGATTGCAGCACCTCAGCAACCGGGCAGCAGTAGCAGGGACCTCTACTTCATCATCAGAGCTATCTGTCTGGGTGCCGCTGCTCTCTACAGGTTTACATACCTGAGCCTGGTTCTGACAGTGAAGACTGCATCACTCTAATCTGTTAATTCTCAGTATCCTGTAGGCCTCTTCTCTAGTGTACCTTTCGTTTGACATTTTGGACAATAAATTTATAGGTACCACAGGTAAAAAAAGCACCTGGTTGTCAAGGACTGTTTGAACCGCTACAAATAATATTTACCTGCTAGCACTAGCAAATATCAGGCCTGACTCTGCTAACATTACTGATAAACAACTGTGTATCAGAAGTGACAGTGATCTACTGGCACTGCACTTGTTGTGGGGAGGGGCTAAATGCAGGTGCTGCCAGGTGTTGGGGCTGATCCGTTCAGACTATACTAGTAATGGAAGTGTATAGTGTGTGTGTGTTAGTGTTGCTGGCAATCAAAGGGTTAAAATGTATTTGTGGATATGTGGCGGGTAATCCAACGCTGTCTGGGATTAATGCTAACTGGCGTCACCCGTGACACTAATACAGTGATCAGAAAAAAGATCTGTACACTGTACTAATGACACTGTGACAGGGCAGTGAAAGGGTTAACTGGGGGCGATCAGGGGGGGTTAAAACGTTATTAGGGAATATATGGCAGGTACCCTGACCCTAACTGCGACTGCCGCTAACTGCCGATGCTACTGGCAATTAAAGAGTTAAAATTTATTAGTGAATATGTGGCGGGTAATCTGACGCTATCTGGGATTGATGCCAACTGCTGCTAACACTATCTGGTCACCAGTGACACCAATACAGCGATCAGTAAAAAATCTGTACACTGTACCTAATGACACAGTGACAGGGAGTGAAGAGGGTTAACTGGGGGGCGACCAGGGGGTTAAATGTGCCTAACTATGTGTTCTGGTGTCAGTGGAGTGCTTGTACTCACAGTAGATGTTCTCTCCTCTCACGCTGGATCCGAAAAGGAATCCAGGAGAGCAGATGACGTAATTTCCTGTGCCTGTGTTTACATTACACAGGATGCTCTGTCATTTGTCAGAACCGATCAGCAGGTCCAGGCCATAAATCACTGGCTGGACCTGAATATTGACTGCTTCTGAATCAAATCAGAACATTGCCGGGCCAGTGGGCGTGCGCGCCCCCTGTCCGGCAGCGCGAATGATGTACAGGTACATGATTCTGCGCCACCGCCCCGCAGTACATGTACATGGGGCAGTCGGTTAAAGAGAACACTAAGTGGTTATTTTACATTAGTTGATAAGGTTGAATAAAGACACTAGTCCATCCAATTCAACCTGTGTGGGTGTGTTCGTGTCAAAGGCATTTTGCAGAGTGGACTGAAAAATAACAGACTTACTTGCCAGATTACCAGGTTAAATAAAGAAAGCATAAAAAATAACCATAATGCAGCCACCACATCTACATTAAATATTGGTAAGCTGCAGTATAATACATTTTTGCTTTGGATTTCATAACCCTGTATATCTGAAAAAAAGAGAAAAGAATTTCTTGTCTTGACAAGCCTACAGCTTGTAGATTTCTGAATTATAAGTAAAATGTGTTGATATTTGCAGGGACAGCTGTGAAAAAAAATAAAGAGATCCCAACAATAGACCGCAGTTCTCTATCAAAGCAGTGGTTTGGTGGCAGTCAAACAATAGCCCTCCCTCCTATGGTGTGTCTGGATGTCTGCGAGCCTTTCTCGGGCATTGTCTCTCCTCTCCTCTATGGCTTGCAGCAGGTGCCGTTTAAGTGGATCAATCACATCTGCAGCAGCAACAATACAGATGAGAAATCTGGGCTTTCTAAATGCCATCCCAGGCCAGTGAAAATATATTGTGAGTCGTCCCTCGACTACCTGCTTATCATTCTGTATCAGATCTTTGTGCATTCCACCTGCAATCCCAAGCCCGTAGAAATGATTTCCTGCAGATAGCGGTGCAATGTATGAATACATATAATTGGACAATTCAGTCTTGTTTTTTATGCTGTCTGTTGACGTTGGCAACTTATTTATCATTTCTCAGCCATCTGTTTCCAAATAGTTTGTTATGACTTTAACTATTTCGGTGATAAAGCTGACATACTGCAGCACAATACCTTGCAATTTCCACTTCATCCAGCCTATAATACAAGAGATATTATCTTAGTCTGTACAGAGCTGCAGGTGTTTGGCTGCCAGTAGCTGACAATCTTACTTGGGATAACTCCTTCTGAATACTTAATGGAACATCACAGCATTCCAGGGAAAATGAAACAGGTTCCCTGCAACCTCAACATAAAAAAAAAGCGCTGTGACAGCATGTGTTGAGCACAGTGCTTCAGTTATTTCTGAGTATTTCACTGTTCATTTGTGTTTTCATAGAGATGAGTCAACTGATTCACCGGGTTTGAGGTCCAATTTTGCTTAGGATATTCATGAATATCAACTAATCTTTTTCTCGTGGCCCTCCATATTTTTTATTTATTTTGCTTTCGTTTTTCTAAATAAAAGATAAAAACCTTGCCACTGTGATCAGTTATGTCAGCCATAGTACACCAGGTAGATGAGCTGATATCCCTATACTAAAGGGGCACAAGCAGGGCTTTTTTTTTTTGGTTCAGCAGGAACTAGGGGGAACTCAGTTCCACCACCTCTGGCTCAGGTCTGCTGCTCCCTGCTCACCAATATCACTTGGTAACACTGAAGTCCAGCTTCTGCGTTTACAAGTGATAGCTTATCTCCCAGTAGCTCCCACAGGTCAGATCCCCTGTGCAGATCCCACTGAGGGCCAGACAGGGACAAGGGAGATACAGAACAGGTGCCCAGAGTTCAGTGCAGTCATGGGCAGGAGAGGGTGCGTGGTAGGCTGCACCCTCGGTGGTCTCCATTTTTTCCCTGGTGACCAGTTGTTAAAGCTCCTACTGCATGATCTCCCTTGCAAGTGATTGTAGTATAGTATAGTATGCTGGGAGGGACTACAGCCGGATAGGTGCTTCAGCTTAATATTGCAACAAAGGTAAGACATAAGACAGATGGTGGAGCTTTTAAGGAGGGGGAGAAGATGAGGGCAGTGGAGTGAGGGGTTGTATGCAGAGGGAAGAGCTACTATTTGATACCATTTTGCAGGTATGTGTGTTTGGCGGGCATGGTTGAGTTCCTGCACCTTTTCTCTGAGAAAAAAAGCCCTGGGAACAAGTATGCTGATCCTCTATTATTTTAATAGAAACATCCCTCAGTATCATATAATGCCCCGTACACACAGTCGGATTTTCCGAAGGAAAATGTCCTATCGGACTATGTTGTCGGAAATTCCGACCGTGTGTGGGCTCCATCTGACTTTTTCCGACGGAAAAAGTTTGAGATCCTGCTCTCAAATTTTCTGACAACAAAGTCCTATCGGACTTTTTCCGATCGTGTGTAGCGAATTCCGACGGACAAAGTGCCACGCATGCTCAGATCACATTACGAGACCAAAGCTATTGGCTACTAGCCTCTACGTAGTCCCGTCGTACGCAACGAACGTCACCACGTTCAGAATGATCGGATTTTCCAACAACTTTGTCCGACCGTGTGTATGCAACACCAGTGTCAGACAAAATCCGTCAGAAAAAATCAGACGGATTTTGTGGTCAGAATTTCCGACCGTGTGTACGGGGCATAAGAGTGTTTACAGGAGGCAGAAATAAATGCTTCTCTCTCAAAACATAGGTGCGATGCTGATGGCACTATGCTCTTTGAATTTACATACTACTTGTACCCCAAAACAGTGGCACGGGGGTCAGACTCAGGGCACTTAATGTGTAGCTTATAAATTGCTAAACACTGCCATGGTGAGCAGATAGAGGGGCATTTGGATTCCTTAACCCTTAAAAACATACTTTATAAAAAAAAAAAAATTAAATACATACAGCTTCCCTATTTACCAGTATATTAACCACATCAATACAGGGTACTTACACCCCCTTCCTGCCCAGGCCATTTTTCAGCTTTCAGCACTGTCACACTTTGAATGACAATTGCGCAGTCATGCTACACTGTAACCATGTGAAATTGTTATCATTTTCTTCACACAAATAGAGATTTTTTTTTTGGTGCTATTTAATCACTCCTGGGTTTTTTATTTTTTCCTAAAAAAAAAAAAAAGACCAAAAATTTTGGAAAAAAATAAAAGTTTTTCTTAGTTTCTGTCAGTAAATTTTGCAAATAAGTGATTTTTCTCCTTCACAGATGGGCGCTGATGAGGTGACACTGATGGGCACTGATAGGCTGCACTGATGGGCACTGATGAGGTGGCACTTATGGGCACGGATGAGGCTGCACTTTTGGGCACTGATGAGGTGGCACTAATGAGGAGGCACAAATATGCCGCACTTATAGGCACTGATATGTGGCACTGATAGGTGGCACTGATGGGTGGCACTGGTGGGCACTGGGCATATAGGCATCACTGGTGGGCACAGATATGCAGCACTGGTGGGCACAGATAGGCGGCACTGATGGGTGGCACTGATGGGCACTGATGGACATTGATGGGTGGCATTGATGGGCAGCAGTGATGAGCATTGATGTGCAGCAGTGATGGGCATTGATGGGAAGTAACGATAGCTAGCACTGACTGGCATCACTAATGGACACTGATTGCTGGCACTTGTGGGCAAAGATTGCTGGCACTTGTTGGCACAGATTGGTGGCAATGGTGGGCACTGGTTGGCACTGATTGCTGGCAGTGGTGGGCAATCATTGCTGGCACTGGTGGGCACTTAATTGTAATCAGGGCACTTATGATCAGTGCCCTGATTACATACCTAGCTATCCCGTTTGAGGAGATGCCACTGATCGTCTCTCCTCTCCTCAGACTCTGTCAGTCTAAACAAATGGACCGGAACAAAACAATAATAATACGTTTTTAATATTATTATTATTGTTATTTATAATTATTAATTTGTTACGTTCCATTCATTATTATGGATAATTCATAACTTTGGATAAATTTGTATTCATTATGGTCACTAACAGCCAAATTTGAATTTGGAAATTGGAAATTCCAATACCTATAATTTAATAGTTAGTAATAGTTAAGTTATTATTAGCTAGTTATAATTTCAAATTTTTGAATTTTTTTTTTTTTTTTAATTTTTGGATTTTCGTTCTCATGTTCGTATTTTCGTTCTTTTGAATTTTTCGGATTTTCATTCTTATTTTTGGATTTTCAAATTTTCAAATTTCCGAATATTCAGAAAAATTTGGAAATTCGGATATTTACGAATTAACAAATTTGTCTAAATTTGTTAAAAAAGTGAATTCAGAACTAAAGAAATTGCACATGTCTAAATGTTACCACTAGCTTCCTCCAGAGGTATATTTTGCTCAGCAGACTACTGACTCAAGGAGCTCCTCCTCCAGATTCAGGGCTGCTGATCCTGCTTGTCACAGAGAATACCAGAAAATCTATACCTCCCAATTGTCCCAGATTCTGCGGGACCTTCCCAGAACTTCAACCAAGTCCTGGAGTCCCGCAGCAGAAGGCCAGAACAAGATCTCTGCTCCCATAACTTAATTTGCAGGCAGCCGGCAGGGAGAGATGCCGGTACTGCAGTGGCTACTGGCAGAGGATTAAAGGTGGAGGCACGCCACACAAGCAGGGCTGAAACTGGGGGGGAGTGGGGGCATTCCTCTTAGCTCCCCTTCAAAAGGCAGCAGGGTACGTTCGGTACAGGAAGTGAAAGGAAATCTCCAAAATGGGACAGGGGTTATAATCCTTCCTTGCTCTATCCAACATGCAAAAAAAAGCTTTGCCTATAGTTCTACTTTGATGCAGAGAATGCACTACGGTGAAAAAAATCTTAAGCCTTTACTACCACATTTAACTGTACTGTAAAAAAAGGGGGGGGGGGGTGGGGGGTGTGACTTTAAATTAAGCATGCTGGTGCAAACCGGTAAATATTAGGTTAGGTAAAATTTATATTTATTGGTTCATAATCATGATATATTATGGTAATAATGTGTATCAGAATCCAAATCAATTCATACATAATAATGATACATAATCCGATGTATTTCATATATATTGTATACACAACTGTATGTGCAAGATAATACCCATATGACCTGGGGCCTCTCTAATCCCTGTTGTTGATGGTGAAACAGATTGTACATGATAATGATACATAGTCCAATAAATTGCATATATATATATACACACACAGTATACACAGTATATCACACGCTGCTGTTTCCCAATTGACTTTGACTAGACTGCCTGCACAGGGATGCACAGAACATCAAGTTTCTCCACGCAGTACACAACCATCACACTGGGCATGGGAGCATATGCTCCATGTGGATGAGGCCTAACTGTAATGTGTGATAGCAGTAAAGAGGTGATGTTGGGTATGTGAATTTTTTTTTTTCAATCATATTTAAGTACCGTGTTTCCCCCGGAAATAAGACCCACCCCGAAAATTGCTTTGTAAAATCCTATACAGGGGGTCCCGGAGTTACGAACTCGTTAGGGACTGGCCGCCTGTTCTTATGTCAGAATTGTTCGTAAGTCGGCCGCGCATGCGCAGACCGACAATTACGGCAAATTACGGACATTTCCGAAGTTTGCCGTCATTTTCCGAGGCTCCGTCTGGCCGCGCATGCGCAGAGCGTCCGGAGGACGGCGGAAAATGGTGGAGGGTCCCCGCAGCGCCCCGTTCGCAAGTAGGGGATGTTCGTAGGTCGGGCGTTCGTAAGTCGTGGACCCCCTGTAATCAACTCTATTACAGTAGTATATAATTCACAATATGTGTGTTTCTGTAATATAATTGCGGGGAAGAGAGCTCCGGCGGGTCACAGAAGTGCAGAGCAGCGCTATAACAAAGGTATTTGGCACAATTATATTACAGAAACACACACACAATGTACTACTGTAATAACTGTACAAGCATTTTAACTCGGTTCACACTGGGGATTCCTGACAGGCAGGGAGGAAGAGGGGGAGAGAAGACAGCACATTACATGGTAAGACCTACCCCAAAAATAAGCCCTAATGTGTCTCTTGTTGCCAAAATTAATATAAGACTCAGACTTATTTTAGGGGAAACACGGTAGGTGGATGCTGTATCTGTCCCCCCACCGTCTCTCAGGCTGAGAACCAAGCAATCAAACTGATCACTCAGTTCTCAGTGCTCCCTGAGCAGAGAGCTGGTGGCTGTCAGTCTCTGGCTCTCTGCCCCCCCGCCCCCACAATCACTGAAACACTGGGCTGTGGAGGGGATGGGAGCAGCCAGCTGACCTCACAGAGCCGGTCCAGGCTGGGGAAAGATCGCAACCATATGTTCAGCCTGGCAGGGGGTCACAGGAGTGCAAAACAATCTGCACTGCTGTGATCCACAGGAGAAGTACAGCCAAACAAGCAATAAATCTATCACAGGACCTGTCTCTCTGCTCCTGTTTGACATTACTTGCAAAAATTGATAAATGTCCCTGTTTGCAACAATTGATAAATGTCCCTCTTTCTGTTGTGAGCCCCCCATCCAGGGGCCTTTGCCACACCTACCACCATTTCCTAGTCAAGGGTCTCTTTTGCACCCCCCCCCCCCCAGTCCAGGGCTTCCTTTGCACTCTCCTTCTAGTCCAAGGCCTCCTCTACAGCCGCCCTAAGTTCAGAGCCTTCTCTGCACCCTGCCCTCCGAATCCGGTTCCTTTGCCACACCAACACCACTTTTCAAATCCAGGGCCTCCGCTACACCCCCAGTCCAGGGCCTCTGGTGTTTTTCCCACCTAGTCCAGGGCCTCCTCTGCATCATCCAGTCCAGGGCCTCTACTGCACCCCCCAGTCCAGGGCCTCCTGTGTACTCCCCTCTTAGTCCAGGGCCTCTTCTGCATCACCTAGTACATAGCCTACTCTGCACTCCCCTGCTAGTCCAGGGCCTCCTCTGCACCTCCCAGTCCATGGCCTCCTGTGTACTCCCCTTCTATTCCAGGGCCTCCTCTCATAATCCAGGGTCTTTGATAAACCAACTCTTTTCTAGTCCAGGGCCTCCTCTGCACCCCCCCCCCCCCCACTCCAGCACCTCCTCTGCACCTCCCCAGTCCAGGGCCTCCACTGCACCCCACCCAGTCAGGGCCATATTTAACATTGACTGGACCCTGGGCAAACATTTTCCTGCCTCTCCCCTCTATGCAATCTCGCCCTCCACATGCTTTGAGACATACAATAAATAGCAGCTAGACTCAAAATCTGTTTACTTAATCAGATCAGGCAGCGATTGCGATTGGTTGCCAAAGGTTACAGTGTATCATTACCGCTCACTGACTGGCTGCTAGAGGTTACAACACACATTATGGCTCACTGTTTATTTTCTAGAGGTTACAGCAAATTACTTCTGCTTGTTGGTTGGTTGCTAGAGATTACTGTACATCAATACTGCTCACTTATTGATTGCTAGAGGTTACTGGACATCTATACCACTGACTAATTGGTTGCTAAAGGTTACTGCACATTATAACTGCTCACTGATTTGTTCCTAGAGGTTACTGCATATCCTTAACGCTCAATGATTGGTTGCAAGAGGTTAGTACACAGCATTACTGCTCACTGATTGGTTGCTAAAGGTTGCAGCACATCATCTCCTCACTGCCTGCACACCATGGACTGGGGAGGTGAGGGGACCCATCAATAGACAGAAAACTCCTAGGGATCCTAGGACTCCTGGGATCAGTGACAATGCTGGGGGAGGGGGGTGTAATCAGTGGCAATGCTGGGTTGTTGATGGGATCAGTAACAGTGGTAGGGGGGACGGGATTAGTTAGGAGGCAGTACACTGTGGCAAATTCTGAATCATGTAGAGCAAAGCTGGAAATCTTTGGCATATTTGGCATAGTATATAGTGGGGTAGTCTACCAATGTAATGGGAAATTTACAATGACCACCAATGTGAAGGGGGATTTACACTGACCATCAATGTGAGGGGGAGTTTGCATTGACCACCATGTAATAGGGGATTTTACGCAGGGCTCAAGTCCTGCGGGAACGCATGGGAACGGAGTTCCTGTACTTTTTCCACAACAGGAACTCAGTTCCCATTAGAAGCTGTGTCCTGCAAGACTTTGAAGTATGCAAGCTTTGTGGCAGGTGCTACACCAGCAGCCGCCGACACAGCTCGCAATAGTAAGTGACGCACACCAGGGGTGGACTGACCATTCAGGCATTGCCAGTAGGGGGCCCCATGACAGCTTCCTCTTCAATCTACCTGTCAATCACAGCTAGCTGACGGGTAGATCAGGTCCCTGCTGCTAAGAGATTGTGTTTAGTCAGACCTCTCGTGATGCGCTCCTCCCCGCCGGACCCTCCTGATTTTCTGTCACCTCATACTCTCCCCCCAGTCTCCTGCATACTTGCTCTGTGTGTCCCGCTGAATCCCCCCCTCCTCTATCTTCAGTGCCATATGATGAGAGAACCCAGAGGAGGAGCACAGCTATTCTGCTCACAGGACATGCAGGGAGAGAGGTGAGCTGAGGGAGGAACATCAGTTTGGGGTGGTAAGCTGAGCACAATACCTGGCAAAGTTTAATGCCAGGAGGGAAGTTTATGTGGAAATATGTGAAGGGTTGGAATAGCAGCGAGTGTGTGTTGGAGCCCTGCAGAGTTTTCAGCCCCCCCAAGCTAACATACACCTCTTAAGCAGGAGCACATAACTATCTCCCCAAGCATTCTGTCCAGTTAATTTATGACCTTTCCGTTTAACCCTGTGTTATCCAAACTCTGTTCAATGAAAAGTGTAAACTCACCACATAAACACTCTATATACAAAATAAAATCCCCTAATAAAGATCATAACATGATGTTCACATTTGCATGGAAGCACAATTGAATGAATGCTGATTATTCAGAGAATTACCGTATTTATGTTTATTGAGGATTTTTTTTTTTTTATGTACTAACAGTTAAGCTTCATACACACAATACGAAAATTGGATGAAAAATACCACTTTTGAAGCATTCGTGCATATGAGCATATCATTTTTTTTTTTGGTGGGGGAGTGGATCTTGTGTGGGAGTTCCCACACTTTTTTCCCCAGGACTTGACCCCTGATTTTACGCCACCCACCAATAGAAAAAAGGGATTTCTACACTGACACCAATGTAATTAGAGCATTTACACCAACCAACAGTGTAGGGGGGATATACAATGACCTCCATGTAAAGGGGAATTTGCACTGACAACCAATGTAAGGTGACACTTCTACACCGACCACCAATGTTAGGAGGTATTTACACTGACCACCAATGTAAGAGCAATTCTGCACTTACCACCAGTGTAAAGGAAAATGTACACTGATCACCAATGTTATGAAGAATTTACACTGACAACCGATGTAATGGGGGATTTTACATCAACAATTAATAAAGGGGGGTTTCTACATCAACAACCAATAAAGGTGGGTTTCTACACTGGTCACCAACGTAAGGGGGGATTTACACTCATTACCAATTTAAAGGGGGCTTCTACATGGACCACCAATGTAAGGGACCACAAATGCTAGTTTGGATTTTTTTAAAGATTACCAATATAAAGAGGAGTTTCTACACTGGCCACCAATGTAATGGGGATTTACACTGACCGCTAATGTAATAGGAGCAATCACAGTAACCACCCATGTAAAGAGGGATTTACACTGACCACCAATGTAAGGGGAACCTTTACACTGGTCACTAGTGTGAATGAAAGGATTGTACACCAAGCCTCAATGTAATGAGAAGATTTACACTAATTTCACATTTGTGTGTCAGGAATACATGCAAAATCGCTTTCCTGACACCACAGAAACATGCTGCTCTTTAGCAGATACACAGCAGTGCCATTAATTGTTAATGACACCCTCATGCATGTGAATACGTATTCACATGCACCAAAATTTAGGGTGCGGTGGCACCATGTTATTTTGAAGAAGGGTTTCACCTTCAATTTGCTTACCTTTGCAGAACAGACTGATGTTAGGCTTAATGACTATAGTTGTAGGCATAACTTTCAAGCATGCTCCTTTACCTCCCCAGTGGGCAGCATTAAGCAGAAGTGATGGTAGATATGGCCTCAGGGGGACATGATATACATATGAATAACGCCTCTATTTACATATCAATGCCGTGGTCCACGATTATTTACATATTAATGCTGCCGCTATTTACATATCAATGCAGGTTATTTACATGTAAACACAGGGTCTGCAGGTGAGTCATTTGTACATGGCAAAAGGGCAGAGCTGGGCAGCAGCAACAGAACTTTACACTGTGATATTGGGACACAGCACTGGACTAAAACTTCAAGGGATAAGGGAATTTAACCTGGGATAGTTGGCAAGTATGAGGCAGCTTCTTTGGGCCACACAACAATGAAGGCACCCAGTGATTCAGTGCTAGTGCACCTGTGCAGTCTTCCTCCTATTTGGTTCTCTGGTATTTAGAAAACTATGCAGAGGGCGCTGCCTGTCCATTACACTTAATCAGGCGGCAGTGACACCCTTTAGAGCAGCGCTTCCCAGTGCGGGTGGGGATGACGGAACCCCTGTCGTCACCCCCCTAGATGCGTCATCCTGGGTGTGCGCCCCCCTGCCCCCCCTAGTTTTCTCTGACTGCTGATAAGCTGCTTGGTTACTTTTCCAGAAGCAGGTCTGGGAATGTAATCAAGCAACTGATTGGCAGACTGGGTAGTTAAAGTGTCTCTACACCATGCAGCTCCCTCTGAGTAACATACACAACTGAAATGTACCCATGAATGTGTTCTTTTGCAATCAGCAGGTAGTGGATGTATCACTTCCTTTGCTGGCTGCTATGCAGACCCAAAAAAACTGAAACGGCAGCTACAGAGATGGACTAAGGATATGCACACATTTTCAAAGTAAGAAAAAATATTTCAACAGTACTAATACATTGTTTTGTGTCAGTGATTAATGGGTTTGTTAATATTTCTTAATGAAATAAATGTGACTTCAGTGCTCATTTTGTGCGTCTACATTCAATGCATTTGCAGGAAAGCACATGGATGCAAGTGAATTTTTTATCTATTTTTTGTAAAGTGTGTTAATTAATGTTAAAGCGGAACTCCAGGCAAACAGCTAAATACACTTTATAATAAACAATGTTGTTATCTTGGTCAGCATTTGTGTTATATGCACTGTTTTGCTAGTCAGTATGATCACTGTACTGCTTTAGGGCTCACTCACATGGGTATCTAAAATTTTGCATTTAGATGCACACAGTTTGTAGTTTTGTAGTAATCTAAATGCAGAATTATAGGAATCAATTGGGCAATGCCCACAGCTGCAAATATGTGCACTGCGTCTAGCAACGTACAAAAAAGAAGGACACAAATGTGTCTGGGGCCAAACATTTCTGCAGTTTTACAGGTGTATGCATGTGAACGCGACTATTTTATGTGCGTATTTTACGGAGCCTATTCTGCTAGCTCTGCCAGCAAGGACTTGTGTCGTGTGCATAAAATACATATATACCATTTCTGTATTAACCGTTACTGCTTTCTACATAATTTCCCTGCTCTATGGACTAATGATGCTCATTCACTGTACAAGGTTCTTCCACAAAGTTTAATGTGACCATGCCACCATCAAGTCACTTGTATCTAGAAACACAACTTTACAAGAAAGGTAAGTAAATACTTAACCTCTCAGTGGCTCATGTATTGAAACGGTTCCTCTTTGCTGCTTTCCGGCTGCTTCAAGCTTTCAAACCTTTGGGTGGTTTGAATATCTGGTTCCCCCCCTTTAAGGTATAGTACATTATGAGCAGGTGGGAATACCCACAACATGCATTGGGTTAATAGACATTCTACACTAGTATGAAATGTCCAGGTAGCAGCAAAGCAATGGCTCTTATGCCGCGTACACACGATCGGAATTCTCGTCGGAAAAAGCTCTGATGGTTTTCCCGTCGGAATTCCGACGGAATTTCGCTCAAACTGTCTTGCCTACACGCGGTCACACCAAATTCCGATGGTCAATAACACAGCGGCATAAAACACGTTCGACAGCACTATAAAAGGGAAGTTTAATGCTTCCGAGCATGCGTCGAATTGTTTCCGAGCATTCGTCGGAATTTTGCGTGTCGGAATTGCATACACACGATTGGAAAATCCGATAGAAAGGCAGGTTCTCAATTCAAAGTCCGTCGGAAATTCCGACAGAAAAAGACCGTTGGGCATACACACGGTCGGAAAATCCGATGAAAAGCTCCCATAGGACTGTTTCCATTGGAAATTCCGACCGTGTGTACGCCGCATTTGGCCTCTATGAAGGTAATCATATACACTTTATTTACAGGTGTGCTTGTGTGTTTAATTGTGCTACAGAGTGCTTTCAATAAACAAAAAAAAAAAAAAACTGTCTGTAAATAACAAGATTGGCTATACTGATATAAATGCACATAAATGCATGTAACTTGATGCAAACATTTGATAAAGTAAGCAGTATAACATACCGTATATACTCGAGTATAAGCCGAGTTTTTCGGCACATTTTTTAGTGCTGAAAATGCCCCCCTCGGCTTATACTTGAGTCAAGCACTTTTCTGCAGCAGAGAATGACATTTTCCGACCCGACTTTGGGCCCCCTTATCTCGGGGCCACTTGGTGCTAGGAATCCCCAAGTTTGGTGTGCAAACCCAGTGGAACTAGCACTACAACATATCCAAATGGGATTCCATTGGGTGGCCCCGGGATACAGGGCGCCAAAGTCAGTCAACTGTGTCCATCTGCAGCAATGTCATTTCGGGACCCTTTGGGTCCAGAGACCCCAAATGGCTGCAGCTAGGGGGCATCTAGGAACCCTTAATTAACAAGTTTGAAGTTCGGGGGACCTATGGCTGCAAATGGGCACAGTGAGGCTGCAAATAGGCATTGTTGACCCTCTTTTCCACTTACAGTAGCTGCGCATTTCTCACCCTAGGCTTATCGAGTCAACAAGTTTTCCCATTTTTTGTGGTAAAATTAGGTGCCTCGGCTTATATTTGGGTCGGCTTATACTCAAGTATATACGTTATACAAAATGTCTAACATCTGTACTAAACACCATGTGGCTGATTTACTAAAGAAGTGTTTTCAATCAATAAATTGTGTGAATATTTATCTAGAGAGAAATAAATCTGGTTTACGTATTTTTTCTACACATGATTGGATATTTAAAGTGATCAGGAGTTTATTTCCTTATGATTGGATAATTGATTGGATAATTGAAGAAAATGTTCACCTATTTTATTGCGTGAACATTCTCAACACCTTTAGTAAATAAGCCTTGATACCTTTATTCCACGTGTTTTTTTTTTTTTTTAACAAGAAATATTCCACGTGTTTTTAAATGTAACTACCTATGTATAAATGATTCCGTATACATTTCAGCAATATACAGTAATCATCATTATCCTTTCAAGTATGTTTTCTTAATAAATGAATACTTAATGGTGAGTAGCATATCAAGGTATTGTCTATTTTTCATCAGAAATTAGAAAAACTGATTTCTATCGCTTATGATACAGAGAACAAAGGCACTGTTAAGCTGCCACCATGTGCTCTTATCAAATGATTTTGAGTCTTGGGTTCTTCAGAGCAGATGATAATTGTATGAGTGTCTGCTAAGTACAGTATTTTATTATTATTTCAAGAAAAGGAGATGTCATTTAGAATAACCTCATTTGCATTTCTCTTTTACAGATACTAAAGTGGCATGTCAAAGAAGACTCACAAATATCAGAGGCATAAATTCGGTTTTTCTGTATGTACTTTAAAGTGGTTGTAAACCTCTGATATAAAATATGAACAAAGCATATCCCTCTATTAGGGGTGCAACGGATCAAAAAACTCACGGATCGGATCGTTCCTTGGATCAGAGTCACGGATCGGATCATTTTTCGGATCAGCAAATAATTGAATTTGCAAAAACCTGTGAAAATTCCACCACCATATAGTCCCCATTTTAATATTCACAATCTCCCCGCTGTAATATACATCTCCCCCACTGTAATATCCACGTCATCTCCCCCACTGCAATATACATCTCCCCCACTGTAATAGTGCTGAGTATGGCTGGGTACGGCTGGGTATCGACAAGTATGGCTGGGTATTACCGAGAATGGCTGGGTATGGCTTGGTATTGCAGAATATTGGCAGAGTATGGCAGTGTATTGGCAGGGTATTGGCAGAGCATTGGCAGAGTATTGCAGAGTATTGGCAGGGTATTAGCAGAGTATTGACGCCGGTTTGTTTACAAGTGATCGCTCCGTCATTCGATGGAGCGATCACATTGTAACCGGCCGACGGGTGCACCAAGATGGCCGCCGCTCTTAAGGCCGAGGTCACAGATCGCGGCGTGTGCCGATCCGAACACCCGTGCACCTTTTTTAATGCATGTGATAGTTTGTAAGGTGTTTGGTTGGATTTGAGGAGACTCAATAATTAGGTATTGAAGAGGTTGTAAATCCTCAGGGTTTTTCACCTTAAAAGCGGAGTTCCACCTGCTCCCCCCCCCCCCCTGGGTGCCACATTTGGCACCTTTCAGGGGGGTGGGGGAAATGGGGGACCTGTTTTAGTCAGGTCCCCTTCCCCACTTCCAGAGACGGGCCGCGGCCCGATCTCCCAAGAGTCCGCCCCCCCTCCTCGTTCCTCACCGCCGGGCCAATCAGAATGCACAGTGTGCTTCGCGTGTGCGCAGTAGGGAACCAGGAGCGAAGTCGAAAGTCTTCACTGCCTGGTTCCGTTACTAGAAATGGCGGCCGAAGCACCCAGAGTCGATCCGAAGATCGGCTGGGGTGCTGACATTGTGGGCTCCCTGGACAGGTAAGTGCCCTAATATTAAAAGTCAGCAACTACAGTATTTGTAGCTGCTGACTTTTATTTTTTCTCACCCAGGCTGGTCCTCCTCGTTAATGCATTAAGGGGAAAAACCTTCTGTACTGCAGCGCCCCCCAGAGCCCCCCCTTTTTCTTACCTGAACCCGTTTGTTCCAGCAACGAACATGAGCCCGGCAGCTCCAGCCGCTGTCTCTGTCCTCATTGGATAGATTGATAGCAGCAGGAGCCATTGGCACCTGCTGCTGTCAATCAAATCCAGTGGCACAAGAGCAGTAGTGGGGGCAGGGCCGAGTCCAGCTGTCTGTGTCAATGGACTCAGCAGTAGGACTCGTGAGCACGCCCGCACGGGTGCCCCCATGGAAATCGGCTCTCCATGGGGGCACCCCCCGATAAAGAGGAGGGGCCAGGAGCACCGCTGGGGCACCCCAGAAGAGCAGGATCGGGGCGAGTAAATAAAAATATTTTATATTTATATTTTTTCAATGCCATGTAATACACTGGACAACACAACACATAAATGATTCAGTTATTTACAAATAGTAACATTCTAAACAAATACTATAGTGAGCAAGTCCTTTTGCTCAGCATCATTTGTATTAAATGAAATGCCAAAAGGTAATTGTAATGTGTTTAATACCAGAAAATATGTGGTGAGTAATTCTAAAACCCTGGATGGTACATAATAAGACTGTTTTGATTTACCACACTTCAAAAGCATAGTATTTTTGTTATTACATTATATAAATTATATGTAAAATCAAAAAAACATACAGTGTATGAAGATTTAAATCATATGAATAACAGGTGACCGTTGTAAAAACCCTTCCTGGACAGTGTCCGAGATCACCAACCAACCACTTGGAAAAGTAAATAGTCTTTATTGTCCACTAAAAAAAACAATCAAAAAAATAGCTTTTTTCAGCAACAAATGAAAAATAAAAACAGTTCATAATTCTGTTATGATTAGAGTAAACGATGCCTCACTCCCAATACACCAAAGTGTACGGTTCCCATGTGCCTCAGGATGTCGCAAAGGCGGCGGGAGTTGAGTGAACCTCCTTTTTTCCACCTCACAGACACCTGCTGGCTGTTTCCTGTTCTTTTTCTGGAATCTGCTGCAGACTGGTTAATCCTTTTGCAACCTAATTACCTATAATCAGGGTTTGAAGGCTCTTTTTCTCTCAGATCCTCTGAATTTCGGGTCCCAAATGAAAGCTGACCATAGAGTACGGTAAATCGTTCCTCTCTTCTCCGATCAGACTATCCTGGAACCCCTCATCCTGCAAGGGAGAGAACCCTTTAATACTAAAAATGGCTCCTGAACTCTCTCTTAGGGCCGCAGCCCAAATAGTGGGGAAATAAATCTCCTGTCCAGGACCCAACCTTGGCTTCCTGTACAGGTTTTACCAACAAGCTGTTCACCTTGGTGTGCCTGTAAATGTGAAGAAAATTATACTATTATATTAACAAAATATGTTGTTGCAGATGTTAACCTCATACAGTAACCAGCATACAATATTGTTCCATAGAGTAGTTGATTTAAAGTGGAGGGCCACCCTGAAAAAAAAAAAAAACTTGATAAAAATGTTAATAAAAATGTAAAATGAAAAAAAAAAAAATTTTTTTTTTACTTACCAGAAATGGCTGTTGCTAGGCAGATCGTCCTAATCTGCCTTTTTCTGTTCCGCGGAGTTGTTCTGTCTTCTGCTCCTAGCGCCGTCTTCTAGTGAATGGGGCGCGGTGTGTTATGGGAACTGTATGTCCCACAACACATCGCGTTCCCCATTCACAAAGCGCTGCGTGACTCGCGCATGCGCAGTAGGAAACGGGCAGCGAAGCCAGCAAGGCTATGCTGCCGATTTCCCTTAGGTCGAATGGCGGCGCTGGGAACCGAGTCCCGAGGGACGATCGGTCTCGGGCGGCCGACATCGCAGGCACCCAGGACAGGTAAGTCTGGTAATTAAAAGTCAGCAGCTACAGTGTTTGTAGCTGCTGACTTTGAATTTATTTTTTTCCGGGCTGGCCCTCCCCTTTAAACGTTTGCCGACCAGCCGCTGTCATTCTTTCCTCTGCAAACTGCCGTAGGTGTACGTCGGTCTTTGCATAGGAGATAGCGGGCACCCGGACATCCAGCCGCGCACGCCAGATCACACCGCGTGCTGCAGGAGCGTGTCAGCAGGTCCGGCAGACTCGATTTCCACTGGCGACCTGCGATCGCGGTGTACAAAGGCGTAAATAAGGCGATTGTTCTGCCAGATAACATGTCAGAGAACTTCTGTTCCCAGTGATCGAGAACAGCGATCTCTGTCATATCCCTGTTAGCCCATCCCCCCTACAGTTATAACCCACCTAGGGAACACACTTAACCCCTTGATCACCCCCTAGTGTTAACTCCTTCCCTGTCAGTGTCATTTTTACATTGATCAGTACATTTTTATAGCACTGATCAATGTAATAATGTCACTGGTCTCCAAAAAGTGTAATTTGGGGTCAGATTTGTCCACTGTAATGTCGCAGTCCTGCTAAAAATCGCAGATTGCCGCCATTACCAGTAAAAATAATAAAAAATGAATAAAAGTCCCTAAATCTATCCCATAGTTTGTACACACAATAACTTTTGCGCACACTAATCAATTTACGCCTATTGCGATTTTTTTTTTTTTTTTTTACCAAAAATATGTAGGAGAATATATATCGGCCTTAACGGATGAATAAATTAGTTTTTTTTATTTTTTGGGGGGGGGGGATATGTATTATAGCAGAAAGTAAAAAAAAATATTTTTTTTTTTTTCAAAATTGTCAGCCTTATTTTGTTTATAGCGCCAAAAAATGTAAACCGCACAGGTGATCAAATACCACCAAAAGAAAGCTCTATTTGAGGGGAAAAAAGGACGTCTATTTTGTTTGAGTACAGCGTCGCACGACTGCGCAATTATCAGTTAAAGCGACGCAGTGCCGTATCGCAAAAAATGGCCTGGTCTTTAAGGGGCAAATCTTTACGGGGCTGACGTGGTTAAATTGACGTGATCCATTTATTTTGTCTATTGTTATGCATTGGTGTATTCCATTTGCCCTGTTTCTTTTGTTTTTTTAACTGGCAGTTTTGTACAGATATTATTTTCTGAGCTTTTACTGCCTACTGGGAATGTCATTTTCTTTTTTTCAAAGGCCACTAAATATAAAATTAAAGCTGACTAATAGAAAAGGGGTTCTAAAAATATTCTGATATTTTCCTGGCTGTCATCTTGATTTTCTGGCTTCACCACTTTACATCAGTGAACACATATTCAAGTCAGCAATTCTAACTTCACAACTGCATATGTATTCTAGGTCAATGACTTGGATGAAACATTTATTTAATACATTTGTTTAATGTGCATGTAAACTTCAAATCTATTTTCCATTATGTTCTGTGCCATTCCTTATTGTATACAGTTTTCTTAAAGTGGAGGGCCACCCTAAAAAAAAAAAAAAAACGGAATAAAAATTTTCCTAAAAATATGGAAGGAAAAAAATGTTTTTTTAAACTTACCAGAAATGGCTGTTGCTAGGCAGATCGTCCTAATCTGCCTCTTCCTATTCCGCGGTGATCTTCACTCTTCTCCTCCTCGCGTTGTCTTCTAGTGAATGGGGCATGAACTGTGTGTGTCCCACAACACAGCGCGCCCCATTCACAAAGCGCTGCACGACTCACGCATGTGCAGTAGGAAACGGGCAGTGAAGCCGCAAGGCTCCGCTGCCTGTTTCCCTTAATTCGAATGGTGGCGCTGGGACCGAAGAGGCGAGGGACGGTCGGTCTCGGGAAGGCCCACATTGCGGGCACCCAGGACAGGTAAGTCTGCTTATTAAAAGTCAGCAGCTACAGTGTGACTGGGGCGCGGTGTGGGAACTGTGTGTGTCCCACAAAACAGAAGGTTCTGGCATCAGTTAACAGTTTGTGTATTGTACCAGACTTTCTAGTAGGATGTAAAAGGGGACCACTGCTGCTGTTAGGTCTCCTTGTGTTACAAACTGTCATGGCTGAATTTTGCACAACATGGCGTCATTGCCCTCTCACACAGCTTTGTGAGGGGTCCAGTACACATTACACTTACATTTCCCACACAAAAATGAAGGAAAAAAATCCCTGTGATGCCATTGACCAAATGTGGTCATGTGCAGGGAATGATAAATTGTATAGACATTTTAAAGGCAGTGAGCTCTAGAAGCCTCTAATATGTTCCAAGTCTCCTGTAACATGTGTGCAATCTTTGGCCATCTCCCGTAGCATGCCCATAGTCTCTGATCATCTACTGCAGCCAGGACCGTTTTTAAGGCAGGGCAAAAGGGGCAGCTGCCCTGGGCCCCATCATCGATGTGGGGCCCAAAGCAGCTGCCTCATACTTGCCAGCTATCCCAGTTTAAATTCCCTTATCCCTTGAAGTTTTAGTCCCGTGCTGTGTCCCAATATCTCAGTGTAAAATTCTGTTGCTGCTGCCCAGTTCTGCCCTCTTGCCATGTACAGATGACTCACCTGCAGACCTTGTGTTTACATGTAAATAACCTGCATTAATATGTAAATAGTCGTGGACCACGGCATTGATATGTAAATAGAGGCGACATTCATATGTATATCATGACCCCCTGAGGTCATATCTACCATCACTTCTGCTGAATGCCACCCACTGGGGAGGTAAAGGAGAATGCTTGAAAGTCCTGCCCACAACTATAGTCGATAAGCTGAACATCAGCCCTGTTCTGCAAAGGTGAGCAAATTGGAGGTGGAACCCTTCTTCAAAAAACATGGTGCCACAGCACCCTGAATTTTTGTGCATGTGAACAGTCATTGCGCGGTAAGGATATGCAGTAACCTCTAGGAACCAATCAGTGAGCAGTAATAATGTGCAGTAACCTCTAGCAACCAATTAGTGAGTGGTATAGATGTCCAGTAACCTCTAATAATCAATAAGTGAGCAGTATTGATGTACAATAATCTCTAGCAACCAAACTAGCAGAAGTCATGTGCTGTAACATCTAGAAAATAGACAGTGAGCCATAATGTGTGCTGTAACCTCTAGCAGCCACTCAGTGAGCGGTAATGATACACTGTAACCTCTGGCAACCAATCGCAATCGCTAGCCTGATCTGATTCAGAGAACTGATTTTGAGTCTAGTCTTATTTATTGTATGTCTCAGAGTGAAATTGCATGGAAAAGGGGGCCCCAAGAAAATGTTTGCCCAGGGTCCAATCAATAACAAAGACGGCCCTGACTGCAGTATGTCTAATCTCTGACTGTTTCCTGCATCATTTCATACACTGAACATTATATACAGCCGTTTGGTGATGTCAGGGACTGCAAATAAGGCCCCCCGTATCAAATATGTCACCAATGATCTAGTGTCTTGAAATTGTATTTTTGTAAAAAATACTTTTTTTTGTCAGTACATTTTGGTAAAAATATGTATTTCAGCAACTTTGTGTTATTTATGGCTGTAGCTCTTCAGTCATATTTGTGTAAAGTTTTCTTCTGTTCTTATTTTTTCATTTTTGTTTTAAAAGTGGCTATAGCAAAATCAGGATGCATCTGTGAACTGAATCCCTCAAGGCCATAAAGGTCAAGAAGAGAACTCAAGCTGAGCTGTCTGCTGATAAATCCAGAGAAGCCCCAATGCCCGATGGAGCCTGTCTGAAATAAATCCAGCATACTAAATTATTGCAGACAGATGTCACTGATCGAAGTTTAACTCCTCTGGTGTAGTGTGACCAGGCAAAGCTTGATCGTGTCTGTAATGTTTGACCACAGAGTTCTAGATACTGATATAGATATTATTTTCTAAGTTTCAGTAATTTAAACCAAGCTTTGCAAGATTCAACCTTAGTAAATTCTTTTTTTTCATTTGAAACGACTGTGGGGTTGATTTACTAAAGGCAAATCCACTCTGTACTACAAGTGCACTTAAAAAGTGCACTTTTAAGTGCAGTCGCTGTAGATCTGAGGGGAAGCTCTAAAATTAGGGGAAGCTCTGCTGCTTTTATCATCCAATCATGTGCAAGCAACAATGCTGTTTTTTATTTTCCTTGCATGTCCCCCTCAGATATACAGTGACTGCACTTCCAAGTGCACTTGTAGTGCAAAGTGGATTTGCCTTTATTAAATAAACCCCTGTGTCTGCAGTCACAGTATTCACTAAACTAGTAGAGCAATACATTCAACATGTAAACAGTATTATTTCTGTAACTGGCTGACAAGAAGTGAAACAGATAACAGTGGAGTGCAATGATAGAAACATTTTTCTTTTGTATGCTTGGTCTTACTGAGAGATTGTATTAAAGTGGTTGTAAACCCTTACAGACCACTTTGACCTACAGGTAAGCCTAGATTAAGGCTTACCTGTAGGTCCAAGAAATATCTCCTAAACCTACAGGGTTTAGGAGATATTTGCAAAAAGACAGGCACCGCTGTCTACGGAGCATGCGCCGTAGACAGCGGCGCGCAGGCGCACTGAGCACGCTGCTGCTAATGGCGATATGCCGCTAGTGGCGGCTCCTGTGCGCACGTGTAGGAGTGACGTCATCGCGGCTCCGGCCAATCACAGCGCCGGAGCCGCGATACCCGGAAAGAAGATGGACACTCCATGGAAGAGGGGACAGCGGTGACATCGCTGGCTCCTGTGTTAGGTAAGTGACACATAATGCGATGCATAGTAGCCCATTATGCTTTACCTTTGCGGGGAAACAAAGAGGAAGTAAACCCATCAGGGTTTACTTCCTCTTTAACCGCTTCCCGACCGGCGCGCGCGCCGATGTACGCCGACAGAATGGCACGGACAGGCATAAGGGCGTACAGGTACGTCCCCTTAAAGATGCCGCCGTGCCATCGCGTGCGCGCCGCCCGGAACCCCGTGAGTCCGGTCGTGGGTTCTGCGGACTCGATCACCGCGGAGATACCCGCGATCGTCTCACGGGATGGCTGAACGGGGAGATGCGGAAGTAAACAGCATCTCCCCGTTCTGCCTAGCAACTAGTGACACCGATCTCTAGGAACACTTAACCTAGTGGTTAACCCCTTCACTGCCAGTGTCATTTACACAGGAATCAGTGCATTTACAAATCACTGATTGCTGTATAAATGACAATGGTCCCAAAAATTTGTCAAAATTGTCCGATGTGTCCGCCATAATGTCGCAGTCACAATAAAAATCACTGATCGCCGCCATTACTAGTAAAAACTTTTTTTTTTTATAAAAATGCTATGGAACTATCCCCTATTTTGTAAACGCTATAACTTTTGCGCAAACCAATCAATAATCGCTTATTGCGATTTTTTTTACCAAAAATATGTAGAAGAATACGTATCGGCCTAAACTGAGGAAAACATTTTTTTTATATATTTTTGGGGGATATTTATTATAGCAAAAAGTAAAAAATAATGTGTTTTTTTCAAAATTGACGCTCTTTTTTTGTTTATAGCGCAAAAAATAAAAACCGCAGGGCGATCAAATACCACCAAAAGAAAGCTCTATTTATGGGGAAAAAAGGACGTCAATTTTGTTTGGGAGCCACGTCGCACGACCACGCAATTGTCAGTTAAATCGACGCAGTGCAGAATCACAAAAAGTGGTCTGGTCTTAAGCCAGCAAAATGGTCCGGTCTGAAAGTGGTTAAATGAATGCTTACACACTTACACTATATAATTTTCTTCATGGTAAATGCTTAAACCTTAGGTTTCATTCTGAGCGTTTTTGTGACTTGCTAAAATAGAATCTCTAGGGAGAAGTAAAAGCACACATTAATAAAGCTCTCTATTGAATGAAACGTCCAAAACATTTTTTTTTTTATGCAAGCAGTGTAGGTGCATAGATTTTATTGGGTATTAGAATCATGCAGTCAGTGTACAGCAGAGCAAAGTAGAGGAGAAAGAAGCAGTACAAGGAGCATGCTGATAGGAGGGTAGAATATCAGAGAGACAAGCTCATCAATCAGCTGTATAAAGGAAAAAGGTATTGACGGCTGCATACCCATGCAATGCAAATCAAAGCTTATTTATTAGGAAAAAACATCAATAAAGCTTATTTATTGGGAAAAAAACATCAATAAAAACAGGCACAAGCAGCATGTTGGCAGGGGAAAAAAATGTTGACGCATTTCACACTTTAATACATGCTTTGGTTTTGGTGTGTGAAACGCGTCAACCTTTCTTTCCCCGCCAACATGCTTATTGTGCCTGTTTTTATTGATGTTTTTGCCAATAAATAAGCTTTGATTTGCATCGCATGGGTGTGCAGCAGTCCATATCTTTTTTCTCTATAGGTATGCCTGCAGCAGTGGCAGGGCGTGCACCCCATGCACAAGCTTGAGCTCAGACACCACTCTAGCCGGTTCACCTGGAGCAGCAGGATTGCTTTTATCATCAATCAGCTGCTTATCCTTTCACTGTCCAGTCACAAGGTGTGAGTGGAGAAGAGACATGGAAGTGTTGCCTAAAGTAAAATTCCAGCTATATTCCTAACTAATCTTCAAAGTGCCCCTCCCCCAACACCTATGATAACTAACATGTGTAAGAAAGATCTGCATATTTACCTATTTTACTTCTGCTCCGGCCCATGTGTTCTCCCCTGTGTCAGGCAGCAGTGGCTGCAGGGGAGAGTAGAGCACTCCGACAACAGATAGTAAAGCATGAATTGGTGGCTTCAATGGCCCATCTGTTTTTGGTGCTCCCTTTTCTCTATTGAAGCTGTGCTGGCTGACACAGGGGAGCCAGGTCACATGACTGGACTGGAGCCGGCTGAAAATAGGTAAGTATATACATCTGTCTTACACAGATTAGTTAGCATAGGTTTTAGGAGGGGAAAGGGGGCAGTTCTGAGGCTAGTTAGGTGTACAGCCAAAATTCCACTTTAACAGCAGCAGAGACAAATCAGATCCCTACTTCTGCCAGACAGAGCTGTATTTTGTAGCAGAGCTGTGTAAATCTTTGAACTGGATTGACATATACAAATCCTTTGCATGTTAAAACAGCTGCCTTTTATATATATCTTCTGTTACTTAGCTGTTTGCCTGCAGTTCAGCTTTAATCATGAGGGGAATGTATAGCTGCAGTTCTACCTACAGAAATGTCTTGTTAATGAAAGAGATCAAAGAAGAATGGGCAGGTTGGTTCAAGCCGAAAGAAAAGCTAGGGTAACTCAGATAACTTCTCTTTACAACAGTGGTGAGCAGAAAAGCATCTCAGAACACACATGTCGCACCTTAATGCCCCATACACACAATTGGAAATTCCGCCAGCAAAAGTCCGATGAGAGCTTTTGGTCAGAAATTCCGACCATGTGTAGGCTCCATCGGACTTTTGCTGGTAGAATTCCCACCAGCAAAAGTTTGAGAGCAGGTTCTCTATTTTTCGGTGGGAAAAAGTTCTGATCGTCTGTACAAATTTCCGACACGCAAAATTCCTATGCATGCTCTGAAACAATTCGACGCCTGCTCGGAAGCATTGAACTTCATTTTCTCGGCTCGTCGTAGTGTTATACGTCACCACGTTCTTGGCGGTCCAAAGTTCATAGAGCTTTTGTGTGACCGTGTGTATGCAAGCCATGTTTGAGCGGAATTCCGTCAGAAAACCATCCAAGTTTTTTCCGACGGAAAATCCACTTGTGTGTACGCGGCATGAGACAGGCTACAGCAGAAGACCACGTTTGTTCCACTCTTGTCAGCCAGAACAGAAAACTGGGGTTGCAGTGGGCACAGGACCACCAAAACTAGATAGTTGCAAAGATAAAGAGTTTTAAGAACATTTTCAGTGGTCTTCCCAAGCACTGGATCTTAATACAATAGACTTTGGGGACCTGGCAGAATCAGAATGGGAGATTCACAGCATGAATGAACTGCTGACAAATCTACAATACTCACAAGATGCAGTCATGTCAACATCGACCAAAATCTTAAAGGAATGTTTGTGGAATTTGGAATTAATACAAGGAAATGTATGCTTTTTTGAAAGCAAAATGAGGCCCTGCTCAGTATTAGCACAGAATTCCTAACATGATGCTTGGTGAGTGTACGGCAGGGGTGCCCAACCAGTGGCCCGGGGGCCACAGGTGGCCCGCGGAGCCCTCTAATGTGGCCCACGACCACCTATTCTGGGATGGCAAGCACAAATCGCAGGTTGCCATCCCAGAGTATCAGTGTTGTGAATGAAGCCGGCGGTAGAGGAAGCAAGCGGCTGCAGAGAAGCGCTGCATAAGCCAAAGCTGCCTGTATAGAGCCGACTCCTGTCACAAATGGAGTGATACCAAATGCACTCTGCCTGGGACAGTAACAGCCTGTGATACCTGAATGGAAGACTGTTATTAAAGGTAAGTTTATTACTAAAATCACAGTGTATATTTGGGCAAATCTGTTCTGCAGTGGTTACCAGGCTGCTTTCAAACTGATCCCCAGGTGCACCTGCGGGTTACCTGCACTGAGCCACAGACTTCTGTTATTACCTGCGGGTTTGGTGCACTTTCAGAAAGTGCAATACATCTGCAAGATATAATATACTGTAAGTCTAAGGTAAAGTGCAGCTAACCCGCAGGAAAGCCACAGGTGTACTGCACCTGTGTCTGCTCTGCATATGCACAGTGGACATGGGCCTGTCATCCGCCCGCTCCATTCATTGTGGCCAGCAACCAGTTACCAAGTCGCTTAAGTGGCCCACAACCGGGTACCAAGTTGCTTAAGTGGCCCTCACTCTTCAAAAGGTTGGGCACCCCTGGTGTACGGTATATTTATAAGTTAATGCATTAAAGTAGAAATATAGGCAAATTTCATTTTCAATTTTTCAATTCATTTGGATAAAGCAAGGGAAGGTTATAACACCTGTCAGATTTTTTTCACCATCTGTGTCCCATTGCCGAGATTTCCCTTCACTGCCTATACCATAGCCAAACAGAAAGTGAGAGGAAATCCTTGCAGATTAAGGGAATTCCTTGAGGGCCCCCAGGTCACTAGAACTAGTGTCCCCGTTTGAAGATTCCCCTCTATTACTTTTCTTTTACTTTCACTTTTAATGATTATGGTAAACAGGACAAATAGAGAGGGCGAATCTTCCTAACGGGGGGCAAAGACAGCAATAAAAGCTGACAAGAGTTCTAATTCTTCTCCACTCGATAAAAAAAAAAAAAAAGCAAGCTCGCCCTCATTGTACAACCTAGAAGTTCTGAATGTATACTGGCAACTAAGTGTCAAAAAGTGCTTTGCATGCTATTGCCTACTGTACGAAAAAATCTTAAGAGAGCATGAATGTACTAATTTAAAGAGCATGAATGTACTAATTAAAGCAACCTTTAATCAGTACATTCATGCCCCCTTATAACAGTTGCATTTTATTAAAGAGCGTAAAATAAAAATCACAGCTTTATTTTTTTTTTAAATCAATTTTCATAAATACAGTAATCTCAGACAGACTCAAGGATTTTGAGATCAGGGCTCTGTGGGGGCCAAACCATCACTTCCAGGACTCCTTGTTTTACCTTAACACTGAAGATAGTTCTAAATTACATTGACTGTATGTTTAGGGTCGTTGTCCTGCTGCAGAATAAATTTGGGGCCAATCACACACCTCCCTGTTGGTATGGCATGATGGATAAGTATCTGCCTTTTTTTCTTAGCATTAAGGACAGGCCCGGACTGGCCATAGGGCATACCGGGCATTTTCCCAGTGGGCCGGGGCCACTGGGCTACTTGTCCTTCTGTGGTTCAAAGCTGAGCTGTCCCTTGAGTCTGCATGGCTCACCCAGCTTGTCCGCGGCCGCCCACCCATTAAGTCCATGGCCTCCGGCCACTCTGCATCTGGCCGTCGGGGCCTGAGGGGCAGAGACTAGCGACTCAGCTTACAGGTGAGTCAGCCTGTAAAGGGGAGGAGCTGAGATACGTCTCCCCTGCGTGAGCTGTGGGGAGACCCCATCACCTGATCCAAAGATATGTGTCACAGACTGCTGCTGACTGACATGTGGAGGGAGCCAGAGTGCAAGTGCCAGTGATTATATTATATATCCCAGGTAAGATCTTTTCAGGTGGGGGGTGTGATGGGGAGACCAGGGATGAAGGCTTCCATAGAGGGACAGGAAGTTTTCACTGGTGTGTGACCCCTCCACATGGCTGCATCCACCCCTCCACCCGGCTGCATCCACCCCTCCACCTGACTGCATCCACCCCTTCACCTGGTTGCATCCACCCCTCCGGCCCCTCCACCTGGCTGCATCCATCCCTCCACCTGGCTGCATCCATCCCTCCAACTCTCCACCTGGCTGCATCTACCCCTGCGGCCCCTCCACCTGGCTGCATCCACCCCTCCACCGGGCTGCATCCACCCCTCCGGCCCCTCCACGGGGCTGCATCCACCCCTCCACCTGGCTGCTTCCACCCCTCCACATGGCTGCATCCACCCCTCCACCCGGCTGCATCCACCCCTCCACCTGACTGCATCCACCCCTTCACCTGGTTGCATCCACCCCTCCGGCCCCTCCACCTGGCTGCATCCACCCCTCCACCCGGCTGCATCCACCCCTCCACCTGACTGCATCCACCCCTTCACCTGGTTGCATCCACCCCTCCGGCCCCTCCACCTGGCTGCATCCATCCCTCCACCTGGCTGCATCCATCCCTCCAACTCTCCACCTGGCTGCATCCACCCCTCCGGGCCCTCCACCTGGCTGCATCCACCCCTCCACCGGGCTGCATCCACCCCTCCGGCCCCTCCACAGGGCTGCATCCACCCCTCCACCTGGCTGCATCCACCCCTCCACCTGGCTTCTTTCACCCCTCCACCGCTCTACCTGGCTGCATCCACCCCTCCAGTCCTCCACCTGGTGGCACCTCCCCTCTCCTCTGTCCAACCTTGCTGCATCCTTTGCTTTCTTCTGTCCACCTGGCTCTATCCTAGCCTCCAACTGGCTGCATCCTCCCTCTTCTCTTTCCACCTATTTCAGTCCTCTTCTCCTCTCCTCTATCCACTTGGCTTCATCCCCCCTCTCTTCTGTCCACCTTGCTCTGTCCTCATCTCCACCTGGTGGCATCGCCCCTCTCTTCTGTCCACCTGGCTCAATCTTCCCCTCCTCTCTTCTGTCCACCCTGCTCTGTCCACCCTGCTCAGTCTAGTCTATCATGAAGGAAAGACATCATTGCAGCAGAGGAGAGTACCTGTGCTGAGGTGAGCTCCATACATTCATTGGACTTCCTGGCATGCGTGGCACTTTGTCCATCGGAATTCGCTACATTGATATTCATACCTGTGCATTGACCAACATAGCTCTGGCAGAGTGGTTCTACCTGCTTGTGATGATTGTTGTTTCTATCATTTGACTATCCATGTGCAAATCCCTTCGATTTAAGAGTCAGTACTTTTGGGTGTTGGTGACTGCTTTTTCTTTCCAACGTACCAGTGTTCATCTCAAGAAGTGTTTTGGCTCCTTATGAACTTTAAATTACTTGGACTTTTATTTAATAAGCACTTTTTAATATTTAATATTTAATAAGCGCTGCACCTCTTCATTTAGTCTATCATGAATGCTGCTACCAGATTTATCCACCTTACCGTTAAGTGTCTGCCACCCCTCTCCACCAATTACTACACTGGCTCCCGATCGCCAAGCAAATTAAATTCAAAATACTAACCACATCTGGTATATGAGATTTATCAGAAAAAATTATAGCTTTGATTAAATGTTTCTAAGATGATTTAAGATATAGAAATCCTTCTAACTTCTTGTGGTGGTCTTTAGGAGGATGTAATTATTGTCTCTAAGAAATCGATTTTCCGAGTCAAACAAGCTACCATGCATGGCACTCTGAATACGGTAGAATTGACTGGAGGAGGGGTTTCCCCAACCTAAGGGAGTATGGTCTTGTCATCTATGCTCCAGGGTTCTTGAGTGTTTTTGCTCTATGAACATGACAAAGAAATGGCCCTCCATGTGGTCTAAATGGCCAAAACAGAAAAAAATCACGTTTGTACCATTAAAAAGAACTACTTCAGTAAAGAACCTTTATTTTGTTTAACAAGCATCAAAATGGGATTGAGGGGAGAAAGAAATTAAATCACAATATGTGGGAGAGAGCACCCAAATGTGACTGGGTAGGATAGAGGATCAGACTGAGGAGGCGGAAAAGTGGAAAGCTAAATAGTGCAGCCGATCAATGGCTTTTTGTTCTTACAATGGTCAGGGGTAAATGTCTAAAGCTTGGGCTGATGTGAAACAGCCTAATATACAGAGAAGGCAGTGCCCCAGGGGGTAACTGCCCCCAACCCACTCCTGGTATGATTTACTTTATCCTGTACTACATTATCCCAAATGATTAAAATAGTAGTGATAAAGTGGAAATTAAAACAACCAGTTATATTACTTGGGAATAGGGGAAGGGTTACTGGGACCTATAGACACGGGCCCAGAAAAAAGGGGCTACTATATGGAGACAAATATAGATCGAGACAGCTTAATGCATTTGCATCAAAGGTAAATTTTTATTTAGTAAACTTGTGTATTTCCCATTAAAATTAGAATCCAGATACCTGGATATCTTAGACTAACATAAATTGACAACACTAAACAAGACATGGACAAGACACCATATAGACAACATTAGGTGCATCACGTGTTTACTGGGCAGCAAATTAGGATCAAAAAAATTACAATAATATATAAGTATATAAAAGTTGTACTGGTATGGTCATGTAGACTTTAAAATATTCCATATTTTGATCATAGCACTACTAGAGCAATTTATTGGAGGCAAATTATTGGTTGAGGAGGCAGTACTGTTTGGTGGTTACGGCTGCCTTGATGGCATGCCCACTGTCACTCAATGCGTGAGTGAAAAGTTCTGGTGAAGTGGGTTTTAAATGTACAGCCTTACTGATTAATGTTCATAATTCTCAGCAAAGGGAGAGCCCCTGTTAGATTTGGTCTGAGTGACACTTAAAACACATGCCAGGTATTTGTTTCAGCTGTCCATGCTGGTCTGAATGTTGCAGGTGTGTACCTGGATGAGGTTTCTGATTACAGGCTGGGTTTTAAATAAACACCCTTGCTGCGTACTTAGTAGTAGCACTTTGTAAATGGATCAGGTCAAAACATCATCTTGGGTCAATGAATCACAAATACCGGCAGTCCTATAAGGTCAGTATAAAGTTCTATGGCAAATGGCAATTAGCTGAACACATTTAATAACTGAATATGAGTTGGTAAAAGTATGGGATTTCTCAGACAGTCATTATAGAGGTAAAATAAAGACTTTACCAGGTTGGCGTCTTCCTTGTGGTTGCGATGTCTGAGGATTTAATCCATTCATTCAGGGTGTTAGATGCCAGTACCTTATATGAGTTGCTGCTGTCCGGGGTTGGGGTAACCGTTCCGTGACCTTTATTAGGTAAATGCCAAGTTGTGAGAAGGCCCAGTGGCCGTTGTGGGATGCTCCGTAACAGCTGTTCACGGTTTCCGAGGGTCACTCGTGAAGAGACAGCGCTGTTCTCCGTACTCAGAGCCTCCGCTCTGTCTAGTGCTGGTCAGCTGCCCGTCACGTGATGCGTGACGTGACGCGTTTCGCAAGGGGCGTAGTTGCGTTTGCTTCTTCCTGACGTGACAGTTATATTACTTGTTATATTACTTGTCAGGTCTAGGAATAATGAATTATGATTGGTTGCTATGCATTGATGAGTATTCACACTACATGTTGTCTTACTAAGAGAAGTAAATGCAGAGTAGGCTCAAGTACATTAACTGATAAATTACTCTGTCAAGGTTTTAGTTTTATATCAATATATTTTCCTTATCCAACTGTCAGACTATTGAAAACTATGTGTAACAGCTTTACGAGCAATCCTACTTGACTTTTGCCTGCATGTGCTCCCCTTTCCACTTGTCCTCTGTTACACTTCTATCACCTTCTCTTCTCTTCTTTTTTCTCCTCCCTGCTTCAGTTGTTTGACAATCTGGAGCTCTTGGGATCTCTACACTTTGTGACAGACTCAAGCTGTGTTCCTTTCTGTCCCTTCAAGACTAGCACTTCTGTTATCTTTATACTGAATACTTCCCCCGCACAGGCGAAGAGAAGATCTGACACTCCACCAAATGCCAGAGTTACAATGTTGTTTTATCTTGTCTTTTTATTAGAATTTATTATGTATCCAGATAGTTGAGAATAGAATTGTTTATATGTTGTATTAGTATTACTAAAATATATTATTTATCTTCTATTCTTGAAGTTGTCATACATGGGCCAATGATTTGGGAATTTTTGGGATTTATTTGATGACTCTAAAATGAAATACTGTGATGACTAAACTAGAAGCATTGGCCACAACTACTTTGTAACATGTTTGAAAACTTTTACTGGCAATTATAATTTTTGAGAAATGTTTATCAAGTGTGGGTCTGCATTCTGTGTTTAGGCAGCCAGTTTATTTAAATGTATTTTTTCAACCAGACTATGTAACTATGCAAACAAGCCCATAGACTTCTATGCAGAATGCTGAGAGTTGTAGTTTGAGATGGCAAACCATATAATGGCTATACTTTAATGCTACACTACAGATCCCAATATGCACTGTGCAGTAGGAGGAGTTATGTTGAGTCCAGATGGATTCAAATTGTTCAGTTCATACTGTATATCCATCGGTTCTCATTCCTCAAAATATCTCTTTTTATATTCAATCCCCTCCTGTCATAAACCGTTGCAACCAGAAATGTGTGGACTGGTTAGAGTTGCAGGAGAGTCCAGGTTTCAGGATGGCATATCCGGGCGGAGAGAAATATTGCAATAGGAGGTCCATGGTTCCCATATCACTTTGAATTTTCCATCTTTGTCCTGTAATTTTTCAACTATATTTTCCTGTGCCATTATCCATGATATTTTCCTCTTGGCCCCCCTGAAGGATACATTTGGAGTTACCCATGCCCTTGCGAGCGTAATCTTAGCTCCCAGGAGGATGTAGAATGTTAGGGTTTGCAGGTGTTTGGGTGCCCTGGGGATTTTGCGGTTCAGGAGTGCAATGGTGGGGTCTGGAGAGGTAGTGATGCCTGTTATTTTCCTTTATAGTGTGAAATACCAGGTTCCAATAGGACCTGATTCGGGGACATGACCACCAGTTGGGCGTTTTTCACTCACCAACACTCCTCTATGTTATCTTATCAGTACATGTACACAGGGTCGTTTATAGTTGTTTCTAGGCAGTTGAGTTTAGAAGCATTTCATGCAAAGTAAAAAAATGCATTCAGGACGGATTTTCAGAGGCATTTAAAACGCCAAACGCCTGTAACAGTTTGTAAACGCGTACAAACATGGTAACTCGCGTTTAGCCGGGTTTCGCTACAGTCGTTTTTAATTTTGGACTATTTGAAAAAAAAAATGCTTCTTAACGCCAACATGGCTAAACATGGCAAAACTGAGGTTTTTAAACATCGGTTACTATCTGTCAAGTTACATAGTTCAGGAGAGGTTGTAAAACGCCCCGTGTACATTAAGCCTTAAAGTTTATGTGTGTGTAAAGGCAAATGTCCCAATACTTTTGACAATATAGTGTGTGTGTATATGTGTATATATATATATATATATATATATATATATATATATATATATATATATATATATATATAGTCAATAATTAATTAATTCCATATGGAAGGGAGGATTAGTGTGAGTTGATGAACAGTGAAAGCTCCCCTCAATATTCAGAGACAAAGCAGAATTTCCATCACTTGAGCCTGTTGGCTTTGACATCCAAGCGACAGAACCTGCTAGAATTATCCCTTTTACATCAACTATTTACTTGTTTTATTACTTCTGACCTGGCTTATACCGCGTACACTTGGTCGGAATTCTCGTCGGAAAAAGCTCCGACGGAATTCCGCTCAAACTGTCTTACCTACACACGGTCACACCAAATTACGATGGTCAATAACACCGCGGCATACAACACGTTCAACGGCACTATAAAAGGGAAGTTTAATGCTTCCGAGCATGCTTCGAACTGTTTCCGAGCATGCGTCGGAATTTTGCGTGTCGGAATTGCATACGCACGATCAGAAAATCCGATAAAAATGTTTTCCGTCGGAAAAATTAAGAACAGGTTCTCAATCCAAAGTCCGTCGGAAATTCCGACAGAAAAAGACTGATGGGCATACACACGGTCGGAAAATCTGATGAAAAGCTCCCATCGGACTGTTTCCATCGGAAATTCTGGCCGTGTGTACGCGGCATTAGCGTATTGTATAAATAACCTCATAAGAGATGATTGTATTTCTATTAATGAAGGGAAAATGTATGGCTGATAATTATGAAGGGAAAATTGGCCCAGTTGCATCCTGCCACCTGTAAGCACAGGCTTTGGCTGCAGAATGATTCACACTTTTTTTGTAATGCAGCTGTGCATGTTAACATAGAACAATGTATTCACTTCTACATGTATTTGAGGCATATTGTTTTTTACAGCATGTAACATCGTAGTGTACCTCAAGACATGCCCGGAGCAAAGGAGGAACGGAATTCTGCACATAACCCCTTGCTACACCATTATTCCACATAGACTGCTTGTTACTTAGCAGTCCTGCAGCTATCCACCACATACTTTTAAAGAGACAGATTCTTGTGCACCACCTATAGAAAGGCTCCACCACAAGCCGGCCATTACTTACTTTCAGTTGCCAGGTACACCTTCTAGGGATACCCCGCTCAGGAACACTTATGGAAAACTGGGTCTGATTTCGCTCTTCATAAGTTATTTCAGTTAAAACGTGATATGACAAAAAATTGGGAGAGAAACTGCGCTAAAGTATGCAAATTTATGTGCAAATATACTGAGTATGTCCAGATAAATAAATAAATTGGGTCAATGTGAGGACCTGTTGGAAGCTGCAGCTAAAACTGTATCACATATCTACAGAGCAAAAACAAGGAAGAAATTAAAAAAGCTGCGCTAAACCAGTAACACCCGAAATGCACAAAAAATGTATAGAATGAAAGAGTCCATTAAAAAAAAAAAAATGCAAAATTCCAATCGTGAACTGTCCCGAGAAGACGTAACTCTATTACGAAACGAATAGGATGGAGCGATGCGCTGACGTCACCTCTTGTATGCAGTTGGAGTGTCTTGGTAAAAGACGGGTTTGTCCAGTGTGTCCGGCCGGTACACCGGACTTAAGGCTTGTATACTTCTTTTATATTGTAAGTGCAACCATTGCTGTTTTTAAATGTTTTAAATAAACTGAAGGTGTTACACTATCTAAGCTATTATCTCTTTCATGCTGCTTACACTTGCCCATGAGCCCTGTTTTTCATAAGAGTACGAGGATGATCTGGCATGTTGTCTACATGAAGGAGGTGGTGTAACAAGGAGATCAGCAGCTTTATCTGAGGGCCCAGGAAACATTATCTTTTCACGCTTTCTGTGATCCTCTGTAACGGGCAGACAGCACACAGTTCACGATTGGAATTTTGCGTTTCTTTATTTGATGGACTCTTTCTGTCAGAGAACTCACGCTTTCCATACCCGTCCTCGTCCAGTAGGGGTGAATCCCCACTCTGCAAGCGCCAATACCCATGCGCAGCCTTCCCAACGGAACCGAACGTGCGGGCGTACCCGCGTACCAACGCTGACCTGTGCGAATGGGAATCGTGCATCATTCTTGAACTTTAGGATGGATTGCGAGCTGTTGTTTGCTCTTAAGCCTAGGACCTATGCCTCTGACTTTATAAAGGTTCGCGCATCCATCAATCTGCTTACTGGGCTAATCAAGACATGGGCTTTCCAGCTATTACGGGAGAAGAGTACAGTCTTGGACAGCTGGGAAACTTTCATGTCTGCTCTGGACTCTTATATTACAGTTTCTAAGAAAACCAGTGTTCCCAAGTCTGCTCCTAGTACACGTGGCCTACGGGTACCCAGGGACGGGAATACCCCGTACAGATATGAGTCCAAGCCATCCCAGTCTGTGCCAAGCTATGAAGCTCTAAGCCCTCAAAGCCTAGACGCTCCTGAGGTTCTAACCACTCCTACCCTGGATGATGTGGAACCCATGGAGATCGGGGTCATCTGGCCCAAGCTATCTCATGGTGAAAGAGAGCGGAGAAGAGACTGCGGTCTTTGTTTCTACTGTGGGGGGAGAGGGCACCTTATCTCTCTCTGCCCAATTCGCCCACCTCGGCCAAGGGTTCTCCAAGTGGGTACTATTAGGATTCTTCCTGCTACCCATGAATCTCTGCCTGCTATCCAGCCTGAAGTTCCCGTATGCTCGCTTGAAGTTCCTGTTCCTGTGTGCCCGCTCGAAGTTCCTGTTCCCGTGTGCCCGCTTGAAGTTCCTGTTCCCGTGTGCCCGCTTGAAGTTCCTGTTCCCGTGTGCCCGCTTGAAATTCCTGTTCCCGTGTCCCCGCTCGAAGTTCCTGTGTCCCCAGTTCATGTTCCTTTGTCCCCTCTTGAAGTTCATGTTCCTGAGTCCCCTCTTGAAGTTCATGTTCCTGTGTCCCCACTTGAAGTTTCTGTGCCCCCGCTTGAAGATCTGTCTCCTGACTGCACGTATGCCTCAAATGGGACCATGGTCCGTAAGCAGGATCTGGAGTTTTTTGAAAGAGCTTTACTAGCGACAGGAGTTTCCCCAGCAAAGACAAAGAAAGAGGCCAAAGGGGTTAAGGAGAAGTTCTATGGCACTCTTATTGGCTCTTGTGGTATGGACGTTTTTGACGATCTGTCTGTTCGCTCTCGGGGGGCATACTTAAGGGGGGGGAACTGTCACGGTTCCTACCGTGCCAAGCAGATGGGCAGGCGAGGTCGCATCCCAGGTGGCCTATGAACTTGAACTCCCCGCCTCATTCAGGATACATCCGGTATTTTACCGTTCCTGCCCCCAGGGTTCGTTTCAAAGAGGCATCCGGAGGCTGCCCCTAAGGAGGGGGCAATGTCAGAGAACTCACGCTTTCCATACCCGTCCTCGTCCAGTAGGGGTGAATCCCCACTCTGCAAGCGCCAATACCCATGCGCAGCCTTCCCAACGGAACCGAACGTGCGGGCGTACCCGCGTACCAACGCTGACCTGTGCGCGCCCTCGTTTGTCAATACGAACGAGGGCACGCACTCCCACGTCAGCACGAACGTGTGTGCGTAATCACGCACGGACCCGCACCTCCACCAATCCCAGCACAAGGCGCCCTATATAAACAGGGCCTTCACATGGTGTCAGTGCTGGATCGTCTTCAGTCTTATCTCCTGAATACCTGCCTGAAGTTCCTGCCTACCTTGGTCCTGATTCACCTGGTTTTCCTGTTACCCTTCCTGGATTGACCCCGCCTACTGACTGCTCCCTTTGGTTTGACCTCAGCTTGGATCCCTGGACTACGACTCTGCTCTCTGATTCGGTACCTTATCCCCTGCCTGTTGCCAACCTATTGCCTGCCTTGACCACGAACTTGCCTTCCGCTTTGTACCTTGTTTGCCAGCCTGTTGCCAACCTACTGCTTGCTTTTGACCACGGACTTGCCCTCTGCCTTGTACCTTGTTTGCCAGCCAGTTGCCGACCTGTTTCCTGTCTTGACCTCGCAGTGCCTTCATCCACCTGTTCGGCCGTTACTGCACACAGCCTTGGATACCAACATATACACCAGCTCTTCAGAGGAACCAGTACTTCCAAGCACCAGTCTACCAGCCGCAGGCACTTGCACCCTTTCGTGCCCCAGCACTCCCTGTTCCCACCACCAGGGGTGTTTGGACCGGAACCATGCACGAGGCCATCCCCAGCATCCGGACTCCGCTGTAAGGTACGTGATACTTTCATTCTATTAATTTTTTGTGCAAGGGTGTAATTTTGATTGATATCACCTGTTATTGGACTTTAATTTAGGAGTTATTTCTAATTTCTAATCCTCAAATATTCACCACCGTTTTGCATTATTTTTGTGTTTTTGTTATTCAACACTTTGGCACCATTAAACTAAGGAATCCGCGCTTAGGAAATAAAACTGCAGCCCCCCAATAAAGTACTACACACTAGTGTGTAATAGAGAAATGGAATTGCATAAGGGGTAGTGGCGCTGTTCAATAAAGGTATAAAAAATGTGCTAAAAATTCATGTGAGCTGTGCAAAAAAAGGAATGCAGTGAATTCATATAAAAAATATAATAAAAAATAGAAAAAATATATAAATATGATCAATAATGATCTCCACACTTGAAGTGGGTTATTCCAAGAAATGTATGGACAATAAGTTATGTGCAAAAAAGCTGGCAAATATATGTGAATATATTAATGTGAATGAATAAACAACAATAAAAAATATATATATTTTGTTAAAGTGACTCCGTGACACACCCCTAATTAATAATAAAACTATTAAGTCTGTGTAAAATAATTACATAAAAATATTACATAAAATTAAATATAAAAATAGAAGATATTATATCATGTGTGTATATAATATTCCAAGTGAACCGTGGTGGTAAACAGTTAAAGTGCTCAGATCCGTGTATACTCCAAACAATATATAATAAAAAGTCTTTAAAACATGTCAAAATAAGGGAATGAGATGAAGACAAGGGTCCAGACAGTGATGAAAAAATAAATAACAGTTGATGACGTCTTGTTTAAAACTCAAAGAATTCCTGTAGCGAATGATTCCAGCAGAACATACGGATAGCCGGTGAGTTTTTTCAGTGCTCCCCTCCTTCCATAGAGTGACCCCTATTAAGCAAACACTCACCAGAGTGCCTAACCCCTGCAGGGGTGATAGGCATATAAAATCCTCAGCAGGTAGTGTCGAAGTCCTCCTCTGTAAGGTAGGTGATGGAGGAGATCCTCTCCAGTTGGTGTGTTCACCTGTTCCAGTAGCTGGAGTTGTAGGATGCACCACCGTGGAGTCCGTATGTGAAGCAAAAAAAGATGAGACTAATAGTGTAATTCTGTAATATTAGTTGGATCTTTATTTTTTTTAAAATGCTAGTAAAAAGCAAAAACCAGGGGGGGGGGGGGGGTCGCCACAAAGGCTATAACAGAAACCAAAAAGGTAAAACAAGATGAGGATAAAAATATAAGCAGAGCGCGCAGCGCTGGGCTGTGCGATGATGACACCGCTAAGCCCTGGTATCCGGCGTGCGTTCCAACAGTGAACTAGGAAAAACCGGAAACCGCAAGGCGGAAGTGACGTGACGTGTACCAGGGTATCACCTTACGTACGTTTCGTCATTGGACGTCTTCGGAGATGATGATCATCATCTCCGAAGACGTCCAATGATGAAACGTACATAAGGTGATACCCTGGTACACGTCACGTCACTTCCGCCTTGCGGTTTCCGGTTTTTCCTAGTTCACTGTTGGAACGCACGCCGGATACCAGGGCTTAGCGGTGTCATCATCGCACAGCCCAGCGCTGCGCGCTCTGCTTATATTTTTATCCTCATCTTGTTTTACCTTTTTGGATTCTGTTATAGCCTTTGTGGCTACCCCCCCCCCTGGTTTTTGCTTTTTACTAGCATTTTTAAAAAAATAAAGATCCAGGATAAAGATTGAGGATAAGCTGCGCGCTCTGCTTATATTTTTATCCTCATCTTGTTTTACCTTTTTGGATTCTGTTATAGCCTTTGTGGCTACCCCCCCCCCCCCTGGTTTTTGCTTTTTACTAGCATTTAAAAAAAAATAAAGATCCAACTAATATTACAGAATTACACTATTAGTCTCATCTTTTTTGCTTCACATACGGACTCCACGGTGGTGCATCCTACAACTCCAGCTACTGGAACAGGTGAACACACCAACTGGAGAGGATCTCCTCCATCACCTACCTTACAGAGGAGGACTTCGACACTACCTGCTGAGGATTTTATATGCCTATCACCCCTGCAGGGGTTAGGCACTCTGGTGAGTGTTTGCTTAATAGGAGTCACTCTATGGAAGGAGGGGAGCACTGAAAAAACTCACCGGCTATCCGTATGTTCTGCTGGAATCATTCGCTACAGGAATTCTTTGAGTTTTAAACAAGACGTCATCAACTGTTATTTATTTTTTCATCACTGTCTGGACCCTTGTCTTCATCTCATTCCCTTATTTTGACATGTTTTAAAGACTTTTTATTATATATTGTTTGGAGTATACACGGATCTGAGCACTTTAACTGTTTACCACCACGGTTCACTTGGAATATTATATACACACATGATATAATATCTTCTATTTTTATATTTAATTTTATGTAATATTTTTATGTAATTATTTTACACAGACTTAATAGTTTTATTATTAATTAGGGGTGTGTCACGGAGTCACTTTAACAAAATATATATATTTTTTATTGTTGTTTATTCATTCACATTAATATATTCACATATATTTGCCAGCTTTTTTGCACATAACTTATTGTCCATACATTTCTTGGAATAACCCACTTCAAGTGTGGAGATCATTATTGATCATATTTATATATTTTTTCTATTTTTTATTATATTTTTTATATGAATTCACTGCATTCCTTTTTTTGCACAGCTCACATGAATTTTTAGCAAATTTTTTATACCTTTATTGAACAGCGCCACTACCCCTTATCCAATTCCACTTTGGCACCATTGTATATGTTATATTTTTTTGAGCATTTTAGGTTTGGACTCAATGTCCAGCACATACACTTAAGGTTATCCAAGTGGTTCCCCTGTGCCCTTTTGCTCTGCCAACTTCAGAGTGGCAGGTGCGATAGAGCACACAAGAGAACGCTCATTTTGATTCCCACTTAATTTTGGGTGTTACTGGTTTAGCGCAGGTTTTTTCATTTCTTCTTTTAAAACTTGATATGACACTGCTGCAGTTCAGTTAATTTCTGTGCATTATTATACATTTGTGACTTACTAACGCTTAAGTTATCCAGGTGTTAGTGGTCCTCTACCTCTAACCGGGTGTGTCAGTGGGGACCGAACAGTTTTAAGAGTCATGGCAGAACAGGGGACCCATCATCACCAGCGGCTCCTGAGGAAGTAAGCGCTACATTTGCAAGGGATTAGATATATACATATATATATGTAAAGGATGGGCAAGCACAAATTAGGACATCAAAAGAACTCGGGGAGCCCAGCAAATATCAGAGTTATGAGTCCTCTGTGGAGAGCCCCCAGGAGTGAGGGGGGGGATTGCAAAAAAATAGCTGAGAGGATCAAGACCCACCTCAGGTCCGAGACCCGTAAGGGATTAAGACGGAGGACAAGACCCAGAGGAGTAAGAAAAATGCCCTTCAGCTCTGCTTATATGTAAAGTCATCTGAACTTGGGGGTTCGCCCTGAAGACACCAACACTGGAGTAAGCCCCTGAAGGACTGTAATTGCTGTACTACATCTTAGCAGGTATGCCGGGGCAGCACTCGAGCCTGCAGTAGGAGCTAGGGAACTAGGAATAAATAATGCCTTACCTGTTGGACTGTGCAATATCTATTTTGCACCTTTTCTCAGTAAAGCATTGATACGTTGGTTACTGCCTGGTCTGGAGTTACTAAAGAGGTGTTTCGCAAGTAACTGGCACACAAGTGGGTCTTCATACATTCAGTATGAAGGTATTTGTGTATAATGGAGTAATGTGAAGACCCAGATAGCAAAGATAACTTGCCACAAATTTGTGGCAGTGTTGAATTGTAAATCTGTTAACTTGCAGCACATTTTTACTGGCAAGTTGTACTTGAAGCACTGAAAGTTTTAGTTGACATTTTTCCAATTTGTAGAAAATTTTCATGGCAAGTCTCTAGCAAGAGCAAAGTTGCAGTGGTGAGTTTACAGCAAGAACTCGACAAGTCTACAGCCTGAAAATTGAGCCACGTGCCCCTTGTATGATGACTATTGCACAACATAGCTGAACCAGAACTTGCCGGAGAAATGCAGAATGTTTGCAAAGAAAGTTGATCTGGAGTCATGCAATGCAGACTTGCTGCAATTGTGCAACAAACTTGTGAGGACTGGCAAGTCTAGGAATAGCTTAGCAAGTAATTTTCAAACTTGCCGCACAATTGCTTACTATGTGGGAAATAGCTACCATGGGTAACAGAAGTTTAACAAGCAGCCTGTCGTAGCGTGTACCTGTTATACACCATTCAATTAAGATTGTATAAGATCTTTCCCCTGGATCTAGCAAGTGCAGCGCAGAGTGCTGGTGTCTTCTACGGCCTCTAGCAGCGAGATGTTGTTGGCACTCCTTCCAACAGTGGTCTGTTTCACATAGTAACAGATGCGGATTGCGGACTAAGTTCAGTGGGTGGAGTCTAACACATGGCCTTGTTGGAGCCCAGGCTGCGGCTGTCATACAACTTCTTATGGGGTTTGCGGAGATGTGCGACTTCCCTTTCCCTTTTTCATTAGATGTCTAGAGCTGGGACGAGCTCTGTCCTTGTCTGCACTCCAAACGGTTGCTACATTAAAGGACCTGGTGGAACCTGTCAATTTAGTTTGAGCCTCCTAGATGCCGATTACAAAGAAAGTGTGCATTGGCATGGGGAACCAAGAGTTAACTGGAGAACAGTTGCAATGCCAGTGTTCATGGTGTATGTTCAAATCTAACTGTAGAGGCCTGCCTAGTGGAGCGCAACCCAAAAGGGGAAGTTCCATTTTAAGTACCCCTCCCCCCCTCCCCTGTCCCATTTGGCATGTCATTTTTTTGGGGGGGGGGGGGGGCGGTTACCTAGTTCTGACAGATACCAACTCCCACTCTAGGCAATCTGAGTGGAAGTTCTTTGCCTCTCCCCCTCCATCCCTACAGTCTTCTGGGACATATCACAGATTCCAGAAGACTGCAGGATCATTCAGGAGGGGCAGCACAACTCGCACATGCACAATGGGTACCCAGCTGTGAAGCCGCAAGCTTTCACAGCTGGGTGCCCACAGTTGAAATACCAGCGCCAGTGAGAGAAGCCTGTGGGAAGGGACGGCTCGTGTGAGCACATTGCTGGATTCTGGAACTGGTAAGTGTGTGTTTATTAAAGTCAGCAACTACAGTTTTTTTAGCTGCCGGCTTTTGATTAACACAAAAATGACTGGAGCTCCTCTTTAGGGTCAAGTATTCCCCATGGCAGCCTCAACCTTGCCCAGGGCATTGATGAAGACGACACAGCACAAAGGTACCCCATGTGTAGTAAAGTAACCCTGTAAGTAAGTAACCCAAACAAAGTGCCTAACGTAGCCGAGAAGAACCCACCCCAGGGCAGGCCTCCTCTGTGACCCACACTTGGCGCCCAATGAGTTAATGTGAAACATGACGTGACAAACAACCACCACCCTACCCTTACAAGTTCAGGTTATTCAATTTGATCCTCATTTAGGGACTGATTTTCATAGGGAATATTGCTGTTATTGTGACACCAGGAAGGGAGCCTTTTGCAGTTGGTTTTTGATCTTTTCTGCCATGATTGAAGATTTAACATAGTGACCATATCAGCATTTGGAAGTTGCTCATTACCTTTGCAGTTGTTTGTGGCTATACTTGGGAGATTTCTCCCAGTGCAGCATGGCAGAAATTTGATTAAGCTTGGAATCCCGATTTCCTGTGTATGGGATTTCTGATGTGCTTTGTGGCACAGCTTTTCTTGGGCCGGTTACAGACCTACATGATTGAGACAGACATTTGACTCATTCTGCAGTGCCCTGTGGGAACATGCAACACCTCTTTTCTTGTTTGCCAGAACTATAACTTACTGAATCAGCTGTTGTGCACCGACCTCTCTGTCAATGAAAAGCCCTGATGAAGCTACCCTGCGAAATGCGTTGGTCTGTGTCTCTTTTCTCATACTTTGGTCCTCAGTGTTTATCATGGTTCATGATTACACATATATGTGACTATTGAGGAAATTGTTCACCTTGTTGTAGGGGCTGTTTACGGGTGTATATAGAGTTTGCCGTTTCATATTTTTATTAAACATGTCTTAAACGATATAAGACATTTTTTTGTATATAATACAGTTTTGCTATTTTTATACATCACTGTATCAGATATTATTCCATTAGGAGTTTTCAGCATCTAAAAGTCCCATTACTCTATCCTCTTTGTTTTATTCAATTTGAACATTTTTTTTTTTTTTTAAGCCTCTATTGTTCTAGAGATAAAAGCATTAAGAGAAACACTAAATACAGGTTTTCACTTCCTACCCGCTGTTTCCCATTGTAGCAAGAAAGTTATTGCCAAACCTATATTCCCTACAGGATTATTGTCCCCTGTTGTGTGATAGCCTCGCACATTGTTTCTGTATCCAGGTTACCGGGTAACCATGTTTTCTAAGCTAGGCCTTGGGAATCTCTTGTAATGAACATAGCAGAACAACAGAAGGTGATTACTTAGACAACATTGTACAATGGGCACAAGGAATGACACAAATATGGAAAAACTTTGTGACAAATTTGACATTTATTGGTTCTTACATACAGTGCCTTGAAAAATTATTCATACCCCTTGAAATTTTCCACATTTTGTCATGTTACAACCAAAAACGTTAATGTATTTTAATGGGATTTTATGTGATAGACCAACACAAAGTGGCACATAATTGTGAAGTTAAAGGAAAAGTATAAATGGTTTTTAATTTTTTTTTACAAATAAATATGTAAAAAGTGTGGCGTGCATTTGTATTCAGCCATCTTTACTCTGATACCCCTAACTAAAATCTAGTGGAACCAATTGCCTTCAGCAGTCACCTAATTAGCAAATAGAGTCCACCTCTGTGTAATTATATAATATATATTATATATGTAAGTATAAATACAGCTGTTCTATGAAGCCCTCAGAGGTTTGTTAGAGAACATTAGTGAACAAACAGCATCACGAAGGCCAAGGAACACACCAGACAGGTCAGGGATAAAGTTGTGGGGAAGTTTAAAGCAGGGTCAGTTTACAAAAAAAATATCCTAAGCTTTGAACATCTCACGGGGCACTGTTCAATCCATCATCTGAAAATGGAAAGAGTATGGCACAACTGCAAACCTACCAAGACATGGCCGTCCACCTAAACTGACAGGCCAGGCAAGGAGGCACATGGTAACTCTGGAGGAGCTGCAGAGATCCACAGCTCAGATGGGAGCATCTGTCCATTAGTCGTGCACTCCACAAATCTGCCCTTTATGGAAGAGTGGCAAGAAGAATACCATTGTTGAAAGAAAGCCATAAGAAGTCCCATTTGCAGTTTGTGAGAAGCCATGTGGGGGACACAGCAAACATGTGGAATAAGGTGCTCTGGTCAGATGAGTCCAAAATGTAACTTTATGGCCTAAAAGCAAAATGCTATGTGTAGCGGAAAAATAATACTGCACACCCCATACCAACCGTGAAACATAGTGGTCATCAGGGACAGGGAAGCTGGTCAGAGTAATGGGAGGATGGATGGAGCCAAATACAGGGAAAAATTGTTAGAGTCTGCAAAAGCCTTGAGACTGGGGCGGAGGTTTACCTTCCAGCAGGATACTGACCCTAAATATACAGCCAGAACTACAATGGAATGGTTTAGATCAAAGCATATTCATGTGTAAAGCCCCATACACACGGTCGGACTTTTTCATGGATTCTGTCCGATCGGACAAGGTTGTTGAAAAATCAGACTGTGTGTATGCACCATCGGACAGTGTTCGTCGGTTTGTCCGACGGACAAAGTCTTATCTCCTGCTGGAAAGATTTGCCGTCAACCCGGTCCGATCACACCAAACCCGATCGTGTGTACGGTTGTCCGACCGGACAAAGTGCTACGCATGCTCAGATCACATTACAAGACCAAAGCTATTGGCTACTAGCCTCTACGTTGTCCCGTCGTAGGCAACAAACGTCACCACGTTCAGAATGATCGGATTTTCCGACAACTTTGTCCGACCGTGTGTACGCAAAACCAACATCGGACAAAGTACGACGGACATGATCCGACGGACCTGGTCCGCGGATTGTCCGACCGTGTGTATGGGGCTTTAGAATGGCCCAGTGAAAGTCCAGACCTAAATCCAATTGAGAATCTGGGGCAAGACTTGAAAGTTGCTGTTCACAGATGCTCTCCATCCAATCTGACAGAGCATGAGCTATTTGCAAGAAAGAATGTGCAAACATGTCACTCTCTAGATGTGCAAAGCTGGTAGAGACTTACTAAAAAGACTTGCAGCTGTAATTTCAGCGAAAGATGTTTCTATAAAGAATTGCAGAAGGGGAGTTGAATACAAATGCGCACCACACTTTTCACATATTCATTTGTAAAAAAAATTGAAAAACCATTTATGATTTTCCTTCCACTTCACCATCATGTGCCACTTTCCCAATAAAATACATTTACGTTTTTGGTTGTAACATGACAAAATGTGGAAAATTTGAAGGAGTATGAATGCTTTTTCAAGGCAATGTATATACTGTATGTAGAGCCAGTTGTAAAGCTTCCGTAATAGAAAGGGTATACAGACCAAGATCCCAGTTACTACACATCATTTATGGCTGGTATACATAGTGCAGCAATAATGGACTGTCAGTTTCAGTCAGCACACAGCTCCCCTCTTCTGCCAGGCCAGGCTTAGCTACCCACAAGGTTTAGGAAGTCCATTTGAACAGATTTTTGATTTCCTGGTGAAATTTGTACAAATGAATGCACATACAATAGTGTCACTTGTCATCTGATACTAACACCAAAATCCTTGTCTTAAAGTTCACTTTTTCAGAATAAATGAAATGGTTTAATGACACCATGCACCATCCCCATCCTCCGGGTACCTGCTGTACTTACCTCCATGATTGATGAGCTGTCAGTGCCTACATGATCCAAGGATTTGAAATACCTGTTCTTTTTTCCCCTTCTTTTTGCAGTGCTTCTGGGAAAGATTGGAGTGATTCTGACTGGTCAGCGCTGGCCCAGAGCATCGTTCTGTTCCATCCTGCAAGCCTTGCATGGAAACTGACATCTCATCACCCATGGAGGTAAGTATAGTGAGGACTAGTTCATTGTGGAGGGCGTACAGTGTTAGCTCACCTTTTTTTTCCTTTTTTTTTTTTGGGCATGATCCTTCCTTTTGCCGGTACTGCCATATCATGACTCTGTCTTGTTTTCCTTGACATAGCATCTCCAACACTCATCAGTATCAATCATCTGAGGTTGTTCAGATTCATAGATCATTAGATCATGGTGTAATCCAAGATGTAGCACAGTAGTTTCTGACAATATAGTACCCAAACAATAAAAATTTAGGGAAGGGACTAAAAAAAAAAAGGGGAGGGGGATGAGCAAGCTTTACACTGGTGGATGGTCAAATTTATTAGGTGACCAATCACTGATCATGCACCTGTTGGGGTGTTGTTGCTGTAACCGTATTGCATACTAGAAAAAGAAAAAAAAGGTACCCGGTTTTAGAGGTGTCGGGTAAAGGGTTACTTTTAGCAACAAGAATTTTGTTAAAAACTGAGGTGTATCAAAAATATTAATTTATTTAATGATTAATTGAATAATAATTGTATCAAGTTAAATTGATGCAATTTCATAAAAACAGATTAAATCCAATAGAGGAATTACCATATACTTTTCAACAGACAAGACAACACACACAACAATACAATACAATACTGAACACAGTCCGGACACATTGGATTAAGCTGCGGCCAGGCATTGATTTGGTCATTAGATATACAGTGCCTTGTGAAAGTATTCGGCCCCCTTGAACTTTTCAGCCTTTTGCCACATTTCAGGCTTCAAGCATAAAGATATAAAATTTGAATTTTTTGTGAAGAATCACCAACAAGTGGGACACAATTGTGAAGTGGAACGAAATCTATTGGATATTTTAAACTTTTTTAGCAAATAAAAAACTGAAAAGTGGTGCGTGCAAAATTATTCGGCCCCTTTACTTTCAGTGCAGCAAACTCACTCCAGAAGTTCAGCGAGGATCTCTGAATGATCCAATGTTGTCCTAAATGACTGATGGTGATAAATAGAATCCACCTGTGTGTAATCAAGTCTCTGTATAAATGCACCTGCTCTGTGATAGTCTCAGGGTTCTGTTGAAAGCGCAGAGAGCATCATGAAGACCAAGGAACACACCAGGCAGGTCCGTAATACTGTTGTGGAGAAGTTTAAAGCCGGATTTGGATACAAAAAGATTTCCCAAGCTTTAAACATCCCAAGGAGCACTGTGCAAGCGATCATTTTGAAATGGAAGGAGTATCAGACCACTGCAAATCTACCAAGACCTGGCTGTCCCTCTAAACTTTCAGCTCAGACAAGGAGAAGACTGATCAGAGATGCAGCCAAGAGGCCCATGATCACTCTGGATGAACTGCAGAGAACTACAGCTGAGGTGGGAGAGTCTGTCCATAGGACAACAATCAGTCGTACACTGCACAAATCTGGGCTTTATGAAAGAGTGGCAAGAAGAAAGCCATTTCTCAAAGATATCCATAAAAAGTCTTGTCTAAAGTTTGCCACAAGCCACCTGGGAGACACACCAAACATGTGGAAGAAGGTGCTCTGGTCTGATGAAACCAAAATCGAACTTTTTGGCCACAATGCAAAACTATATGTTTGGCGTAAAAGCAACACAGCTCATCACCCTCAACACACCATCCCCACTGTCAAACATGGTGGTGGCAGCATCATGGTTTGGGCCTGCTTTTCTTCAGCAGGGACAGGGAAGATGGTTAAAATTGAGGGGAAGATGGATGCAGCCAAATACAGGACCATTCTGGATGAAAACCCGTTGGAGTCTGCAAAAGACCTGAAACTGGGACGGAGATTTATCTTCCAACAAGACAATGATCCCAAACATACAGCAAAATCTACAAAGGAATGGTTCACAAATAAACATATCCAGGTGTTAGAATGGCCAAGTCAAAGTCCAGACCTGAATCCAATCGAGAATCTGTGGAAAGAGCTGAAAACTGTTGTTCACAAACGCTCTCCATCCAACCTCACTGAGCTCGAGCTGTTTTGCAAGGAAGAATGGGCAAGAATTTCAGTCTCTCGATGTGCAAAACTGATAGAGACATACCCCAAGTGACTTGCAGCTGTAATCGCAGCAAAAGGTGGCTCTACAAAGTATTAACGCAAATATATATATAATTTTGCACGCCCCACTTTTCATTTTTTTATTAGTTAAAAAAGTTTCAAAAATCCAATAGATTTCGTTCCACTTCACAATTGTGTCCCACTTGTTGGTGATTCTTCACAAAAAATAAAAATTTTATATCTTTATGTTTGAAGCCTGAAATGTGGCAAAAGGTTGAAAAGTTCAAGGGGGCTGAATACTTTCGCAAGGCACTGTATTTACTAACAAGTGGGGTCACAGAGGATCCCTTATCCACAAATCATCAATTACTGACCGCTGGTTAAGCCAATTATGGGGTGGGGGAGGGAGGTGTGTGAGGGAGAGCAAATGGAATAATTTTCCTTAAATTTAATTCACTAACATGCTGGAGTTTGTAGTTCATGAAGCCATTATGCTATCTTGCTGAATTAGTTTGTAAATAAAAGTACCACGGAATCCTCCTCGATTAAAACATCCTGAAGACAGGCAGTCCATAAAGTATACATAGGGGTGAATCAAGTGGTATCCTATAATTGATGATTAATGTAGTAATACTAATGGCAGTATCTTCATCATTTTTTAAGAGTAATGAACATCACAAATATTTGTAATTCATTTAACGTTCAGTCTCCTATGATTGAGAATGCTCTGCAGTATTAAACACTGAGATGGTAACCCTTTGTATAGGTGGTGTTATTGCTGCAGCACTAAAATGCGGCTAGAGGGCCAAATTATCAAGGAACAGGCTTGTGGCATGGTTTATCTAGTACACATCGTATAGAGTCTATCGGTACGTTACCGCCCAGCTGCGAGGGAGCCTGTTCCAATGTCCTCTCCGGTGTATGTAGCGGCGTGATTTTATCACCATTCAGGCTGTAGTAAGTCAATTACGTTTTTTTGCAGACTGGTTACACTTCCGCATCTATCATGTCCAGCACTCGGGTGTGCGGCTTAAAGCACCGATGTCCCGTTCAGGTACTTCAATCACTCACGACTCTGCATCCAGTGTCAGGTCTCTCGGATCTCTCTCACTACGTCCAACTCCCACTGCGCCCTAGGATGGGACAGCGCTGTTGATGATATTCAATATATTAATATTTTTGATACACCTCAGTTTTGATCAAAATTCTTGTTGCTAAAAGTAACCCTTTACCCGGCACCTCTAAAACTGGGTACCTTTTTTTCTTTTCATAGTACCCAAACTGACTACAATATAAGCACAGTGTTCAATTTCAGCAACAGGTACTAGGGAAGAAACATTGCAAGTCAAGTTCTGACCACAATAAAATGGAGACATCCTTCACTTTATGTGACTCATAGTGAATTCGGCACCACCCTGTCAGCTTGTCTTCTCAGACCAAGTGGTAACTGTACTTCATAAAGGACGTAATCATTAAACTAAGGTGATGTGACAATTCAGACTGTATCTGGGTGCAGGACAAAGCAAGATGAATTTCTTCCTATACTTTAGATGATCATAGATTTTGATAATGTATACAATTTACCTGACGATCCAGCATTTCCACTAATTCTGCACTGATTTACTGTTATGTACTGACAACACTTTTCCCTTGTCAAAAATATTTTATTTAGTACAATAAAATAAACAATACAGATACATTATGTAACGTATAATGGCAAATACAATGTTGTTCAGGATTAAATAGTTTGGTAAGAGTACAAAACACTTAAAAACAAATGAGAAATAATCAAACTGAGTCTGAATATCTCTCCCTCAGCGACCACGGCAGATATGTTTTGATGTCACAAACATCAATATGTAACGCCATAACCCCTGGGGGCGGTTAGGTTTTTCTGGGCTTACCGCTTACCTCCTCCACCTTGTAGCTCGTCGTTCTGGTCTAGTGGTTCCCAGGGTTAGTAACTGTGGAGACTGACACTTGCATTCCTGTTAAGGATTTTTATTTGCATGAAACGTTTTGAACAAAAAAAAGTCTCTCATTTGGGAATAAAGGGTAAGGGTAGAGAAGCTCAGGCACTTGGAACTCGCTGACACTTAAATATTTGTCTCTCTTTAGGTGATCCAGGGAGTAGCCACTCGCAACTGGATATCTCAACTGTTGGATAAATCCTTGTTTGTAGATCTAGCAGCCAACAAGTCATTTTAGCAAAGTCTCTGCCACAGACTTGGTTGTGGAACTTTAGATGAACACACTAAAGTCTCTCTCAAGAACTTAATTGCAACTGAAGGATAGGTTAGAAACTTTTCTTACAGTACCAGTATCTCTCAGCCGATCCGGCGATACCGTAAGAAATGCGGATTCACTAGTGTCCATACAGCTCAGCTTCCAGGCTCTTACCGAGCAGCCAGCTTCGTGCGTGGCCCTCCTCTGAAGAGTCCTCCCCTGGTCGCATGTAGAGTTGCTGGGCCTCTCCAATCCTGAGACGGCACCGGAACACTTCAGAATCCTCCTTCAGTTACTGCGCCTCGAACTAGCCATTTCCGAGGCTCGGAAACGGATGGATCCCCACCCCAGACCATGAGAGCCTCTGGGGCTGGTCAGGAGGACCAGGACTACGGAGTCAGCAGTAGACATGTGCAATTCGTTTAGTTACGAATTCATTTTTCGTTAAAATTTGTTATATTTGTTAATTCGTAAGCATACGAATGAACGAACGGTTTACTAAAGATTCTAAAGAAAAACTAACTATTGAAAAGAACGAATATGGAAAACAACGAAAATACGAAATAATTAAATTAGAAACAACGAAAATACGAAAGAATGAAAATCCGAAAAAAGAAAACAGAAACAACGTAAATACCGGACAAAGATTCCAAATAGCGAAAATCAAAATGAACGAAAAATCGAAATTACGAATATTCTAAAAAACTGAAATTCTGCTCGAAAGAACGAATTTGTGAGTTCTGATTCTGAAATATTCCATCCAGAGTCCAGATATGGTGTGGTTGGGTCGGAGGCACTGTTTTGGTGGATTTTTGAGTTAAGTTCTGACTTGTGAGAGAGAAATTCTTTGTTTCTTAAACATATAAATAGCATACACATTCCGTAAAATTATGAATTATGCTCCGATTACGAATCTACGATTTTTTTTCAAAAGTACGAATAAATGCGGCAGTTAATCTCACGAAAATACGAATGTAATTAAATCTACGAAAATACAAATTTCGAATCAACGAAAAATTTGAATCACGGAAATACGAATCATTTCAAATCAACGAAAATATAGCTCTTACGAAAATACAAATGCGTCCGAATATGAAATATAACGAAAATGGAAATACGGAAATACGAACCAATGAAAAAATAACTCTTACGAAAATACAAACGTGTCAGAATACGAAAACCCACGTCTTACGAAATTACGAATCGTTGCGAATCAACGGAAACTAACAAAAACGAAACAAAACGAAAAAAAAATTTCTGTTGTGCACATGTCCAGTCAGCAGACACTCCTGGACCGAGACCCCTCATGGGGCTCTGGTCAGGACCAGAACCAGGAACGTATCCCCGGGACGTATTTTGAACCACGTGACTTCAGCACCTTAAGTACCCCCTCCCGGAAGGGAGGGCAAGACGGGGCAAGATATGCCCACTGATTGGCTCAGAGAGGAGATTGGTACTCAATAAGTCCAACCAGACTGCGTTCTAAGCCTGTCACAGGTGCTTACCCACCTATGATCAGGCAGACCCTTAATACAGCCCAGCCAAACTGATGCCAAAGTAAAACCTAGAATAATTAACCCCAAAACTCAACTACACTTCTGGGCAAAAACTAAATTTACATGCATAGCGCGTACTTAGAAAAAATACTGGCGCTACAAATATAAACAGCAGCTACTATCAGAATAATAAACAAACAGAATGTATCACAGAAAAAAAGAAGAATATTTTTCTCTAAAACATTAGCAGCGCACTAAAAGGAAAATTAAAAATGACCCTATAATTAAAAATATATAATGAACACTGGTGATTCACACATCAAAGTCCATTGTCTGCAAATATCAAACTTTCAGTGAAATGAAAACCTTTTAGTGAAAAAAGTTCATTAATGTGCAGCGGTGACTTGTGCCAAAAGGGAACCACATACAGACAGACTTTAATGTTGATTCCTGCGTGGATCAAGATCCTTCACCACACCACTTGTGCAGACCCCTGAAGGTATTCCACAGACACAGCTGGTTTACACACTTATCATATCCACAGATGCACAATCTCAGATTGCTGGTTTTCTCTCATCTATATTAGGCTCATAATCAGATAAAGAGACCAACATAGCGTAATCCAGTACAACTAAATTTTATTAATTAAAATATGTATCACGATAAAACACTTACAAGGATTTCATCAGATAAAGGCATATAAAAATTATCATCAGTTGCGTAATCTCATCTAACCTTTCACCGCTCCTGCGGTGTTCCCGGGAAGGAAAGACGGGCCACGATAGACTCAGGTAGGATGCTGCGTAGCAACGTCCTGACGCGTTTCTGTCATCACTTTCGTCAGAAGATACCCTCTGTATTAGGTTCAGTCACAGCTTTACATACAGTTATGGCATGTGCTTAATGGTAAACGATATTTTATTGTTTCATTGGTAACAAAAGAAAAGGCAACATATAGAAACAGGTAGATATTACATTAAGAAGCTTACTCTTATATGGAGGGCGTATGACCCTAGTGCTTCTATCAACCAGTTAACTGTGGTAGGCTCAGGGTTTCAGCTACCAACTGCATAACAGCCGACTGGGCATGCTGTCCCTCAACAGACCAGCTTCTTCCCCCCGTGCCGACCTCAGCCGCAGGGGGGGGTCTGGGCTGACCCGGACACCGCCCAGCCCATGCTCTGCACCAAAAGAGGGGGCTAGCCAAGACCTCCAACTGACCTCCTCTGGAACTCTGCCCAGGTCCAGGCCACGTCCGGGCCCACCCAGCGGGGGGCATATCATTACTACTTCTCATTAGGTGACTGTTATTCTAGCAGTTAGCCTTTGCCATGCCAAACAGCCCTATCGATTGTAGGGAGCCTGTTATCAGGCCTTCAAACGGTATAACCCTTTAGCAATAAATAGCTAATGAGGGGGAAAAGGGGAGTAAGAAAGGGTAAGGGGGGTAGAAAGTGGTTATAGAGGGGAGATGGGGGACACAGAGAGAGTAGAATAAAGGGGATAAGTCATGATCTCACCTTAAGCTTATGAGGGTCTTTGGAGCCCGCACCGGGCAGTCGGCTGCCAGGTAGTCGCGTCCTTCATCAAAACGTGAATATGCAATGTTCGCAATCTGTGCTCCGGTCTAAGGGGGATGTATTTAGTTACTGTCGAGGACAGTTACGGTGGTAGGCTAGAAGGTACCTGGATGAGATCAGAGAAGTGATCTCTCCATAAGGACCACGTGGCAGTAAGCTTATGTCTGTTGCCCTTACATGTTGCAATCCATTCCTCCGCTTCCCTGATCTCATCCACTCTGTGTATCCATTCCTCTCTGCTTGGTACCTGTGCCTTCTTCCAGTAAATAGAATGCAGCCTCTTGGCTGCATTCAGCAGGTGTGGTAGTGTGTTCTTTTTATAGTAACTTAGTGGCATGGGAGGAATGTGCAAGAGGAAATGGACCGGGGAGAGGGGGACGTCTATGCCTAGAACTTCCTTAACCTGTTCCTTAACATCCTTCCAGAAGGGTGCAATCAGTGGGCAATCCCACCACAGGTGTAACAGGGTTCCCTGGCCTCCACATCCCCGCCAACATGATTCGGAGCTGGTAAGGTACATCCGCGCCAGGTCCACAGGGACCCTGTACCAGTGTGACAATATTTTATAGTTTGTCTCTTGCATTTTAGAGTCTGCAGAGCTAGAGTGGGTAAGCTGATAACGGTATGTCAGCCGAGTCCCAGTAAATTTCAGTCCTAAGTCCCTCTCCCAGGCACGTATATAGATGGGCTTGGTGGTCAAGGCTGAGGACCCCAATAGTAGATAAAGTTCTGAGACCATGTGTGGGATTGGTTCATCTGCTATAAATAGGCCTTCAAAATGTGTAAGTGATGTGATATCTCTTATGGAGCTTTCGTGTACCTTGAAAACGTGGTGTAGTTGTCTGTATCTCCAGAAATTCATATGAGGTCCCCCAGGTCTAGCCGTCAGGGATTCAAAGGGTATAATTTTGCCATCTCTCAACAGTTTCTTACAACTGGCATTTCCGTCATCTACCCAAGTTCCGAAGAAATTAGCATGTTCTCCAGGGGGAAACCAAAGGAGCCCCCCCAGTGGCGCCAGTGGGGACACAGAGGGGGCCAGGTCCAGTGCTCGATTGACTTGGTCCCACACTCCAAGTGTGTAGATAGTGAGGGGGGACGTGTCTTCTGACAGCCCTCTGTGTTCCCGTGAGAGCCAAGGGGCATAGGATAGGTTTCTTCCTGCCATGTATTTTTCAATAGTTACCCAGAGTTTAGACTGGTCGTGAAAGCGCCAGTTCAGGATTCTCTGGAGAGCTATAGCTTGGTGATATTCTTGTATATCTGGAACTCCCAAACCCCGGAGCGTTTTGTGCATTTCAGTACTTTCAGGGCTATTCGTGGTTTCCGTGAGTTTTATATGAAACTAGTGAGCATGTTGGACATTTGAGCAAAAAATGTTCTGGGTAGGGAAATAGGGAGCATTTGCATATAAAACAGTATCCTGGGGAGGACATTCATTTTTATTATATTAACCCTCCCTAGCCATGTGAAGGCGGTTTTCGTCCAGTGCAGTAAATCTTGTCTGACCGCCGTCACCAACCTGGGATAGTTTGCTGAGTACAATGTGTCAAAACAATCTGTTAGCTGAATGCCTAGGTAGTGCAGGGAAGTCGGAGCCCATGTACACGGGAATACATTTTTTAGGCTATCTATCATGGCTGGAGACAACTGTATGGGCAGGATTTCGGACTTTGTGACGTTAATTTTAAAGTTCAAGAGTGTCCCGAAATGTTGGAGTTCTCTCATTAGGACTGGCAATGAGACCAAGGGGTTCATTAAGCCCTTGTCTCGTGCCATTCCTGGTAGAGAACTTGTATGAGAAAATACCGTAATTTTAACTCAATGCGGTCGAATGCCTTCTCGGCATCAGTGGAAAGTATTAAGTAGGAAGGGGGTTCTTGCCTATTTCTAGCCCATTTTCTTGATTTTTAAAAAAATGTAAGTAAAACATGAACATGGTGCTCTTATTTAAAAATGTCAGCACACAGCAACAGTAAAATATACGTTATAAAAAAAGGCAGCTATGCAAGTTATGGCACACACTACAATTATTCTGGTCTACTTCTCCCAAAATAAATAGATCTGAATGACTTTTTAGAAGATTATATGAGAATAAAAGTGTTAAAAATAAATTCTCTCCATATGCAATTAGATTCATTGATGCATTTCTATGACACAGCAGGCAGGAAAACAACTTGACAATCAGTTTAATTTGCAGGGCTACGCAATGCAGGGGAACATCTCGCATTATTCTAAACAACATATTTATTTTTAGTGCTCTCAAAAGTACCATATAAGCATATTTTTAGCTCATTATAAAATAAACTGAACAGAATAGAGCTTGTTAAGGAGAATTTCTTCATGTCTTGAAAGATGAGGGAGGGCCGGTCTAATACAGTAAGAAACCATCTGGCCCTTTATATAATGTATTTATTTTCAAAAAGTGAACATTTGATGCATTTTGGAGACATCATTGGGAATTTGATTTCTTCTGACTAAATTGCACTGGATGACAGATAAAGTAAATTATGACACAAGTCTTTTAGAATAAATTCATACACAGTGGAGAGCAGGCAATTATTCTTAAAAGTACACTCTAATCAAAATTAAAATAATGCATTGCGATGTGTACAGAAAGCACAACTGCACCTGCATTTTAGTTCAGTTGTTCATGCTGGCTAGACTGCACCATTCTATTTTATTGGTAATTGTTGATCCCAGAACACAACTGCTTCCGATCATGGAACACCCACTGCCAGCTAAATATCCTGCCTGGGGGGTGTCCTTAGTATACCTATAAAGTAGCGCATCTTTCCCGTGTTTAGAACAATACCACAGCAAAATTAAATTTCTAAAGGATATAATCTTTAAAACTGCTTGCGGCTGTAATGAATTGTCGGATCGCGTCAATATAGATACAAATCATTGAAAAAAAATGGTATGGAGGACCTGGGTCTTGCCCCAGGGGACGTGTATCAATGCAAAAAAAAAGTTTTAAAAATAGCCGTTTTTTTCAGGAGCAGTGATTTTAATAATGCTTAAAGTGAAACAATAAAAATGTAATATTCCTTTAAATATCGTGCCTGGGGGGATGTCCTTAGTATGCCTGTGAAGTAGCAAATTTTGTCCCGTGTTTAGAACAATACCACAGCAAAATGACATTTCTAAAGGAAAAAAAAGTAATTTAAAGCCACTCGTGGCTATAATGAATTGTCGGATCCCGGCAATATAGATAAAAATCATTGAAAAAAATGGCATGGGTCCCGCCCCCCCCCCCCCAGTCCATTACCAGGCCCTTTGGGTCTGGTATGAATATTAAGGGGAACCCTGCACCAAAAAGTAAAAAAAATGGCCTTGGGGTCCCCCCAAATTCCACACCAGACCCTTATTCGAGCACGCAACCTGGCAGGCAGCAGGAAAAGGAGAGAGAGAGCCCCCCCCCCCTCGTGAACCATACCAGGCCACATGCCCTCAACATGGGGAGGATGGTTTGGGATCCCCCCAAAGCACATTGTCCCCATGTTTGATGGGGACAAGGGCCTCATCCCCACAACCCTTGCCAGGCGGGGGGCTTTTCAGAATCTGGAAGCACCCTTTAACAAGGGGACCTCCAGATCCTGACCCCCTATGTGAATGGGTATTGGGTACATCAGTGCTCAAAAAAAAATTTTTTGTGTTATTGTAAGCAATAACATCTCATCCTGCCTTTACAGCTGGAGTCTGTTCCTACCAAACTTTCAAGGTCACATTGACTGTTTCTGCAGAACTTTCCTAGTTTTAAAAACATGCTTCATTTTTTCAGGGTCAATTCTGCATTCCACATCAACATTCGTGTTTGATTATGGTGCTTCTGCACTAAAAATAGCCAACACTCATAGTTTCTGCAGCTGTTTCTCAGACCTCAGTTGTAAAAGTAGTGTAGCGCTTCCCCCAGAGAAACTATTGAATTGTTTTGTGATTTCTTTGCACACCTGTAGATGACACACCTCGCTCACCTAGCACTTACAGACACACCTTGAAGTATTCCAAAAAATGTATTAGGCCAAACATAGTGTTAAAAAAAGAGTGGACTAGCAAGTTTCCTTATACAGACAATCAAAAAGACAATATCATTACTCTGAGAGATGTAGTTAAACACCTGCAGTATTCTAACTATCATTAATTAACAGAACCTAATGCTTTTACATTGCAGCAGTATATGAAGACAGTCCTAACTTGCTAAAACAGTCCCCGTTTTTTCCCGCTGGGCAGTGACTACTGAAAAAAAAGTGCCTGCTGGCAGTTGGGGCCCTTGAAGAAAGCACAAGAGTTCCCAGCAGATAACAGATTATTTTGTTCAATGTCTCTTACCAGACCCAGGGTGCCCTCTTCTGGGTCTCTGGAAATGTGCTCTGATTCAGGGATAGAGGTTTCTGTAATGTCTCTCTTTCAATCCTGTTGAGATAGCCCCTCTTTTCCTTCCTTACAAATGGTAGGACTGCTCTCGACTACAGTCTGATCTCACCAGACCTCCAAATCATGCCTCACACCCTCCCAGTCAAAGTCCTGTGTGATGAGCAGTATCTTAGCTTGTCTGACACCCAGTGGCGAAGCTAGGCATTCTTCCACCCGGTGCAAAGAATCAGTTTTGCGCCCCCTCTGGTCCCCCATATGCTCCTCTGGGCCCCCGTGCTCCTCGGGTCCCCCACATGTTACTCTGGTCCCCCTGCTCCTCTGTCCTCCCCCCATGCTCCTCTGTTCTACCCCATGCTCCTCTGGTCTTCATGCCCCTCTGGTCCCCACATGCTCCTCTGGTCCCCCTATGCTCCACTGGCCCCCACATGCTCCTCTGGGTCCCCCTGTGCTCCTCTGGTCCCCTGTGTGTTTCTATTTCCCCCATGCTCCTCTGGCCCTCCTGTGCTCCTCTGGTCCCTCCATGCTCCTCTGGTCCCCCCTGTGCTCCTCTGGTCCCCCACATGCTCCTCTGGTCCCCAGTGCTCCTCTGGTCCCCCCTTCTTCTCTGTTCCTCCCTGCTCCTCTGGTCCCTGTGCTCTTCTGGTCCCCCACATGCTCCTCTGTCCCCCCCTGCTCCTCTGTTCCCCCCTGCTCCTCTGGTCCCCATGTTCCTCTGGTCCCCTGCATGCTCCTCTGTCCCCCCCATGCTCCTCTGGTCCCCCCTGCTCCTCTGCCCCCCATGCTCCTCTGGTCCTCCCATGCTCCTCTTGTCCCCCCTGTGGTCCTTTGGTCCCCGTCTTTCTCTGGTCCCCCGCAGTGCTGAGGAGGGTTGTGTTACAACTGTGAGTGGCTGCCTGTCTTTCTGATCGTATGATGAGCTTCTCAGTGCTGAGGATTATTTGTTTATTCAGTCCGTTTGCATACTGAACAGCTAGCCAGGGAGAAGAGGTAAGCGATGTGGGGGCAGGGGGGCATCGGTCCGCTAGCGGGAGGCAGAGGCGGAGAAGCAGATGCAGAAAGATTGGTACCAGCTGCTGCACCCCCCACAATGCTGTGCCCGGGGCACATGTTCCCCCCCCCTAGTTTCAGCACTGCTGGGATCTCACCCAATTTGCAGGGTTCTGTTAAGCCAGCAGCCAAAGCTTTTTTCTTACCCCTTCTAGTTTTAAAGCGGAAGTAAACCCATCGATCCAACAGTTTGAAAAAACAGTTACATTCCCGGCATGCCGGAAATGCTAACTGTCGCATTGGTTGTACTCTCAACCAAACTGTCAAACCATCCAATGGCTGGTGTCATAACTGATCACATGTGCAGCTTCATGGCAGTTAAAGATTAAACAGAGACCAAGATAGCAGCTTCCTTGGCTGAAAATGATAGGAGGGTTTACTTCCACTTTAAGAGTGTCCTCTCTTTTCCTCTCAGCAGTCTGCAGACACAATTCTCCTTGCTTTATTGCATCAGCCATTCACAATCCTCTAGGACAGTAATAGCGAACCTTGGCACCCCAGATGTTTTTGAACTACATTTCCCATGATGCTCTACTACACTGCAGAGTGCATGAGCATCATGGGAAATGTAGTTCCAAAACATCTGGGGTGCCGAGGTTTGCCATCACTGCTCTAGGAGCTATTCGGACCCAGCCCAGATTGCTGCCCCCTGCAAAGAAGATACTTTATAGATGAGGTTTACAAAATGGTTTCCCCTAAAAAGATGTCTGTTGCACTTTGCTTTAAAGTAGAATTCACCCTAACACTAAAATCTGTAAATCTACAGGCATCCACAATCTAAGACTAACCTATCTAGCTCTGTAAAGAAAAAAAATCGCCATACATACCTTTTCTGAAGCCGATCTGATTCGGTCCCACGCTGAACTGTCAGCTGTGGCTTCACTGTGGAGGCGGGTGTAGAGGAGGCAGCCGACAACAGAAGCCCCATAGTAACTGTATGGGTGACGACACTTTCCTGGCATTTCACAACCATTGTCACCTGTCTCCTGCACAGAGCTTTTCCTGCTGGAGATGGGATCAGAGCGGCTTCAAAAAAGGTATAAAGATAAAAGGGGTAACCAGTGCGCACAACCAAAATTAAATAAAAATCTGATCATCCTGAACACGGTGATGTTCGTTGCGTACGACGGGACTACGTAGAGGCTAGTAGCCAATAGCTTTGGTCTTGTAATGTGATCTGAGCATGCGTGGCACTTTGTCCGTTGGAATTCGCTACACACGATCGGAAAAAGTCCGATGGTCCGATAGTCCGGAAAATTTGAGAGCAGGATCTCAAACTTTTTCCGTCAGAAATTCCGATGGGAAAAGTCCGATGGAGCCCACACACGGTCGGAATTTCCGACAACATGGCCCGATAGGACATTTTCCGTCGGAAAACCCGACCGTGTGTACGGGGCATAAGACTGTTTTGAATCACGGTTATAATTTTCAAAAACCATCACTATTTTGCACTTTATTCACAAGGAATTTCTATTTTTTTATTTTTTTATTTATGTTTGTATTTTAGCAAATTCTTGAAGATTACTATATGATATTTTATTTGCACACTTTGGACACTATTGGATGCACATTGGAATTTTTTAGCTCTATTTTTTTTTTCAGATTATTTGAATCAATTATTTATGGAAGATTATTTGAATCAATTATTTATGGAATGTAATTGGATGAAATTTTTTATTTATTTCTATTGAAGAGTCACTAACGGCAATTGGCACATTTATTTTATTTTATTTTATCACAGAATTATTTTATTATATCACATATTTACCTATTGAATTATTCATCATTATATATATTTTGTATATATTTAAAACATTTTTACAGTCCATCAGACTGGAATAATATATAGCAGGTTAGCGCCACATACTACTGATTACCATTCAAAAAAGTTATGTATAGCAATTTCTTCTTTACAAGGCTAGATAGGTTAGCCTTAGCTGACAAGCGGACTTGCCCCCACACGAGCACACACGAACGGACTTTCCAGCGGACTAAAGCCCCATACACACGGTCGGATTTTTGCATGGATTCTGTCCGATCGGACAATGTTGTTGAAAAATCAGACCGTGTGTATGCACCATCGGACAGTGTACGTCGGATTGTCCGACGAACAAAGTCCTATCTCCTGCTGGATAGATTTGCCGACAACACGGTCCGATCACACCAAATCCGATCGTGTGTACGGTTGTCCGACCGGACAAAGTGCCACGCATGCTCAGATCACATTACAAGACCAAAGCTATTGGCTACTAGCCTCTACGTAGTCCCGTCGTAGGCAACAAACGTCACCACGTTCAGAATGATCGGATTTTCCGACAACTTTGTCTGACCGTGTGTACGCAAAACCAACATCAGACAAAGTATGACGGACATGGTCCGAAGGACCTGGTCCTCAGATAATCCGTGCGTGTGTATGGGGCTTAAGTCTGACGGACAATCCGCCGGACTTTCGGCGGAGGTCTGACGGACTTTCGAAATGAACAGACTTGCCCACACACGGAGTAAAGTCCGTTCATTTTGAACGTGACTCGAGGTACGATGGGACTAGAGAAGGAAGTCAATCTTGCCGCTTTGATCAGCGAGATTGACACCTTGCGAGCCCCGTCGCCTGGTATGGATTTTGAGGGTAACCCCCTACGCCGAAAAAACGGCATTGGGGTCCCCCCAAAGTCCATACCAGACCCTTATCCGAGCACGCAGCCCGGCCGGTCAGGAAAGGGGGTGGGAACGAGTGAGCGCCCCCCCCCCCCTTCTGAGGCCGCATGCCCTCAACATAGGGGGGTGGGTGCTTTGGGGGAGGGGGCGCCCTGCGCCCCCCCCCCCAAAGCACCTTGTCCCCATGTTGATGAGGACAAGGGCCTGTTTCCAACAACCCTGGCCGTTGGTTGTCGGGGTCTGCGGGCGGGGACTTAATAATAAGGGGGCCCCCCAGATCCCGGCCCCCCACCCTATGTGAATGAGCATGGGGTACGATGTACCCCTACCCATTCACCTAGGGAAAAAAAGTCAATAAAAAAACACACTAGACAGGTTTTTAAAGTAGTTTATTAGGCAGCTCTGGGGGTTTTCTTCTGACTTCAGGGGTCTCTCCGCCCTATCCGGCCTCTTCTCACGCACTACGGTTGTTCTCCTGGGCTCCTCCGCTTTCTTCTTCCAGCTCTTTTACTAGCGTTGGCCCGGGCTTCTGGTTCGTCATCGCTGTCGCCGGCGATTTATTTTATTTTTTATTTTTTTTAGGAATTTTAAGCCTTTTTTTTTTTTTAGGGGGAAACACCACTTTAAGTTGGCTTTACTTAAACCTATGGTCTATAACCTGGGAAAATTTAGTTGGCTTTACTTAAAACTATAGTTCCAGACAAGTTAAGGTATGTATTCCTAACTTAAAACACTATGGTCTATAAACTGAAAAAAATTAAGTTGGCTTTACTTAAAACAACAAAGTTGAAAACATGAAAAGTCTAATGAGTCAGACAAAAATAAGCTTAGTTGACAGTACTTAAAAAGCTAATGCAAATAGTTGCCTACATTTTTTTGAGTAGACCCAGCACAATATGTGTTAACCCCCTAATAAAACAACAAAAACAAAGCTGCAGACTGTTTTCTGACTCTTGGGAGCCTGTGAAGATTCCGTGTGCTTGGCTGTGCAGGTGTGGGGGATCCCTGTTCGTCTACAGCTCCTACACGGGGTCTGCTACAGTAGCATAGTACAGAATGTGTCAGTTTGGACCCAAATTGGCCATTGTGTCTGTATACTTTTAGCAAGGATATTTGACAGTAACCACCTTTAGGGAAAAGAACCGATGTAGATAGTCCAATAATCTTTGTAAAGAGCTACAGAATATGTTGGTGCTGTATGAGTGATAAAAATCAATATACTGAGAACATAGAACAGTTTTACAGCTGCAATTTTTTGTGACCCATATGTGAAACAACAGAACCTATGTCTTATAAAATGAACAGAACATTGTTCCATTTTGCGCCTTCAATTTTAACTAAAAAAATTTCATTTGCCTTTATATGTTGATGCAGGTTTGCTTAAACAAATACTCTTATAAAAATAAAGGCACTATTTTTACCTCTATATTTGATTTGATTTGGGTTATTTTTTCTTGATTAAACCACATAATATTGACTACTTTAAGCTTTGGACATGTCAGCCATGATGAACTTGAATTGTACATGTTTTGTTCTAGGCAAGCTATGCACAAGACATGTGGCTGGTTTATGTGTAGAGCTTTTATTCTGAGCAGACGTCAAGACAGCTTTCACCCTCCTTGGAGTTCTTCCTTGTGAAAGAAGCCTTTGTGAATGGTGCTTTGACAAATAGAGTTTGTATGTTCTAGGGAAAAATAAAACATCAAATGATCCAATAATCAGTGCTGAGGTTCAGATAAGCAATGCACCATGTGGCGGAAATATCCTTAGGGAAGGAAAAAAAAGATTCCTCATTTGTGGTAAAAGGTGTATAGACAAAATGCAATTAATGGTTTTCCCTATGAAAAGAAAACAAGTTTTACAATCTTGCGGGTGTGGGTGTGCCCAGCTTATGATTTAGAGAATAGATTAACCAATGAAGAACATATTTTTCCATTTTAGTACTCAATGCCAACAATTAAGTCGTCTGTAAAAAAAAAAGAGATGATTCCCCATGCGGTTTGAAAGGTGCCAGAAATTAGCTCAAAGGAAATTAAAATAACACCTTTAATAATGAAAACAAACATTGAATAATTAAAGACAATTAAAGGCCTGTGATTATAGGCAGCAGGAGTTAAGAGGTGGCCTTTTAATTTATTGTTATAATTACACATTATCATCAGTAGAGATACAATCATCCCATATATGGTTCTACTTCTAACCTTCCCTATTTTTTCACAAAAAAGGAAGTTTTTGATGTAATTAACACTTTTATTCTACCTTGTTTGATTGGCTAACTAGATTTCTTAGTCTTCTACATAAAGCATGTGTAGGGCTACCCCCAGAGGAGCCGCTTAAATATATTTGGTTCTGTACTCTGCCTCTCAACCCCAAGAACAGTCTGAGCCCCTCTGGCACACCTGACAATAATGTTAGTGCAAACACCACCAATGAAAGACACACATTAGAGTAAAACACAGAAATAGTCTTTATTACTAACAGTAGACAAAGATATCTCAAATAGGTCAACAGTATAATAATGACCGAGAATCAAAAGCAATATAACTCTATGGTATTTTCTGGCTGCTTTCAGGGGACTCCTTAAGATGAGTAACCCAGAGAGCAGAGGCAAGCACTCTAACAATGGACAGATCACAAAATAGCAAGTACTGTAATGGATTAACCACCCCTCTATTTGAATTGGGCTCTATAAGACAGGCAGGAGGAGAGCAGAGGAATGACTCTCTCTTATGTCAGACCTCTCCCTTCTGCCCCCTGACACCCAGTGATGTAAGTAACTCAGTTAAAATAAACAGAGTTACTTAACGAAGTTACTTTAGAGGGTAACGAGTAATCTAACTGATTACTCTTCCCCTCATGGTAACGCTGTTCCCATTACTTGGGCGGCGTTATGGCAATTACATCTACTGCCCGGGACCAGGTAGATGGGACTAACGAAGGTAGTGAATGTCGCCGCCTCCATCAAAACGGCGTGGGGGTCCCCCCAAAGTCCATAGCAGACCCTTATCCGAGCACGCAGCCCGGCCGGTCAGGAGCCGAGCACGCCCCCCCTCCTGAACCGTACCAGGCCACGTGCCCTCAACATGGGGGGGTGCTTTGGGGAAGGGGGGCCCTGCGGCCCCCCCACCCCAAAGCACCTTGTCCCCATGTTGATTAGGACAAGGCCCTCTTCCCGACAACCCTGGCCGTTGGTTGTCGGGGTCTGTGGGTCAGAATCCGGGAGCCCCCTTTAATAAGGAGGCCCCCCACCCTATGTGAATGAGTATGGGGTACGATGTACCCCTACCCATTCACCTGGGGAAAAAAGTGTTAATTAAAAAAAACAACACAGGTTTTTAAAGTACTTTATTAGACAGCTCCGGGGGTCTTCTTCCAACTTCGGAGTCTTGTCCCGCTTTTCTGCCGGGCCTCCGCTGTCTTCTTACAGCTCTTTTACTAGCGTTGGCCCGGTCTTGTCGCTGTCCCCGCCGCCTTCTTCTTCTTCTTCTTCTTCCTCTTCTTTTTCTTCTTTTTCTGGCACACCTAGCAAACAGTGTACTTGCAAACACAGTAATAACAGACACAGATATAATGAACAGGAAGTTTGTTTACTGGGAGACTTTCCACAATAAAAATAAACAGTAGTCTGATAACTCAATAGTAAAGAATAGCAAACTATGATCTTTAACGGTGTAAATCAAAACCTAACGTAGACTTTAAAATAGCACAGTCAAACAACTTAAATGACTCTAAAATGGCCTATGCTCTCAGGCCATTTTAGGCGAACAGATCTGGCTTAAACACGGTCAGTCTGTGTAATATTCTTATCCCTCCACTGGAGGCTCTGACGTCTCTCCTGTAATGTTCTTATCTCTCCACTGGGAGCTCTGAGACCTCAACAAACTCCGCTGCAGATTGATGACATCACAACGACATCACCCGGCTCCTCCTCTTGTCCCTACTTAAACAGCCAACGCCATTTGCTTGACGTTCGTGCTCCAACTCCATCAGAAGACTGCCGTCTTCACTCTCTATTGGGCCGGTCAGAGCCCCGACTACCATCTCACCTTTGGACCGGACAGAGCCCAGTCTACCGCCTCATTTTTGGGCCGGACAGAGCCCCTCCAACTTCCAGTTTTTGGGCCGGACAGAGCCCCTTCCTCACTAGTAGTCAGAGGCTCTCCTCTGCCCTACCCACAGTCAGCCTACCTTGCCCGCAGAAAACCTTACCTATTCCTCTTCACAAAGGAGACCAGTATATCTCTCAAGAAGCCACTGGGTGACCCCATCACCAGAAATCCATTCACTGCAAGTATCTTTACGTTTCCTATAAACTTTATACCTGTGTACTGCTACTACGTTTAAGTTACCTCAAATCATATGTCACTGATAACTTCCCTATTCGGGTTACACAACCCGACACCCCAGAACCGAAAATAAGCCCGCCAGACATCTTCTCAGGGGATAGGAGAAACAGGGAATACATTAACGCTTGTAAACTGCTGTTTGACATGAAACCACGAACTTATGCCACCGACAGAACAAAAGTTTGCACCACCATTTCTTACCTTAGAGGGGAACCCGAGCCTGGGCTAACACTTTCATAGAGAAAGAAGATTCAATCCTAAACTCATTCAGCGACTTCAGTGCCGCCATGGATCTACTATATGATGACCCCAGCAAGCAGATCTCCGCAGAGTCTGCCTTATGTGCTCTGCGACAGGATAAACACCCTGTCGAAGATTACATCACCCCATTTAAACGGTGGGCCACTCAGTCCGAGTGGAACCAGATCACCCTAAAAAATCAGTTCGGGCTAGGCTTATCAGAAACCCTGAAGGATGAGTTAGCCCGCACTACAATATCCCCTACATTGGATGCTCTTATTCTCCTTAACATATCCATTGATATAAGAATGCGCAAACAGAAAACTGAGATAATCTCAGCGGTCTCCTATTCAGTTCCCTCCGGCCATACCACGGAGTCTGTGGATCCCATGGAGATTGGTGCAATTAGGGGACCACTTCCCCAGCCGAGAGGTCTAGGCGAAGATCCCTTCAGCTCTGTATGTATTGTGGCGTGCCACATCACATCGCTGAAGACTGCCTCATACTCAGGAAGAAAAGACAGAGTAAGTCAGCTTACCTATGCAAGCTAGTAAACCCCCGCTTACCAGACTCTAACTATTTATAAATTCTTGTCTCTCTGCAGTGGGACCAAACCAAAATTACTCTCGAGGCTATGATTGACACTGGAGCGTGTGGGAACTTCATAGACTCACATATTGTTAAAACCAATAAAATTCCTGTATCCACTAAATGCAAACCTGTCTCTCTTAGACTTATTGACAGAACTACTTTAACCTCGGGTCCCATCACTACACAATCACAACCTCTGCTTATGGTGACAGAATCTACACATATAGAATACATCTGCCTGGATGTGATACCGTCTCCCCATTTCCCTCTCATCCTAGGTCTTCCCTGGCAGCATACACACAAACCCACTCTACGTTGAGAAGACAGCAGTGTGCTCATTACCTCTCAATATTGCCAGGAGACATGTTACAAAGAGACTTCTTTATCACAGGTGGAATCACTGTCCCAAGCGGAAGTCAATCTGGTACCTAGGGCATACCAAGATTTTGCTGATGTCTTCAGTCTTCATTAGCACAGCCTGAATTGGCCCATCTAAAAGAATATATAAAAGAAAATTTGAAGAAAGTTTTCTTAAGACTGTCCACCTCACACGCAGCAGCAGGCATGTTTTTTATCCGTAACAAGGATCAAAGCCTACGTCCCATCATCGATTATAGAGAATTGAACAAGATCACTGTGAAAAATAGATACCCCCTTCCTCTCATCCCAGAATTATCTGAAAACGGCGAAGTTGTTTACCAAACTTGATTTGAAGGGCGCGTATAATCTGGCCAGAATCCATAAGGGCGATGAATGGAAGACCGATTTCTGCACCCGTTACGGCCTTTATAAGTACCTGGTCATGCCCTTTGGCCTGTGCATGGCACCGGCCACTTTCCAGTTCCTTGTGAACTACATTTTCAGGGACCTCCTCGATGTTTGTTTAGTAGTATATCTAGACTAAATACTTTTATACTCTGACAACAACACAGACCATCGCAAGCATGTCATAAGGGTTCTCTCTAGGCTGCACACACATAATTTATTCGTCAAATTAGAGAAGTGCAATTTCGAATCCAACACTGCATTGTTGGGTTACATAATTTTCAAGAAAGGCATACAGTTGGATCCTGGTAAAATGGAATGTATCCAAAAATGGCCCAGACCCCTGAATAGGAAGGCACTTCAAAGATTCCTAGGATTCACAAATTTTTATCCAAAATTTATAAAAAAAAAATTCCTCAGTTGTAAAACCATTAACCCAACTAACCAGTTTTCACACCAACTATGTATGTTACACACAAACTCGGGAGGCCTTCGATACCCTGAAATGTCGGTTCACTACTGCACCAATCCTACGCTTACCAGACCCTAACCTACAATACATCCTGGAGGTAGATGCCACCCATCTGGCCCTAGGGTCTATCCTATCCCAAAGATCGTCCATTGATGGACCGCTTCTTCCTGTGGCCTACCATTCCCGATCTCTTACTCCCGCTAAGATCAATTACCCGGTAGGAGAAAAAGAGTTGCTTGCAGTGGAGACTTGGAGACATCTACTCGAGGGTACCTCACTACCCTTCATAGTGTACTCAGACCATCAAAACCTCCAATACATTCAGCGCAACAAAACACTCTCCTCCAGACAGATACGCTGGGCTCTCTTCTTCGATAGATTCCACTTTGTCATCACCTACTGACCTGGATCCAAAAATGGAAAGGCTGATTCACTATCTCGCCTAGAAGAACACCAAAGTACAACTGGCAGAAATTCCCAAATCATCCCACAGCAGAAAATCTTATGCACCATTTTGACCCTCAAAGAGGAATTGCAGCAGGCCCTAACCTCAGAAAACCCCCCAATGCAGTTAGAGACAGATGAAAAAGGGTTCCTGTACAAAAATAACCGGCTGGACATCCCGACTGCTCCATACCATTGAATTCTTCGACGTACTCACGACGTACCCCTAGCTGGGCATCCCGGCATCACCAGGACCCTTGATCTCCTTTGCCGCCACTTCTGGTGGCCGAAGATGGAGGAGTCAGTAAGGCAGTACGTGTCCTCCTACGAGACTTGTGCCCACTGTAAACATGAATCCCGACCCCCTTTTGGTCTCCTCACAAGTCTCCCTATACCCAAAACACCATGGAAGGCCATTTCGCTTGACTTTATCGTTGAGTCACCCCGCTCAGCGGGTTACAACATGATCCTAGTCGCAGTCGACTACCTTACCAAAATGGCTCACATCAGGCCTCTCACGAAACTACCAAACTCCAAAGAGACGGCTGAGATCTTGACAAGCATGTTTTCAAACTCCACGGAATCCCTTCCAGAATTGTGTCAGATCGAGGATCACAGTTCATCTCTAGATTCTGGAAAGATCTCTGTCTAAAACTCCAGATTGACCATCGATTATCAACTGCCTACCATCCTGAAACAAATGGGCAAACCGAACGGGTAAATCGCTGTCTAGAACAATATATCCGTTGCTACTGCACTTACCTACAAAACGATTGGCATGAGTTACTTCCCCTAGCAGAGTTTGCATACAACAACAATACCAGTACTACCACAGGTTGTTCACCTTTTTATGCTAACTACGGTTTCCATCCCTCCTTCATCCCTCAGCAGATACCTACCAACAACCCTGTGGCTGAAGATTTTATCAACACCCTAAAGAACCTCATTCCTCACCTACGCGACAATCACTAGAGAAGCAGACAAAAGGCATACTACGATCTTCACAGGAGAACTCCACCCTCATACAAGATCGGAAATTTACTACAGTAGGTGCCGCCGATATTTTGTGTTTCCAGCGCGATCCCGTTGCACTTCTCGAACCAGCGCGATCCCGTCGCACTGGTTCTCGCGCTGGCTGCAATAGGAAAATGTCACATTTTCCTATAGCAGCGAGAAATAAGCAAGAATGTCACCTCTCTAATAAGACCTGCATGCCTTCAGGGGCATATCAGGCCCTTAGGTCTGGTAGGGATTTTAAGGGGAACCCCCCTACGCCGAAAAAACTGCGTGGGGGTCCCCTCAGAATCCATACCAGACCCTCATCCGAGCACGCAGCCCGGCCGGTCAGGAAAGAGGGTGGGGACGAGCGACCGCCCCCCCCTCCTGAGCCGTACCAGGCCTCATGCCCTCAACATGGGGGGTGGGTGCCCTCAACATGGGGGGTGGGTGCTTTGGGGAAGGGGGGCGCCCTGAAACGGAAAACGCAAAGGAAGAGACCCCTGAAGTCGGAAGAAGACCACCGGAGCTGTCTAATAAATTACTTTAAAAAACAGAAATCCACTCACTGCAAGTATCTTTACGTTTCCTATAAACTTTATTCCTGTGTACTGCTACTACGCTTAAGTTACCTCTGATGCTTCCCGTTATGGCTGTGTATTACCACTCTAAATAAAACCAATTGTATTTCCAAACTTATCTGAGTCTTCCTACCTGGTAGCTGTCAAATTTAAAGTTAACTGTTACGAATATCATATTCATAGACTTCCGAAGCTGTGATCCACACTATCCAAGATAGTTTTCTGCCTGAAGCATTACAGTCTGTTTCCAGCAAATCCTGAAATCACAGACCCAAGCAATGATCATGTGAGGCAATAGGCCACAAATGCAAATGATCACTTTAACAATTAACACGAGAGTTCCCCATTAAAGGTAATCAGTGGAATCAATAAATTACTGGTACTAAAAAAGCAACAGAAAGGGTCCTCACAATGGAGATATCCAGGGTGTTCAGCTAGCCTGGCGTTGGTGCACTTGGTGTCCTGTTTAGCAGGATAAACAGAGTGTACTTGAAAGTATCCTGGTAAGGCAAAGTGGAATGTAGGATGCTAGCAGTATCCTGGTAAGGCAGATGAAATGAAGTGACTGTTCATCTGGGTGTAGGTGTTCCTGCAAATGTGGGCACTGGTAAAGCAATGTTGCCTGAATACAATGTCTTTGGGATTAAATGAGCTTATATCCAGTGGTACTACAAATACCAGAGATGTGAACAAAGACAATGGTGTTTGTATACAGTGTCTATATGATTAAATGGGCAGATGCCCGCTCACCCAATACTGCAACAGATGAAGCTGGTGGTGATGAAAGTGACTTTACAGGCTCTCCCTTTTGGATCCTGGCTCAGGGGATGGTGTCCATCCTCCGCCACGGCCTACCCGGGTCAGCTACTGTGTGCCGCTGGACAGTAAAGCAGTGCTGTCCAAAGGTGCATGTGTGGTGACTCTTCTTGTGCAGGTCACAACTCAGCCTCAGCACTCTCCAATACAGAGCCCCTGCTTGAAATTCCAGGCCAGTGTTTCGTCAGATTAGGCGACCCATCAGATTTTGTAATGGAAGTGACGTTCCGTCGCTACCATCTTGCTACGCCCCACACTCATCCACAGTAAGGATAGAGTGACAAGGCGGCAAGCGGACATCTTGTTTTACCCACCAAAGTCATGCATTTCACACTTATTTTTAACAGTAAACTGAGCTTATAAAGTGAAACACAGTATTTAAAAATCTGTCTGTTTAGATGTTGAATATGTTAATATGACAAAACACTGCTGCTTTGAAAAATCAACATCAAAACAGTCTGACGGATTTCAAAATACTGAATTTCACTATATAAGCTCAGAAAATCCATAAGAAAATTTTAAATCTCCACTTACCTTATCCCGCTGCAGGGATTCTGTGGTAAAACCATACAGACCCAATCTTCACCCCTCACGGCAGGCTCCATTTAAAAAACCTTTAAGGACCAGGGCCCCTTTCTTATAGGGGTTTCCACTCTCTTGGACCCGTATAGCACCCCGCCAGGAAGCTTTATGTCTGAAAAAAACAAAGCACTGGATCCTGGGGTCCAGCTCTCAAAAGAGAAGCGTTACGGGCTAAACCTTGTTTCTTCCGCCACGAGGCCTGTGTACCAATCAATTTGGCCTAAAAAGACACTTTGAATGGATCCAGCTGCATGCTTGCCCCAGCAAAGATTAATCCAGCGGAGCTCAGCATAGCACATCTTTAGTCGTGACCAACACCTAAGACACTGGCGAAAAAAAACTAAGGTATTCCCAGTATTGGGAGGGGTTATATAGGGTGTGAACTTCCTGTCTTAGGGTGTGCCAGTGTCCATCCCCTAAAGGTGGCCTAGATAACCCACATAGTAACTACTATGGCACTGTGTCCTGTAATGTACAATAAAGAAATAATAATAAAGGTTATTAATAGTGATAGTAATAAGTTGCCCATTGACATAATAAACAGTAATCATAGGTTATCTTATAAAAAGTTGATATCATTGCTAGTTGCATGATACTGTAGAATCTCAAACATATGTTTGCAATGATGTAGCATATGACAGTAGCTCTACACGTTTCATGGTTATTCCCAATCATCAGGAGCAAATAAAAAGTAGAAGTATTTATAACAAAAAAATAGGAGTAAATGCAAGGTAATCTAATGGTTGGGACAGAGGCGGATAAAGGGAAGAGGGGGAACAAAAAGGTCCCAACCACTCTTACCGACAGGTAGATTTGATATACAAAAATGGTGTTGACAGCTGAAAGCACCATGGGAATACCATCCCCGGGAGCTGAGGCAGCATAATCCACGGCCACACCATGGCCCAAACAACAGTGTAGAGAATGTGAACCCCAATGAGTAGTGGTAATATTGGTAAATACTGTATAAAGTTCCCAGGCGGTTTCTTTAGAAAAAACTGTGTGTAAATAAATAAGACTGCAACATTGGTGGAGGGAAACACTATAGCCCTAAGGGGCATATAATTGTTTAAGAGCCTAATATAGAATGAAAACGCTTGAGTGATAGGAAACCTCTACCTCACCAGAGCTAGTAATGGTAAAGAAAGATACCAAGGAAAAGCCCAGTAAGTGAACAGCAAACAAAAAAAGGGGAATTATTACCTTAAACTTGAAAAGGAAAAAGAGAAAACGTTGTACAAAATGTGCATAAGATCTAAAAGTAAGTAAAGCAAGTGCTCCACCAGCTTGTGTTATTTGTAGCCCCAGCTGGCCGTGGAATACCGCCAACGACACGCTGCATGATCTGAGGGAGGCTGCACCCGTGCCTGAGTGGCTATTGATGTTCTGCAATTGGTGCTCAAACCCTCCCTCACTCATCACAGATGGAAATCAACATGTTGGCGCATGCCATCACCATGATGTCATACGTACGGCGCGTGAGGCATGGCATTGATGCGTGTTGAGTGCCTGCCCACCCCCCCACGTCCAATGGAACGAAGGAGGGAGGGAGGGTCCCGGCACGCATCGCAGCTCCTGTGAATGAATGGACCAAAGGCGCCTCACATAGGATACATAGTAGTAACACCCAAAGTGTCAACCAAAGACATAGTTGCAACCACTAACCACTAATATTATTGAATAAAATATACATGCTACCTCTGTAGTGTGCTTCCATCCCTTAGATATGCATAAAACAGAGGGAGACAAGGGTGGGCCTTTATATGAAGCAAAGAATGGATAGGTTCATATGCCTCCATCCCTAATATATACATTGAGAAAGGGGGAATTGTGGGACTAGTTAGAAGTATGGTAGAAGTGGCCACTCACCAGATGCTGCATTTTGCAGGGGGAAAAAGTCCACAACACTTTCCAAAAACGCAGAGGCACAAAATACATTGATGTGAACGTGTTCCATAGGAACCATAGTTAAAAAAATTCCCTGCATTTCTGAGAAATGCAAAAAGCATCAACAAACGCATTGTGTGAATCAAGCCTAATAAAGGGAGGACTGAAAGCTATCAAAGCCATCAGCAGGAGTGTTGACAGATCTTTCAATTTTTACTCATCTATAAAAAGTGATTTTTTTTCCTTACAATAATTGTACTAGGAGAAAATGTTAGATCATTTAAAAATAGAACTTTTTTTTTATAATAAATATGTTAGCACAAAGGCATTAGACAAAGTGTTTTCTAATTGTATCTCTCTCCATGCAGATTTACTGGTATAACTGATTCTAAAGGTTTTTTTAATTATCCTCATACTCACTATAATGAATAAAGTGCTATCTTGATTGGAAGATGCAAGGTGAAAGCATGAACAGAGAGCACTTGGCTGAAGAAACATGACGTTGATAAGGTTTAAGCTCATTAGCCATATGATCGCACATATGCCCTCAGATTGTTTTGAATTTTTAATGCGGAAAGTAACCATTTAAAGAGCTGGTTTTCAACTGCAATCTAAATATAGCTAAATCAGGAATGTGCAGTCAGGGGAGGAAGGTGAGACAGAGCCTCAACTGTCATGAACATTAAAAGAAAAGAAAAAATAAAATAAATTGAGCCTCGAGGGTCGTAGCTTGGCGAACTGAGGTCACAGAGACCCCCAGATATGGGGGTCCTTGTGCAACCTGTCAGAAGCTACATACAGAGCAGCCAGTTTAAATACAAGTTGGCACACTCTGTTTGCAGCAGACTGAGAGGATGAGCTCACAGTGCCTCTCCTCACTTCTTGTCAGAGGCACTGAGCTCAATGGACAGCTTGGAGTCTTGGACTAATGGTAAAGTACCATTAGCCCCAGTTGTCCAATAAAAATGCTGCAGTAGAGGCATGCCTCTCACTGCAGTGTCAAAGATGGGGCATGTGTCTAAAAGACATATGCTCCCTTCCAGCCCAGCCCTCTTAACTAGAAGGCAGTAATATGGGTTTATGGGTATAAGATTTACCCACAATCCCATGTTTTTCTCACACAGTTAAGAGGGAGAATGAGAATCTGCTGCAAGATAAATCATATATTATTATGCTATATGTTATAAGATAATAATTTATTATTTATCTATTTACTGTGAAATTACTGGTTTGAAGTTATAACTTCAGTAGTTTGTCCGTTAAGCCATCTGCTTGAGTACAGTTTTTTAAATTTAGTAAATGACCTTAAAAACCATATATATTAATTTGTATATTACTTATGGTAATTAACCCCTGGCCACCCTGTCCAGTTCTGACACTTCTCTCCTACATGTAATAATCATAATTTGCTAGAAAATCACTCAGAACCCCCAAACATTATATATATATTGTTTTAGCAGACACTCTAGGGAATAAAATGGTGGTCATTGAAACTTTTTATGTTACACAGTATTTGCGCAGCAATTTTTCAAACGCGTTTAAAAAAATTAAAACTGTTTCATTAATATAAAAAAAACAATAAGATAACCCAATTTCTTTTGTATAATGTGAAAGATGATGTTACGCCAAGTAAATAGATACCAACATGTCACGCTTTAAAATTGTGCACACTCGTGGAATGGAGCCAAACTTCGGTACTTAAAAATCGATTTTTTTTTTACAGATTACATGTTTAGAGTTACAGAGGAGGTCTAGTGTTAGAATTATTGCTCTCGCTCTAACGATTGTGGCGTATGTAACCTGTGTGTATCTGGCTCTGATACTAGCCAGTGCCTCACCAGCCACTGACCTCACTGCACGTTCCTGCTGCAAATAGGCCCAGACTTATAGGGAGAGTACCTGCATCATGAACTAGGGTGGTAACGTTTTAGGCTGGTCCTTGTTTGGACATTTTGTATGCCAGTGTAACATGCAAACATATAAAACAAAAAATAGTGAGCGCTTAGAGGATGTAGCTGATAGCACTAAAAGGTGACCAACCTAATAAACAGTATAAATCAAAAAAATGTGCAGTGTATAAAGTGAATTCATAAATAATGTAAAAATCCATAACTCATTTAACATATCCTAATATATGTAAACTGTGTAAAAATTAATTACACACCAAAAATAACATGCATAAATTTGTGAAAATTTTATTAAACACCATACATGTGACCACATCCTGAGTTACCTAGAGTTTGTGGCTTCCTTTAAAAGGGTATTTGACGTTCCTGCACGCTCCACTTCTGCTGCCAAGAGCCTCATGTCCATTACCATAGTATGAGAACTGTTGACGATTACGCTATTGAATTCTGTACTCTGGCAGCAGAAGTTGCTTGGAACAATGAGACCCTCGTGGCTGCTTTTTCTCATGGTCTCCCTGATACCATCAAAGCTGAGATAGCAGCCCAAAACATAACCACTAAGCTGGAGAAGTTGATCATGTTTGCCATTCTCATTGACTTACACTCATTGACTGTTCTACCCATCCAAGAAACGCTTGCACCTGAGGTCCTGTAGGGGACGGACCTTAGGTGACGTTGTTACATCCCCAGTTATCCAGATGGATAAGCCTCTGGTTCCGGTTACCCTTTCTTGCTCTGAGTCATCCATTGGGATACAGGCTTTAATCGACTGGGGCTGCAGGCCCATTCATAGATGGTGCCTTTGTGTCTAAGCACTTGATTCTGCTGCAGCTTTGTGCCACTCCACGTGCCATTGAGGCTATTGATGGGAGACATCTGACCCAAAAAAAATTTTGATGTCATAATGTAGAGAATACCATTTCCTTTCATTTGAGCCCAGTCTTGCCACACAGATTCACTCGAGGCCTGAGCAATCCTCTTTTATTGTTCAGTTAAAGACATCTTGAAAACTTTGTCAAAAACGCCCCCTTGCTGGGAGTGACAGGTGATTTACATATCATGCACTAGCCTGAGACAGGCACATCCTGTGTAAAAAGTTCACAATTCACATCCCCCTCCCCTCCAGCTCTCCCAGCTTTATGCTGTGAACAGTCAGCAGACTATAGACAGACAAGTGATTTATGGGACATGTATGTAGTCAGAGCTGGGCAGAGTAGAACATCCAGTGATCTGATGATAACCTGTCTCAGGCTAGTGCATGATATGTAAATCACCTGTCACTCACAGCAAGGGGGCGTTTTTGACAAAGTTTTCAAGACTTTGTCAAGATTTCTCTAACTGAACATTAATTGAGGATTGCTCAGGCATCGAGTAAATCTGTGTGGCAAGACTGGGCTCAAATGAAAGGAAATCATATTCTCTGCATTATGACATAAAAAAAATACTATGCTTTTTCAATATTTATTATGAATAGAATACTAAAGCAGACCTATACTCAAAAATTTAGGAAATGCTCTCTTATAGAGAATATCTAGTAAGGTTAATTGTGTTAATGTAGTACCTTGAAAAAATAAAATGTGCTTCCTTTGTTTCCATTTCCAGTGTCTCCAGAGGATTGCTTTGTTGCTTCTTAGTCTTCAAACTGGGCTGCCTTCTAGTCGATTCACCAACGATCACCGCTCTCCAGTACATGGATTGCACCAACTTTATGGATGCCCGGCTCATCTTTTGATCACATGCCTTTGAACACTGTACCTTTGTGAGTACTAAATTTTAAAGTCTCCATTAAAAATACCATTTTAATACTGCACTTAGAGTGGTGCCTTTGTTTCCATTTCCAGTTCCTCAATTAATGCAAGCTTCCTAACATGGGAAAATGCCTAAGCACTCCTATGTCCATTGTGTGGGATTATCTAAAGCATTTTTACATCCACTCTTACCTCTTACAACTGCTTCCAGGGCCCACGTCCACACCCTGGAAAACATCATATGTGACAAAACACGTAGGGAGGAGCCGACATTCGTGACATCATCACACCTCCCGAAATCCGGAAGCGGCCTGTCTGTGCTCCTGGGAACAGCTTTATATTGTTACAGGTGCCATTGTTTTTTATCCTTGTAAGTATTTTGCACAAAAATAATAAAACTTGAAGTTCATGGTTTTACACTACGTTGCTTCCTTGGCTTTAATTTTATGGATGCAGTGGAGCCTTGGAGACTAAATAGTAGAGATCCATTCAAAGTGAAGAATACACTGTGCTATGCAGGATCCCTTGTACACAGGTGCATTTTGACTTCTCTGAGTAAGTGGATCAAAAAAGTCTGGTAAGTGTTTATTAAGCATTCAGTGAAGGAACGCTGTGGTGCAGTTTACATAAAATGGATGATCTGCACTTCTATAGAGGGAAGACATACAGTACATTATGTCATGTATTACATTTTGGATGGTGGAATCTTGTGTTAACTTTTATGTATTGCTTTGTAGGCTCATATTGATTATTAAGTGCTGCACTTTAATGTACAATAAAGAAGCAATGCCCTGCAACTCTACTAATATGGCCCCCATTACATGAAGACAGAGCCCAAAATGACAATATGAAAGAGAGCAAGTCAACCAGTGCTAAAGAACAAACCCTAAACTCAACTGCTGCTGAAATACTGAGGGTCAAATTACCAAATCCCAAAAATATATAATATGAAAAAGCGGCGCTGAAGAAGTCCCGCCCCCTTGGGACGTAACACGTACGGAATACTACGTGACTGCAATTATGACGTCACCTGCATCCTTACACGCTGATCTCCGTCGATTACTTTGTTTATCGATACAGTCATTCATCCTTAGCACTGGGGCACGGTGCGTTTTATGTGAGTGTACACTTTTACTTTTAATAAATGAAACCTGTAGCAATCAGAGATCACTAGATTTTGCTGCTTGTATTTCATGTAATTTACCCGGAGGAGATTGATGATGATGATAAGCCTGACATTCAGTAAAAGTCTACACTTGATGCCAGTCTGAGGTATAGCAAGCTCCATATCTGATACCGTTTGGGTCTGCTTTTTGATTCCCTGCAAGGAACCACTTTATCTGACCTGACTGATTTACTCAGGGGTCCATCTCCTGAGGTGAGTGGCCATTGCTATTGATGGTGGAGGGTGTCACTCAAATTACCATATATGATGTTTACATCACCCATGTCACTGGATATATTTTTGGGCACTTCTGCTGGATGCACTTGTTTTCAACTCACTTCTAAGTGAATAGAATATTCGTTTTGTTCACATTTTTGTTCATATTTTTGTTCACATATTTGTATTTAGTTTAATTATTTGCGCTGTACTGCTTTTTCATATTAGAGCCCAAAATGAGTCACAGTTAATTGGCCCTGAGCAGAAGATCAATTTCAGGGAATATACAGGTAATTATGCAGATTAGTTCTTTGCCTCTCTCTTTATCTTTCTGGAAGGAGGAAGAGAAGGAAGCGCAAGCTCAGTGCAGAGATTTAAAATTCATTTAATTTACAAGAATAAATACACTTACACGATACAAGTAGGTTTCAAGCTAAGTAAGATGAAGGGGAGGTTCTACCCCAGTCCGTCCTTCGGCTAAAGCGCTGTCCATGGTGATGTTAATCCAGATGCAGGCTCTATGGGTGTCCTGTGGCCACCAGGAAGCAAACCAGCGTGGAACGTGGGTGGAAATGACATCACCGGATGGATGAGAACAGACGGGGAGACAAGCAGGCAACGCGCTCGGAGCTCCAGCTCCTTCTACAGGCCTGGAGGGGGACTGTTCTTGGCAGCTATTTAAGTGTGTCAGACAGCCGTGGGACTACAACAGCCAGCCTGACCTAAAAGATAGGGTGGCTAAAGAATTTGTTTTAAAAATTGTTTAAAAAGTTGTAAGGATTTGGGCCAGCAGGTGTACATTTGAAAACAAGCTGAACAAACAACCAGTCTGGGTGCAGTAAGCAAAATAGTACATATATCATACACTTGCAAAGAAATATTCAAAGAATGTTCGATATGCAATGTAAAAGAAACAAAGAATATAAAAGTCTACACACCCCTGTTAAAACAGTGATATCCACATGGACGATGAACATTAGTATTGTCAGTGAGCAATTTAGCTTCATTATCATGTTGGGCATCTCATATGGGGTACCTAATTACTAAACGGGGTGTAAATGATCATTAATCGATATTTGGTTCTATAGCTAACAAGGTACTTACTATGGATGAAAAGAAGGGACCCCCCCCCCCCAATAAATGTGTTCTGGACCATAAGGGTAGGCTGTAAAAGGGAAAGGAAAAAAAAGATGAGTTATGGATTGTCATATGCATGACTGAATTGTAATAGAACACTAAAAAGGTTGGCAACGGATATGGGAATTTTGTTTAAGTGGAAGATCAGCGAATGGATGATATGCCACAATCCATCATAGATTACAATAGGCCATGTACTTAAATTTCCTCATTCAAGCCTCATTCTGGGCATGGCTTCACAATATAGGTCTGCTTTAAGAACTGTGTCGACTGAATATTTATAGTCTTAAAGAGAACCAATCAGGATTGGAAAGTAATTGTAATAAAGAGCCATTGCAATTAGCCTTACAACATTGTAACCATTTCAACTTAACTTTTCAGGCTATTGCACAATTCTGTGCATAACTGATTTAATCTTTAAAGCAGAATTTTGGCCTTATACTATGTTTTGAAGCAAACTACTGGGGTGTGTAAAATTGCACCATGTTCAGTGAGATCTTTTAACTGGTTAGAGGTGGTCCAACACAAAAGCGTGCAGATTGCTTGGCCTGGCCTTCGACCAACATGAATGAAAAACATTAACACTGGAAGGGGGCTTAAGTACAGTTGAGATATAAAAAGGCAAGTCATGCAGCAAAATGCCTTTTAGATTTTAATTATGAGGTGTTGTAAGAAAAGATTCAATAAATGTTCAGGTAAAGAAGAAATACCAAACACAAGAGCACAGTAGAGCCTCGACTGAATATTAAGGATATTGGACTCACATCTGTGTTCATTAGGGCACTAACAGTGGGTGGACACAAATGTATAGCTTTAAAAAACAAAACAAAGGCAAGAGCTAACAAAAGGAAACTTTGCCAATTTTCTAAGAAAAACAATATTTACTGAACAAAGCATGGCTGGGCTGAGCTGCCACAGGGGTTTTTAAAGGAGCAAGGAATAGTGGAGTTGAAGAGTTTATTTTTGGGAGGCACTGAATTGATGATGATTGAAGCGCTGTAGGATAGGAATAAATATATATATTTTTTTATAATTGTTAATATTTTATTTTCTCAACTGTTGCCTTTGCCATAGTGTTCAAGTAGAAATTCTCATTTAACTATCACAGGCAAGATAAAGTAGTAGTAGGGATACAGAGAGATGTCTTTGGTTGCTTGAGTGGGTTTCCATAATTTTTGTAAGTATCCTGTAGCCAACTAAACCTGACTGGCTTCCATGTAGAGGACAATTTGACCCAATCATAAGGATTGCAAGTAGAATTGGGAGAACCACACCTTACTGCTGACACGTGGTCCAGCAAGCATGGGCGGGATGATATATTTCATTCACAGCACACTGGGTAACGCTTCTTGCAACTTGAAAGGATGCAGGACAGGGCTTGGTGCTACAGCCCCCATGTCTCCATACAGCTGGTGGTGATGACGCCAGACCTGTGGGCTCTACCCCCTCTTCCTCCGCCACCTCCATGCTCTCCTCTGCAGAATTATCCTATGAACATCAGGTACCCCCTAAGCGTTCAAAGGGCTATTCCCAGAGTCAGGCTAAAAGGTGCCATGCAATGCTTCAGCTGGTGTGTTTAGGGGACCGGAACCACACCAGAGCAGAGATTCTTGCAGCTTTGCAGGGACAGGCCCAGAGGTGGTTCACACCAGAGCAGAGATTCTTGCAGCTTTGCAGGGACAGGCCCAGAGGTGGTTCACACCACGCCAACTAGAGCCAGGAATGGTGGCGTCCGATAATGGCTCAAACCTCCTGTCCGCCCTTAGACAGGGAAAGTTGACACGGGTCGGGCACATGTCCTCAATTTGGTGGTGCAGCATTTCCTAAGTACGTACCCAGGGTTGCAAGATGTACTAAAACAGGCCAGGTGGAACTCAACTTTGGGAATGCTGCAGCGGCTATACATGCAGCAGAGGGCCATCAACGAGTACCTGTGCCAGTGCGGTATGACGACATGCTCAGGCTGCCTCAGCTTTTTTTCCCCATGCCAATGGCTGATCATTAGGATGCATGCACTGTATTGTCACCATTTGAGGAGGCCACAAGGATGGTGAGCAGTGACAGTGCATGAATCAGTGACACAATCATTGTATGCCCCATTACTTGAATTTAAGCCTTCAAAATGCGCACTTTTGATTTTTGAAGTTCGGGTCCCATTGACAGGTTCGTTATTCGGGTTCAAACTTTCGCAGTGTTCGAAAGTTCTGGTGCGAACCAAACAGGGGTCCGTTCGGCCCATCCCTATCTATGACTCCTGTGTATTCCATAGTAGAGCACAGACTTAGATATAATTTTGGACAGAAGTTCAGGCTTTGTTGCCCTATCATATATATTCTCATGTATGTTCTATCATAACAGCTACAGTATATTGAGCATATTCAGTGTGTAAATTTGTTTTATTTTTTTAATTTTATTTTTTTATTGCACTACATTTTTATTTAGTTTTTATGTTTAATTCTCTGTTAAACTACAGAAAACTATGTTGAGCCTTGGTACAAGATCTTTGTTCCTAATACATACTATATTGAGATTATGGATTTCTTGGATGGTGTTTGTACCAAGTGTTTAAAAAAAATAGTTTGTAATGAATAAAAAAAAAGCTGGTCATGGTCATAAAAAGCTAGGATAAAAAAAAGCCATTCGGAAAAATAAAAATGTAACCAAACACCTTACCTCAGTCTGCTGGTTCTTCTGTACCCCTACGATTTATCTGCCAATGATGTAAAACATTAATGAAATTCAGAGTACCACAAGCAATCCGAAAAGTTGTAAGCAAAAGTGTCACTGTACTACTTCACAAACAAGTAACCCTAACTAAACCTTAGCTTAACTACGCACACCTGAGACTACAATACAGTACAGTATATACTGTATATATATATATATATATATATATATATATATATATGTATATATATATATATATATATATACAGTATATATATTCAAAAAAACGCTTCTATTTGAAGCATGTTTTACTATTGATATACATAGTTCTGTTTGGGTTTCTAAATGTAGAGCTTTTCATAACCTGAGGCCTGGGGATCTGCTGTTCTAGTCCGGTCATGTGCTCTGCCCAGGGAAACTCAAAACATGTGCTTGCTCGCTCTGAATTATACTCAATGAATCCTCATAAAAGGGCTATTTTCAAACTAAAGCCAGCTTTTTTTCTTTTTTATACACAAAGGAAAAATATACTATGTTCTTGTCTACTTAGCTACATGTGATTAACAAGCAGTCTGTAGCCGAGTGGATGGAATTTGAGCAGAAGTTTTCATGGTGTGGCTCCACATAAAAGTCCATATTTAATGCGTGCTATAATTAATGCTTAATTGGATTATAATCAACGCACAGCATGTCCTTTTCTCACCACTTTTTTTTTTTCTATCCATGTTCCATTTCTATATGCAATTTAGGCAAATGCCAATATAAGCACAATGCAAAATGATTTAGGTATAAATGTGTTTAGAAAGAAGTCTCCTATTTGTAGCAGGAACTCACTGCAACATTTATGTAGTGCTGACATAGTAATGTTTCTCATAAAAATGTTCTCCATGGAGTTCCTGGGCCTTTCTTCCCTATAAGTCCCAGAGTTTTATTTTTTTTCCTTGGTCATGGTTCTGTATCCCTTAGGCTTTGTAGTCTGCCCCCTTGCATCTCATACATTGTTTTTTTTCTCCTTTTTTCTTGGGGGGGGGGGGGGGGGGGGGGACAGATAGATCTTTAATTTGATAGCATATTTGGATACATATACCGAGGGGCCCAAAAAACTGTATACACACTTCAGCACAAAAAATATATGCATAAATATTTTATTACTAGATTTCAATAAACATCAAAGGGTAGCTGCAAGTCATGTTTGAATTGTGCAATCACATTAGGTGCTCAAAGTGGTCACCATTAGCATCCAAACACTTGATTTTGGTGAACTACTGCATGAAAAACATTGACTAGAGCATCCACAGGGATTGCTCTGCATTATGTTTTATTATTATAATTCGATTTCCTATCCAATGTCTTGGCAGAATGTTATCAATGTAGGCTCTACTGTCTCGGTGGTAGTCAGGTGGTGCGCCATCTTGCTGGAAGTAAAAGTGCTCATCTGCATAAACCGCACAAATGTCTGGTAACATGATGACATCAACAATGGTTTGACTACTGACATCTTTAGGGGAAACACAATACTACACATTGCTGCCATAATTCAATTTGGGTTTTAAAAAAAAGGGCATAGATAACAACTGTTAAAATGTGTATACGTTTTTTTGGGTCCCTCTGAGTTGTATCTTCTAGGTTTTAATTAGGAAGAAATAGCGATTTAGAAAAAATAAAAAATGTTTCCTGTAATTCGTCTCAATACAACTTTTTATGTAGTTAGGGCAGTGCAAAATATGTGCCCTAAAATGTAATTATTAGAGTCTGCTGATTAAATGTAGATCACCTAAGTGTGATTTTTCTTTAATGTAACATAGCAAAATTGTATGCCCCTTTCAATGCCACATTACGATGGAGACAGGAAAAAATAAACAGGTTGTGTAAATTGTTAGTATAGCATTCAGGTAATATACTTTGTTTAACTTTTTATTTTTTATCATAGTGGGTCTGGATCTGGTCAGCGGAGATCCAGTAAAACCCAGAAGCTGATGTTCTGTAGGTGTCATGGGGAAACTAAGTTAGTAGTAAGAAGTTAAAGGAAACTGAATACAAATCTGACAGAGGTTCTAAACTACCCCAATTTGTCCAAAACAAAATTAGTTTGAGCTTTAAAGTATATGTAAATCTAATCACTAAAATCTAATTTAAGTATAGCGCACCCCTAAAGAGCCACTGGTGAAGTTGGTCCCATTTCCTCATGGCATACACAGCTGGGCACATAGCAGTTTCCTCATTCTTCCACTGACTTAGGAAACAGCCTACAAATTCTTTTTATTTTTATTTTTTATTGGAACATTAACTTGGATAAGGGTAGGGAGCAAGGGATACCCTGAAACTAGACAATTTGAGGACTCCTCAACTTCTGGCTGCACTTCCCACACTGCTGGCTGCACTTCTGCACAAGTTGCTGGCTACACTGTGTACACTGAATTTTCCACAGGATTCCTAATGCTGCTGGTGACTTGTACTCCCTCAAGAGTTTGATAGCTACACGTTGTCACTTCTCTTCAGCATTGGGGTCATTTACTCACTTAGCCACAGGATCACCGGTTGCCTCCTGATGATATCCACCAGGCTCTTCCTAGTGAAGAAAACTCAAAACACCGCAGGACAGGTGAACTCCTTCCTGACAACTTCCTCCTGGCTCTCTCCAGTGAGCTTCCTCCTGATCCAGCTGAATCCTTGGACAATGGGTCTGTGAATAGCCTCCTCCCCAGCTAAGCCTAGATGGGACCTTGGTGTCTTCCTCAAGACTTTCATAGGGATCCTGCATCAGGGGGCAGAGCCCCTGTACAGGGGTCTCCTCCTTCAGGACTAGACACAGGAACACTACACTGCTTGTCCATGCTTCATACTATTTATGGGCTCTCTCACCATCTTCAGGGCACACCTCCCCAGTTATTGGCTGGAGTCCCGTAAATATTCAGGCTGCCTGCTCTGCTCTTCCTCCCACTATACTTCTAGAATCCTCTACAGACAGGGGAAAGCAGCAGAGCAGCAGTCTGTGAAACACAGAGCAGCCCCAAATAATCAACCCCTGCTTAACTAAATTTGCCTGATGTAAACTAGGAGGCTGCTACATAAGCTTTAACATACTAAAAATCTCCAAAAGAAAATGCCAACAATTTAAAATCTACAGTTTTCATTTAAAAAATACCTGGTGATCGTGCCATGAAAGTCCATGTGCATGCACCTCTTTTTATCATGTGACAATGTTCTGTCCCTGTTTTGCCATTGTTTGGTTTGCCAACCTGTCACACACTCTTTGAATGGAGGCTACAAGTCGCTATGCTGATGTAAATTGCACAGTTATGTTACAGTATTGTCCTGATCAGGAAACACACCCTGAAAATGCTGTGTAGCAGCATTATCCCTTTATTTTGTAAAGGATTTTTAGGCACTATAGAAATCATGTATTATAACAAATATATTAATAATATTTAATCTTCATATTTCCAGCTTTTGCAAAGTAAAGTGAAAGTCTATAGTGAATATTTGCAGTTGACGTTGTGGTGAATGTCTAGTGAATATGTGTTGAACATCATCATAAACGTGTCACTTCTCTTAGTAAATTAGATTGTTGCCATAATTCCCGGGAATTTGCACTGCATTACTATTTAAAATTGACATAATGTTTAACCTCTTGACGTCCGCGCTATAGCCGAATGACAGCCACAGCGCGGACCTGAATTTCCAGGAGGCCGTCATATGATGACCTCCCCTGTGCATGCTCCCTGCGCGCGCCCTGCTGCATGAGGAGAAAAAAAGCCGATCACCAGCTTATCTGCAAGGGACATCAGTCCCAAAGAGGAAGAGGCAAATATGCCTCATCTGTGCCATCTGCCATTGCCACCTGACAGTGCCCACAGTGCCCACCAGTGCCACCTATCAATGCCCACAAGTGCCACCTATCAATGCCCACAAGTGCCCCCTATAAATGCCCACAAGTGCCACCTATCAATGCCTACCAGTGGTGTCAATCAGTGCCACCAAGCAGTGCTGTCTATCAGTTTAACTGATCAGTGCCCATTTTTGCCACCCATCAGTGCGCATCACTGCCACCCATCAGTGCCCATCACTTCCACCTATCGGTGCCCATCAGTGCCGCCCCATCAGCGTACATCAATGAAGGAGAAAAATTACCTGTTTTAAAATTTTATAACAAAATATAAAAATAAATACCAAATACCACCAAAAGAAAGCTCTATTTGTGGGGAAAAAACGATAAAAGTTAAATTTAGGGACAGTGTTGTATGACGAGAAATTGTCATTCAAAGTGCATCAGCGCTGAAAGCTGAAAATTGGTCTTTACAGGAGGGGGGTTTAAGTGCCCAGTAAGCAAGTGGTTAAGCACTGCAGACCTTCCCACTTAGCTCAAAGAAAAAAAGGAAGTGAATGAAATGCAAGTGTCAGTTTGTTCAAAATAGTTTCAGGCATGGAATACCAACTTTCTATTAGAGATGCACCGATACCACTTTTTTAGCAAAGAGTACCAGTACCGATACTTTTTTTAAGTACTCGCTGATACCAATTACCCATACCTATTTCCAGCATTTAGGGATATCAAGATGAGGAGCAGGGAGGGGGGTCTACATCATCTATTAGTGGGCTGTGTAATATTACCATCTGGATGAGACCAAGTGATGAAGAAACACAGCCCTCCCAACACTCAGCACTGTTGGCCCCATAGCTACGAGGACCATGCTGCCATACTATGTCCTCCTCTTCCAGTCCCATCTCCTCCATCTTATATCCCCCTCCTCATCCAGTTCATAAAACATGTTTAAGTGCAGGAGTAAGTAACATAAAATATAGGGTATTGAGTGCATAAGTCAGAATGAGAGTGGGGTGCGGGTGTAGGGCGAGAGAGACAAAGGGATAAGAGAGATATAGAAGGAGAAAATAATGTGTGTGTGGGGGGGGGGCAGCACAGGGTTAAAACATGGTGCTCTGTCTAGCTTAACAGATGAGCTGTATAGCACATAGGCAATACAAGGTTAAACTGATTAGCCAATCATGGGGCTTCTCTCCCTTGCAGGCAGCACAGGGGGTTAACACCGGAATCCTAATTAGTCAATGAGTTGTGTCTCTTCTCACTGCAGGCAGCACAGGGTTCTTAATTATTACCTCAGCCAGCTCTCAGGGCAGCACAGGGTTAAAAGTTGAGTTTTTCATTAGACAGTCAGCAGTGGGTTCCTCTCCTGGTAGGCAGCACATGGAGTAATGACGGCTCCTGCGTACAGACTCCTACTAAAAAGTGTTCAACCTGTCTGCACACACAGCAGAGACATTTGCAGAGAGAGAAGGCATGGCACCTACTTCCCAGGTCCCTTCCCAGTCAAAACTTTGCAGTGGAAAGGCTGATGAAGGAAGCCTTCCTGCATACCCACACTCCTCTGCGGTAGTACATTCAGGCAGTCCCCCCCCCCCCATGCATGGCAGACTCCACTGGTTCGGCTCCTCCACAGACACTGATGGCTAGCGGCAGCTGCCCCTGGTGGTGTTTACATTCATCTGTCAGTGGGAACCCCGCTGACATATAAATGAGTTATCAGATATTAAGGACGTGGCGGCCCTGCTCCTTAACAACCCATAATTGCTGCATTCTTCTGTGTACAGTTCAGCTGTCAGCGGGAAAATCCTGCTGACAACTATGCCAGAATGTATCAGTTTTAAGTATCGGTGCATTTTCAAATACAATACTTGTGTGCATGCCTAGTATTGGCACTGATACCGATACCAGTATCGGTATCGGTGCAACCCTACTTTATATTATTATAAAAAAATTCAAAAAAGAGAGACACATTATAGTAAACAGTATCCAGGCAAAGTACACCCTCAAAAAAATATCCATACAAATCCAAAATTAGACATGTGCAATTCGTTTTGTTTTCTTTCGTTTTCCGTTAAAATTCGTTATATTCGTTCATTCGTTATCGTACGAATGAACGAATGATTCGCTAAAAATTTTAACGAATGTTCGAATCGAACGAATATGAAAAACGAAAATCTGAAATAACCACATTAGAAACAACGAAACTACGAAAGAAGAAAATCCGAAAAACGAAAACAGGAACAACGAAAATCAAAATGAACGAAAAAATTTGTACATTCGTAACTTTTTTTTTTGATTCGTAATTTTCCGTGTCTATTACAATGGCGCTGCTTAACGTGCTTCGAATGGATTGAACAAAAAAATTCGTACATTCGTAACTTTTTTATTTATTTTTCGATTCGTAATTTTCCGTGTCTCTTACAATGGCGCTGCTTAACGTGCTTCGAATGGATTGAACGAAAAATTTCGTACATTCGTAACTTTTTTTTTCGATTCGTAATTTTCTGTGTCTCTTAAAATGTAATAATAGCATACACATTACATAAAATTATGAATTATGCTCCGATTACGAATCTACGAAAACAATGTTACGAAAGTACGAATAAATCAATCTAACGAAAGTACGAATGTAACTAAATCTACGAAAATACAAATGCGTCCGAATTTCGAATAAACGAAAATGAAACGAATGGAAAAACGAATCAACGAAAAAATAACTCTTACGAAAATACGAATACGAACACCGACGACTTACGAATTTACGAATCGTTACGAATACGAACACCGACGACTTACGAAATTACGAATCGTTACGAATCAACGGAAACGAAAGAAACGAAACGAAACTAAACAAATTTTTCTATTGTGCACATGTCTATCCAAAACAGCTATAGAAGCACTCATGGGTCTTGCAGTGAAATAAATCAAAGCAACAGGACATTAGCTGCAGTGAACGTATATCTGCAGTAAGTCAGATAGACTCAGCTGCATTCTTGACTGGAGGATGTCCACCATTGTCTAGCCCAGTGAAGGCGAACCTTGGCACCCCAGATGTTTTGGAACTACATTTCCCATGATGCTCATGCACTCTGCAGTGTAGTTGAGCATCATGGGAAATGTAGTTCCAAAACATCTGGGTGCCAAGGTTCGCCATCACTGGTCTAGCCCTTTCCTTCCCAGTCTTAATGCTCCTGGCCCGCCCCCTTTCATTTATTGGATTCTATTTTTTCAATAATGGAGGCTCAGCATTACGCAGGGAGGGCAGTCAAATGCATGCAAATGCCGCCTAGCTGTGAACGTTTACTCCTCAGACTGATATCTATCCATCAAGGCATTTTTATATTTGCATAACTGCTCCTAAGAACCAGCCCACTGCTTGCATCAATGCTGAGGGCTCTAGAAAGGGGTACTGGGACAGGATGCTGTGATGTTTTTAGAAGGCTATGTACAGCACCCTGGCCAGCTCCTTCCACCAGCCATGATTTATCTGCATTGCATATAGAAGCACATAAACTAGTAATATGTTACTGGGTCTAGAATAAGGTATATATATAAGGAAGGTCTTTATTTAAAAATGTCATTACCACGTTGATGAACTTAATGATTTAAGCTAATGGAAAGGAGTACCGTAGGTTTTTTTTAACATGAGTGTTTCACGTTAATGTTTTTGTGGATTAAATTACCAGATCATACCGTACATATTGACAAATACCTTATTAGTCAGAAGAAAGAAAATGGATTTAAAAATCAGTCATAATTATTTACTTATCTTATTTGTTTTATTAATCCACTCCAATTATATCAGTGGTAAAACAAAGATGAAGAAGCTGCTTTAATAGGAAGCAATAGGCAATAAACACAGAGATTTTTATGAGTAATGGTTGAATTGGTTTAGAGCTGCTCTAAGGAATTTATACATAAGTAACACACACATTCACATTTTATCTATTTTTCTGTGACAATAAAATTCCCCAGGCAAATTACAGAGTAATGTGTGTAGAAGAACAACTGCTAATGTTGCATCTATGCAATACAAATCTCTGGAATATGCTCCCTCTTGCATTGATCGGTGCTCTGTAGCATCTGTGCTTTATCTCTTCAGATTAGAGGAAATGTATAACCTCCCTCCTTTCCTCCCTCTATCCTTCCTTTGTTGCTTTCTTCATCCCTTTCATATTTTTTTATTATATTGGTGACCAGTTATGCCGCGTACACACGATCGGACTATCCGGCGGACTTAGTCCCGTGGACAATCCGCTGGACTTTCCAGCGGAGGTCCGCCGGACTTTCCAAATGAGCGGACTTGCCCACACACGCCCACACACAACCAGACTTCTCCGGCGGACAATCCGCCGGACTTTTGGCGGGGGTCCGCCGGACTTTTGAAATGAACGGACTTGTCCACACATGGAGTAAAGTCTGTTAATTTTGAATGTGACTCCAGGTAGACGGGACTAGCGAAGGAAGTCAATGCCGCCGCCTCCATTGGCAAGATTGACACCTTGCTAGCCCCGTCGCCTGGTATGGATTTAAAGGGGTACCCCAACGCTGAAAAAACGACATGGGGGTCCCCCCAAAGTCCATAGCAGACCCTTATACGAGCACGCAGCCAGGCCGGTCAGGAAAGGGGGTGGAGACGAGCGAGCGCATTGATAAACTGCATTATATTACATTTTTGGTTTTGTGTTTACTGTCACTTTAAAGCACATGCACAGTCCCTGTGAGTACAATCTAGGCAACCTCTTTAAATGACCTCCATGCTATGCCTGCCTTCTGCACTGCCAAAATGTAGAAGGGAATCAGAAAAACCATTACATATACAGCTTAGTGACCCTTTTTTTAAAATAACAATTTCCATCATTTTTATTTTAGATTGACCAGTAATCAATGTAAATACAAAAAAGGGTCCAGGGTGCACAGGATGTAAGCACAGCTGATGTCTACACTTTATCCACAGAACCCAAAAGAAAGCTTTCCACTGATGTCGGCTCCAGGGACCATGAAGGTTTGCCTCAAAGGAATAGAGAAAACTGGATGGTGAAGTACTGTGGTAAAAAGAAATAAGATGCGCAATCGGCGCTACTTACAGGATACACAGCAAGGCAAGCTTATCAGAAAGGCACTTCCGCGATCGCCGCTGGATAAGCGTGCGTTCCACGGAGGCAGGAAATGACGTCAGCAATAGCGTTGGCCGGAAATTACGTCAACGCATTTCGCCCCTCCTCCAGGGCGTCATACTTCAGTGTTGGTACACCACTAAGGACCAAATGTGTAGAACCTCCTGCCAGTCTTCACATAAACACTTGTCTTACATGAAGATGTATGTGTACAGTATATGTCAACTTAGGAAAAAAAAAAATATTGTTGAGATCATTAGCCCCTCTTCTCTTTTCTATGTGCATGAATCTTTTCCAGGCAATCAGCCAACCAAATTTTCCTTTCTTAAGCAGTAAATAGAACTCTTCTGATTTCATTCAATTACATTACAATGATTAAACTATTAAAATCTGTGCACATGATTAGTGTTTTACTGACCATTTCTATGCTAATCCTGCCACAAGGGATGGCATTCCATGTAATGTAGCTAAAGACCCATGATGGGTGGAATGCGATCACACCATGCTGTTATGCTATTACTCTTAACCATTTTAACAATGTGGTGATGGGTTTATGAAGTCACAAGGGAAATGGGAATAGTTACCCCATGGGGTTTTAATGCTAGTAAGACAAAGTATTAAAGAAAAATATCTCTTTATAGCAAAAAGTTTTTATTATGGTAAAAAATGTTACAAAAAGACAACAAGGACATATGATGTATTAAAACATGAGCTTGGAAAGCGTACACATAAAAATACAAACAGCGAGTACATAAATAAGCATAGTGTGATCTAGAAACCAGAAAGTACGAATCATACTATGCCCCCCAAACTGACGCGTTTTGACCATATATTTATTGAGGTCTTCTTCTAGGAGAATATAGGATAAGAAGCTCTAAAAAAACAAAAAAAAAAACCATATATTGTAACAGTGAAATCATCTATAACATAGATGGTACTTTCAAAAACAACGCATGTTTTTTAGCTAAAAAAGCATATTCAATAATTAAAATAATTTATATTTACCACTGATGTTTGCACAAAGTGCTCATGGCAACCGCTCCCAAAGACTGCCAGGGGATCCAAGCAATGTGGTGGACAGTCCCCCCCCCCCGGCACACTGGACAGCAGGGACACAAGGGCAAGGGAAAAACAAATCTCACCCCCAAGGTCCACAAGAGGCCACGCTACCCTCCCGAATTCCAAAATGGAGTAGAAGTGGGAAAAAAAAGGGGGCAAGACAGGGGGGCGGAAGAAAAGGGATGGACCAGGACAGGACCCCCCAAAGATAAAGGGAGTAAAAAAAGAAAAAAAAAGGGGGGGAATACAGGAGTGGACAGGAAAACCACAAGGGAGCTGGACCTCACATCAGTATGCTGTTGAAGATAAAATAAGGTGAATAAGTAAAATAGTTACTGAATATTAAGGGGTGTCTGTGAGATTATTAAGCCACCAGGGAGAAACCGTGGCCAGTTCCCAGGGTGCTACACAGTGGCAAATACTGTAATACCTCATACCACCAGCGGGGAGGAAATTTCTGGTGAGTGCAGCTACAATAGGAGCACGGATAAGTCATGCATGCTGTGATCACCTTTTGAAGAGGGATTTAGACCGGCGCTATTTTTTCACCAGCACTAAGCACTTTATTGAACACCAATGTTTCGAATCAATGGGACTTTAATCAACATTTTTTTTTTTTTTTTTTTTACTTTTTAAAATGTACCTGTCTAATTAGCACCTATGTTTACCATTTATTGGGGTCATATATTTATTTGCACATTTTTTATTAATTTAAGCATGTTCGGTTAATTTTCTTAACCAGTCACAGGTGTATGAGGACACACCTGAGATAAGAGATCATCACCTTTTTACTTATTCTTATTATTCTCAATATATAGCTATTTCACTTAAATGAGCCACCGTATTATTTTCAAATCATACCTAAATTAAGTTTTATTATTTATGCATTCTCATCTCATCACGGTTATTTATTTATGTATTTTCATCACAGTAATTTGTGAGTCAACTGAACAGCGCCACATCTATTTTTCCCTTCTCATTTCATTTACTCACCTAGGTGGAAGTAATTTGTAGAGGCAGCAGTTCTCCTGATTCCTTAATTTTAAAGTTTAAAATCTTCCTGTTGGTACTTCTTCCTTTGCGAGGAATCACACACACCCATTTCAAACACCCAAATGAGGAGATAAAAGTGTGTGGAGAACATAAAGTGTGTGGAGAACATCAAATGATGCCAAGTGAAAATAGAAGCGATGACCATGCAAGAGGACTTACATTGAGCATGGAGATCGCATAAGAAAGTGAAATACTGAATGGTGGACTCGTAAACCTATGAATAAAACAATTAAGTATATATTAAATTTTGTGAGAGAATGCTGATACTAGACACAGAAACATAAAGTATAGGCATTAGAGCAGTTTAAGCAAGAGAAATGAGGCAATACAAGCACAAACTTACTTTAAGATAGAGGAATTAGTGTCTATCTGTCCTGGGTCACCGCATAAAATAAGGCACAGTATTTCTTATGCAGATTGCCTTTTTATATAGTTTGCTAGGAGGAACAGCTGGTCCACAGGAAATCCCCCACCCCTCTACCTCCCAAGGGGGAGGTGCCACCCGTCCAGCCCAAAAAGACCGCCTCAAAGCCCCCACCCAAGAAACATCCCATCAGACTGCCCCATAAGGTGCAGGGATGGGGCAGCCATGCCAGGAGGCCCTACACGTGGATTACCCTGTGTTCCGGAAAGGGAAACAGATCCCGCTGGCCATCGCCATCGTCACGCCGCAAGTGCGTGACGTCACAGCGTTCCACGCACGTCAGTGTGAAGCCGCGCATGCGCAGAAGGTCACTGAAAATGTCCATGACAAACACAGAATGCCGCCGGCAGGGAAGGGGCTCCCTCCAGTGGCCAAAGTACTTTAAGAAATTAAGTACGATGCTTCCGAGCATGCATCGTATTGTTTCCAAGCATGCGTAGAAACTTTGAGCATCGGAATTGGTACAGACGATCAGAATTTCGAATTGGAACTTTTTCAGACAGAAAAACTGAGATCATGCTCTCAATCTTTTGCTGGCTGGAATTCCGCCAGCAAAAGTCCGATGGAGCATACACACGGTCGCATTTTCAGACCAAAAGCTCTCATCTGACTTTTCCTGGCGGAATTACCGCTCGTGTGTACAGGGCATAACTGTAATTTAAAAAGCCACACATGTGGGAAATTAATCTTTAATTGCCATTTTAACCTGTGTGTGCCACCTTCTGTGTCTGTACCAAGGCCAAAGATTCCAGGGTATGTAAACTTTTGATCAGGGCCATTTGGGTGATTTCTGTTATCATTATGATTTAAAAAGGATCCAAAAAACTATGTGATAATAAATGGCTTCATGTGATTGCTATCCTTAAATAAAATACATTTTTTTTTTTTGGCATGATCGGTCATATTTTCAATATTAATGCCAAAGTTTCACAATTTCTGCCAGGGTATGCAAACCTTTGAGCACAACTGTATATAATAAATTATTGTAAGTGATTATGCCTTGTTTACTAGCCTACAGAACTGCTCATAGGTACAACATCTAAATGTTATGACAAGGATATAATTGTGCAATATCAAATGTGAGTACACATTTATCAAATGTGATTATAACAAGGGTAAAGTATGGCAATTTCAAAGGTGAATAAACATCTATTAATACAGTGACTATGATTAAATAAAGTGCATGAGTGATATTGGTGCAAACAGAGTCTTGTCTTGGTGGAAAAAAGTGCTGATGTGCTCCATGTCCCATAGATGTCAATACATCCACCTCCTGGGACTAGTGAACGATCCACACTCACCAAATATGTTGGGCTCCTTCACCATACAGCAAGAGGAGTCTACCGTGCTTGTGGGGGGACCACTTCCCAATGTGGTATCCTCTGGTGGTTTCTTCTGTATTGGATAACCTCCGGTGGTGACTCCCAGGCTCCGGAACAAAAGGATGTTCAGTGGGCGATATATATATAAAAATATGAAGCTCCTCATAGAGTAAAATCCTTGGGTGATTTATTTAAAAAACAGCAGCATACATAAAACTTAAAAAAACTGTCAATATGACAGAACTGGACATCACCAGGTAAACCATCAGCCCTACTCTTGTGCAAGATGTGGACGCTGTATCATTGTATAGCATGCATTCCACTCTCTGGGCCGGAAATGATGTGTCATCTTGATGTGTTTCATCATCAAAGTGCGACGTTAACAAAAACTACTTTTGATTGAACGATTTGAACATTGCACTTTGATGATAAAATGCGTTAAAACTTTTTTTTCATTTTAGATAAAGTGGAGAGGAATTAAAATGTATGTCAGGTTTTTATTTAGGTCTGTGCCCCATTAGGGAGATTCACCCACTTTATTTGTCCTGTTTACTATTCTCACTAAGAGTAAAAGTGAAAGAAAATCCCAAATTTTGGGTTGTCACCAGAACATAAAAAGAGGGGAAATCGTCCAATGGGGACACAAGTTCTGGCGACCTTGGAGACAACCAGGGAATCCCTTACTTTGGAGAGATTTTTGCTCTCTTTCTGTTTTGGCTAAGGGACATGATGTGAACGTAAATCTCCCTAGCTTGACATAGATGGCAAAATAAAAACTGATGGGTTCTAACCATCACTTACTGAACTGGAATCTGTGGGGAAGAGAGCTTTGTATTCTGGGGGGAGATGTACACAGATGTAACCCCTCAACTCAACTGTACTGGTACACAGCACCCCCCTCAACCCTGCACACCATACACAGCGCACCCCCCTCAACCCTGCACACCGCACACAGTGCACCCCCTCAACCTTGGAAACAGTGGGGAAGAGAGCTTTGTATTGGTGGGGAGATGTACACAGATGTAACCCTCAACTCTGTACTGGTACACGGCGCCCCCCCTCAAACCTGCACACCACACACAGCGCACCCCCTCAACCCTGCACGTTGCACACAGTGCACCCCCTTAACCCTGCACGCCATACACAGCACACCCCCATCAACCCTGCACGCCATACAAAGTGCACCCCCCCTCAACCCTGCACACAGCACACCCCCTTAACCCTGCATGCCACACACAGCGCACCCCCTCAACCCTTCACTCTGTACACAGCACATCCCCTCAACCCTGCACTCCATACACAGCGCACCTCTCAACCCTGCACTCCATACACAGCACACCTCTGAACCCTGCATTCCACACAAAGTGCACCCCTCAACCTTTCACTTCATACACAGAGCACCCCTCAACCCTCATTGAATATAATTAGTTCTAGAATTTTTTGTCTATTGGTGGGTCCCGTCACCTCCGCAGTCTGTGGTGTGCAAGCAGTGAGATGATGTGCTGTAACCTTAAGCAATCAATCAGTGGGTTGTAATGATGTTCTGTAACATCTAGCAACCAATTAGGGAGCATTAATAATGCGCAGTAACCTCTAGCAACCATTGTGTTGTAATGATGTGCCGTAACCTTCAGCAACCAATCAGTGAACAGTGATGATCTTCTGTAATCACTAGCAAGCAATCAGTTAGTAGTAATGATGTGCAGTAACCTCTAACAACTAATGGGTAAGCGGTAATTTTGTGCAGTAACGTCTAGCAACCAATCAGTGAGCAATAATAATGTTTGTAGTGGACAGTGTAGGAATCGGGTAGTGTAGTGGTCAGTATAGGAATCAGGTGGGTCAGTGTAGTGGTCAGGTATGGATCAGTGTAATGGACAGTGTAGAAATTAGGTAGGTCAGTGTAGAAATCGGGTAGGTCAGTATAGGAATCAAGTAGCTCAGTGTAGTGGTCAGTATAGGAATCAGGTAGGTCAGTATAGGAATCAGGTAGGTCAGTGTATTAATCAGGTAGGTTAGTATAGTGGTCAGGTATCTATAAAAGGGAAACCTAACTACCCTAGGACAGCAGTATTGTCAAGCTATGGAGAGGGTAATGTTGGTTGGACTAGTAAATTTAGATGAACATTAAATAAATGACTAACTTATTACATCATTACTCCATATATCACATTTTAAACAGTTGCAAAAAAAATTTCCTTTTGGGATACAAGTTTACATAAATAAATAAAAGCTAACCATTGTAACCCTAACCCTGTCAGTATCACATAATTTGCCACTTTTGATAGACAGTTTGGTCTGGTAAAGGAAGTTGAAAAATAATAGACTTACTGACAGGATCACCAGGTGAAAATAAAGGAAAAAAAGCCTAAAAAAGAAAACAAATGCAGCCACCACATCTAAGAATTCAAAAGCAGTAGTATATTACATTCTTGTTTTGGGGTTTAAATGTGCTTCAAGCCTAGAATTATTACACACTGAAAATTGCAAACAAACCCATTGAAGAGCTACAATACTATTACAAGGGTGACATCTGCTGGTCTGCTCTGGTCGGAAAAGAAAAGGCTATAGTGGAAATCTGACATAAACCCTTGCAATATTTATACTTTATAAAAGCAGCTTAGTGAGCAATATGTTTTTATCTTCAATCTGAAAATATTGTTTGTCTTCTGCAGTTTATAATGTATTATTTATAAATCCTTTATGCACATAAAACAATAATAAAGTTATGCATGAATACAACACCAGGTAGGAGTCTTTTTGTTATATATTTGATTGCTTTTAGAGTATACGTTTTTCCTATTTCTCTCCTAGGGGTCATTTTTGAACAGGATGGTTATGCTTTCATCTAGCCAAAGCATTTCAACTGGTCTGTTGATCTCATAACAGTCAGTGACATCAGATGTCCGCATGTCAAAATCATTCATAGGGACTTTTGTCTCCATATATAGACTTTTTGTTTCCATATATATGGACGGTACCGGTCAGGGCGGGTGGAATTGGCGGTTGGTCAGGCTGTATTGAGCTTTGAGCGTGTATCACGTATATCGCTCACTTGGTGCCGCTAGATGCGTGTCTCTGCAGGCGTCTGTAATTGCGTGGCCAAGATAGTCAGACCATTCCTCCGTTCCTCCGTTACTCCATCAAAGAAGCTGTCTCGCGCACGCCTGTAGGGGATAGCGTCATGGCGTCCGTACGATGGTGACGTTATAGGGATTATTCCCTTTCTTCCTTCCCCTCCCTGTTTTTGGTCTCCCTACTGGCTCGAGCCTCCTAGGGGCATTCGTGATAGCCAGCTTGGGTATTTAGGTTATATATATATATTTCTTATTATCTTGGACTTTCTACATAGCGCTGCATGTTTCAGCGACAAGCAGGACTATCACAAATTCCCTCTGGCGTCCGGACGAATGTTTGTTATTCATGTTTTATGTTGTTATGTCCCCCCAATGTCTGTGGTTACCCAGTTTGGTCTAATTTGAACCAGTGGGTAATTTACACTAAGTTTAGTCCACTATTTGATATTTAGCAGATTAATTTTCATCTGTGGTGAAAGTTATATTTTTTCAAGTCACTTCAAGAATTTTGTTTAAAGACACTTCAAAACTTTATTTGCTTCAGGATTTTTCATTCACTTTTTTGTCACTTTTTGAAACATTATCACTACAAGTAACAGTTTATGGACTTTTGTTTGGATTTGTTTTCCTTTTTTGGACACCTGCAAAAAATATATAATCACACTTCACTTTAATTTTTCACTTTATGTATATAGGTGATTAATTGTGTTGTTTTTTTTTTGTTTTTTTTTATTAGCACTGTTTATACATATTTTTCAGTATTGTTTACACAGGTTAAATATTTAGTTTATTCACAGACACTGTGATTATTAGCGCTACTGTTTTATTCATTTAAAATCACTTTACATAATTTTCATCTGTACCTGTAATGGAATAAGCCCTACAATAAATGTATATATGTATTTTTTCATATACAGTTTTTTTACTTTGATTTTTGACACACACTGCTGTTCAAGGAGCCCCACTGCCCTTTGTCTCCATCTGTTTGAGATGCTTCTTTTGTATATGTTTGGGAGTTGAACAGTTAGTGGATCAGTAGGACGGTATCCATTCATGTATATAAACAAGCCTCTTCTCTATACATTCTTTAACCTGATAACTCATGGGGCCCCCGGCAATAGGAGATTATGGGGCCCCACAGTACACACACACACACACAGTATACACATACATGTTTCTATTGGCTGAGAAGGTACTGAAGAGGTGGGGCAGCTATAATCTCTGGACTTTTAAACCAAAAGGATGTCAGTAAGGGTCATTTGCATACTGTCCCTGATTGTACTGAGGCTGGCAACCCTGATGGGGCCCCCTAGTGGCCCAGGGCCCTCGGGCAGTGCCCGAGTGGCCGAATGGTCAGTCCGCCCCTGTATATATATATACTAGATAAAATAAATACATAAAATTATATTCTGGAGATCTTGAGGGAAAAAAACAACAAAAACAAAGATTATTCAGGAGATCACGAGAAATAATAAAAAATCTGTTTTTCAGAACTGTGTGAATATCAGCAGCAAAGCAACTTCATTATTCTAGCATTCTAAATAAGAAGAGAATGCGCTGCATTGAAAGATTTAAAAATGTGCAGCGTGACGAATGTGCTATCTCCATTACGAACGCTAGTTTTACAAAAGCGATCACTTCTGTCTCGTACTTGATTCCGAGCATGCGTGAACTTTGGGGTGAGGACTTGTGTACACACAATCGGACTTTACGACAACAAAGTGAAGTTGGCTGAAAATTTGAGAACCTGCTCTCAAACATTTGTTGGCGGAAATTCCGACAGCAAATGTTCGATAGAGGATACACACAAGCTCACATCGAACATTTCCGTCAGAAAATCTGACCGTGTGTACGCGGCATTACAGTGTGCCCATCTCCACCCACAGCTATGGAAGTGGAGGTCTTATGGCGGATGCAGCAAGTGTTGACTGACCTGGACGAACCTGTTTCTGCAAGCGATGAGCTTGGATGGAGAAATGCATCTATCCAACAGCAGTTCAAGAGGTTGGAAGAAGGGGAAGCTGTCCTCATTTCCCAGACATGGATCACAGAAAGCAGGGATTTAATTGACTTTTCATCAGAGGATGTTATGGATGATGAGTCACCTGCCAAAGTGTTGGCACAAGGCCCAAGGGCCACCAGCTCATGCCCTGGACTTTCAGCAATTCCAGAGACTGGGGATTTAATAGAATTTTCTATAGAGGAGGAACCACCTAGTGAACCCCCAGCAGAAGTGCTGCAGAGTACTGCAGACCCCTACTCCACACTCGTAGCAGTTTCGTAGGCCAGAGGTGAGAAGGTGGTGGTTCTTATTCCCCAGTGAATTTCAGAGATGCAGGGAGGTGAAGCAGCCATTCCCCCTCCCCAACAAGGATTTGTGCACCTGAGAGACAGTACCAGAGAAAGGGCGTCCCAGCAGCAGACGGCGCCCCAGAATGATAACACCAACATAGCTAAAGTGCTGCCAACCGGACAGAGGTTCCAAGACATGTGCCCCACACCTGTGGCAGCTCTGGAGGCCCAGGGTGAGGAGGTGGCGTTCACTCCCGAGCAACAGATTAGGATCCAGGGGGAGAAGGGAGAAGATGTTGTCTTCTTCCCTCCCCAATAGTCAGCCAGAGTGGAGGAAACTGTCTTCCCTCCTCAATAGTTAGCCGGAATGGATGATGTGAGTGCTGAAGTGCTAACAGGGCAGAACACTACTGGCCTCTGTACACAACAATCCACTCCGCAGGAGCTCCAGAGAGAGAATGCAATTGGCACCTTACAACGTCAGCTTGAGCTGGTGCCAGTGGACCCCACAAATTCTGGCAAACTCCAAGAATTGATTATGCAAGAATGGGCTGCCATCAGTCAGGATGTGGCCCAGAAGTTGACTGACAGCATGCCAGGGGGAATTGCAGAGGTCTTGAAAAAGAAGGGTCAACACTGCAAATATTGACTCTTTGCATAAACTTAATGTAATTGTCAATAAAAGCCTTTGACACTTATGAAATGCTTGTAATTATACTTCAGTATACCATAATAACATCTGACAAAAAGATCTAAACACTGAAGCAGCAGACTGTGAAAATTAATATTTGTGTCAAATTTTTTGGCCACGTCTGTATATACAGGAACTGATGCCTGCCTGATGGATGTAGCTGTGCTCTCATTCTTTGTAGATGTTATTGAGCATGTAAACAGTACGGTTATATTTCACAATGTTGTATTTTGAGTAATTTTGTTTATTTCATTAGTAAGTCCATCACGCTTTTTCTTTGAAGAAGCCGAAAATGGCGAAACATGTCAGAAATACAAGTGTGGTAAAAGACAATGTTCTTGCATTAGAGGAATGACAACACATGGCTGTACATGTATTTTTAACCAATTATGTTTGATTAAATAAATATTATCGCTTTAAAAAAAAAAATCCTGTGCTATCATTGCAGTAAGCACCTAAAAAGTCCTGCCTCTCTTACCTTGTTAAAGATTTCCATCCACCCATGGCCTGTTGATTAAACATTCCCACTGTTATAGCCTATGGTCAGATATGTACTGTGAGTTCTAACATTTTCAATAAACCGCCCACTAGATGGCGCTTTTGCCTTCTCTTTATACACATACACATGGGAGCAGTGGGGGAAATCGCATTTGATTCAGACAGGAAGGCATCGCATTCCTGTTCAAATCACATGTGAATCTTTGCAGTGTGAGCTGCAGCAATTTTTTTTTTTGTATTGAAGTATCGGTACTCATACTCGCGGATAAAAAAACAGTATTTCTGCAACTCTAGTGAGAATGTTCCTCTTGGAGTCATGGCCTGATCTAGGGGGATGCTGGGGTGGGCTGTGCCACCCCAGATTTTAAGTGCAACCCCCCAGGCAACCTATTAGGGTTGCCACCTGTCCAGGATTTACCCGGACAGTCCAGGTTTTGAATCATGTGTCCAGGTTTCAGTCCACCTGAAACCCGGACACATTATTCAGACTGGGCTGTGGCTTCCTAAGTAACCGAGATAGTAACACACAAATCTGTTGCCGTCCATGAGCTGCGGGCGGCTGTCTGGGGGCAGGTTTGGCATCACTGAAGGGTAAGGGCAATGATGTCAACAAGAGAAATTTGGCCACAACCACTGTTCGCCGCTGCTCCTCTGACAGGGAGGGTCTGCGCTGATTGCTTACCCAAATATGTCCCAGGACTTTTATAATCCTATAGTGTTAAATGCGGAAAAAAAAAGTGTTGCCATGTGCTGCTAAAGTGTCCGGGTCTGGCTTGACGCAAAGGTGGCAACCCTACAACCTATGGAGGTTATGTATCATTAGAAGCTGTCTGCAGCTACTGGTTGAGTACTTGTGAAATCCTCACAGGGCCCAGCCAGCACACTCCCCCTCCTTCCCTGCATGGGCAGGAGAGGAGAGAGACATTGATCTGTATTCAGATCACTCTTCAGAGAGAATTTGGAAGGTAGCAAGGAGGTGTTGTATCACCTGCTTCAATCTCTAGAACCCCACACTAGCGCACCGCAACCCTCTGCATTGCATGTAGTTGTGGAGTGCTTGCAGAACAGTCCCATTCACTTGAATGGGTCATACTCAGCAGGCACTGTGCCCACAGAAAGCAAAAGAGGGTATAATTCCTTCTACTGCCAGGAAACAAAGCATCATAGTGGCAGCATGTGTACACCCCAGCCCTGTGTTGCCAACCATTTATACATTTACAAACAGTTTGTATAAAACAGGCACTTTTCTCCTGTCTGTAAATGTCCATGGACAGGAGAAAAGTTGCCATAAAAAATTCCATTGTCAAGGGCTCTAAACTGTGCATTCACAGTTCCAGAGCCAGCCAATTAGAGAACTGCCGGGCTCAGCCTCCGGTCGGGCAGTGGGGAAGGTCCAGATAGACATCATGGTGCTTATCAGGCATGAGTTATATTCACACTCCCTACTGCATAAGTTGATGCTTCATTAATTGGCACCATTGGTGAAGGTATGTGTAAGGGGTTACTCTGCCAGACTCTCATGTAAGGGGGCACTCTGCCAAACGCTGATGTAAGGGGGGACTCTATCAGACTTTAATGTAAGGTGGGACGCTGATGGACTCTGATGCAAGGGGGCATTCTGCCAGACTCTGATGTAAGGGGGGACTCTGCAAGACTCTGATGTAAGGGAGGACTCTCCCAGGCTCTGATGTAAGAGGGAACTCTGCCAGACTCTGATGTAAGGGGAGACTCTACTAGACTCTGATGTAAGGGGGGCTCTGCCAGACTCCGATGTAAGGGGGGACTCTGCCAGACTCTAATGTAAGGGGGGACTCTGCCAGACTCTAATGTAAGGGGGGACTCTGCCAGACTCTGATGTAAGGGGGGACTCTGCCAGACTCTGATGTAAGGGGGGACACTGCCAGACTCTGATGTAAGGGGGGACTCTGTCAGACTCTGATGTAAGGGGGACTCTGCCAGACTCTGATGTAAGGGGGCGGCCCTCTGGGAACACTGTTATAAGATGGGACCATGATGTGGTGCTCGTCCTGACCACTGCACTCCATATGTTGATTTGTTTTTTACTTACTCCTGACCCTTGTACTCATTATGCATATATATACATAGAGCTGAACAAGGTGTTCATTGTCTCAACAGTTGCTGGTTTTAATGAAGTTCTTCTTTAAGGTAGGCTCAGTAAGGCAGCCATTAGACATTTTTTTTTAATAAAAAAAAAATACTTAATTCGCCCAGTCACAATATTTGATGTGGATGGAAGAACCACCCCCAAAGAGGTATTGTATTTTGACAGTGGAGAGAGGTCCATGCTGCCAGAATTCACTGATCAGGCAGCCAGCTTTAGACGGGTTTACAGTCAGTCAGTAGATCAACTTCTGTACAACCAGTCTTTCCATACATGGATTAAAATTCAGCCGGTCCCTGCTGAACCAGACAAATTTCAATCCATGTATGGCCACCTATTAGTATTTTGCAGGTACAAAGACTGGTATATGTGTGCATTGTATACAGCAGGCACAAATTCTGTTCAATCCCCCTTTAAGACCCTCCCACTGGCCAGATGCAGTTATTAGCATTATTTGTTCTGTGCCCTACTGACCCTCTGTACACTGCCATACTTACCCCTGTCCTCTGCCCATCTTCTGCCCTGCTGACCCACTACACATTGCCCTGCTGCCCCTTGTCTTCTGCCCCACTTACCCACTACACACTGCCCTGCTTCTCTCTGTCCTATGCCCTGCTGACCCACTACACATTGCCCTGCTTCTCTCTGTCCTATGCCCTGCTGACCCACTACACTCTGCCCTGCTTCTCTCTGTCCTATGCCCTGCTGACCCATTACACACTGCCCTGCTGCTTCTTGACTTCTGCACTTCTAACCCACTACACACTGCCCTGCTCCCCCTTGTCCTCTGCCCTGCTGGGCCAATACAAACTACCCTGCTCCCCATTGTCCTCTGCTATGCTGACCCCTATACACTGCCCTACAAACTGCTGACCCCTATCCATTGCCCTACTGACCCCTAGTACACTGCCCTACCGAATCCTGTTTTATCAAACCATTTTCTAGGGATCCATATAGGGGCATTATGAAGCACATAATAGCAACTGGGGCAGCCAGATCATTTTTATTAATGAACATCTACCAGCTCTAGACACTGCCCTACCGAATCCTGTTTTTGTACACTGCCCTGCAGACCCCTATCCTCTGTCCAGCTGACATTTTCTACTGCACCCCCACATCAGACCGTCTAGATTCAGCCCTGCTTGGAGTCTTAAATCTCAGGCAGTTACTGAACCCACTGAAATTGTGTTGTTTTTTTGTGATTTGCATTGAATTCAACTTTAAATAGATTTAATTTTATATAACATAGTTTGTTTTTGGATTTTGTTTGCTCGTTGAATGTACATAACATTCATTTAAAGCAAGCAACATGCATTTGGCTAACATTTTTGTAATTATGTGTATGTTTGCTTTGTCTCCTAGTTCTGCCACATAATAGATAAAGGTTCCTTGGTAATTTTGAATCATGACAGAGGCATGCTGCAATGCACCACAAGATGGCAGCAATACTCTCTTTTTGTATAGGGACTACATAGCAGTCTACTTAAAGGAAACCTGTGTTTAATGTTAGTCTTTCCTTTTTGTTCCATTAAGGGCTCTTTCACACGGACCTTCCGTTTTCGGATGAAAAACGGACATACATGTATCCCTATGGGATAGCGGGTGTCAGCGGATGAGCATCTGCTGACACCCGCTCTCGTCCGTGTCCGCTATGCTCCGTTTCTGCAGACGGAGGAAAACCCCATTTTTCATCCGTCTGCAGAGCGGATCGGATGACGACGGACTCTACGGTCCGTCGTCATCCCATCCCCCATAGGGGAGAGCGGCGCTCTGACAGGTCCGTCCCTGCGCTGTGTGCAGAGACGGACCTGTCATCTTCCTGCTCAGCGGAGATCACTCCGGCGATCCCCGCTGATCAAGCAGCTATCCACGGGGAGGGTCTGCACTGATCCGCCCCGTGTGAAAGAGCCCTAAGACAACCTTGAAACCCCATTTTTTTTTTGGTCAAAGCTTAATTGAACAAGTTGCAGTTAGAAGCTGATTTGCTACCACGCACAGCTGTCCCAGATTTTGCACTCTCCAGTTTTAGTAAATCAACCCCATTTTCACTTTGTCCTACATGGGCAATGTGACAGTGTCCCTATAATCTTGAATTGGATAAAGTTCCCTACATGTTTAGAACCATCTCCACCCAGGTTTCCCTTTAGGATTATTTTAAGGTAGGTCAGTAAGAGAGCTGGTTCGTAGTTATATTTTTGGGCTTTTAAACAATTCCTTAAGTGGGTGTAAAGGCAGAAGGCCACCTCAACCCCCCTAATACTTACCTGAGCCCATTTTGATCTAGCGATATTGCATTAGAGACTCAGCTGTCCGGGACTCTCCCTCCTCATTGGCTGAGATAGCAGTGAAGTGTCATTGTTCCCCTGCTGCTAATCAAAGTCAGTGAGCCAATGAAGAGAGAGAGGGGACGGGGCCAGGGCCGGGGCCATGTTTGAATGGACACAGGGAGCTGCGGCTCAGCTCGGGGGCCCCTTAGCAAGCTCCTTGCTGTGGGAGCACTCAGCAGGAGGAAGGGGCCAGGAGTGCCAAAGAGGGACCCGAGGTGAGGAGGATCTGGTCTGCTCTGTGCAAAACCACTACACAGGGCAGATAAGTATAACATGTTTGTTTTTTTTAAACAAAATACAAAAATTATACTTTAGTATCACTTTAATGTGTCATTAAAGTGGTGGGACACCCTGAAAACAAAAACTTTAAAAAAATGTTAGTAACAATTTAAAATGAAAAAAAAAATAAAAATGTTTATTTTTACTTACCAGAAATGGCTGTTGCTAGGCAGATCGTCCTAATCTGCCTCCTCCAGCGCCGCAGTGATCTTCTCTCCTTCCGTCTTCTAGTGAATGGGGCGCGGTGTGTTATGGGAACTATATGTACATCGCGTTCCCCATTCACAAATTAGACTCGCACATGCGCAGTAGGCCGCGCGCCGACTCGCGCATGTGCAGTAGGAAACGGGAAGCCGTTTCCCTTACTGAGGATGGCGGCACTGGAACCGGATCACCGAGGGACAGCTCGTCCTCCACGACCGACATCGCGGGCACCCTGGGAGGGTAAGGCCCCTTTCACCCTTGGGCGTTTTTCTGGCGTTTTTCAGGCGCTTTAGCGTTAAAAAAAAAAGCGCCTGTAAAATGCTTGAAAGAGGCCTCATCTGCAATTCCAATGTGAAAACTCAAGTGCTTTAAGAGCCCTTTCACACTGCCAGCGCCCGAAAAACGCTCGTAAAGCGCCGCTTAAACTAGCGGCGCTTTACCAGCGCTTTTCAAGCGCTAGTGGGGCACTTTTAACCCCTGCTAGTGGCCAAAAAAGGGTTAAAAGCGCCCACAAAGCGCTGCTGCTGCAAGCGCTTTTCAGGCATTTTTCAGGCGTTTTTCAGGCGCTTCCTATTGATTTCAATGGGAAGGGGCGCTTTAGGAGCGGTGTATTCACTGCTCCAAAAGCGCTGCAAAGAAGCTGCTTGCAGGACTTTTTCTGACATCCTGCCAGCGCAGCGCCTCAGTGTGAAAGCACTCAGGCTTTCACATTGGGATTGCAGTTGCAGCTTCTTTCAGGCGCTTTACAGGCGCTTATTTTAACGCTAAAGCACTTGAAAAATGCCATAGGGAGAAAGAGGTCTCAGTGTGAAAGCCCTCGGGCTTTCACATTGGGATTGCAGTTGCAGTTGCGGCTTCTTTCAGGCGCTTTACAGGCGCTTTTTTTAATGCTAAAGCTCCTGAAAAACGCCTGAAATACGCCCCAGTGTGAAAGGGGTCTAAGGCTACTTTCACACTGGATCAGTGGGGGCTCTGGCGGTAAAGCGGCGCTATATTTAGCGCCGCTTTACCGGCGTTTTAGCAGCGCATTTCGGCTGCTAGCGGGGTGGTTTTACCCCCCACGAGCGGCCGAAAAAGGGTCAATACCGGTTCGGAGCGCTGCCCTATTGTTTTCAATGGGAGCGGGCGCTATAGGAGCGGTAAATATACCGCTCCTATAGCGAGCCATTTGTAAGGTGAAACACCCCTTTAAAGCCATAGTCAACACTTGACATGTGTCATAATCCAAAATAGAAGTATAAGCTACTGTATGTAGAATGGAGTAATAATCTACTTCCAAATACTTTATTTCTAGGTTCTAATCACGTGATGTTTATTCACTTGCTGTGCATTGCACTGTGCGTTTGGTGAGCAGAGCAAGCATCTTGAAGACATCACGGCTGGAAGTTTTTTATTGTTTTTCCATGGCTGCCTAGGGCAGGTTGGTGCTGCTTCAGACATGTGGAACACTTAAAAAAGAAAAAAGTGTTCTAATTTATAATAAAAAAACAAACTTAAAATGCAAAGAAACACCAACATGAAAATACCAAGGCTGCATGTGGCTGCTTCGGTCTAATAATGAAATGGCAGCTCCTTCTAGGACCTGCTGACTAGGAATGAGCACACGGTTCGAGTCGAACGTAAGTTCGATTTAAACATTGGGTGTTCGTTTTCTCGCAAACTAACCACTAACCGAACATATGGGGCATATAGGGCGGTAAATTCGAGCACCGCGGAATGCCCGTAATGCACTGCGAGATCGCAATGCATTGACGTCTGATAATTGGCCAAAGCATGCACCTGATGTGCATGGTTTGGCGAATCACAGCGCTCTCTGCGCCTTTGGCCAATCATGGCTCAGAGGGACTAAGTCCACGCCCCACACTATATAAGGCTGCTTACATAGTGGCCGTGTATAGTGTGTGGACGGAGATAGATTGAGCTAGATTAGGCAGGCAGGTTAGTGGCGTGCAGGCAGTGTATTTAATATATATATATATATATATATATACAGTCTAGTGTATATATATATATATATATATATATATATATATATATATATATATACTCTGCATTTTGTGTAGACTTGATATTCAGTATAAACTCTATATTCAGTCAGTGCAGGCAGTGTAGTATATATAACACAGTGTATTGAAGTCGTTAAGGGGAACTCCATGCCAAAATTAAAAAAATGGTGTGGGGGTCCCCCCCAAAATCCATACCAGGCCCTTCAGGTCCAGTATGGATTTTAAGGGGCACCCTGCGCCAACATTTTTAAAAAAATGGCGTGGGGGTCCCCCCAAAATCCACACCAGACCCTTATCCAAGCATGCAACCTGGCAGGCCAAGATAGGGGGGATGAGCGAGCGCCCCCCTCCTGAACCGTACCATACCAAGCATGCCCTTAACATGGGGAGGGTGCTTTGGGGTCCCCCCAAAGCAACTTGTCCCCATGTTGATGGGGACAAGGGCCTCTTCCCCACAACCCTTGCCCAGTGGTTGTGGGGGTCTGCGGGTGGGGGCTTATCGGAATCTGCAAGCCCTCAAAACCAGCCCCCCCTATGTAAATGGGTAGGGGTACATTGTACCCCTACCCATTCACCAAAAAAGTGTCAAAAAAGTAAAGACAACAGGAAACAGTTTTGGACAATTCTTTATTAAAAAAAAGTGTCCCGCGATGTCCATTCATCTTCAATCATGGCGCAGCCGGACCCGCAAAATAGAAGAAAAAAAAACTCTGCCTCGATGGGAGGCATCCCGCCAACTGCTGTTTCTTGGGTGTGACAGCTGTTATATAGGCATGGTCATGTGACATCAGAGGGGGCTGAGTCACCCATTGACATCACCAGGTGACCCCGCCCTTGCCTATATAACAGCCGTCACGGCATTCGGCACCTCCCATAGAGGCAGCGCTTTTTTTTCTATTTTTTCGTGTCCGGGCACCCGTGATTGAAGATGGATGGATATCGCTGGACACTTTTTTTTATAATAAAGGAATTGTCTAAAACTGTCTCCTTTTGTTTTTACTTTTTTGACACTTTTTTGGTGAATGAGTATGGGTACAATGTACCCCATACCGATTCACATGTATCTGCGGGCCCCCTTGGTATATGGGACTTCCAGATTCCGCTAAGCCCACCGCCCGCAGACCCCCACTGGGCAAGGGTTGTCCCCATCAACATGAAAGGGACTGTGGGGACAGACCGCACACCATTTTTTCAATGTTTTTTTATCTATGTTACCGGGAGCCGACAATACATTACAGCCGCAAGCAATTTTAAATTAAATTTTCTCCTCCGAAAGATGCGCTACTTTACAGGCAGACTAAGGGGCCCCCAGGCACGATATTTAAAGGAATATTTTTTTTTCTTTCACTTTAAGCATTATTAAAATCACTGCTCCTGAAAAAAACTTTGTTTTAAAAACTTTGACAGTGATCGCTGTCATGTGGAAGCCCATCCCCCCACAGTTAGAATCACTCCATAGGACACACTTAACCCCTTGATTGCCCCCTAGTGTTTTACCCCTTCCCCGCCAGTGTAATTTACAAAGTAATCAGTGCATTTTTATAGCACTGATCGCTGTACACCCTGTTCCAAATTATTATGCCAATGATATTTTTCTCATTTACCTAAATAATTGATGTAAACAACAGTCAGCATAATTCTCATGTTATCAACTATTAAGAGTACAATTCAAATTTTATTGAACAAACCACCTAATGATAACAGTTTTTTTTTTTTCTAAATAAAAAACTTACAATGCACTGTTCCAAATTATTACGCACAGTAAGTTTCAAAACACTTTATAGGTTGTAAACAACAAAAAATTTTAATTTGTTGTGTTTGGAGCATATTTACTGAAATCAAAAGCTATTTCAATCAAACTTTGAACAACATTTTAACTGTTTAAACATTTTAACAGGTTACGTTACATTTTAACATAGGACCCCTTATTTGATAGCAGCTTCACAAGTCTTGCATCCATTGAACTTGTGAGTTTTTGGACAGTTTCTGCTTGAATTTGTTTGCAAGATGTCAGAATAGCCTCCCAGAGCTGCTGTTTGGATGTAAACTGCCTCCCACCCTCATAGATCTTTTGCTTGAGGATGCTCCAAAGGCTCAATAGGATTGAGGTCAGGGGAGGATGGAGGCCACACCATGACTTTCTCTCCTTTTATCCCCATAGCAGCCATTGATGCAGAGGTATTCTTTGCAGCATGAGATGGTGCATTGTCATGCATGAAGATGATTTTATTACGGAAAGCATAGTTCTTTCTTCTGCACCAGGGAAGGAAGTGGTCAGTCAGTAACTCCACATACTTTGCAGAGGCCATCTTTATACCTTCTGGGACCCTAAAGGGGCCGACCAGCTCTCTTCCCATGATTCCGGCCCAAAACATGAATCCACCACCGCCTTGCTGACGTCGCAGCCTTGTTGGAACAGGGTGGTCGTCCACTACTCCATCTATCTGGACCATCCGGGGTTGCACAGCACTCATCAGTGAGGAGGACTGTTTTAAAATTAGTCTTCATGTATTTTTCTACCCAATGCAGCCGTTTTTGCTTGTGAGCATTGGTTAGTGGTGGCCGAATGGAAGGGTTATGCACAGTTGCAAGACTCTGGAGGACTCTACACCTCGATGTCCATGGGACTCCAGAGCCACCAGCAGCTTCAAATATCTGTTTGCTGCTATGTAATGGTGTTTTATCAGCTGCTATCTTGATTCGATGCATGGATCTTGCAGAAATCTTCCTCAATGTGCACGAAACCCGTCAAACTCTGAATCAGCCACAAATCTCTTAAGTGCGATGATTACGCTTAATTTTCGTGAAATATCTAATGTTTTCATACCTCGTCCAAGGCATTGAACTATTTCACTCTTTTCAGCAGCAGAGAGATCCTTTTTCTTCCCCATATTACTTGAAAATTGTGCTCTGCTTAATAATGTGGAACACCCTCCTTTAGTAGTTTTTGCTTTAATTGGGCTCACCTGTCAATCTAATTATCACAGGTGTCCGAGATTGTTTTCAGTGATCAAAAGAGACCTGAGACACAATGCCATCCATGAGTTAAACTGAAAAACAAAATATTTAATCTTTGTGACACTGAAATAGAATTTGCATAATAATTTGGAACAGGGTGTATAAATGACAATAGTCGCAAAATAGTGTCAAAAGTGTCCGATGTGTCCGCCATAATGTCACAGTCACGATAAAAATTGCAGATCGCCACCATTACTAATACAACATTTTTTATAATAAAAAATAACATAAAAAACTATCCCCTATTTTGTAGATGCTCTAAATTTTGCGCAAAAAATAAAAACCTCATAGGTGATCAAATACCACCAAAAGAAAGCTCTATTTGTGGGGAAGAAAAGACGTCAACTTTCTTCGGGTGTAACGTTGCACGATCGCACAATTGTCAGTTAAAGCGATGCCGAATCGCAAAAAGTGCTCTGGTCAGGAAGGGGGTAAAATCTTCTGGGGCTGTTAAAATGAGCACGTTTGATTTTTCATGTTCGGGACCCATAGACTTTAACGGTATTTGCATGTTCACACAAATTTTTGTCTCTGCATTATTTCATGTCATGTGGGGGAGTCCAGCAAAAGAGAGAAAGCTCCTATCAATCATTCCTTGCTAGTCCCACATTTAACATTGTAATCACCTTGTTGGAAGGGGGGTTTGCCGAGGCTGAAAAAGGAAGAATAAGGAAGTGAAGTGCTGATGGCGGAGCATGTGCAATCAGAGTGGCAACACAGCAGCCAGATGATCAGGTGCTATTGTGTTGCCACTACCAATAGGGAGGTACATGGACCAACCAGGTATTTAGAAAAATAAAAGATGCCTCAAGGAAACGCTTAGCACAGATAGAGGGTATAATTGTACACAAAGCCCATAGAAAACGTTTAGGTTTATTGACAATTTAAGAGGTCCTGCTTGCATTCATCATCTAATGTGCATGGCTGAAATTAAAGAGAAATTTTAAGAAGCTGCTTTTACTTTGATTACACATAAAACATAAATGATAAAATCCCAGAGTAGACTTTCGGCCTAATGCACACACAATGTTTAGTCCTGGTGCATGAGATGTGCGGGCAGAAGGCTCAGGCACACCATCTATCCCCATCTGTTAAACATTGTGAGAATCTGAAAGCTGGTGCGACTAGACAGTGCACAGAGTGATACTAAGGCTGGCTATACATGGTTCTAATCTCGGATGGTTCAGCAGGATGCGGCTGAGATTCGAACTGTTAATGGACAGGTTGAATGTACCAAGTTGAACGATCAATCAACTTGGGTACAACCAGCTTGCCGGATTATCTTGTGATAATAGCAGCTGCTAGCAATAATCGCTGTCTTCTATGGGCAGAGACGGCTTCCCCCACCCTCCCCCGCTGGGAGAAGACACAGACCTGGCAGGAGGGAATCCCACATCAACACTGTCTGTGTTGACGGGGGAATCAAACAAATTTCTTTCCTGCAACCCTAGGTTGCAGGAAAGAAATTCGCTCTGTATATGGCTGGCCTAATGTTTAAGGCAGTATGAGCCCAGGGACGAATACCTGGAAACACAGACTGCATTCACCCCGGGGTGCATAGTGCCCTAAACATTAGTTTAGCACCACTTGATACACCATCCTGCCCCATCCAGTCACTACAGCGTTCAGCCTGTCATAGGTTTTAACCGGACAGTGCGCCTGTACCTTCCTCCTGAGGATTAACACTTTTACACACTTTTTTTTTGCTGCTCTTATGCTGGCTTAGAGTATTGTGATTGTGTGTTTATAACCTTATTTTTGAAGACTGTATTTATACTGATGACAGGAAAATGTGTGGACAACATCTATACAGCTGTCTCTTTGCCTCTTTTTAATGTGCCTAATAGTAAGTCTGACCCTTTCCATGGTAGTCAAAGATCAACTGATCTTTGCCTTGGCCTTGGGTCACATAAGGCAGCTCAAATTTTGTATTAATGGCAATAAAAATATGTACTTTTAGCTTAAAATAGTAATAAAGTAAGAATGCTGATGTACCCCATTAATTAATGTTAATATTAATGTTAAATTTACTTCTTTTTTTTTTCAAATAATAAGCAAGGGATCAACCAGCATTTTGTCAAACTGGAGATTCAGAGAATCATCAGTAGATAGAGACAATAATGCCGTGTATACACGGCCGGACCTTTAGACAGCAAAGGTCAGACAGAACTAATCCGTCGGACAATTGGACCGTGTGTGGGCTTCATTGGACCTTTGCTGTTGAAAAATCAGACGGACTCTATATTTAGAACATGTTTTTAAATCTTTCTGACGGACTCGATTCCGGTCGAAAAATCCATTTGTCTGTATGCTAGTCCGATGGACAAAAACCGACGCTAGGGCAGCTATTGGCTACTATGAACTTCCTAATTCTAGTCCAGTCGTAAGTCATCGCGGTCGAATCTGTCGGACTTTGGTGTGATTGTGTGTAGACAAGTCCGATTCGACGGAAGTCCATCGAAAGTCCGTCGAAAGTCAGTCGAAAGGTCCAACGGAATTCAGTCCGTCAAAGTCCGGTCGTGTGTACACGGCATAAGAAATCTTTAGCTCTAGCATAAAATGGAGTCCTGGAGCTGTCATTTTTATATCAGTATTATATGACACCCGCTAGTAAATTTCTATTGCTAGTTGTGTTTATTACTCATTTATTTGCCAGACATGGGGCAAGAAACAACCGTCTCTGACCTGCACTTAAAACCTAGACTTAGTTTAAAAACAAATCAGACCCATTTTGACATGATGGGCTCTATGGATACGCTGGTGTGGGTTATTTTTGTTCTGAGTTTAAAGATTAGTCACATTAAGGGTGACCACAATCCCCACTTAACTAAATGCTCCCAGACTGAGGTCACCTGGCAGCTGCTATCAGAGCTATAAAATGATATGTGGAAAGCTCATAACAGGCTTTCTCGTAAAGCTCTAATCAACTCAACAATGAGGAAGGATTGCAAATGCAATGAAAAGCGAAGTAGTGCTGATATCATTTGTTATGAAGCAATAACATTTGTCTGAGCCATCCTTTTTGTTTTATAAAGGAATTATTCTTCATTATACTGTACTGTTTAAATAGGCTGGTTGTGGAGAATATACTTGACAGCACTGTGGTCCTAATTCAGATCTCACTGGGAAACCTATCTGCATGGTACTTGCAGGTAAACCCCAACAATGAATTTCTCTTATTTGCTCCCTTTTGTTCTGTTAAATATACTATTGAAGGTATTTTGTTTGTGGAACATGTTTGTCTACCCTGAAGAGGTGAAGTCTCTTTTTGAACCTTAGGCGGTTGATTGGGAGTCAACTACAATATATACCCTACATGTATACCCTACAGGAGGACATCCCCCTCCTAATCATATTACTCTAACAATAAAAACTGTACACCGGAATATAATTACCATAGCTAAACAACAACCAACATATACTATAAACATTACGTTAATTAAACAACTAGCCACCTGGACAATGTTGCGATTAATAAGATACTCCCAGAGACTTCTGGGAGACACGGCTGACTCCCTGAAGGAAGCACCATGTCCCCATGTTGATAGGGACAAGGGCCTCATCCCCACAACCCTGGCCGGTCTTTGTGGGGGTCTGCGGGTGGGGGGCTTATCGTAATCTGGAAGCCCCCATTAACAAGGGGACCCCCAGATCCCGCCCCCCCCCTGTTTGAAATGGTAAGGGCGTACAAAAGTACCCCTACCATTTCACAAAGAAAGTGTAAAAAATTGTTAAAAAACACACAGACACCGTGGGGAAAAGTCCTTTATTAAAAATAAGAAAAAAAAAAAAAAAAGATTCCAGCGGTTGTTAAAGGGGGTTTCCAGATTCTGATAAGCCCCCCCACCCGCAGACCCCCACAACCACCGGCCAGGGTTGTACGGATGAGGCCCTTGTCCTCATCAACATGGGGACAAGGTGCTTTGGGGGGGTCACAGACCCCCAAAGCATCCTCCCAATGTTGAGGGCATGTTGCCTGGTACGGTTCAGGAGGGGGGGGCGCTCTCTCATCCCCCCCTCTTTTCCTGCGGCCTGCCAGGTTGCGCGCTCGGATAAAGGGTCTGGTACCAGAACTGAAGGGTCTGGTATGGATATTTAGGGGAAACCCCACGTAATTTTCTTTTTATTTGACCTGGTGTTACCCTTAATATCTATACCAGACCTGAAGGGCCTGGTAATTGAATTTGGAGGGAACCCCACGCATATTTTTTTTTTTTATCAATGACTTTCAATGACTGTTCTCTGTATTACGGAAGCCGACAATTCATTATAGCCGCGAGTGCTTTTAAAAGACTTTTTTTCCTGCAAAAATTACACTTTGTGCAGGGACAGTTCTAAGCACGGGAAACATGCGCCCCTTTACAGGCATACACACCCCCCAGGTACGAAATTTAAAGGAATATTACACTTTTATTGTTTCACTTTAAGCATTATTAAAATCACTGCTCCTGAAAAAACGTGAGTTTTTAAACGTTTTTTTTGCATTTATACATGTCCCCTGGGGCAGGACCCGGGTCCCCAAACACTTTTTATGACAATAACTTGCATATAAGCAAAATTAGCACTTTAGATTTCTCCCATAGACTTTTACAGGGTGTTCGCAGCTTTTTGAATTTGCCGCGAACACCCCATATTGTTCGCTGTTCGGTGAACAGGCGAACAGGCAATGTTCGAGTCGAACATGAGTTCGACTCGAACTCGAAGCTCATTCCTATCCAGCATGAACAGTTCAATGAGGGCATAAAAAGGAACTAAAAAGCCCTCCAAAACTCTACTGAAGCTTAAGCAGCTGCAGGACAGGCCATTTTTAAAACAGAAAACATTTTACATGGTTTCCATCACAGATCCAAAAGCTATGGATTATTTCTTATTCAAAGTGTATATCCAGCCATTTTCTTTTGGTGAGGAAGGTGTGTGTGTGTGGGGGGGAGGGGATGCTGTAAATAAATGTAGCAAGATCCCAGGCCTCCTTTAATCTAATGAGAACCTCCAGAGCAAAGAGCTGCTGACATCTTTCTGTATAGCGTCGGTTTAGAAGGCATAGTGGGTGTAGTGTAAGATAGATTCAGGGGCGCCAGACACTTCTTGAATGCAAAGAGATTTTATTTCCCTTGAACAGAACTCTGGGAGAGAGGGTTAGGGCCAAGACACCCTTAGGTAGTTGCAATGTTAATTGGCAGACTCTGAGACTATAGGTAGACAGCCATGCAGGGAAAGGCATCCAGTAAGATACCACATCTGCATGCGTAGGAGTGATGTCTCCTATGGCAACAGTCTTAGAACAGTTCCTAACACAAGTTGTAACAAACTCCTTTACTCTTTTACAGTCACTTATTGTAGGTTCTCAACCCACTGAGCAACCAGTCTCTCTCACTAGACTTGCTGATTCACTGCCACTGAATCCGTTGAGCTCTTCAATCTTCACTTAAGTATCTCCCTCAAGCGTCACCCCCATGTCCCTGCTGGGTCCCTAGCTTGGCACTCCAGATACTTCTCAAGCTTCACCCCACTGGCCTGCTCGGTCCCTGGCTTGACACACAAGGCTGCTCTGCAAGCGTCACCTCCACTAGCTGGGTCCCTGGCGTGACACCTGCTGAAGTTTCCCAATTCTTCACTGTCCCCAGTAGGCGAGAATACTGCTCTGGTACTTGCTTCAGCTACTCACTGTGGTCCCTGGTAACAAGGTGGATATTCCCTTAGTGAGCGACATCTTTCCCTCTACCTCCCACCATGACAGGTTCTCTGTCCGGCAGAACCGTCACTTCTGGTGGGACTGCAAGCCGCAATTCTGGATAGGCCTTCAGACAGCCTAGCAGCAAGATGTGCCCAGGATAGGCCCAAACTGTGGCCAAGCAGCCCAGGCAGTACAACACACATCCAACCAGACAGCCGTCCAGGTGGCACAGAACCCCCGATCACCTGACCCCCACCTAAATATATAGGTTCTCCCAGTAGGCCAAGGGATTTAAGAAAACCCCTGCCCATTGGCTGAGATATATACTCCTAATCTGTCCTTGCTTTGCACTTGTCTTATCTAATGTCACCAGGTACCCAGCCGCCTAGTGGCAAAAGAGAGAAGTGCAGCAATTCCAGACTTAGGGTGAACTCAATTGATCCCTAACAATGAGCCAAGGTAACTACACCTGGCAGGTAAATTTATGAGCAACTCTGCCTAAAGATAAGGGTGCTACATCAAGGTTAGAACTGTCAATTTAAAGAAAGCAAAGAATATCTGGCGCACAGCAAGTGGATGGTTTGTGACACAATGATATAAAAATAACAATAACATAAGTCCTTAGTATAAGCACACAGTGTCCATTAGTCCAGGATAAGTTTGATAATAAAGGATTATAAATAGGTGGCAGCCGTTCCAAGAGTGTGTCCAAAGACTTTGTAAGACATTACAGAAAGGAAGGGAGGAGGAGGCGCACCTAAGTGTAGTATTAATACATGGTATTTTATTTTAATGCATAAGATTAAGAACACTTACAGGATGTAGGGTAATTCACGCTTTAGAAAAATATCTACATCCTCAGGGGCTGCTGCCATCCTGGAAGTCCGTCTTGGGGTCTGGATAGCTACTGGAAGGAGAGCTGGGATGCCTGGAGAGTCCAGGAAGTCCATGCAACCTGGTGTGGACCACACAGGAGGAAATTACATCACAGGAAAAGGCAGGGACCTGGATCATGAGAAGGATGTGTGACACACATCTCCTTCTACTGGCCAGTCATCACATCCTTCACGTGATCCTGGTCCCCGCCTCTTCCTGTGACATAATTTCCTCCTGTACGATCCACGCCGGATTGCATGGACTTCCTGGATGCTTCAGGCATCCCAGCTCTCCTTCCAGCAGCTATCCAGACCCCCTGACGGACTTCCAGGACGGCGGCAGCCCCTGAGTATGATGATATTCTTCTAAAGCGTGAATTACCTCACATCCTGTAAGTGTTCCTAATCCTATGCATTAAAATACCATGTTTTAATACTACACTTAGGTGTGCCTCCCCCAACCCTCCTTTCTGTTAGAACTGTCAATTTAACTACTATCAAGATCTTCATTACATTGATTTACCTCTCACTTATTGTGCCGGTGACAATGGTTTTGCTAGACAAGACACGAGGGACACTCTACTAAAAAAAAGTGTTCTTATTTCCTTATTACTGTCTTGGTGGTGCTGTTAAAGATCTACCCTCAATAACTGTATTTGGAAAGGGTTGTCACTTAAATCATGCTAATTAAGCAGTGACAGTCATTATAACTCTTTACGCTATCAAAATTGAAAAAAAAAAAGTTGTTGCTGGACATACACTAAGGATAGGTGGAGCATGCAATTTACAAATGAGTAAGTGTAATAGTGGAGGGGAAGGTTGGGTTGAAGAATTTTGGAAATACTTTCTACAAACATTGTACTCATAAATAAGAATATATATATATATTTTTTTTTAAAGTGGGGTGCACCTTAAATTATTTTTTTTTAAAAGTTAGCAGCTACAAATACTGCAGCTGCTGACTTTTAATAATCGGACACTTACCTGTCCCAGGGTCCAGCGATGCGGGGGAATGACCCCCCCCCTCGTTCCCGCTCCACTCGCGGCGCCAGCATTCTTACTGTGGGCACAGCCGGGCACCCGCTGCGCATGTGCCATGATACGCTGCACAGTCATCTGGGACCTGTCACGTGTCCCAGATGACTGACTGCGCCGAGGGGAAGTGATGTCAGTGCCCGGGCACTGAAGGAGGCAGACTACAAGGGACCCCCTAGCAACAGGCATTTAGAGGTGAGTTAAATTAATTTTTTCCAATTATTTTTTTTTTATATATTTTTAGGAATTTTAAGCTATTTTATTTTTTTTGGGGGGGGGGGAACACCACTTTAAGTTTTATAAAATAATAGCTGACGGTAGAAATAAAAAGATATGTTTTTTTTTTTAACACTGGTTTTCAAAATGGCTTTCATATCACTTATAATACATTTTAAATTAGAGCCACATTTTATCATTATTTCATCATTACAGTACCTCTCTGATTTTGCAACTGGGTGAGTCAGTCTGGAAATCTGCTGGTCATGCAGGCAGAGAAATGCTGATGAGCAGGATCTAATAAGATCTTTATGTCTCTCAAATCAATGGCTCTGTGAAGCCTGTCATCTGGCGAGTGCAGTTGTTACTATTCGCATTATCACCCATTACAGGACTGTGATTATAAATATACTGTAGTGTCACAGTTAGTTTTTGACTTAATTTCGTATTAAATTATTGTGACATTGTGAAAAAGTCAAAGAAGCGTATTCATCAAATGTAAAATATTACAGAACAGGCATATTCTGTCCATGAAAACTCAGTTAGCCAGCGTTCAGCATTGAAAATCTAGGTCTTATTGATAGGGTTTAAAAAAACCTAGAATGTTGAACATTCAGAGTTGGGACCTCCTGGCTATTAAATGGCATTGACAGCCCATTCATGGCTTCCAGCGGCTTTGTTGAATGTTGTTAGTGGTCAGCTTCAGACTGAATTAGGTCATTAGTCACTCCCTTTAGTGCGCTGATATTTGGCCTGCTGGAAAATCTTTACTAGATATAGCACAAACTGTTTTACTTGCAAATTCTGCTTATTAGCTGTTTCTTCAGCAGAATATTAATAGAATTGCTCGGACGGTTTGTACTATTAAAATATATTGTGTACCAGAATAATCCAATGCAAAAACATCAAGATAACAAGTTATCATCTATGGAAAGTAGACATGTGCAATTCGTTTCGTTTTTTTTCGTTATTTTCGTTCGTTCGTTTTCGTACGAATGAACGAATCGTTCGAATCGTACGAATCCGAATAACGAATCGTTCGAATCGTACGAATCCGATTAACGAATCATTCCAATCAAACGAATCCAAAAAACAACGAAAATCCGAAAAAAAAAAACTAATTAGAAACAACAAATGTACTAATGAAGAAAATCCAATAAACGAAAACGAACAAAAAAATTCGTACATTCGTAACTTTTATTTTTGTTGAATTGGTAATTTTCCATGTCCCTTACAATGGTGCTGCTAAACGTGCTTCGAATGGATTGAACAAAAAAATTCGTACACTT